>JAVGVS010000002.1:11046217-11652514 GCA_032718565.1 Distichodus sexfasciatus | reverse complement strand
GGGGGGGGGGGTCTCTCTTATTATATTAAATGGATTAAGAATTCAAATGTTCCACCATCAAAAGTATTATCTAATTACAGAGTTCAGTGCGCGGGGCCCAAGCTGGCGTGGAGCGCCGCATTAGACCCTGCACCACTTGGGGGACGGGAGGCTTGATTTATGCACAAATAGAAGCGGCTTCTATTGCCACGCGGTAATTAGGGATTTGTCAGGAAATCTGACCCTCTTAGGTAGAAATTACTTTGTATAATATGAACGGCGGAGCACGGATCCTCGGCGCCGCACATAATTTCGCTTGATTATTTATACATCAAAGGGAATCTGTCATGGATGCGGAATAATATTCGAGAAAAGGATGAGGGGGTGAGAGAGAGAGAGAGAGAGGGTTGGCAGTGAGAGGGAGTGGGGACGAGGGGAACGAAATTTGCCAAATGCAAACAGTCTCTCATCTAAACTCGTGGAGAATGGGGGAACAAAAAGGAAAAAATATATACGCCCCCCACTACCACCAGCACCACCTCCACCCTCCCATAATGCCCAGCGTTGCCTCCTTCTTCTGCTTTTTCTTCTTCTGCTTTCAAACTTTGCATATAGATTGCCATGGCATTTCCAGCTGTCAAATTTAATTTGCCTTTAATTCTTCATGGCACGGACGAGGAGGGGCCTGAGAGTGCTGACAGTCTCCTTCCTTCCTGGCTCAGGTAGGAGGGGGAGGTTGCGCCACGGATCAATAATGTGTCCTTATGAGAAATTACGCCTAATGCTATTGAGTATGCATTTGAGCCCTCCGTGGGATAACAAGCTAATGAAATGCCATTTCTTGCCATTAGATAACGCACGGCGGCAGCGGCGGTCGAGGCCTGAGAGAGGAGAGCAGGGAGCGCTGACAGCTCTTGAGGAAGATGTATTCACTGGCAGCGAGGAAGAGATGGCTCTCCGCTCTAATCTGATGGAGTGGCGCGAGCTCGTTCTCTTTCTCTTTCAGAACGGGCGCTTAAGCCGTCCATCAGTGATCTCCGAGCGCCGCCGGAAACGGCCGGCACGCGCCTCGATCCGTCACACGAGGCTGGGACATCCGAGACCACCGCTGGCTCGGATACTGAACGGTGGGTCGTGTGGGAAACAGCGGTGGCGGTGAAGCTCTAGTGATGGAATACGCAAGGGTTTGGGGGTGATCTGGGGAGGTCAAAATCTTGTTGGCTGTGTCTCATATCCAGGATTAGACAAGGCAAGGCAATGTGTTTTACAGAAATCAAATAAGAATAACTTATAATAGAATAAAAATATGAAAATAAAGAAAACATTTAAGATAATATTTAAGATATTAAAATATTTAAAAAATATATTAAGTGTAAAAATACCATTATTGTGGAAATATTAAAAAAAAAAGAAAAACCAGATTCAAAAAATGGAAATATTGCAATAATAAAGTCTAAAAATGAAAAAAACTTCAGCTTCTTTTTCACAATCCTCTCTTATTGTCCAGCTATTAAACCTCTCACCCCTCATTTCTTCATATTTTGCTTCCAATGAGCCAACCTGGGCGGTACGGTGGCAAAGTGCTTAGTGCTGCTGCCTCACAGCGAGAAGGTCCAGGGTTCGATCCACGGGACGGCCGTAGGGTCTTTGTGTGTGGAGTTTGCATGCTCTCCCCGTGTTCGCGTAGGTTTCCTCCGGGTGCGCCGGTTTCCTCCCCACGTCTAAAAGCACTATAGGTTAATTGGTGACTCTAAATTGGTCCCGTAATATGCCCCGTGATTGGCCCCGCCTTGCGCCTGCAGTTCCCAGGATAGGCTCCGGTCCCCCCGCGACCCCAGTTGGGATTAAGCGGTTCGTGTAATGAGTGAGTGAATGAGCCAACCTTTCTCATGCTTTATAATGTAGTCTTGAAACGTACTATTGACATGAATCTTTGCATATGTTGCAATAAGTCACTATAACTACTGTCTCCTAGTGTAGTATTTTCCGCAGAAAAATGGATGCAACAGTGCAACAACAGCTTCACTGTGCATCATAACTTTATCTACTCTTTATATAAACCACCACGTGCTAACGCACCGCTAGCCTTGCTAAGTAACGCACCGAACTGCAGATCTTAATAAGAAACAGAATAGCAGCTAAGAGCACACAGTTGACAGGACAGTGTTAATTTAGGTTTAGTTTAGATGAATATTTATCTAAGCTCCAAATCTCCTTCTCACGGCGACCGGTTGTTGTATGCTACTCCATTGCCGGAAGATTTAGCGTCACCCCGATAAAAAAAGCTCTGATAAAATGTTGACTTGGCAACAGGAGCTAGATGGAGCAGTGACATACTTAACCAATAGATGCTGCTATTCGACCTCATCGAGATGCAGTCTTTTTTTTTTTTTTACTGTCTATAGATGCAGGGATGCGGCAGGATTTTTATTATTTTTATATATTTTTTCGGGAGGGTAAACGTAGTCAAGGCAGGAGGCGTTTGTTGTCGAGGAAGCCGCCTTAACTATAAAGCGCTGCAGGGTTATTATACAGCATAGTGAATTATACAGAAATGAAGGGTGGTCCTAACACTACTGTATACATATGGGGTAAAGTTAGTTTTTATAGTTAGTTAGTATAGTTAGTTGGTTAGTTATAGTTAGTATAGTTAGTTCTTTGCTCAGTGCCAGTGTAAATGAAAGTAAAACTGGCTAATAAAGGTGAGATCTGATGTTCATTTACGACATTTAGCAGACACTCTACTTCTAATTTCAGGGAAAGTCTCTCTGTAGCATCTTGGGGTTGAGGGTCTTGCTTCGGGACCCAATGAGGGCAGTGCTGGAGGTAGGATTGGAACTCATGACCCCAAATGTGAGTATCCCAACCACTAGACCACCAGCACCACCCCTGTGGCAAACCTAAAACGGCATGTAGCAGTAAGTTGCTTCAGGAAGACTGTACGTGCACTTTTAGTAAAATGTGAAACTAGTGCTTATTGCTAAACACGATACTTTTGATATGACACTCATCTACGGCTCCACTGCAGAGATGAGCAAACACGCAAAATGAAATGAAACCCGTGGAAAGTGAAGGGAATAGAAACAATAATAATATTCTACAAGCCACTAACAATATTAGTGATGCTCAAATTTTCACATTTGCATCCAAAAACAAGCCTGGGGGGAAATTTTTCAAGTACTAAATGGAGTAATTCAAAAGGCAGAAGAGCACATATCAAGCCCCCCGTCCTTGTATGAATATTGATAGGCTCGAGCTTTGACTAAACACAGACGCATAAACTATTTGGTGGTGAGCGCGCTGGTGTGCAACACACTCGGCTGAATGTTTCATGGCGGCGCGGGGATCATTTAGATGTAATTTGTCACTCGGCGGCAACAGAGGCCTGGAAAGAGATCAAGCAGGAAGGAGAGACATTAAAGCTCGAACCCTTATGAGCAACCAGAGCAATTAGCCGGAGAAGATGAATGATACATGGAACATTTTTTGCTAACTTGAGGATCAAATTATTCTGAAAACAATTAATCTTTTAACCCGGAGTGTGTTGGAAGTTTCCCGTGGAGAAGGATTTGGAAAGAACAGCAACAAATTTAGGAAAAAGCGAAGGAGAAGAAATATATAATCCAGAACACCAGCTGGAATTTTCAGGCATTACTAGTCTTTGATATATATATAAAAAAAAAGAGCTCAACACTCACACTGATCAGGCCTCCTTGGCTCTTGGTGTGGCCGAACACCTTGTCCACAGTGCACTCTCTGAGCGGATAAACCCGCTGGCATGTGAACTTGTTGCTGCTGGTCGGGTGCATGGAGCTGCAGGGCTTGGCCTGGACCAAGATGTCAGAGAAGAGGAAAAACATCTTGGGTTTGGTCTCCGTGCCTTTAGGGGGCACCGCCTTCAGCCAGCCTTCACGGATATACCACCGCCCTGGAGAGAGAGGAGAGATGGGACATTTAACCCTCATAGCCCTGAGAGAATGTTGGGTGTTCCACTATACCGATGTTTTTAGACTTATGCTAGAGTGTGTGTAGAAGTGAGCCATACACACCTTATGTTGTTGTGTTCAGGACGTCCTGCACTACTCAGATTCATCATAGTTTGATGTGTACATGTGTCTTGAAATCAGTCAATTTCTGATGAAAACTGACTTGTGAATGTAGAATACTTTTTTTTTTTTTTAGCTTTATGTGGAATAAAAGTGCCAAAATTGTAGATATAACTACCAGAAATAGTAAGAACTGTGTCTGTTTTATTGGCTTGCAGAGTTTTTATTATGCATTCTATGGATCTATGACGAAAATGAAGAAAAATAAGGTTAGCGCCGGGCGGAAACACTTCTTTATCCATCTGGTATCCGTCACAATAAAGAATTAAATTTTTTGATAACAAATAATACATTTTCTATATTTCTTCTCCCTATTGATTACTCTCTAACATTAAAAAAACTGTAAAAACAACAACAAAAAATCTGATCAATTGAAAAGAAATACTGAAGTTCTGAGTCGTTCTGAACCAATCTGACTTGAGCTGCTTTTGGCCTTTCTGGGAGAGAACTACATTTCCCATAATCCCCTGCGCGCCACTCGGAGCCGCGTCACAATAAAGCGATCGGCGAGCTCTTTGGGAATAAGCACTGTAATGTAGAACGCTGGTTGTTGTGGTTAGTTATCAGCAAAAAAGTGTGTTTTGAAGATTTGACTGAACTGGAGCGTTTTATCGTGGGGCTCATGCGCAACGCTTTCGCAAACAGCACGTTTACATCGGGAAAAAAATGTCATTTTTACGCATTTACTCGTTTTTGTGCACAGAATTACTCACAAATACGTTCACGTACAGAGGAATCAGGTCTTGCCTTGACAACGTCCCACTGACAGCGTTGAAGATGCTCGAGCGAGTAAAAAGGATTTAACTCAACTTCTATTCTAGAATAACTGCCTCGATCATTTTTTGTAATGGAATTACTACAGTTATTCGAATGATCGTTTCAGCTCTAACTGTTAATATCCTCAACTGAAAGTGAGTGTTTATTTGTCATTGTGAACACACCACAGCACACAGTGCACCACAACCAAATGTGACCTCTGCATTTAACCCATCCGTGAAGGAGCAGTGGGCAGCTAACAAGGGCAGCGTCCGGGGAGCAGTGCTTGGGGACGGTACCTTGCTCATGAGGAGCTCAGTGGTAACTTTAGCGGGTCTGGATTCAAACCTGCGACCTTCTGATCACGGGGCGAACACCCTACCGTTACGCCAGCAACTGCCCCAAATTATTAAAGCTATTCGAGTTATTCGAATAATCGTTTCAGCTCTAATTTGGAATAACCAACATGGCCAAGATTACGTTGATTAGAGGTTCTGAACTTTGGTTTTTATTAATTTCCATGAACCAGCCTGCCCTACTCCACATAAGTCATTTTTACATTAGAGTTTAAAATGTTAAACTGTAGGAAGTGCTAACACAAAGAACCTCCAGTTTGAGATGAATGCAAACGTGTGTGTTTATTAAACTATGAATATATTCCGTGTGATACTCCAGCTCTATAATCGAGGCCGGCCCTCCAGATTCAGCCCTCTGACTGACTGACAGGTATACGACGGCTACTAAATTAGACGCTGGCATTTGGGAAGATAAGATGAAATTTCAGGCTCGCCACGGATCCCTTAATTGCCAAGGCCAACCTGGCGATTGCACCTCCAGCGGCGGCGGTGGCGGCGGCGCGGGGTTCAAAACGGACACGGCGGGCGAGAGACGAGCTTTCTGTGATCATCAGAGGGGTCGCGCGGGGGTCGAATTGGTTTTTAAAATGCCACAGGTTTCGCATGTAACAACAACCGGGACGCGGCGTGGCGATCCTCCCGGGCGGCGGCCGGATATTGGATTCGATGGCTTCCGTAAATTGGTTAAATCCGTTTAACCGAGCAAACTGGAGCTGCTCGGCGACGGGCGGTAATGCTTACATCGGGATGCGACTTGCGGACTCGATACGAGCAACGCCATGCAGGGAATTACAATGGGGAAAAGGCTGCAGGAAGTAGATGATGTACTGAATAATACGTCTCGTGTCTCTCTCTCGGTATAGCAGGGGTGTAAATCACAAGACACAATAGAAATATAGATTTAATGGACGACCACTCGATATCTGCCAGTATCAAAGTTTGTTAGGATACGATCAGTTTGATTTAATTCAGGGGCCAGCAGTTGATATTAAACGAGATCATATGCTGATTTAACACAATCACATCCTTTAACAACATCACAAAAAGCAAGTAAAATAGCATTTGAAATGTTTATTCTTGAGCTCAGTTGGGTATTTAAATAAAAAACTATTTTGTCTTTTAATTAGAGATGTAGCCGATCCGATATGTGGATGGGTATCAGTCCGATAACGGCTCAAACGGCTGGATCGGGTATCGGTGGCATTGGGCCGTTGTATGGAGCCGATCTGTAAATGCGTGTACACTCAATTCGTTCTGCATGGGAAGTGGCACTGTGGTAAAGTAGAGCTGAAACGACTGTTCCAATAACTCAAATAATTCTATTACAAAAAATGGTCGAGGCAATTTTTCTAGAATTGAAGCTTTGTTTAATTCATTTTACTCGCTAGAGCAGCTCCGATTGTATTTCACACGGAGGCTTAATAGTGACACACAACGTTTTCAGTGGCGTAATCAAGACGAGACCTGAACCTTCTGCATGTGAAAGTATTTGTGAGATGTTCCGTGCACTAAAACAGAAGTCAATGCATAAAAACATTTTTCGTCATTTTTCGCGATGTAAACACGCGCTGATGAGTTAATGAGTGCGCGCGTGAGCTCACTAAAAACGCTAGATTTTCCCGTAGATTTTCCATCGTTTCTTCTGGAACACGCACCCAGTGCATCATTGTGACGCAGCTCAGGGCGCACGCAGAGGATTGTGGGAAACGTAGTTCTCTGCAAAAGCAGCTCATTTTATAGGCCAAATTGGTTCAAAATGACAAACTTTCGTATTTCATTCTAAATTGACCAAATCTTTTTCAATTGTATAATGTTACAGTGTAATCAATAAGAAAGAAGAAATATTTAAACGTCTAAACGACCAATTTTTGAGAACAAATAGTTTAGCATATACATGTGTGTAATTATTACATTGTTTAAGTCGGAAAACAGTATTTAAATCAAGCATTTCCTTAAGCATAACAATAATCTCAGTCATGTATTCAGACATTTTAAAGCATTATTTTATGTGACTGTATCGGATTTGTATCGGTATCGGCTGATATCCAAATTTACATTATCGGTATCGGACATAAAAAAGTGGTATCGGCCCATCTCTACTTTTAATAAAAACATGTTACAATATGCGTGACGTCGGATTTTGATTCAGATCGATGCTATGGGCTATGACAGGGCTGGCCAATATGATCTCAAATCAAAATGGTGATTAATCCAACGTTTTACCTCAATTACGATGAATGAACGTTGTTTTTGCTCTGATAGCTCAGTGGCCAGGTTTACACTGTAAATTTGTTCAACTGGTACAGCTGAGATATTGGGATATGCATTATGTTTGTGATTTTAAAATAAATGAAGAAAACGGACACAGATGTGGTGGCAGACTGGACGGAGCGGAGTCACTGGATTGCCAGAAGTATTGGGGCACCCCTGCAAATCGCTGAATTCAGGTGCTCCAGTGGGGGTTGTGTTTCGGGGGGTGGGCTTGTTTACATGTATGTGGATTTTTTTATAAAGGCCTTTTTTGGGCCTTTCGTTTACACGTGTACAGTTTTAGCCACCTCAAAGGGATATTTTTTAAAACGCCATCCAAAGTGAAGCCTTTTCAAAATGCTGAATTCCCTGGCTCTGTGTAAACAAGTAAAACACAGTTTTCTTCAAACAATGACATGTTTGCACATGTTTAGTTTTTTAGTTATATGCTTTTAAAAGTCACAGTTTGTGACAGAAAATGCATTAGCGTCAGCTGTGCAACATTTGTATACAGTTGGTTTGGCTGACTGCTATCAACAGGAAGTCGTGTCATTCGTTGTTTTGTTTTATTCAGGATTCTGATTGGCTAACATGGCGTTATGCTTCTCGCTATGTCTGGTGTAAACGAGGATATTTTTCAAAACGGAGAGCTGTAAATACCCAGCGTTGTGTAAACGTGGCCTTAGTTCCGGTGAAAGGAACATTTAATGCAATTTTAAAGAGAGTGCACATAGCAAGCTCCATAAAGACATGGATGATGAGCGAGTCGGGTGTCAGTCAGGAACCTGACTGGCCTGCACGAAGCCCTGACCTCAACCTGACAGAACACCTTTGGGATGAATAGGAACGGAGACTGCAAGCCAGGCCTTCATGTCCAACATCACTGGCTGACCTCACAAACGCTCTTCTGGAAGAACGGGGAAAAATTCCCATAAACACATCTTTAAGCCTCGTGGACAGCCTTCCCAGAAGAGCTGAAGCTGTTACAGCGGGAAAGGGTGGGCCAGCTCCACGTTAAAGCCCACGGATTACGAACGGTTCGTGTGTGGGTAAAGGCAGGCGTCCCGATATTTACAGTTGGTTGGCGTAACGGTAGGGTGTTCGCCCCGTGATCAGAAGGTCGCAGGTTCGAGTCCAGTAGAGGTAAAGTTACCACTGAGGTACTAATGAGCAAGGTACCGTCCCCAAGCACCGCTCCCTGGGTGCTTGTTAGCTGCCCACTGCTCTTTCATGTATGGGTCAAATGCAGAGGTCACATTTGTTGTGGTGCACTGTGTGCTGTGCTGTGGTGTGTTCACAACGACAAATAATCACTCACTTTCACTTTCAATACGCCGTATGTTTTTAAGGAGCAACACTGAAGAAAATATTAACAGGATCTGAATTCCAAAAATTACTGACACCGGCAAGATTACAGGTACTGAATGTTGATTGTGATGTATTTTTTGATTAATGTAGATCAATGTATCGTTTCACCCCTACTGTAAAGTAATCAACCAACGCACCCAAATTGGAACACCTTAAAGGAAGTAAACACGCCCGCCTGTCACGTTCACACTCTCTCCCCCGTCTCTCCCGTGTTCCCTTTGTCCAATCTCTGGACTGACACATCCAAGACGACTCCGGTCCGCTCCATCAAGAGTACGCGGTTCAAAGAGTGGGAACTCGGAGATCCCCTCTCCATGTCGCGCGCTTTCAACTCCTCCTGTCAAAGAGCAGCTACGCCCGGCTACAAAGGGCCCGCCGCTTTTCCGGCCGCTAAAGGTTGCACTACAAAGCTAGCCGGGGTCTTACTGATGTGACCGGGCCAAAGAACGGCAGACACATGAAAGGCGGCGTCTCGGCATGAGGGCTACTGTATGACACCGAGGCGTGATCGCTGTTAATTTGGAGAGGGACTTTGTTTGATAGGTTACACTTTCATGTCAGGGGGCTATAAAGGCTTTGGGTGGAAAAGCCTTTCAAAAGCCCTCGAAATTCTTCCTGATAAAAGCTATAACGCGTACTCAAAGTTGCAGGGCCGTACTGGGCCTAAAGGGGGTTTTTAGACCGAGCCGGACGTCTCGTAGCCGGTTATAACTGTATAACAGGGACGGCGATGTGGAGGGCGACCGGCAAATCAATGATGTGTTTTCAGCTCTGTTCCCTTCTTTCTCTCCTCCTTTCACTGCAGTAAGTGGGGAGTTGAGACGGAGCTTGTGGACGGTGGCGGCGGCGGCGGCAAAGGCCCCCTTGCGGGACTCCCAGGAAACAGACAGACTGTCTGCCGTATCGATGTCCCATTGATTCGAGCTTTGCATCTGAGAATCGCTCCTGGCCCTTATCTCCACGCTCGCCGCTTAATATCGCCGAGGGGCTCGGTTGCCTCTCGAAAAAGCATCCGCCTCTCTGAGCCACGGTGGAGCGAACGGTGGGGAAGAGGTCTGCCAACGTGGATGTGTGTGTGTGTTTCTAGGGGATAGTTCCTTCTCTCCGAAGACTGAAGAATAAGTGAGAAAGCGGCGGAGAGGAAGAGAACCTTATTGGACAAGAGCAAGGAGCGCTTTCGGAGGAAATCCATGGGCCCGAAAATCCCGCGCGAGAGGGAGGACTTTTTTTATTTATTTTTTTTACACTTCCTACATCCGGCTCAGCGTGAAACGAGACCGCTGCTCGTTGGGTATTCATCACCAGCCCCTAACCACCTTTGTGCATGCATACGTACACACTCGCTCACACACACAGACGCTCGCTCACTCACTCACTCTCTCCTCTTTCTCCCAGCTTGCTTTTCATCTGCCGGTCCGCGAGATGAAGAGCAGCGCTAATTGGTCCTGGGGGAGATTGGCAGGCCAAGGCATTCACGACAAGGCCCTCTCGGTGTCTCTGTCTGTCTCTTCTCTCTTTCCGCCTCTCCCTTTCTCGCCGTCTCTCTTTTGTTACGCGCGGGCATTCTCCCACGGGACAAACAACAGGGAAGAAAGCACCTCCGCTCCACAAGTAGCGCAAGAGAAGAAAGATGGAAAGAAGTGACGGAGGCCGCGCTCCGCCTTTCCAATTAGTGCGGGGATCTCGTCGATATTTTTCCCCCCCGAATTCTCGTCAGAGGTCGCGGCTGCGCCACGCGTGTCACGCATAAACTTGCCACCTTCATCGATTAACGGAGGGGGGAAGCAGCGCGGCGGTTTAACTCGCCTTATTTCACCACTTATTTAACTCTCTAATGTATAAGACCGCGATAGAGGTAGAGAGTGAGAGAGTGAGAGTGTGTGTGTGTGTGAGAGAGACAGAGAGAGACAGAGAGAGTTAGATGAAAGGAATAGCAGATCACAGATGCTAACCTGGAGCCAGCAGCCGGGTCTTTCGGCCCTTGAGCAGTTTCTGGACTCTGCGCAGCTGCAGGTGGTTCTCATGGCTGCGGGCGTTGTCCTGGATCCGCTGTGCCACCTCCGAGACGGCTCTCAACGCCCCTGCAGCACCACGACACAAAAAACACACACTTAAAAAACGCTCTGAAGACTCGGCAATCGCAGAAACGTGAATTAACCCTAAACTTAATCCCCCTGCTGTACGTCTGACGTCGGCTGTATTTACTGTTTTTCTACGGTATCTGCTCTTCTGCTGCAGCCAGAAAATCAACAAGCAACGCCATTACGATTTAATCCAGGGTGTGGTGTCCATTTTAAATCCAAGTTGCCATGAGCCGCGAAACAATGTGCGCCTGGCTGGGTTAACGCACCTCTCTGTTTATGTAGCAAAATGATTTATTTGTCCGTGTACAGAAACATAAATATGAATGAAAAATTAATTAAGTAAATTAGTCAAAAATTATGATCTTAATGAAAAAAAAAACAGCTTCCAAATGTTTGTAAAGAAGAGAGTGGTCAAAACTTTGGGATTCACCAAACATCGTTATTCGTCGGCCTCTACTCCCACAACGTCCTGGACCCTTGACCTCTCACACCACATTCAACGTTAAGCACAATAAACATAATACGTAGCTGAAAACTCTTCCATCATATGACCATATTTTAAACCTATAATTATATAAATAATATAAACATAATGATATTAATTTAACGCAAAAATACAAAATGGCTATAACACGGGGGTTTTCAACTGCTTCTGTCCCAGGGACCACCACTAAAAATAAGCAGTAATCTGTGGCTGTCCAGTGTGTGTGTGTGTGTGTGTGTGTGTGTGTGGAGTGGAGTGAGTATTTTTCTGTTACTTTTTAGATATTTTCATTAAATTCATTTTTCATAAAGATGCCCAAATCATCTGGAAATGTTTTGAAAAATGAATAAAATGAAAGTGAGTGATTATTTGTCCTTGTGAACACACCACAGCACGGCACACAGTGCACCACAACCAAATGTGACCTCTGCATCTGACCCATCCTCGAAGGAGCAGTGGGCAGCTAACACGCGCAGCACTCGGGGAGCAGTGCTTGGGGACGGTACCTTGCTCATGAGTACCTCAGTGGTAACTTAAGCGGCCCTGGGTTCGAACCTGCAACCTTCTGATCACGGGGCGAACACCCTACCGTTACGCCACCAACTGCCCAGATCATTTGGAAAAAGTGATTTCAGTAGTGAAACTGGACCTCCAGGGGTCAGCGAACCGCCAGCTGGAAGCCCCGATATAATCGGTTATGGTCTGCCACTGCACTGATGCTGAATCGTCCACCTCCGCACCACGACGCATCAATTATGTGATTCATTTCAACACTGTACATATTCCCTACTGTACAGGAGGACTGGGCGACATCACCCCAAACCGATATCACGTTCCACCGCCATTACAATTCATCAACGTTTTCTCCTTTTTGGCCTCAGTTTAAGTGAGTGATTGTCATTGTGAACGCAGCACAGCTCACACTGCACCACAACCAAACCTGACCTCTACATGTGAGCCATCCGTGAAGGAGCAGTGGCCAGCTTTTTACCAGCGCCTGGGGAGCAGTGCTTGGGGACGGTGAACTCTCTCTAACACACGCACACACACACACGCGCTCGCTCGCTCACTTGCTCTCTCTCTCACACACACACACACACACTCTCTCTCTCTCTCTCTCTTTCACAAATACTCACTTTCACTTCCAAACACACACACACATTCACTAACTCTGACACACACAGACCCATGCCCTCTCTCTCTCACACACACACACACACACACACGCCTGATCTCAAATATATGCACACACATGCTCTCAAACACCCCCCCCATACAATCTCAAATATACGCGCACACCCGCGCACACACACACACACACACAGTTATACTGCCCCATCTCAACATCACAAGGCCACGGGGAAGACGAGGACAGTCTGCTAATCGACAATAACTCCAACCACAGTCAAGCGAAACTTCCGAAGCAATGTAGCGTTCACTTGATCATCTGAACCATTTCATGCAGAACGTCCTCACACACTCGGCTACACCGCCAGCTGGGCCGCCGCGCCATCTCCACACAGATCCTGATGTTATTAACGGTGGTGAGGAAGCTGCTTTTACACGGTGGCTCTTCTACAAGACATTTCAGATTAAAAGCTTCCGTCAAGCCACTGTTTTTAGTAGTAGAAGAAGGTAGTTAGTGCTGTAGCACGAGAGTCTTGTGAAAGTGAGTGATCATTTGTCATTGTGAACACAGCACACCACAGCACACAGTGCACCACAACCAAATGTGACCTCTGCATTTGACCCATCCGTGAAGAAGCAGTGGGCAGCTAACAAGCGCCCGGGGAGCAGTGCTTGGAGACGGTACCTTGCTCGTCAGTACCTCAGTGGTAACTTTACCAGCCCTGGACCTTCTGATCACAGGGCGAACACCCTACCGTTACGCCACCAGCTGCCCCAATTTGTACTCGGTCTGGTCACGGACTCGGACAAAGAGGACTTGGGACTTTATTTTGAGACCAGACAAGAGCACAACTCTGTAAATATTACGGTTAAAACTTTTGCGTTGTTTGTTAATTAGTGTTAACTCAGAATTCCTTTAACTTTAACCACACACACACCGTCAGAATCACACGACTTTCAACTTACCAGACATTAGATTCATTCCTCTGTATGTGAAATTATTTCTGAGTAATTCTGTGCACAAAAACTGAAGTAATTGTGTAAAAAGGCATTAATTACCAATTAAGTCTTGGTCTTGTCTCGGTTTAGGTGGTCTTAACCCCAACTCTAGCTTCACTACAAGCTACTGAGAAAATGTAATAAATTCAGGTCATTTCACATAGTCCTGCTTCTGTCTTCACCAAGGTCTCCATCTCCAACTCCATCTGGCAGCTGCCGAGAGCCCAATGTGATGCAATGTGGGCACGGAAGCCAATCAGATGCCACGTCAACACTAATCAGAAACATCTGGTAGCTGAAAACCCTCGCGTGTGTAAAGACAGAAAAATAACATTTTTGTAACGTGTAAAAAGGCATTAATTACATTATTTACCTTGTAAACACACGTTAGCGCCAGCGACTCTCATATGGAACGCCATCATGCGCAAAAACGTAGTTCTCTTCCGGAAAGGCCGAAAGCAGCTCATTTTACAGGCCAAAAGGAGTCCAAATCGGCTCAAAATCACCCAAAACTTAAACATCTCTACATTTTCATTGATTTGATTTTTTTCCCCATTTTATAATGTTAGCAAGTAATCAATAGAAAAATATAGAAAAATGAATTATTTGTTATTAAATAATTTTGTTCTGTATCCAGACAGATATCAAATGGATAAAGAAGTGTATCCGTCCGGCACTAACCCTTATTTTTCCTCACGGCACTAAGCCATAGAATGTCTCTGCATAATAACGACTCTGCAAGCCAATGAAACAGTGAGTTTGGTCTTGAGCAGTGTTCACTGTGGTTTGTTGAGTTTAACATGTGACGTGATCAGTTTGGATAACTGCGTCCAGTGAAGTGATTCCTCATCATAGATATGTAAGAGACAAATATTAAATAAACATGTTAAATGTTGCTTAGGCTTGGCATCTTCCACTTATTTGTCATGTGGTGTAAAATGTGCATTTGTCCGGTCTCTGTCTCAACTAGCTCTCCCCCCGCCGTGGTCTCGACTAGCTCTCCCCCCGCCGTGGTCTCGGTCTCGACTAGCTCTCCCCCCGCCGTGGCGTCGGTCTCGACTAGCTCTCCCTCCACCGTGGTCTCGTTCTCGACTAGCTCTCCCCCCGCCGTGGTTTAGGTGGTCTTAACCCCAACTCTAGCTTCACTACAAGCTACTGAGAAATTGTAATAAATTCAGGTCATTTCACATAGTCCTGCTTCTGTCTTCACCAAGGTCTCCATCTCCAACTCCATCTGGCAGCTGCCGAGAGCCCACTGTGATGCAATGTGGGCACGGAAGCCAATCAGATGCCACGTCAACACAAGACAGAAAAATAACATTTTTGTAACGTGTTTTGTCATGTCACATTCTCTATTCGTCAGAAGTAACTACTGACAATCTACTGCAAAAACACGGTTTAGTTGGTAGCGTTCCTACTTTTAGTTAGCCGCCCGCAGCACCGAATATCAATAAAGTTACCGCTAACTTTGCACTAGCCGTGCTGAACGTTAAGACCAAACCGCCGAGCAGCCACGCAACAACGTGAGGCCGAGTTGTTCCCGGTGGCGCAACATGGAAGCTGTAAACAAACGATTTGGCCAATTAGCGAGCGCGCGGGTAGACATTAGTTATTAACGCGGCGGTAAACAACAATAAACAGACGCGTACTAATTTGAAACTCTGGTCTGGTCGCGGAGACGGAAGCGGCTGCTCTCTAGACGCTTTCGCCCCCCATGAAATAATCGGCGCCTAATTGGATCGCTTATCTACGCGACACTTACACCAGCAACCAGAGCCGGCGTCTGTTTGGACCCCGGCGAACATCTCGGCCCCTCGCTTTTAAGAAAACCCGCTCGGTAATTGTGTTTCAACAGAGCCGCGGCCGGCGCATTAATAATAGAAAAACTCTTATTCCACATTCCACAGACACTTTCTCTCCATCTTCTCCCCACCAACACACACACACACACTCTCTCGCACACACACTCTCTCTCGCGCACACACACACGCTCTCTCGCGCGCGCACACACTCTCTCGCACGCGCACACTCTCTCGCACGCGCACACTCTCTCGCACGCGCACACTCTCTCTCGCACGCGCACACACACACACTCACACAAACACTCCCTCACACACACACACACTCCCTCACACACACACACACTCCCTCACACACACACACACTCCCTCACACACACTCCCTATCCCTCGCACACACTCTCTATCACACGCTCCCTCACACACACACACACTCCCTCACACACACACACACTCCCTCCCTCGCACACACACACCCTCGCACACACACACCCTCGCACACACACACCCTCGCACACACACACCCTCGCACACACACCCCCTCGCACACACACACTCCCTCGCACACACACACCCTCGCACACACACCCCCTCGCACACACACACTCCCTCGCACACACACACTCCCTCCCACACACACACTCCCTCCCACACACACTCCCTCGCACACACACACACACACTCTCTCTCGCACACTCTCTCACGCACACACACACTCTCTCTCTCACACACACACAGCCACACACTTCCCTCAACATCATCCACCCAGCACTTAATAGAAGCACAGAGGCTCTTGAGTGTTACCTTTTCTTAAACGACGCTTTGAGACAGGGGCCGGTTGGAGGGGTCGCACGTCAACGCGCTCGGCTGACGGCTTTGTAAACGCGTGTTGGAGTTTTACGAGGTTGCGTGGTGCTGAATGTAGTGCTGGATGTTAGTCAGACATGAGAAGACATGAGGTCCAGCTGTTTGAGTCGTTATCAGACCGATATCTGATCCACGTATCGGAGCGGTGCCATCTTTATAATCTACACCTGAAAATTATGAAAAAAGTCACTCTGGAGAAGAGCGTCCGCTAATCGCCGTAACGTAACTCTGTTTGAAAAGGAACACACAAAGTTATGGACACAGTGTCGACCAAATTCGAGGACTAGACTGCAGGTAGACATTAACTCGCTAAATGTAGCCACCGAGCTGTTTCTTTTGCGCTGAGAGCGGCTATTTGTAACACAAACCCTATGAGCTTCAGCGTTCAGAGCGTTAAGCACCTTCAGCGGGAAAAAACCGAAGGTGGAGCGCTTTAACCCTTCTGTTATGTTCGTTTCTCAGGATCACCAGTGATGTCCTGGGTCAGTTTGAGCAGGGGCATGTTAAATTGTCCAAAAGTGTCAGAAACCAAAACATCTCAATAAACATTGTTTACATCTCATTAGTAACTTCAATTCGTACCATTTCAATCAGGATTTGGTGTGAAGGTGTTATTACCTCTCACAGATCATGCTTTAATGAGGATAATTCACTCGTTTTTCATAACAAAATGCATTTTAAAACTTTTTTAACGTACATTGGAAAGACCTACATATAAAACACAATAGTTTTACATGAGATTGATTATTTTAAATTCAAATTGAGCCGAACAGTAACTGCGTAATACAAACATGCGGGCGGGGGCTGCACATACAGTACGTGAAATGAACCATTTTTATTTTATAAGTTGATTTCCTGTATTAAGCCGAACACAAGAAGTTTCACACTGAAAAAATACTTTAAACTATATTATATTTTTAAAGATCTTTTTTATTTAAAATGGGTCAATTTGACGTGCAACATGACAGGGTTAGGGTTAAGCTGAAATCGCTGGGCTCGTCAATGTCACTTCTCTCTCGCTAGCCAATCAAAATCGAGGAAGGGGCGGGACATACACAGTCATGAACTCACTAACAACAATGGTGGCATAGCTGGAGCAGCTGGAGAAGCTAACTAGTTCAAGCGCCGCCGCGGGCAGTTGGTGGCGTAACGGTAGGGTGTTTGCCCCGTGATCAGAAGGTCGCAGGTTCGAATCCAGGGCTGGTAAGGTTACCACTGAGGTACTGACGAGCAAGGTACCGTCCCCAAGCACTGCTCCCCAAGCGCTTGTTAGCTGCCCACTGCTCCTTCACAGATGGGTCAAATGCAGAGGTCACATTAGGTTGTGGTGCACTGTGTGCTGTGCTGTGTTCACAATGAGAAACAATCACTCACTTTCACCTAATACCAAGATGCGACTTCTATCCGAAAAGATAATCTCTTTTCGGTCGGCTAAACTCCCCATCTCAAATGTTTACATGAAACAGGAGCGAACGCGGAAGTGCCCGATGACGCTTTTCGTAACTTTGCAACAACAAAGCGCTGTTGTGAACTAGCCGTGTGCAATACTTCCCCCGTAGTCATTTCCCAAAGAGCTCAGCGAGGTTGGCAATTAGCAAAATGAAAGCCACTGCATGATGCATGAGGGTCAACAGGGGAAGGAATACGGAAAAGTCATAATAATAATCCACAACAAAGAGAACGTGGAAAACAACAAAGCCGACTGCGATTCTCCCTGCTCGTTGGCTTAATCAGATACAGCATGATTTGTCTGGGCTTGTTTTCTTAAATAATTCTCTTTCTAACGTGGCACGGCCGGGTGCGGAACCTCACCGCCCCCCACCCACCCCCTTAATAAAAAGCGAGGGAGCTGAAAACGCGCCTCTAATGAGAAGGGGAAGAGCCGGTGCAGGGGGCAAATTTGGATGTGTACCTTCATCTTAGAATCACGGGCTGTTTTAATTTGTAAGCAAAAGCAGCACGCAAGCAATGAGATTTTAATTGATACACATAAATAATTCCTTGTGTACACTGCCGCTTAAGTCGGATTTGCTGTTTATTTGACGAGAGAAATTAGTCATTATCTGGGCTTCTGTTGACGTCGGCGATGTTATTTATTTATATTGCGCGCGCCTGATATCTTCTGATCTGGTCCCAATTAATTATGTCAAAATCCACGCGGGGAATTTAGACTCACGTTAAGCTTCGCCGTACTTTCATCCCCGGCGCAGACGGAGCAGCGCTGTGACAATAATATCAAACGTGCCATGAAAGGAGAGCCCAAAGTTGCTCTGTTTGTCACCCCGATAAAGACAAGGGAGGCTCTCTCTCTTTTTTTTCCCCCCCTGTCGCCAGCTCCAAAAAACTTTGTCGGAGGCAGTTTTGTTTTGCCGCGGCACGTACCACTTTCGGCACCTTTTTTTTTCCCTTTCCCCTCCTTCCCGCCGGTGGGCCGGGTATCCTCGCTTACCTGTGCACGAGCGCCCCGAGATCACACAAACACTGAGTGATCTTTTGAGGTTTCTGCGAGACTGACAAACTAGAATGGAAGGCAAAATTTGACATGCATAACAAGTGCGGCTCCGGGTGAGTACGATTGCGCGGCTCGATACAGATCTTGACAATAAATAGATAATAAAGGGGGTAAAAAAACACCCAGGCTGGCTGAACCCATCAACATTTTTGTCACCGCGCGCTAACAGGATAAGAGAGCTTTTGTTGAACAGCGTGACGGCGGAAGCTCTTACTTGAAAGCTGTTGGAACTCTGGGTTGTCTGGACTGGTGTTCTCTGTCAAGTCCCTCAAGAAATGCTTGTACCTGGGAGAAGAAGAGAGAGGGGGAGAAAATCCACAAATAAACAAGGTAAAACAACCCTTTATTGCAGCACGTCTAAAAATATATTCTTGCGAAGGAAAAGAGAACGAGAGAGGCAGCAGCATGCGTAAGGGCGGAGAAGGTTAGATGGCAGCGGTGCATGATGGGATTGTTGCGTACTAAGACGACGCTGTCGGGTCACTTACACAAGCGCTTTTCGTTTGAGCGCAGAATACAAAGAGTCGCGCAGAACGATAGTAAAACACGTCGCTTTACGCATCCGTGCCGAGCAGAGACCCTTTTTTCTGGCGACGGAAAAAAAGAAAAGTGAAAAGGGAGAGAAACGACGGACAGAACAGACGTGGAGAGCGAGGGAGGGAGAGAGAGAGAGAGAGAGAGAGAGAGAATCATTTCTCGTCGTCTGCTCCACATAAACAAGTGAACGAATTTGACAGGGTCGAGCCCCGCACATTCAGGAAAAATTAAATATTGATTATGGCGCTATCGCCTGCCCCGTCCACAGAAAAGGGTTATTAATGGCCGACCAAATCAAGGGCCCCATTAAGGAAATGACCCCCATCATGAGGTGAGGCCAAATGGAGTGAGAGAGCGAGTGAGAAATTTCGGGGAGTAATTCATTTCCAGCGAATCCAGGGCCTCCGAGATAAAGACGGAGCGAGCCTTAATGCCGGAGATTACAGCTCACTTAAATAGAACTCTGACATCTGAAGACATCAAAGGCGAGGCGCGATTGAGACGGCACTTAGGGAAGTTAGACGGCGTGGCGGAGTCAGCGCTGACTGCTCACTTCTCCCCACTTCAGCACCTTGATTTTACTCCGACTTCAAATGAACTACTCAGCAATGCAGATCTACGCTCCGCCGTACGGGGGCTACGAAGAGGCAGACGGGATTAGAGACGTAAGAGCGTGTGTGTGTGTGTGTGTGTGTGTTCGGTGACACTCGAGAACTCGAATCGAAGGCAAGTGGACTGAAGACCGTCATGTACACAGACGTCACGCTAGTGCTTTACGCTTCATCTTTTATTACACGTTGTACTGTTTACCTCACAGGCGATTTTTTCGTTTTTACGAGAGCTGAAACGATTACTCGAATAATTCGATTACAAAAAATGGTCGAGGCAACTTTTCTAGAATCGAAGCTTCGTTTAAGTCATTTTATTCGTACAGCATGCGCCGCTTGTGTTTCACACAGACGCTTATTGATGACGCACAATATGTTCAGTGGCGCGATCAAGGCGAGAATAGATCCCTCTGTATGTGAACGTATTTGTGAGATATTCCGTGCACAAAAATGCATAAATGACATTCTTTGCGATGTAAACACGTGCGCTGTGTTTGTGAACGCGCGAGCGCCCACGTAAGCGTCATTACTCGCTAAATCGCTCCGTTTCCGTCAAATCATCCCCTTTATTACAGACAAAACGCATATTTTAGCTGATAAATAACCACAGCAACCAGCGTTCCACTCACAATACAGCCATTTATTGAGATTTTCCCACTGATTTTTTCATAGTTGGTTCCGGAACGCGCTAAACCCTTTATTGTGACGCGGCTCCGAGGCGTGCGCGGGGTATTGTGGGAAATGCAGTTCTCTTCCAGAAAGGACAAAAGCAACTCATTTTATTGGCCAAATTGATTCAAAATGACCCTTGAACTTAATGTTTCTTCATTTTCAATTGAATACAACAACATAAAGCGGATATGACTAACTTCTACTCACACTAGAATAAGCCTAATAACAAACGTATTGTCATTTTCATTAAAAAAAAAAATCGGATTACTCGATTAATCGATAAAATAATCGATAGATTACTCGATTACAAAAATAATCACTTGTTGCAGCCCTAGTTTTTACTGCATGTACATTAACGTCTTGAGCTTGATCGCCCCGGTACCCACTTTAAATAGTGGGTAAACGTAAACAAACACATGCATGCGGCACATCAACATCACCGATAGAATCTCGTGTAAAAATCTCAAACAAATTCCACCTAAACATAACACAATTCCAACACCAAACACACAAATAAACTAAGAACAAAAACACGGCGTAGGTCTACGGGGAAGAAATACGGCTGTAGAATCTACACTACTACGGCTAACCATGCGTACCGTATATCATATGAAAGCCCAGATTACGCAGATAATATGTATTTTTTTTGGTGGTGTAACGGTAGGGTGTTCGCTCAACTTTTAGAACAGCGCTGGGCTCGTCAACGTCACTTCTCTCTCGCTAGCCAATCAAAATTGAGGAAGGGGGTGGACATACACAGTCATGAATTCACTAACAACAATGGCGGCGTAGCTGGAGAAGCTAACTAGTTCAAACGCCGCCGCGGGCAGTTGGTGGCGTAACGGTAGGGTGTTCGCCCTGTAATCAGAAGGTCGCAGGTTCGAATCCAGGGCTGGTAAAGTTACCACTGAGGTACTCATGAGCAAAGTACCGACCCCAGGCGCTTGTTAGCAGCCCACTGCTCCTTCACGGATGGGTTAAACGCAGAGGTCACATTAGGTTGTGGTGCACTGTGTGCTGTGCTGTGTTCACAATGACAAATAATCACTCACTTCACTTCAATATGAAAAATTCTATAACCAGTCTATTAATAAAACAGTATCTCTTAAAAAAGTCTGGCTAACATTTGAGTTGGATCAAGTTTGTGCAGATATTTTAACAGCACAGGAGAACTAGAGTCTGTGCAATACTTTCAATAATTTGTGCAGGTCCAGTCAGTTAGACGGTGACCAGTGATATATACACTGCCGGTCAGAAGTTTGGACACACCTTCCCATTCAATGTTTCATTCTTTATTATCATGACTATTTACACTGTAGATTCTCCCTGAAGACACTATGAATGAACACACATGGAATTATGTAGTAAACGAAAAGTGTGAAATAACCCAAAACATGTTTTATATCTTAGATTCTTGAAAATAACCACCCTTTGCTTTGATCACTGCTTTGCACACTCTTGGCATTCTCTCGATGAGCTTCATGAGGTAGTCACCTGAAATGGTTTTCCAACAGTCTTGAAGGAGTTCCCAGAGATGCTGAGCACTTGTTGGCCCTTTTGCTTTGGTTTCACTCTGTGTCCATCTCATCCCAAACCATCTCGATTGGGTTTGGTCAGGTGACCAGGAGGCCAGGCCATGTGGCGAAAGCACTCCATCACTCTGCTTGTCAAATAGCCCTTACACAGTTCATGCCTTTAGTGAAGTGAGAATCTACAATGTAAATAGTAAAGAAAATAAAGAAAAAACATTGAATGGGAAGGTGTGTCCAAACTTTTGACTGGTAGTGTATATTCAGTGTTCAATAGTTGTGCAAATAAGTAACAGCAGAGCAAAAAATGTGCAAATATTATAGCAAATATTGTAGCTGCAGTCATTAGAGTGAGGATTACTATTGATATCGCTCTGGCATTAACTGTGTTAGATCAGCAGCAGTTTGGGAGTGAAGCTTTTATTCACAGACTCTGATATTGCCTAATTAAAGGGACGGTCTCCCTGGGGTAATCTGGGGTTAAGGGTTGAAGTTGAAGGTAGTGTACAGCTGGGCTCAGCCCCACGTCCTCTTGGTTAGAACACAAGCATCGTACCACCAGACCACCGCAACTATTTTACTGCTAACTGTCTCTGTTAATTGCCTGTGATCAAGGTGAGAGAAAAACAATAAAGCACATTGCACTTAACACTACATACACATGCTGCACTAGAGTCGCCCGCCATTGCTGCCTATCTTGTTACAGCCTCCACACACTGTAAGTTTGACACATTTATTTATCAAGTCAGGAAATCGTGTGCTTTAAAACTAGCCAAGATTTCCTCATTGCCACATTAGGACATTCTGAGAAGCTGGCCATTGTACTCAGGATTAAAGTTCTCTATTGCTTCGATGGATTACGGAGGAAAAATCTGATCAACTGAAAGTGAAGAAATACTGAAGTTTTGGGTAATTTTGGACTCATTTTGGCCTATAAAATGAGTTGCTGTTGGTATGTCTGGGAAAGAACTACATTTCCCATAATCCCCCGCACACCACTCAGAGCCAGGTCACAATAAAGCGATGGACCCGCGTTCCCGAATAAATGCTGAAAATCTCAATAAATGTCTGTATTGTGAGTAGAATGCTAAGTGCTGTGGTTAGTTATCTACAATATATGTGACCTCCAGGGCAAAACCAGTCGCTATCGCAAATAAATCAATAACAACACAAATCAAGCTTCAAAACGATACATATATATCGAATGAATCGGACGACATATGACTGAGATATCAACACCAGAGAGGAGCCGGGTTTCTCCTTGTCACGCCAAGTGAGAAACGGAGAAATCTGCTCTTGAAGTTGACTATCAACGAAGCACTCACAGACGCTTGGTGCGGTCACGGCTACGTTTGTAGTTACGGTAGCCTACACTGCATTCACAGCCACACGGGATAGCCTACTCATGCTAGGGGTTAACTGAACTCGGCGATCTAAGATGATTCCGGAGAAATATCTTCACGCTTAGCTCTACTCAGTGGATTTACCGTAAATATTGAAGTAGAGCGTCAAAACAGAAACTTTTAACATTCTGCTGGAATTGAATTCACCTCAGAAAGTCACGCTTTTTAGGATGGAAAGGGTAAGTTTTTCAGCTAAATTTATTCACAGCAGTACAGCATAGACCTTCCACTGTTTCAAACAGAAAATCCAAAATTTTACCCCACGCAACATAAACAGCCTTTTTTCTCCGAAACCTCGACAAGCGACTGGTTTTGCCGTGCGGAGAGGGTCACATTTGAGTTTAGCCCAGCGCGAAAGATTTGACTGAACTGCAGCATAAAAACTAAAATATCACAGCTGAGATGACACTTTCCACACAAACGTTTGTCATTCAACACCAACAAAACCTAAAATAATTGATGAAAACTAAAAAAACAACTTGATATAAACTTAAATACTTGATACGTGAAAGTGATGAAGCATAAAGCCTGACCGTACAGGTGCATTAAAGCTACTTGGAGAAGGTTAGCTGTGGTCCAAAGGAGAACTCTGACGAGGAAAAGACCCCAGTGGCATGTGAAAAGCAAAGCGGTCACTCTCCTAATCTATCTATTCAGAGTGGGCAACGTGACCTTGGAGCGCATTGACAACTGTCATTGATTTCCGCTGCGACCGTCTCTCTCCTGCCTTTTTCTTCTCCAGCTCGCTCTCCATCAGATCCAGAGCGGAGAATTCCTCCTCCATTTGCAGTCTGCCACGGTCTGAGCAGACACATCGGTGCCAAAGTGGCTTTTAAAGACGCCTGTATCCCTAGATTTCATTTCTGCGCCACCCTCCAGCCCTGCAACGAGCACCCTTAATAGGCTATAAAACGCTGTGCACTGAACATCTGCTCTCGCCGTCCTCAGTAAGGGCCAACACATACTTAACGCCAGAACTGGCCACTACGTTTTTGACGCATCCTCTCGGCATGTCATCAGAAATTAACGCCACACGTGCGTGAGTTGCAGTACTAGCAAACATCGAGGTGGCAGTGTGTTCAAGCTTTTGGTGCGTGACGTCAGCATCGTCGTTTACTATCAACATGGCTGAACGGTTTGTCATTGCTTTTAAGCGCTCTTCGTGAACATCAGAACGCAAATAATTTTTTTTATCTTCAACATTTCATTTCTTTCTTCCCTCATTTCAGCAAAAACCGAGATTTGATATTTTTCAAAGACCGCCGTTTCTTCTTCCTTCTTCTACCTTCTTCCTCTTCTTGTCACTTTACGGCAGCATGGGCATTTGTAGCGTACACTGTCACCTGTTGGAATCCTAAAGATTAACAAAAAAGTACGCATGCGAGTATAATCAGTACAACGCTTGCGTAGCAGCAGCGTCCGCAAGCCTCTGCAAGTCACGCAGGTTAGATATATCTCGCCCTAACACTGCACTGCACACTTCTTTCTATGTCTTCTTCCATTTCATTACACAAAGTTTTTGGAGCCATTTGGGGTTAAAGGTTTCAAGAGACGGAGACGCGGAACCCATGACCTCGTGGTCCGAGGTGAGAACTTACCATTAGGTATTTGCGATTTCTGGGCGATGCGAAAACACGGAAGGAATCGAATTCAACAACAAAATGTAACTTTGTGAAAGGTGGAATGTCGCGATAATTCGCTGATATCAGGCGGGCAAAGCAAAACAAAGGTTTCTAATAAATTTTGGCCGCTGCAGCCCCCTGTACGTGTTAGGGGAAAACGTCAATGGTCAGCTATGGTGAAGAGGCCGAAACACCAAGTCCTCAAAAAAAGTTTACGGAATTCGAGTGTTAGTGCTAAGTTTAGAGCAGAGCGATACCCAAAAGATTTTTATGAATCGGAAGAACAACTCTTCCGTAAGTTTTGCCAGCACACTTCCATAGACTGCAAAATCGCAAGAACACGGATTTACCATTATAGTCACAAACCTAAGATCAGAAATGCTTGCTTTGGTATGCGAAAAATGAATATTTTTTTGTTGTTTACAGGTAAATGTTTTACCAAAGCAGAAAATGTTCTGCTGAACTCCAGCACTTTGTTGAAGTTGAATAACATTTAATGTGTTTTTTTTTTCTACTGCATTGTTTTTTCTCCATCCGCTCCATAATTAGAGACTTTTTAGAGGAATAAATATGATAATGTAAAACACGGCATTCAGAAGAATAAAAATGGAAAAAATGGAATTCAAGAAAAAACTAAACGGATTTCAGTAGGGTCTTGAAGAATACAATCACAACTTTGCTGTAGATGCTGCTGATTCTGTGTGCCACCATGATTCAACGGGTGGTGGTCTAGGTGGTTAGTAAATCCCCTATGGACCAATGATTTCATTAAGGGTTCAACCTACCTTTATCATTAGCGTCACTGGGTCCCTGAGCAAGATCCTCAACCCCAAACTGCTTCCGCAAGACTGCAATTCAGAATTTGGAAGTTGCTGTGATAAGAGCCCTGACGTTGTTAATGTAAATGTCTCCACTATTAGCGATTAGTGGTGACATTTCTAGCCTCGTCGATGGTCCACAGGTGAATAACCTACCACCACTCACACCGTATCCAAATTGTTTCATTACGATTATGATCACAAAGAGACACTCAGGATCTGTCTTAGGCAGAGCATTTGGAGAACCCCGTGCTTGTTCACGTCAGATGAGTCCATGTTTCTGATCAATACAGTTTGGAAGAGACGAATCTGGCCCTGGGTGGAGATGTTGGCCTTTCTTCCAGAGACACCATTTCAGCTGATGCAAACGCTGCCGCTGATTGGCCAGTTCAGCTGTGTCCTGTGTCAGTGGATGATGCGACTTTCTTCTTCTGGTGTTTGAATTCTTGGACTTTTGATTGTTGGTGTCGTAACGGTAGGGTGTTCGCCGCGTGATCAGAAGGTCACAGGTTTGAATCCAGGGCCGGCCGAGTTACCACTGAGGTACTCATGAGCAAGGTACCGTCCCCAAGCACTGCTCTCCGGGGGCTTATTAGCCGCTGTCTTGGTCGAATGGGTCAAATGCAGAGGTCAAGATGGTTGTGGTGCACTGTGTGCTGTGCTGTGCTGTGTTCACAATGACAATCACTCACATTTAGAAATGTAGAAAAAAATTGGATGTTTGAGCAAAATTTGAATTGGGGAGAACTATATAGTATAGTGTACTGCTTTAAAGAGAGATGCACAGAAAAGCGGAATATTCGAGGATTTGGCTCTAGAGCTGAAACGATTATTCGAATAACTAATAATTCATTACAAAAAATAGCGTCGCAGGTAATTTTTCTAGAATCGAAGCTTCGTGTAAGTCATTTAAATGGCTACAGCATGAATAGATCCCTCTGTATGTGAATGTATTTGTGAGATATTCCGTGCACAAAAACAGAAGTAAATTCATGAAAAACGATAGATGATATTTCTGCGACAAACACGCGACGCTGTTTGTAAGCACCATTACTCGCGAAAACGTCCCCTTTATTACAGACAAAACGCGTAATTTAGCTGATAAATAACCACATCAACCAGCGTTCCACTCACAGTACAGCCATTTATTAAGATTTTCCCATCGATTTTTTTTCATAGTTCATTCCGGAACGCGCTGAACCCTTTATTGTGACGCGGCTCCGAGGCGTGGCGAGGGGATTGTGGGAAATGCAGTTCTCTTCCAGAAAGGCCAGCAACTCATTTTATTGGCCAAATTGACTAAATGACCCTTGAACTTCATGTTTCTTCATTTTCACTGAATACAAATAAACATAAAGCGATGGATTAACTTTACCATTGAACCGCTCTAATTAACAAATGTATTGTCATTTCTATTTACATTTTTTTTATCCGATTAGTCAGACCGATAAAATAATCATAGATTACCGACACAAAAATAGTCGCTTGTTGCAGCCCTGATTCGGCTCCCTCTGAGTCAATCACTTACTGAACTGGTCCGGGCGCGAGTCATTGAATCACTTGAGTCAGTATTGCTAAATCGCCAGCTGAATAGAAGAAAGTATGAGTAGCTTGTGATGAGAATCCAAATAAATGACAAAGTATCGAGACAAGGCTACCAGAGTGGCAAAGAGTTGCACTACCCCACATGTGTGAGTGATTCAGATTGGGCTGTATGTCTCCGGCTCTAGAGGAAGTTAACCGACAGATTCACTCATGGCTGTAAGTGCTCCGCGCCGCGCTACTGATTCCACTGACACGAGTCCCGTAGTTTACGAAGAGGATTCAACTCTGTAGGAAGTACTAGGATCCCTCTTTTGAGGGTGATGGTGCAAACAAACAGTAAGTTATGACATTTTTAGCAGCTGTACTTGCTACTACGGCTGTATTGATCTTGTAACGAGTTTGAGATGATTATAAGATGTATGTACGTGATGAGGTTCATATTTTAGTCGCGGTGTGGTTAGGACTCGATGGATTCAGGTTAATGGAGTGCTCAGATTCGCGACTCGTGAGTTATTTAACGCATCCGGGTGATTCACCTGAGTGAGTCATCAATCTCCCAGCTGTAGAAAAACTGCAACCACCAGATTTCACGTCTGCAATGGCATTAGACAGAGCACGGCCAAGCCATGACTTATCATCTTAGAAGCAGGAGCGAAAGGCAGGCGGCTTTGAATCATGGAGCGTTCTTCATGCCCTGATCCCTACCCTGTAGATTATTAGGCTGACAGAGAGAACAAAGCCTTCCGCAGGCCAACAAACCATCTAAATGAACCTTTACAGAACAGGCAAGTCGTTCTGGATCCAAGGAGGGGGTGAAGAGCCAGAAATGCTGTATTAGTCATTAGCAATCAAAGGAAAGTCAAACAAACCCCAATTAAGCCTCCGTCTATTAAGAGGCACTTAAAAAAGAGAAATAATCTCACTTCTTTTCCTTCTTGTCTCATGTTGTAGTAACAAACACATTACAGGCATTATCAGCCACGAACGCCCTTATTAGGGTTTTAACGGGAGGGGGAGCGGGAGGGAGAGGAAATCTAATTAAAGAAGGAGTGTAGGGGAAGAGGGGAACGGCCTAATGAGCATTATTAAAGCACATTCCAAATAATGCAGATGGAACGTGCTCGTTTAGCCACCCTGTCCCACTCATTAGCACCAAAGCAAAGAGGAGATAACAAGACACTAACATAATCTGAGCCATATTTATAACAGTTCAGATATTCTAATGAAGAGGCATGCTGCGTCGGAAAGCGCGGCTGGCCTAGTTACCGCCGCAGACGCCCCACCACGCATGTCTTTGTAATATGCAGATGAAATGAGCTTCATGTTTTTATTCCCCCTCATCTTCTCGCAGAATCTACCTCCTCCTCCCTCCCTCCTGCCCCCAGCAGACGTGGGTCATTCTGTACTTACACACACGTCAGTGCAGGAGAAGAGAGAGGAAATATCTGTCTAATTATTTTCCTTTAAATACGTGCATTAAGGATTAAAATTCCTAATTAAGAGACAACAGAAACTGTCAGCCTCCTGCACGGGTTATTGAGCACGGCACAGGCTGTTGCGCAATTACTCCGTTTTAATAGCTTCCCGAGTACGAGTCGAACACCCAGGCAGCGAGAGGCGCGAGCCCGGCGACTCAAACCCTCCAAAACTTCGGCAATTAAAACGGTCAGCGGAGGCAAAAACAGAATAACCATTGTCCGACTTAAAAATGGACAGATCGTGAGCTCTTTGGGACGGAAAATGGAGTCGAGGAAAAAAGAAAAAAAATCACATGGCCTACTTTGGATTTGAAACTTTTAATCTGTGAAAAACACACTGACTTGTGCTCATGGTAGCGCTGGGCCATAAAATGATCTCGATTTTTTATCGAGCAAAATGTGTTAACGATGATGATAAACGTGGGATATACAACTCGATCACACGTGTTTGTACACTATGCGACAACGTGTTGAGATAGACCATAACTTTGGCCTATCACGTAGCGAGTGGGTTTGGCATAACTCCAGCACAACAGCCTTATCACCATCAACAATGAAAATCTGATCACTGCAGAAGAGGTCGCATGGTAAACATTGGCAAAGTGGTCGTGTGCGTAAGATAAGACGTTGGGCAACCAGGACGTTGAAGTAAGGCGGCCGCTTTGACAACAAAGGCCTCCCACGTTGATTACAACTCCCCGGAAAAAATAAATCCTGCCCATCCCCAGACAGTAAAAGAAGACAGCATCGCGATGAGGCTGAATAGCGGCGTCTAAACTTTCAAAGGAACAAGTTACAATGTTTACATGAAATAGGAACAAACGCGGAAGTGCCCGATGACGCCAGAATCTCCAGCAACTTGGCAACGCCAGCCAGTGTTTGAAGTCAGGTTTTTGACGTTTCCTGGCGAAAACACGATTGGTGGATAGTTTTGCGCTGACACAGTGTCTATTTTAATATAAATCCTATGAGCTCCACGTCTGTGGAGACGGTTTTTTTTACCACAGCGCTTCAAGCTTCAAGGCACCCCCTTGACCATTTTTTGGCGGGAAAAAATGCCTTGGAATGTTCACCTCGATATTCTACAGTCCACTTGAAAGAGCCGGAGAAATATCTTCACACTAGTCAACCAGTGGATTTACTGTAAATATTGAAGTAGAGCGGTCAAAACAGAAACTTTAACATTCTGTTGAATCTGAATTTCTACCCCAAGAAAGTCACGCGAGGGATGGAAAGGGTAAGTTTAGTGAAAATTATTTACAACAGTACAGTTGTAGGCCACTGTTTCAAAACACTAAAAACTAAAAATCCATTTTAGCTCACACAACATAAACGGTCGTTTTTCTCGGAAACCTCCGTTGCGACTGGTTTCGCCGTGCAGAGTCACATATTTTCTCGTTAATTTCAGCTACTGTATGTGCAAATATTCTGAAAACTTTAAAATCACTAACTTTTCGTAATTTAATTATGTTTGTGTGCAGTTTGTGCCATTTGTTGAAAATAAATCTTATTTGTTTAATATTGTGTGAATATTTTAACTTGTTCATTCAGTTTGTATAGAAATACAAAAACCCCCAAGCATTATGACAATATATCATGATAACTGATCAAAAGGACAAGAAGTGGCCAGGATAATATTTCTGTTCATATCGGCCTAGCTCTAGCTTTCATTGTTTAGATACTATAAGAACTTTGTGCAGAGAAAACCTCAATGACACCTGTCTTAAATTTTACTGTCAGTAAGTGTCTCTAATTTCCAGCGGAAACGCAACTGAACGCACACATTCTTGAAGCTGCAACGGAAAAACCCAACGCCTGGATTGTTTCCCTTTACGAATGATAATAAATCCTCTCTCAAGAACTAGTCATTACGGGAAGCGAGCGCTACCTGAGGTCAACATACCAAGGTGATGGGATGAAGGTAATGTTATATTTAGAGGATCAATAGCAGTGGTGAGGTGAATAATGAAATATAACGCTTCGCACGACGGTGCGTTGCGGAGCGGCTCATTGTAAGCGCTACGCCTCTGTGTCTTAAGTCTAATCAGGAGAGAACAACTTCAGATCCGCCATTTGCCGACATCAAAAGAAGACGACAGTCGAGGTCATCCTGGGTCTTGGCAGGTATCGTCTCTTAAAGGCGCGCCGGCCTCTTATCTGTCAGCCTGTATAAAAGGCCGCTGTCATCCGGCCGCGCGGAAAGCAAGAGCGGCGCCTCGACAGCGGCGTCTTAATGGCGGCGTGGAGATGATTAAAAGAAAGGAACAAACAGACACTTTCAAATGAGTTCAGTGTTCTTTCAAATGAAGGGAAACCGTGGAAACCCTGCCGACCTTCCAGCCCTTTCGCGCCAGACGGCGGCGATTCGCCCGACGGCCTGCACAACAGCTGGCTCCATTATATGCCGCTGACGGCCTCCGTGTAAAAGAGGCGGCGGTGACTCCCGCGACCCGGCCGGGCCACACAGCCTCGCTGCCAAAACGCTGGGCTTGGCTTCCACTCGTTCTGTTATAACGGGATTCAGATCCTCGTCATTCAGACGCATCTGCTCTGCTCACATCGCTAAATATCACACTACGCGCAAGAAAGCCTACCTCCCACCACGGGTCACGGACAGCCAAGAGGAGCCGTACAGCAGGGGGATACGGGGAGGGAGACAGAGAGACACACAACAGAGAGAGGGAAGACAGACAGACAGACAGACAGAGAGAGAGAGAGAGGGACACAACAGAGAGAGGGAAGACAGACAGACAGAGAGAGAGAGAGAGAGGGACACAACAGAGAGAGGGAAGACAGACAGACAGACAGACAGACAGAGAGAGAGAGAGAGCATTGTAGCAGTGGGTGAGGAGTGAGAGAGAAAGAAACAAGGAGAGAAAAAAGAGGGTGAGAGAGAACGAGAGAGAGAGAGAGAACGAGAGAGAGAGAGAGAGAGAGGAGGAGAGTGAGAGAGAGAGACAAGAGAGGAAGAAGACAGAGAGAGAGAGAGAGAGAGAACGAGAGAGAGGGAGTGAGAGAGAGAGAGAGAGAGAGAGAGGAGGAGAGTGAGAGAGAGAGACAAGTGAGAGGAAGAAGACAGAGAGAGAGAGAGAGAGAGAGAGAGAGAGAGAGAGAGAGAGAGAGTACGAGAGAGAGAGAGAGAGAGAGAGAGAGAGAGGAGACAAGTGGAGAGAGAAATCTAGAGAGAGAGAGAGAGAACAAGCAGAGAGAGAGAGAGGAGACAAGGAGAGAGAGAGAGAAGAGAGAGAGAGAGAGAGAATAAGCGAGAGAGAGAGGGGAGAGAGAGAGAGAGAGAGAGAGAGAGAGAGAGAGAGAGAGAGAGAGAGAACAAGCGAGAGAGAAGAGAAAACGAGAGAGAACAAGCGAGAGAGAAGAGAAAACGAGAGAGAACAAGCGAGAGAGAGAGGGAAGACAGAGAGAGAGAGAGAACAAGCGAGAGAGGAGAGAGAGAGAGAGAGAGAGAGAGAGAGAGAGAGAGAGAGAGAGAGAAAGAGATAGAGAGAGGAAATAAGCGAGAGAAGAGAGAGAGAGAGAGAGAGAGGGAATAAGCGAGAGAAGAGAGAGAGAGAGAGAGAGAGAGAGAGAGAGAGAGAGAGAGAGAGAGAAAGAGATAGAGAGGGAACAAGAGAGAAGAGAGAGAGAGAGAGAGAGAGAGAGAAAGAGATAGAGAGAGGGAAATAAGGTAGAGAGAGAGAGAGAGAGAGAGAGAGAGAGAAAGAGATAGAGAGAGGGAACAAGCGAGAGAAGAGAGAGAGAGAGAGAGAGAGAGAAAGAGATAGAGAGAGGGAACAAGCGAGAGAAGAGAGAGAGAGAGAGAGAGAGAGAGAGAGAGAAAGAGAGGAGAGAGGGAACAAGCGAGAGAAGAGAGAGAGAGAGAGAGAGAGAGAAAGTAGATAGAGAGGAACAAGCGAGAGAAGAGAGAGAGAGAGAGTTGGGGGGCGATACCTTACTCACCAGTACCTCACAGGCCAACTCCCTAACTGTAACACTACCAACTGCCCCAACTGGTAGCTCCTGACCACTGCGGACAGGGACCATCCCACAAGAGCTGCAGGTGTGGATATGCTGTGGCCCAGTCGTCCTCACGTCCGTGGGTGTACTGTGATGGGTGATCAGTGCAGAGTGAAGTGGAAGTAGAAAGGGAAGGCTGGCGAAAAACCGGCTTCAACACAGTAAACGCAGTGGAGCGGCGCGACTCTTCTGAAGCGATGTGTGAGGGGAAAACTGACTCATCTCAACACCGCCGTCTTCACGTAAAACCTCGTCCATCAGTGTAGTCATTCATCTACTGTCGTGCCAGTCGCTCCATCAGACACACGTCTCTCGTGGACTCGTCAGGGAATATGAGAAATGGACAACTTCTCCTTCTGTATCAACGTGTAACACGTCATGTTTGATATCGTTTGTCTTATTTGACGCTGCACTGTGACTACAGCACATTTATTACTACATTTTCACTTCATTTCCATTTTCTCTCTACAGCACTTTTACACCAGACATCCTCACCGAGCCGCTTCACACATGACCGGCTCCAAGCCCTGAACGAGAACGTCTGGGTTACTAGGCAGGTGGGCGCGCACATGGACCCATGCGGAAGCCGCGCGTCATCGCTCCTCTGTTAAGCAAAGGTAACGATCCTGAGGTCGGCAGGGTCTTCCGGAGAAGGCAGGGAGGGAAGGAAAGTGAATCTGATAACGGGTTCTGAAAAACGCTCTTCAAATAATCAATTGCTGAAGCCTATGTAGGTGCGATGAAAAATTTTGCCGCGCAGATAGCGCATAACCCTGACCCCTAACCCTAACGTGCTCTAGGGGCAAATTTGTCAATCCTAGCGAAGGCCTGACGTCACCGTTTTAAGAAAACTGTGTTTACACGTATCCACAGAATCCAGCGTTGCGAGAAATCTTCAGTTCGGAGGGCGTTTTAAAAAATATTTGTTTAAGTCGGTTAGAGCTGCAGCTATTCGTGGATTAATCAAGTAATCGGACAAAAAAGACAATACCTTTGTTTTAAGGCTTATTCTAGTGTGTGAGTAGAGGTTAGCCATAGGGCTGCAACAAACGACTATTTTTGTAATCGAGTAATCTATCGATTAATCGAGTAATCGGATAAAGAAATGTGAATGAAAATGACAATACGTTTGTTATTAGGCTTATTGTAGTGTGAGTAGAAGTTAGTCAAATACGCTTTATGTTGTATTCAATTGAAAATGAAGAACGTGAAGTTCAAGGGTCATTTTGAATCAATTTGGCCAATAAAATGAGTTGCTTTTGGCCTTTCTGGACTTGAACTGCATTTCCCATAATCCCCTGCGCACACCACAGAGCTGCGTCACAATAAAGGCTTCAGCACGTTCCAGAATGAACTATGAAGAAAAAAAAAAAAATCAATGGGAAAATCTTAATAAATGGCTGTACTGTAAGTGGAACGCTGGTTGTTGTGGTTATTTATCAGCTAAATTACGCGTTTTGTCTGTAATAAAGGGGACGTTTTGACGGAAACGCAGCGTTTTAGCGAGTAATGACGCTTACAAACAGCGTGCGTGTTTACATCGCAACAAATGTCATTTATGCGTTTTCATGAATTTACTTCTGTTTTTGTGCACGGAATATCTCACAAATACGTTCACATACAGAGGGATCTATTCTCGCCTTGATCGCGCCACTGAAAATATTGTGCGTCATTAATAAGCGTCTGTGTGAAACGCAAGCAGCACATGCTGTAGCGAGTAAAATGACTTAAACGAAGCTTCGATTCTAGAAAAATTGCCTCGACCATTTTTTGTATTCGAATTATTCGAGTTATTCGAATAATCCTTTCAGCTCTAGTTAGCCATACACGCTTTACACGGTGTTCAGGATCCTGCACTACTCAACTCTGTCATAGGCTACGTTCACACTGCCATGCTGAAGTGACTCAAATCGGATCTTTTGCCTTAATGTGACACAGATCTGATCTTTTCAAATTGGATTTGTGTCACTTTCAGATATGGTACTAAATTTCATACGTATCCGATTCGCGGCCATGCGACCTGAATGTGAACGCTCAGATCGGAATTCATGCGGCTTTTTGCTTATATGCATGTACTGACATCATCAGCCTGCACCGGCAGCGCGGGAAGGTAAAAATGGAGGAGAGCTGCGATAACAGAAAAAGCTAGCCGCCTGACTTTTTTCTCCTTTTCGATCTGCTCATGTACAGCTGATTCACTGTTTGTCGTCCTCCAGAGCAAAGTGCGATACATGCGTGAGCTACTAACACCTGCATTTTTAATGCCACGAGTCGTCCCACAGATATGACGTTTTTTGTTGTTGGTGACGCAGTTGACCCGTGTAAAAACGTATCAATGTGCGCATGCGTGACGTTTCGGAGGACCGATGCGTTCACATTACAGTCAGATACAGGTCACTTGTAGTTATGAATGTGAACCGTCAAGATAGACAAATCTGATCTGAGCAAAAAATCGCTCATGCGGGCGCTCATAAACTCAACGCACGTTTACAGCGCGAAAAATGTCCTTACAGCATTTTTGTGCATTTACTTCTGTTTTTGAGTGCGGAATATTTCACAAATACTTTCACATACAGAGGCAGGGCCTTATGATTTCTGCGATGCGGAAAATGCGGACAGAATCACGGAATTCAACAAATAAAATGGAGTCCGTTGTAAAAGGCGGAATGTCGTATAATTCGCTGATATCGGTGTGTGGGCAAAGCAAAGCCATGGTTTTTAATCAGCTGTGGCCGCTGCAGCCCCCTGTACGTGTTACCTGTTGAGGCGGGACTCAGCTTTCCACACGCACAAACGCACAGACACAGAGGGGAAAACGTCAACGGTAAGTTATGGCGAAGAGACTGAAACACCGAAGTCCTCAAACAAATGACGGAATTGGAGTGTTAGTGCTAAGTTTAGAGCAGAACAATACCCAAAAGATTTTTATGAATCGGGAGAGCAACTCTTTTGTAGGTTTTGCCAGCACACGATAGACTGCACCCGCAAGAACACGTGACGACCACTAACAGTCAAAAACTCACATCAGAAACGTTTCGTTTTGCACCAAAAAATGAATGTTTTTTGTTGTTTACAGGAATAACAGTCATTTAATGTGATTTTTTTTCTACTGCATTGTTCTTTTTTCCCATCCACTCCATAATTAGACACTTTTTAGGTGAATAAATATGATTATAACGTAAAACACGGAATTCAGAAGAATAAAAATGGAAAGAATTCAGGAAAAAATAAAACGGAATTCATAAGGCCCTACGGAGGGATCAGGTCGTCTTGATCGGGCCACTGAAAACATTGTGCATCGTTTTATGTGAAACACAGGCGGCGCACGCTCTAACGAGTGAAATGAATTACACGGAGCTTCGCTTCTAGAAAAACTGCCTCGACCATGTTTTGTAATCAAATTATTTAAGTAATTCAATTAATCGTTCCAGCTCTAGAGGCGGCTAAAACTCCATTCGTGTGTCAACATAAGGCCCAAACGTATAAAAACAAATGTGCTTATAAAAATATCCGCATACGTGTAAACAGGGCCTTAATTGGGCTTAATGATGGTGCCACCATGAAGAAAAGACAGAAAGAAACCCATATAGCGCTTGATAAGATAGAAGAGCAGCACTGTGAGGAACTATAGAGAGATAATTATCTCCACCGGAATCTTGGCGTTCCAAAACGCATTTACAAAACGGGAGTGATGTGAAAGCCTAATTAAGACGGACCGGAGTGGCTTGATAAAGCGGTGTGGCCATCATTCTCACCGGCTCTTAAGCCCGTTTCAGGCCATTTCGCGCCCTTGTTATACTAATTAACGGCGTCGAGTGCGACCGCGTGAAATTACAGCCAAGAAAGCCGGCTGCTTAACAAAGGAGGGATTTTGACAGTTCTTGGACAGTCTTGAGGCTGGCGTGAGCGCAACATCAAACAATAATTACGTCTGTCATCAGAAAGCTCCCTCCCTCCCTCGCTCGCTCGCTCCCTCCTCACGCTGGGCCGGGGCGACTCCACCCGAGCGAGCAAAGACAGAGACAGAGAGAGAAAGAAGAGGAGGAACTCAAGCGTGGAGAGCGTGACCCCGACGGCGACAGCTTTCTGCACCGCCACAAGCGAATCGCCACAACTCACGATCCCCCCCCCCAAAATTTCCCCGCCACAACGTGCCAAGCCGCGCGAGGGGGAAAGAGAGCGTTGCGGAGTAATTTGACAGCAAACAAGACGACTTTTTTGTCACGTCAAAGGAAAGCAGACTGGCCAGTGTCAGGAGACGCTGATGCATAACCAAAACGCATTAGGTTTCCTTCGCAAAGTGACTGCGTATCAGCCGTGCCATCTTGAAGGAGCTGTCGAGCAGGCCGTAATCTCCCCGAAAAAGCAGATGGTTTAAAGGCACTAAAAACCGCGCGAGCGAACAATCCGTTTCATTTGCACGTAATATGGAATTCAATGGCTGAGTTGCTCTGACAAGTGATGAGTCAAAACTTTTCTGAGCCAATCTAAGTCAATACTTCAAGCGCCGGGTAAATATGTTCGGCAGAAGCGTTTCTTAATAAGCAGTGCAGGCGTGCGTGTGTGTGTAAACTCACTGCTGAATGCGGTCCAGGGGAAGAGGAAGGAGGTCTTCAAGTTTCATCCTTTGTAACTCGGGTCTGGACTCCTGCAGCTTCTTGAATCTTCTGAACGCTTTGCTCTTCTTCAGCTGCACCTGAGACAGAGTTTGAGCTTTAATATGCGTCAGTCTACTTGAGGTGGCAGGTATGAAATAGTGAAAAAGCCTGGCGTAATATCAAATGAACTAGGGCTGCAACAAATGACTATTTTTATAGTCATCTATTGTAATCTATTGATTATTTGATCAATTAATCGAGTAATCGGATAAAAAAATGCAAATAAAAATGACAATACATTTGTTATTAGGCTTATTGTAGTGTGAGTAGAAGTTAGTCATATCCGCTTTATGTTGTTGTATTCAATTGAAAATGAAGAAACATGAAGTTCAAGGGTCATTTTGAATCAATTTGGCCAAAAAATGAGTTGCTTTTGGCCTTCCTGGAGGAGAACTGCATTTCCCACAATCCCCTGCGCACGCCACAGAGCCACGTCACAATAAAGGGTTCAGCGCGTTCCGGAATGAACTATGAAAAAAAATCGGTGGGAAAATCTTAATAAATGGCTGTATTGTGAGTAGAACGCTAGTTGATGTGGTTATTTATCAGCTAAATTACGCGTTTTGTCTGTAATAAAGGGGACGTTTTGACGGAAACGGAGCATTTTAGCGAGTAATGGCGCTTACAAACAGCGCGCGTTTACATCGCAAAAAATGTCATTTATGCGTTTTTACGCATTTACTTCTGTTTTTGTGCACGGAATATCTCACAAATACGTTCACATACAGAGGGATCTATTCTCGCCTTGATCGCGCCACTGAAAATATTGTGCGTCATTAATAAGCGTCTGTGTGAAACACAAGCAGCGCATGCTGTAGCCATTTAAATGACTTAAACGAAGCTTCGATTCTAGAAAAACTGCCTCGACCATTTTTTGTAATCGAATTATTCGAGTTATTCGAATAATCCTTTCAGCTCTAAAATGAACCAAATCTCACTTAACGGAAGGTCGAGCGAGGTGAAGAAACTCACCGCATCCGTTGAGATGAAGTAATTAGACTCTGCACCTTGTTAATCTGTGCTAACAGGTAATCACTGCTTAATGCTTTTTTTTCCTGATGCTGCTTATAATAACTGCGACTACAGATAGCTCAAACATGACCAATAAGGAGGCAGGGTCATCAAAAGATAAACTAATATCATCATTTAACAGCAAAGCCTATTAAAATTGGGAATTCGATGCAACTTTGGGAAAAAAAATTTAATCTCTCTCCAAAAAAGTCAAACACCAGCCTGGCGTCAGCGAGCTCCATAACGCTGGCAGCTGAATTAAGGTAAACTTGTTTAGATCATTAAATATGCATCTCTGTACATCTGTCAGCGCGAGGGCTGCATCTGCAGCAGCGAGGCGAGGCGTCATCGCGCTCATCCGCCAAAAATTCCAACCTGTCTGAGGACTTTATGCCGGAGCTTTGTTTGTTTATACGCCGCGCTAAGGTACACACGGCATACTGATCGAGTCGTCGTCTTCAAATGGCACGCGTCCTGCGCTGGGTAATTGGCAGCGAGATGACCACACACACCTGCTCGGCTGGCGTTTTACGGCCCAGGCAGCTGGGGTCTCGCTCCGTGAGGCAGACAGACAGTAAATCAGGGCCGTGTTTGGTCGAGCCGCCAGATGAATCTTTCATTTGGGCCCAAGAGCGGCTTTAATCCGAGCTGCGTGCCACACTCACACTAGTATGAGGGTGCGTGATTAGTACAAGAGTGATAGCCCCAAGCACTGCTTGATATTGGGTTTTGTTGAGGCACCGTGATGGAGGGAAGAGTGCAAGTTTGTTTTGCTGGTTTTGAGGAACAGATTGTTACCAAAAGTTCTGGAAAACCAAAGATTTAATTCTCTTTCCTGGTTTTGATATTTTCGTATGCGAGGAACAGCACTGATAATAGGAATTAGCGATGCACGATATGGGAATTATTTGCCAATGCCAGTATCCGATATTTTTTCTGCTTATATCGGCCGATGCCAATAGAGTCAAGCGAGCGTAAATGCAGTGGAGTGAGGGCGGGGCATTTTGAGCGTAGAAAAAGTCACTTCCCGCACTATGTGGTGTATAACCCTGGCTAGTTCCTGAGATGCATACTACCACATAGAAAAGTATGATAAGAGCGCCTAAGCCATCATACTACTAAGCGCAGCAGTACTCGGCTCGGGACACAGCCCATGTGCGAGCTCACATTCGCCAAGTGAGGCAAACACGCAATTTAGCTACTTAGTTTGAACGAATTTGTGCGTGTGCAGGCAGAGCTGAGCGCAAGAAGACGAGAGATTTTGCTCGCCAACGTTCCACTGCGTGATCAGAATTTTGGCACAAAATAACCCCATACGTTTTTAACACAGAAGGCACGGGAACGTACGAAATCCCACCCGGACTTCAGACATGTCTGGGATACGCGCTAGCTTTCTGACGTACGATAAATGCGTCATCAAATATCGGCGGAAAATATCAGGCAAATATAAGCATCGTTTTGGTGCCGATGACTTTAGAAAAGCAATAATAATAATAAAAATAATAATAATAATAATAATAGTTTGAGTGTTGTCTTAGTTAAAAGTAAAAAATACGTGAGGTAAAGATGTTAATGCTTATAAATGGAGAGTGGGGCAGTTGATAGCGTAATGGTCAGGGGGTTCGCCCTGTGGTCAGAATGTCGCCAGTTTGAATCCCAGGTCCGGTAAAGATACCACTGAGGTACTCATGAGCAGGTACCATCCCCAAGCACAGCTTTAGACGAGTCAGTGGAAGAATCTCTTAAGAAAAATCTTGGGCAGCTTGTGGCGTAACGGTAGGGTGTTCGCCCCGTGATGGTAGGGTGATCGCAGGTTCGAATCCAGGGCCGGTAAAGTTACCACTGAGGTACTCATGAGCAAGGTATCGTCCCCAAACCGAGTACCACATACAGAGATACTCAGCAAGACTGGTTGTATGAGTATCGAGGCATGTATGGGACATGTTATAAGGATGCCCTGTGGTCGTCTGCCTCGCAAAGTGCTGTACGGACAACTAGACCACGGTCAGCGCTCTGCTGGAGGGCAAAAGAAGCGCTACAAAGACCAATTGAAAACAGCGCTAAAGAGGTGCAACATCAAGCCGGGGGACCCGGAGGACATTGCTGCTGACCGCAACGCCTGGCGCGGCAGCTGTGCTCAGAGGGGATCCAAGCACTGGAGGAGGAAAGGACAGCCAGGAGACAACAGAGGAGACTGAGGAGGGGAAACATAGCCATGGCTGCCAGTAACACCACCACCACTTTCACATGTCCCACCTGCAATAGGACTTGTGGGTCCAGGATAGGATTATACAGCCATCAGAGAACTCACCGCTGAAGGACAGACGTGGACGTCATCATCGGACTCGATGGACAGCCGCAAGCAAGCAAGCAATCATCCCCAAGCGCTGCTCCCCGAGCGCTTGTTAGCTGGCCACTGCTCCCTCACGGATGGGGCAAATGCAGAGGTGGTGTGTTCACAACGACAAATAATCACTCACTTTCACTAAAGAAAGCAAGAAATGTGTTGGTGTGTGTATTTGAGCAGCTATTTTGGACAGAACAGGAGTTGATACTGGAACGTTTTGAAGTGACTGAGTGATTGTCGTTGGGAACACAGCACAGCACACGGTGCACCACAACGAAATGTGACCTCTGCATTTGACCCATCCGTGAAGGAGCAGTGGCCAGCTGACATGAGTAGTGCCCGGGGCAGCAGTGTTTGAGGACGATACCTCCCGGGAACTGAACTGTCCACCTTCTGATCACGGGGCGAACGCCCTAACCGATACGCCACCAACTGCCCCAAAGCACCACAGAACATGAAAAACAAGCAAAAACCCCCAATTTTTTCAGGGCTTCACTCGACAAAATCCCAGCAATTAACTCATTTGCTCCCATTTGATGAACACTGCTGTTTCTAAGTGAAAAATATTAATTGTGATGAGGTTTTACAAGCTCTGCTTCAAAGCAGCTTTTGAACGGCTCCAGACTTGACAAGTGTTGATTAGATTTACGATGATGGGTGATAAATGTTAGAGTATTTGTCTTTATCGCTCTCTTATTCTGTTTTATTACGACTAATACAGAGCAGAATATTCGTAACCCTGCAAGTATTCAGCACTAAAACAGACTTCAGATCCTACTGACAGAAAGTACAAACATCTTGTTAGAAAGTACAGTGAATTCAGGTGACGGTGGCGCAGTGGTTAGCGCCGCCAGCTCACGGCGAGAAGGTCCTGGGTTTGATCCCCGGGTCAGCCGTAGGGCCTTTCTGTGTGGAGTTTGCATGCCCTCCCCATGTTCCTGTGGGTTTCCTCCCACAGTCTAAAAGCATGCACTATAGGTTAATTGTCGACTCTAAATTGGCTCCATAGGGTGTGAGTGACAGTGTGATTCTGTGAGTGTGTTACGGTGTGTTGGCGCCTGCCCACGGTGTGTTGGCGCCTGCCCACGGTTGGTCCCCGCCTTGGGCCCGTAAGTTCCCGGGACAGGCTCCGGTCCCCTGGTGACCCCAGTTGGGATTAAGCGGTTCGAGTAATGAATGAATGAATTCAGGTGAACATTTGTTCATACAAATTTGACAATTCTCAAATGTACGGACATTAACAAACTCATACAGCGCTAATCACCAGACTAATAAGCCTTAGCTTTAACTACAAACCACCACTGTTCCTTATCTTAATAAAACAGAAACAGCGGAGACCAAGAGGCTCGAATCGTCTGTGTGTGTGTGTGTGTGTCGGGCGTCAGGGCAAACACGCTGCTGTGTGTTCCTGCAATTACTGCCATGTAGGCCTGGCGGGAGAATCGATGCTAACTTACACTGCTCACTCCTAAATCAATGAGAATCAGTCAATTTGCGGCCGACGCATCCCTCCCCTTAATTAAGACATTAATATCGGCCGAGCTAAAGGCTTCTCGCGGATAAACAAGAGCAGATGTTAGCGACGCCTCAGAGCCGCACAGACGCAGAGTCGACTCGCTACTGGGGCTGGGCCATGTGACCTCAAATCAATACGATTAATCAAACATTTTACCTCAATTACGATAAAGGAACAATTATTTCGTTTTTAGGGGTTTTGTTTGTTACTTTACCCTCATAGTTCACGGATGAAGGCTGTAGTGTAAATCTGCCCAAATATTAAAGCTGGGAAATTGGCTCTAATGAAAGACTTTGTGATTTTATAATAACTGAAGGAAACACCCGCAGATAGAGTCACAGACTGGACGGTACGGGCTCACATGAGAACATGAGGCTGGACGATATACCTCAAATCAACAGCATGATTAATGAAATATTTCACTTTGATTATTAGTGAATGATTCTGTTTCTTACTTTGTTTTATGCCTCCATAGTTCACTGACTGACAATCTTGGACTTTCACTACGCTCTACTATTATTTTTGTGATTTTAGAATAATTGCAGCCCTAATAATAACCAATTATAAACACATACGCGCACGCACGCGCGCACACAAACACGCACACAAACACGCACACGTACACGCACACGCACACGAACACGCACACGAACACGCACACAAACACGCACACAAACACGCACACAAACACGCACACAAACACGCACACAAACACGCACACACCTCTGAACCGTCCACGGCCCCAGAGCAAAAAAAAAAAACTGTCTAATTTGACTTGGGTCTATACGGATTAAAAACGAGGGGCTCGTCAGTCCGTGTTGAATGTGGAAGCTAGCATTAGCATGGCACGGTGATAATTCTTTAACCACTACCTGATTTGGTCTAACACAGAATCAGTCATCCATACACGCGGGTACAGGTGCCTTGGTGAAGGAGGAGCTAATTAGCAGAGAGGGAGAGATGGAGAGAGAGGGAGAGAGAGATGGAGAGAGATCTCCTATTGCACTTTTTTGGGGGGCCAATTGACGGAGGCTGCCCACTTAAGTCAGGCCTAATGAGACGAGAGTGCTGGACTTAATGGTACCGTTGGGCTTTGCCTGCGAGAGATCTGTTTGCACCGGGTGTCATCCGGCAGCCTTAATCAGGCAGGTGACTCCTGGTTGTTTTTTTTTTTTACTGCTCTAGATGTCAATCATTTTGAGTGGCGATTTTGAGTTTAGTGACCCAAACGTGGGCGCGAAGAGAAGGAAAGTCAAAGTTGAACAACAATACTGTACAAAAAAGGAAGAACTGCACGGCGCGGCCGACGAGACGGCACGACGAACGCTTAATGGCTTTACTCTAATTAGAACCAGAGCATGATGTACTGTCAATCCCGCGCATTAGCATAGATCTATAACTAATACATATTCATGAACTCAAACTGACATGAAGGAGCGCTGGACCTGACCGTCAGGAGATGACCCCTATTGAGATTCCTAATCAAAAAAGCTGGCCAAAGTGATGAGTCACATAGAAGGCCTTAAGAAAAAATAACTGCAGATTTACTCAATGTATGGATAATAATTTACATTTATGGCTTTCATCCAGTGCGACGTACACATCCTAATTACAGGGGCAGCCTCACGGGAGCAACTTGGAGTTCAAGAGCAGCACCAACCGAATTCCTGAAAAATGGAGCAAAAGCACGGTCTGGTAGCTGACTGTGTTCCTTCAATCGTAACCACATGAACACGGGGAAGAGCAACGTCTCTCGAAAGAGTCACAGACCAGCTTTAGCTCCAAATCACGCGTTGCGTGCAAGGGGCGTGGCCTAATCATGATGGACCCGCCCTCTCGTCACCTTTCTCCGCCCTCTTTATTACATCACTTGCGAGCTGTCAGTCATCCACCAGTATGTTGCATAGATGTATGGCGCTGGGTTGCCAGGCACCAAAAACAAGCCTCTTTTCCTTCCCTAAGAATTGTACGTCTGTCGCTGATGATGACAATTTTTTAACGTTATGATGAAGAGAAAGTGAGTTGGACTAGGACAGTGTGATCAGAACATTTATCACAGGAGTCGTTTGAGAGTCAGCATTAGGGCTGCAACAACTAACTGATCAAATCGCTTATTAACAGAGTTGGCGACTAATTTAATAATGGATTAGTTGGGTCTACGTTATTACACACATACGTACAGTGGCTACTCCCTAACGTGGGGGCAGTAATCTAACCAAAGCCGCAGTGGCAGTAAAGCACCATTAAGCTGGACGCCGACCGCCATGAAAGAAGAATAAGAAGGAGACGAGAAGCAGTGCCGTGTCTCGCCGTCACAAAGACTGAAGTAATTGCATAGAAACTCATGAATAACATTTTTCGTGATGTAAACACGTCCTGTTTGTTAGCGCGCACAACTCTCATAGCGAAGTCCGACATTCACCAAAGCGTTCCAGTTTAATCAAGTCCTCCCGTTTATTACAGACAGAACTCTGATAAATAACAAACACATCCAGCGTTCTACTCACAATACAGCCATTTACTTGATATTTCCAGTGATTATTTCTGACGTGTGTCCACTTCGTTATTGTGACGCGACTCTCATGTGGAACGCCGTCTTGCACAAAAACGCAGTTCACTCCCAGAAATGAGTTATAGGCTAAAATGAGTTCAACTGGCTAAAAATGGCCAAAACTTTTAATATTTCTTCATTTTCAGTTAATCAGGAAATATTTTTCGTTCATAATGTTAGAGAGTAAAAAGTAAATATAAAAAAAAATAGAAACAGACAATTTGGTTTATTAAAAAATGCTGGATATGATTTTTTTTTCTTTTTAATAAAAAAAAATTGGCAGATTAATCAATTAACAAAATAATCATTAGTTGCAGGACTAATTGGCACACTTTTCAGATGGGGTTTGCTAAAGTTCTGGTGCTCAAGCCTGAAGCTGCTCTGCTCCCTCCATATATTTGGATGGTTCACTGTCCTTTGGCACCGTAACTTATGCTTGAAATGATAAGAATATGAGGTGACTTTGGACCTGTGAGTTTTCAGAGTAATGTAAAAACCGGCTCAGCTGATGTACGAGCGGGAGATTGATTGTTTTGCTTAATCCAATCGATTAGCCAGCAAAAATGACTTAATAACCCTAACCCTAACCCACAACTCAGACGGTGTGAGGAGAGAGTAGGCAGGACCAAAATGCAGGTGGTGCTTCCCTCTTAACTAATTCATTCTAAGGATGCGCGATAATATCGGAAGCATATCGGAATCAGCCGATGCTTAGATTTGCCCAATATTTCCAGCTGAAATTTGATGACGCATTTGTTGCATGTCGGAAAGGTAGCTCTTGCACCAGGCAGGTCCAAAGTCCGAAGGGGGATTTTATGCGGCCTGCGCCTCTGTCCTAAAATGTATGGCGTTATTTTATAGCACGCGGTAGAACATTCACAAGCAAAATCTCTTGTCTTTACGCGTTCAGCTCTGTCTGCACGCGCGCTGGGAGTAAACTGCGTGTTTGCCTCACTTAAAGAACGTGAGCTCCCGAGCTGTGTGCTGCCGCTCTTAATAGTATGGTAGGTAAAGTGCGCTTATCGTACTTCTCTATGCGGTGGTATGTATTTCAGGAAATAGCCAGGGTTGTAGCTTAACGTTGTAGCTCTCTACGCACTAGGTAGTGCACATGGAGTGTCCTATTTAACACCGCACATGGAAGTAACATTTTCGCTCAAAATGCTCCACCCTCGCTCCACTCTGCTTTCACGCTCGCTCGACTTGCTGCTGTGTTAGAAATGTCAGAACTATGGCGCTTATTTTTGTGGCAAAATGTCATTGTGAACACAGCACAGCACAGCACACAGTGCACCACAACCAAATGTGACCTCTGCATTTGACCCATTCGACCCAGGAGCAGCGAGCGGCTAACAAGCCCCCGGAGAGCAGTGCTTGGGGACGGTACCTTGCTCATGAGTACCTCAGTGGTAACTTTACCGGCCCTGGATTGGAACCTGCGACCTTCTGATCGCGGGGCGAACGCCCCACCGTTACGCCACCAACAGCATCGGTATCGGCATAGGCAGGTATAAGCATAAAATATATCGGATATCGACACTGGCCAATAGTTTCCTAATCATGAGGATCCGAACCCTAACCCCAGCACACATCTCAGAGGGTGTGAGAGGAAAGTTGGCAGGGCCACAATGCAGCTGGCGTTGCTCATTAAGCGTCAAGGCTCTTAATTTAATCATTCAACAGCTTCTTTTATTCCTTTCTACATTTTTAACAAGCTCTTTGTGCACTTGCTCTTATGTGATTTCTTTAGCGTCCATCTCCTTTTATTTACCTAAAACTATCAGCTTGCTACCTGTATAACTAGGGCCCTGTGAAATCCGTTTTGTTCTTTCCGAAATTCCATTTTATTTTTTCCTGAATTCAGTTTTTTCCATTTTTATTCTTCTGAATTCTGTGTTTTACGTTATAATCATATTTATTCACCTAAAAAGTGTCTAATTATGGAGTGGATGGGGGAAAAAAACCCAATGCAATAGAAGAAAAAAAAAATCACATTAAATGACTGTTATTCAACTTCAACAAAGTGCTGGGGTTCAGCAGAACATTTACTGCTTTGGTAAAACATTTACCTGTAAACAACAAAAAACATTCATTTTTTGGTGCAAAACGAAACGTTTCTGATGTGAGTTTTTGACCGTCTTACAAAAGAGTTGTTCTCCCGATTCATAAAATCATTTGGGTATTGTCCTGCTCTAAACTTAGCACTAAAACTCGAATTCCTAAAACTCGGTGTTTCAGCGAGCCTCTTTGCCGTAGCTGACCGTTGACTTTTTCCTCTCTGTGTCTGTGCGTTTGTGTGTGGGAAAAGCTGAGACCCGCCTCAACAGGCAACACGTACAGGGGGCTGCAGCGGCCACAACTGATTAGAAACCATTGCTTTGCTTTGCCCACACACCGATATCAGCGAATTATACGACATTCCGCCTTTTACAACTGTGAGAGCAGCACAACGCCGTCTCATGTGCTGAGAGCTCTTGAGTTGTCTTTGTACACGACGTACCAAAAAAGAGTCTTGAGTCGTCTTTCGTCGGCTTTTCTTTACTACAATTTCTACAGGCAAGAAATGAAACCCTAAGACTACAAAGTTACTGTTAGATATCAAAAAACTGTAACGCTCCTGAGCTATCAGCTCCATCACATTCAATCTGAAACTAACTCTTTTACGTTCCTACATCATACGTAACTTCAGATTACGACACGTAAGGCACATATTACTTCTATTGTTACATAGTAGTACTTTTAACATGCATACGTATTGATAAAATTCTATTACGTAGCACTGTACATGGAAAGTTATGGAAGATTCCAGAAACATTTCTCTACTTTCTACTGTAAACAACTACAAACATTAAATCTAAAAATTCACACATTCATACACACAAAATGGCTCTAACAACAACGGACTCCATTTTATGTGTTGAATTCCGCGATTCCGTCCGTGTTTTCCGCATCGCAGAAATCATAAGGCCCTACATAACGACATGTGGCAAGTCTTCAAGTCAAACTTACCAGGAGAACCTTCTTTGCGTTCTGGAAGTTGTCGACGTAGGCGGTGTAGAAATGAAGGTGAGGGGAGAACTGTTCAAAGCCAAGGCCGAAGTTCCCTTCCTCCAGATGGGTCAGCAGAGTCCTGGTCAAAGCACAAAAACACTGCCTGAACGATGTGTGGTTCAGTAAATACGAGACCTGCTTTTAAAAGACCACAGGTTCCAACTGTAATTAACACAACCCTAATTAGCAGTAATGACAGATGAAAAAAAAACACGTTTAACACACGGACGCATTAAAAAGCTGCTGGTAAATATAGCTCGGATATGGCAGACGCAACTCTCTTCACAACCGCTCCTCCACGCCCACAACCCGACGGCAGCTAGGGCGCTATTTCGGGCGTTCAGGTGAAAATAATGAGGTGGGTTGGGGGGGGTAAAGAAAAGTTCAGAGGTAAAGGTGTTCGCAAACGTTTGCCATCTGCTCCGCGCGCCGCCTCCGAGGCCTTGTTCTTTCCCCCGCGGGGTGACGGTTACGCCACACCGAGGCACTGAGGCTAGAGAGCCCTAGGGGCAACAAAAGGGCGGCACTTTTGCGGAGCGGGCGAGGGGGCCGCAGACGCGGCGACAAAACGCGGCGAAGCGCAATGCAGCCGCAGACGGCCGGGCTGTCACTGGCACCGCCGCCACCGCTGCTGCTGCTGCAACACGGAGGAGATTCAAGGGTGAAGGTGTTGACACTAGTGAGGGAGCTTATTATCCAAAAATCGAAGGAAGGTAACGCACATGTACGAGCATGCACCACACACACACACACACACACACACACACACACACACACTAATGATGTTCCCTGAGACTTAACATTCTTACATTCTGGAAGAAGGAGCACTTTGCGGTTGAAGTTGATTTAAATAGATTTTAATGAAGTTGCAAGCCAAGGTAGCCTCTGTTCGTAATCAGGAGATGCCGGAGCAGCCGGGAGAGTTCTAACGAGGGCAAAGGGCGGGAAACGCAGTGTTTCCGCTTTTTTTTTTTCCTCCCCCTTCTCACAGCCAGGGGCTATTATAATAAATATGAAATTGCGAATTACATTTTTTATGCTCTTTTTTGGGGGCCAATTAAATTCTCCCGGCCGTCACGAAGACGACAAAGATAACATTAGCATTCCTCCTGTGCCGCTTTAATCCACATTAATTCTTAGCGGCTGCGACATCTGGGGTGGGCAGAGGCTCGGCTAAACAATGGGGGCCCGCGCGCCTTCATTTGCGGAGGGCCGGAACAGAGGAATACTAATTATTGTAGCCGGGGTAGTTAGCGCGGCGAAAAAAAAAAAACAGGAACGCAAAGAGATGGGGGGAAAAGCGGCGAGGAGAAAAGGTTTTGGAAAAGGGGCGTCGAGGAGAGCGGCGTGCCTTCCCTCCGCACCGCCGGCGATGAGGACCAACTTCCTTGGTATGGGATGTTATTTGATCTATTTCCACGCCGCATTTACTCTCATTAGGGGAGGGAAGAAAAACAGACGCGCTCGTTCGGAATATTTATCTTTCAAATTTGTTTTTGATATTTGTGCTACTTACTCAACAAAGTGACAGCGCTTTCAAGTCGGAAGTTGGTTATCACGGTTTGTTAGAGTGCAGGCTGGGATAATTGGAATGCTCCTACCGTCGCCTGGTCCTCTCATTGGATAAACAGCCAGAGCAGTGATGAATGGTGCCAGTGTGTCGGTCTATTAGAGTGGGGTTGTCTTGGGGTTTTTTTTGGTTTTTTTTGGGGGGGAGCGTTGGGCTGTTTTGTTTGTTTGTTTGCTTTGTTTCGGCAATGTTTAATGAATCGGGAATTTATTAAATCTTTGCCGGCCCGGGAGTGTCAGACGCGAACAAACAAGAACAAGGCAAATCTCGGAAACGTCCCCCAAATTCCATCATCCGTACAGAAGCACTTTTAGTCTCGGCATAGCCGAAGAGATATTTGTGGAAGGGATGCGCGATAATATCGGAATCTCATCGGGAATCGGCCGATAATACCTTCTTTTTTTTTTGGCATCGGCCGATGCTTAGATTTGTCAGATTTCCAGCCGATATTCGATGACGCATTTACTATACGTCAGAAAGGCAGCGCTTGTTCCGGGCATGTCCAAAAACCGAGGTGGGATTTTATACGGCCCACGCCTTCCGTCTTAAAATGTATGGCGTTATTTTTAGAGATGTAGCCAATCCGATATGTGGATGGGTATCGGTCTGATAACCCGCTCAAACGGCTGGATCGGGTATCGGTGGCACTGCGGTAAAGTAGAGCTGAAACCATTATTCCAATAACTCGACTAATTCTATTACAAAAAATGGTCGAGGCGATTTTTCCCTCTGCGTGTGAAAGTATTTTGTGAGATGTTCCGTGCACTAAAACAGAAGTAAATGCATAAAAACATTTTTCGACATTTTTCGCGATGTAAACTCGCACGCTGTGTTAATGAGCGCACGCATGAGCACCGTTACTCGCAAAACGCTCCAGTTCCATCAAAATGTCCCCTTTATTACAGACACAAACCATATTTTAGCTGATAAATAACCACAACAACCAGCGTTCTACTCACAATTCTGTCGCTTATTTAGATTTTCCATCGTTTCTTCTGGAACGCGCGCCCAATGCATCATTGTGAGGCGACTCCGGGGCGCGCCCAGAGGATTGTGGGAAATGTAGTTCTCTGCAAAAGCAGCTCATTGTATAGACCAAATTGGTTCAAAATGACAAACTTCAGTATTTCATTTTCAATTGATCCATTTTTTTTTTTTTCAATTTTATAATGTTATAGTGTAATCAATAAGAAAGAAGAAATATTTATATGTCTAAACGAACAATTTTTGAGAACAAATAATTTAGCATATACATGTGTGTAATTATTACATTGTTTTAGTAGGAAAACAGTATTTAAATCAAGCATTTCCTTAAGCATAACAATAATCTCAGTCGTGTATTCAGACATTTTAAAGCATTATTTTATGTGACTGTATCGGATTTGTATCAGTATCGGCAGATATCCAAATTTACAATATCGGTATCGGACATAAAAAAGTGGTATCGGCCCATCTCTAGTTATTTTATAGCGTGCGGTGGAACGTTAATGGACAAAATCGCTTTACACACTCAACTCGAAGTAAACTGCGTTTGCCTCGCTTAGCGAATGCGAACTCTCACATGTGCCGTGTCCCGAGTCGTGTACTGGCGCACTTAATAGTATGGTAGGTAAGCTGCTCTTATTCATACTTTTCTCTGCAGTAATACGCTTCTCAGGAAATAGCCGGGTTTGTAGCTTAACGGCTCGCTGCACACTAGGTAGTGCACATGAAACGTCACATCTGCGCTATTTGACTTGGTACACCACATAGGGCGAGAGGTGACTTTTTCTTAAAATGTTGTGCACTCCGCTCTGCTTTCATGCTCTCTTGACTTGTGGCTGTGTTAGAATTGTCAGAGCTACTGTGTGGTGTTCATTTTGTGCCAAAGCAAGCGTAGTGGAAATATCTCGTCTTAACACGCTCAACTTTGCCTGCGCTCGACTCCCGGCTTCCTTAATTATCGGATTTGGTATCGGCAGATTTAAGCAGGACAAATTTCGAATATCGGTCTCAGCCAATAACTCCCTTATCGTGCACCCTGATCAAAATCTTAACCTATTTTAAAACATATGGCGTTATTCATTCATTCCTTCATTCGTTTGTTATCTGAACCGCTCAATCCCAACTGGGGTCGCGGGGGGACCGGAGCCCGGGAACTTTCGGGCGCAAGGCGGGGAACAACATTGGGCGGGCGCCAACACACACACACACCCACACGGACACACATTCACACCTTACGGGCCAATTTAAAGTCGCCAATTAACCTGCAGTGCATGCCTTTGGACTGTGGGAGGAAACCGGAGCACCCGGAGGAAACCCACGCAAACACGGGGAGAGCGTGCAAACTCCACACAGAAAGACCCTACGGCCGTCCCCGGGGTTCGAACCCAAGACCTTCTCGCTGTGAGGCGGCAGCTCTAACCACTGCGCCACCGTGCGTATGGCGTTATTTTGTGCCCAAATTCTGAGCGCACAGTGGAACGTTCGCAAGCAAAATCTCGTCTTTTTGAGCTCATCTCTACCTGCAGAGAGCCTGTGTGTTTGCCTCACCTACTACTGCTCTTAATAGTATGGTAGCTAAGGCGCTCTTATCACTTTCCTCTGTGGGAGTATGCAGGGTTTTTTTTAAATAGCCGGGGTTGTAGCTTAGGCCTCGTCCACACGGACGTTTGAAATGAACGCCCTCTGAACACCATACGCGTTTTTGCTGCGTTTTCTAGCTGCGTTCGATTGGCGTTTCACTGGCGTTCGCAATAGCATCGTTTCCTCGCGTCCATCGGGATTTTGACGCCAAGAAAACGTTGCGTGCAGCATTTATTTGACGCCACCCGAACGCGCGGCCGGCCGAACGCCGGTGCTGAACGCCCGTGTGGATGCTTTGATTTGCTCCAATGAGCAGAAAAACGGTCGGCGTTCAGTCGGTGCTCACCTGGCGTCACGAACGCCAGAAAAACGCCTGGTTCAGACGTCCATGTGAACGAGGCCTCAACGGCTTTCTACGTACTGGGTAGTGCCCACGGAGTTTCACATGCGCCCTATTTGTCTTGGTACACCACATAGGGCGGGAAGTGACCTTTTCCTTAAAATGTTGTGCACTACGCTGGACACGCTCTGCCCTCGCTCCACTCTGCTTTCACGCTCGCTTGACTTGACACTGTGTTTGAAATGTCAGAGTCAGGGCCTGCGTCCACCAAGCGCGGTTTTTGCGCCTATTTCTAATATAAGTCCAGTGAGCTTCAGTGTTCAGAGCGCTAAGTGCCTTCAGTGGAATAAAAACACTGGTGAAGACGTTTTTTACCGCAGATCTCAAAAGTTGAAACTTTCAGAAGAGTGAAACTTTTTTCAAGTTCAACTTTTAGAACAGCGCTGTGCTCGTTAATGTCACTTCTCTCTTGCTAGCCGATCAAAATCGAGGACGGGGCGGAACATCTAAATCGGTGGTACTCTCCCCGCTGCACGGTTCATCTCATGCACCCAATCCCTACGTTGGGAAGACACACGAGTGTCTAGTTCAAACGCTGCCACTAATGTCAAGATGCCATTTCTCGCCACTGTAAAGATAATCTTTAATGTCGGCTAAACTACCAATCTCAAAGAAACGTAACAATGATTACATGAAAAAGGAACAAACGCAGTGGCGTTTTTTTGTAACTTAGCACCAACAAGCGCCGAGAGAAGTGCTGAGAAAGCACTCTGGAAGTGAGGTCTTGACCGCTTTCAGCGCAAAGACCGAGTTTGCTGGACACAGGCCCTTACGGCGTTATTTTTGCGTGCAAAACGTCTTGTCTTTATGCGCTCAACTCTGCCTGCGCTCGCCCTCGACTGCGGATATCGACTAAAATATCGGATATTGGCATCGGCCAATGATTGCAACCCTAATTTTTGGCATTAGTTTCTGGACTCGACATTTTGTCAAAATCTGAGACTGCTCCCTAAGACTGACCGTCTATTTATAATTCCTGCGTATTTAATCTCATCTCGTCCCAAACTGTGTTTACAGCGACTCGAGACAAAGCTTTCTGGTGGTTCACTGACAGCGCTCGGAGGAAATAAACATCGTCATTCAAAATGAGAACTGCTGCCATGCGTCTCGCGCGACTTCAACATAAAAGGGCCGCACCTTTCCACTCTCTGCCATCGTTCCGAAAATAATCGAACGCTTCGATGCTAACGTCCAGCGTGTGTGCGCGTCTGGGAAAGGAGGCCTAATAAGTGCGGTTTAGGAGTACGGGAGCACTCTATTCATTTTAATCAGTCAACCAGCAGTGTCAGTTCGGGGGGATCTAAATTGAGAAGCTGCCATTACGGCTCACCCGGCGATTCAATAACCGATTCTAATGATGATATATGGTAACTGAGTACCAATTTATCCAATACATCAGGCCCCGAAAATCAGCCCTCCATCTTCATTCAGCCGGCGCAATCGGAACCGGCCGTCAGTCTGCCGCTGATGGGAGCCTCGGGGACCCCTGGTGATTCATTATTCAGACTGTAAATATAATTCTCAATCAACAGGGCCGTGATGAAGCTTTCACAGACTGTCACTGCCTCCTCTCACTCCGCCACTTGGACGGCCCGGAGACGGCCGTGGGAGAAAAAAAAAAAATCCCTGTGCCGTCCAATCGTCTTAGAGCACGGGCCAATTTGGGGCGAGGCGCTGATGAAATCTTGTTACCGAGTTGCCGGCGGTCTAAGAGCGGCACGTGAACGCGCCGCCATCGATCGAGTTGTTAAATACATCAAACGGCGGCCGGCGCAAGGCTAATCTCAGCAGTGTAGCTTCTAAGGTCTTAATAAAGTAATAAACATGTTTGCTCTCGGGCTATTGGACATTACGAGATGGATTTCAGGGTGAAGCTCGAGCTTCAGAGCATCCAAAATGCATGACGCTTCATCAAAACAAAGCAACACAAAGCACTTGGAGAAATCCACCCTTAACAGGAACTGGCTCCTTGACACTTGTTGAATTAATTTGTTGTTAGTTTGTTCTCGCTGCGCTGAGAGATCAATGCTGAGACTGGACTTCAAGCCAGTAGAGGTTTTTTTTTTTTGCCCTGTTGTGTTATTTCATCTTCGCCGTCTCATTTCTCTCCAGCCTGGCTTTTCATTTGCGCCGGCCGTCATGAAGCAAGGCTCCTTCAAGCGGGGAATCTTGGCCTGCACCAAGAGTCACAACTGGGCTTCATGAATTAGTACTGAGTTCTCCCACCCCATTAAAACCGGCCGTCCCTGCACCAAACAAGCGGGGTTGCGAAGGCCACGCGACCTGCAATCGGAGAGGAAAAAAGCGGAACTGCACGTCCATTAAAAATGCATGGAGCTCTACTCAAAACATCAGCATTTGTAAAAACACTCTAATCACTGTGCGACGCTTAGATGAGCTGAAAGCAAGACGTAATATAGCAGAATGCTGAAGATGCGAGCTGCGGAGTTTAGTGGTCCTCTTAGGACAGAAATTTTTGTCTCATTTGTTTCGGCTCTTGCTGTAAATGCTATGCAATTTCCTCCTCTCTTAAATCTAGACCCTCGATATCACCGTCATAAAGGCTTTTTGTTAAAGTCAGCATAAGCCACTGATTCTTCTCCCAGACAGCCAGCGATAAAGTGCCTTTAGGCAAGTGTGGGTGTGTTTACTATTAGGGCCGAGATATACTTAACGCTATGCAATGTGGACGCTGTTGCTACGCAAGCAGTGTGCTCACTATACCCGCGCACGCACTTCTTGTCAATCTTGAGGACTCCAACAGGTGGCAGCGTACGCTATAAAAGGTTCCAGTCGGCCGTAAAGAGACAGAAGAACAAGAAGGAAGTCGAAGGCGGCAGCACAAGAAAATATTGGTCGGTTTTGTTGTAAAACGAGGGAAGAAAGATGTTGAAGATCGAAATCATTTATACTCTGATGTTACGAAGGTGCGAAAAAGACGGCGAAACCGTTCACGTTGATAGTTGATGGTCATTAAAGGTTACTTTACCAATAGACCAGGTCTGTACCGTATCCTTTTATTAAACGTTATTTTTCTTCTTCACACGACGGCGCGTCATCTCTGCTTCTACATGGTCACGCGTTTACAATTCTCCTCTTCTCTCTGTACCGCGCATGGCGGAGTTCCGGCCTGGTGCACACACACACACACACACACACACTAACAGTGTGCCATATCCTACCGTTCACGCTAAACCCGGGATAATTTTTGATCCCGGGATATTCTGAGGTGGCGGCGTAATGAAATCGCACCGTTACGCTGTGAATGTAAGTAAACTTCGGCGGTGGCGGAGGGAAGCGTTGTTCTTTTTGTAACGTGTGAAACTGATTGTTCCTGTTCATGTAAACGTATCAAACCTGTCATACGGTACAGTACGTTACACGATATCGTATTTGACTAAAATAAAGTCAAAGTAAACTTTGTCATCTCTGCTATATACTGTACAAGAGACGAGACGACGTGGCTCCAGCTTTAACAGTGCAAACAACGAAGAACAAGGAAGAAAGAACAAAAAAGGCACAGAGAATAAACAATATACAAATAGAATATAAAATATTAACTAGAAGTAGAACTTACAAATGAAATAGACTGCTAAAGCGTTTATTATGCGCTACTTATCCCACGCACCTTAATATGGATTAAATACAGACATGCCAAGTCTCCCGCATATTGGTAGCGGCTCCCTGATGCCCTGCAAATGTCATAAAATCTCCCGGAATCGAGAGCGAGGAGCGAACAGGAGCGCGCAGCGCACGCCAAACAGAGCCAAAGCTAATTCCTCATACGTGACAACGTGCATGGCATTAAACGTCAACTTCATCATCATTCTAAAATAGTGTGGTGCAGTTTGTATAAAAAAACTGCACTTGAAGCTGAGGATCAGTGTAAATTTTGCGTGAGAAAAGAGAGCGAGCTGTAAACCGGGGAAACATTACATATTGAATTGTGAATCGTTTATGAATGCTGAATCGGTTTTGAACCAAATTGTGAGCTCAAGAATCCGAATCAAATCGAATCGTGAGATTTCCGGAACCGCGCACCTCCACACAGTCATTAAAAAGATGTTGGGGATTAAATTATTTTTGCGGAGCAAATCCCCACATTTTAGTAGTTATCTCTAAGAGAAATGGTTGGGTTTCAAAGCAATTTTTGTGCAGCGAGGCGATTTTGAGAAAACATACTGAAAGCAATAAATGTTTCGCATTAAAAATGTATGACAGACGACGGATGTCGTTAATAATTCCACTGTAATGGTGATTTGTCACTTTATTTATTTGGTTTTGTTCAATAAAGTTGCAGCTTTTATCTGCATTATAACGTGTAAAAGTAAAAAAATAAACGGTGGATAAAATAAAGAGTTCGGAAGCAAAAGATGTTACGTATGTGTCCGAGGCCCTGCAGAAAAAGTCCGGTAACCCACTGCTTAAACCAAGTGTTTCATGCCCCTTTAAAATATATATACAGTACATATATATAAATATCATGATGAGATTCAACAGGCAATAACCCAGTTCTCAAACGTCATCCTTGTGTCAGCCCCCAATTAATACTGCGAGCCCTCTCGTCCTCTATAATCGCTATCAGAGACGCCCACCCTCAGCCACCCCGAGCTCCCCAGAGCAGCAATATCCAGTTAATTATTGAAAGGGTACTTACTGGTTTACTAAATGAATGGATTTAATTGAACTGAAGATGCTCTCTCTAATGTCCTGCCTCAGGGTTCCTTTGGCCTTCAGAATCTCCACAAAGTACTAGAGGAGAGAGAGGGAGGGAGGGAGGGAGGAAGGAAGGAAGGAAGAAAATTAAATCTTTTAGCCACCACTCGTTCATAACTCTTCATCTCGCCGAGTGTCACCTTACGCACGGCGCACCCTTGAGACACGGAGGAAAGCGTTTCGCATCAGCACCGCCTCAATTACTTTTAACAGGTTAGGCGCATAGCTAATTCAGCGCGACCCGAGGGCGGAAGAAAACATGAAGGAGAATATGCAGATTCTCGGAAAGGAGGGGGGAAAAAATGTGTGTGGGTTTTAATAATCGGCCACTTAACCAGCACAACAGGGTGCAAAACAATAAGAGGAAATGCGACGGTTCGCGGCGAGAGCTCTCTTGGTTCAAACGCTAATCGTTATGACGCACGCTGTGTCCGTGCGCGTGGGCGAAAAACTGAGCCTCGTTTAGACAACACAACGCGGAAGCGGCGGCGCTGCTCTCGGGTCACTCGGTAATAAAACGACTGAAGGGCTTTAAGGCCTTCGGAGTTTGAAGAAAGGAGTGGAACTGTCAATGACAGTGTCGAGGGTTTCTCAACAGCAAAATGGGAACTTTATATTCAGAAAGACGTCTGCTCGAGACGAGTGCTTCTCTGTGACGGTGCCCAATTACAGTGTTAAAGGTGTTAAAGCTACTTGAAAAATCGGATCCATCCGTACTGTGTGCTGAAGTTAGTGTCTGTGCGTGATCGTTCCAACTTGTTCTGTGTGTGAGGGTCTTTGGGCTTATTCATTAGGGAAGGTTTAGTTGAAGTCTTTATTTTACTTTACTTTATGAGTAACTCGGTCAACGCCATCTGCATGTTTCAATCAAAATTCCAAACAATGAGACTGCAGCCCAAACCTTGATCTGAACTCATTCAGGAAAGAAAATATCATTAATTGCACAAAGGCCCTGTTTACTCTTGGTTTTAAGATGCATCCTGGCAATCGGATTAGGAGTGGGCAGCCAAAACACATCACTCCATCACACGTCTCCACGGAAGTAAATTTCTGAATTTTAGTGAGTGATCATTTCTCATTGTGAACACACCACAGCATAGCACACCACAACGAAATGCAATCACAACATTTGACCCATCCATGGAGGAGCAGTGGCCAGAAGGCATGATGACTACTTGTGTTTAGATTTGGCACCAAATTTGTTTACATATACAGCGTACTTCAACTGTCTAATCTGGCAGGACACGGTAATATATGTGACCCTCCACAGCAAAACCAGTCGCTTGTCGCAACGGAGGTTTCTGAGAAAAACGAGCGTTTATGTTGCGTGGGGTAAAGTTTTGGATTTTTTGTTTTTAGTGTTTTGAAACAGTGGAAGGTCTATACTGTACTGTTGTGAATAAATTTGGCTGAAAAACTTACCCTTTCCATCCTAAAAACGTGACTTTCTTGAGGTGAGGAATTCAATTCCGGCAGAATGTTAAAAGTTTCTGTTTTGACCGCTCTACTTCAATATTTACGCTAAATCCACTGGTTGACTAGCGTGAAGATATTTCTCCGGAATCCATCTTCATCTCCCGAGTTCAGTTAACCTAACGCAGGTAGGCTATCCGTGTGGCTGTGAATGCAGCGTAGGCTACCGTAAATACAAACGTAGCCGCGACCGCACCAAGCGTCTGTGAGTGCTACGACGATAGTCAACTTCAAAGGCAGATTTCTCAGTTTCTCACTTGGCGTGACAGGAGAAACCCGACTCCTCTGAATGTTGATATCTCAGTCATATGTCGTCCAATTCATTCAATATAGATATCGTTTTGAAGCTTGATTTATGCCCTTTCATGAAAACATAATAACTTAATTTTGAAAATTTGCGACAAGCGACTGGTTTTGCCGTGGAGGGTCACATATGAGACTAGCAAAAGACAGCAGCGTTGGCTGAACGATCTCTGCTTCCTGCATTGATGACATATTTTCCTATTACATTCTTGTCAGTGATGCATTAACGTTTAGACTATATAAGACTTATGGGCAGAGGCATCCCAAACCACCTCAGATTGCATTGCAATTCCTCTTGCTTGTTTCACTACTGAAGAATCTCACATGCATTGTTTCACAAATACAACATGTAGCAGCAAGTAGCATGAATGGTTCCTAAAAGAAGTACATTTAAATTAAACAATTTAGACATGAACACATCAATCACATATCTGTGATAAAAACATGAAGTGCGGGAACTGTAAAGGTAGACTGGCAAAGTGAAAAATGCTGGGGAACAGTGATTTTGTCCAAGGTGAAGACTGAGGCACTATGAGGTGAAGACTCACCGTAGTGACGAGGTCCAGCTGCTGGCAGTATCTCTGTTCGCTCTGAACCAGCTCACGGCCCGTCCGCTTCCTCTTCCTCTCCCAGCGCTCACGCTGCTCCTGAACGCACTGCCCGCCCACAGGGACGCAAGGACTGGGGGCAAAGCTCATGATCGGCCAGATGAAGGAGCCGTCTCTGGAGAGGGGTGGTTACCTGGATTAAATTATGAATAAAAGGATCTTCATGGTCATTTATGACATTTGCACAATGATCACTGGGAAACAAAGTAAAATAAAAAGTTGTTTAATTCCAAAAACCTTTTTGAGTCTTAGTCTCCCTTTTTTGAACATTACCCTGGAACCCTTAAATCACAGTAAATTTTGTTAGTTCTCTTGTCAAACTCTTGTCATCTCTGCTATACACTGTACAGATATACAGAGACGAGACGACGTGGCTACAGTTTTTACAGTGCAATAGCAAATAAAGAACAAATAAGACACAAAGAATAAACAATATGTAAATAGAACACAAAATATACATTTGAAACTAGGAATGGAATATTAAATATAACTTTAAACTAGAAATAGAGGTAGAGGAGAGACCGTTTGGATGCAGTATTGCCTAAAAAAGTGGAAGTTGACTTTGACACTGGATGTGCAGGAGGTTAGATACAGTTTCGATATGAAACATTCTATATCCAGGCTTTTAATAAAACAGTAAAAACGTATGACTAACATTTAACATTTTGCAGATATTTTAACTGTAGTGGAGAACCAGGATCTGTGCAATATTTTTCTAAATTTTGTGTAGAAACAGTTAGAAAGTGACCAGTGATATATACATTCAATGATCAATGATTGTGCAAATAAGTAGCGGCAATGCAAAAATTATTATTATAGCAGTGTTGTAGTAACAGTCGTTTGAGGAGGAATTACATCTTTCCTGAGACAGTTTCAGTGCATGGAAAATCAGATCCTGCTGAGATCTAGTTTTAGCATCTAACAGCAAAAAAAACAGGTGTGTAAGATGTGTATGATTTAATTTGTCTTATATAAGCGAACTTAAGTGTGAATTCTTAAGTGAGTGATTATTTGTTATTGTGAACACACCACAGTGCACCATAGCAAAATGTGACCTCTGTATTTGACCCATCCGTGACGGAGCAGTGGGCAGCTTTTTGGCAGCACCCAAGGAGCAGTGCTTGAGGATGCTACCTTGCTCATGAGTACCTCAGGAGTACCTTTATCAGGCCGGAATCGCTAAAGGTGCCAATGAGTAAATATTGCAAATATTCAGTTTCTCTCTTAGCATTGTTAGATCCTGAATACAAGCAACCTGACAGTTTAAGCAGTGATAACAGGTGGAAAAGTCAACATTACGATACAAAAAGAAAAAGAAAAAACAATGATAGCAACATACACAATCCCACCTACAAGAACAGCAGCTCTGATCACATCACCAGTAGCTACTCTGCCCCCTGCTGAATTTATGATAACAAAAGCCATATGTAGGCCATAAGCTCAGCCGGAGCCTCCAATTAAGCCAAAGCAACTACACACATCAACACACACACTCTCACTAACGCTACAGCAGTCTTGATCTATGACCCAACGCGTTCTCTTTCTCAGCTAAGCACAGTTCTCCCATTCCTCCCTCTGTCTCCCCTGCCTGCAGTGCGCTCCCCCAGCTCTGGGGTGTCCTCCTCCCTGCACTGCCTCATTAGTGTCAGCTCTAATGGAGCATCAGGGCCGGAGAGAGGGACGAGACCACCACTTTAACAGCAATTAACCCTTGTGCTGTCCCCAGGGAAGGCTGGCGTCAGCCGCTCGCTAACACACTGTAAACAAGCCGCCTCTATCAGTGCCACCAGAGCAGGGGGAAAGGCTTGCGCTCTTCTCTTAAGGTGGCTGCCTGCGAAAAGCGCCCCATTAACAGCTCGTACGGGCATCTTGACTGGATAGCAAAGGCAGATTAACGCCGTGCCACAACAACCTGCTGTTTGTCCACTTTTGCCGTCAGTCACCCCGTCGTCCGCGGCCGGCACTCCCGCCACCGAAACGGCACAAATAGCCGAGCTAAAAGCCCGGAGTGATAAGTACACGATGTAACTCTGGCTATGTGTACGTTAAGTAAAACCCAGTAACTGTTTTACCAGCAACTTACTGTAAATTGCATCATTCCCCCTTGCACACATAATCATCCATTTTTTTTCGTGAGCTGTAGCAGCATTTTTGGCCCAGTGAAGCCAATTAAAAGGCAACAGAAGAGGGCTGGGATCAGGCATGCACAGTAGGCAAATCGACACGATTCAAATTGCAGGGAGAAACTCATCTTGCTCATGTTAGAAATGATGAATCCCTGATACCATAACTAGTATTTCATAAAAAGCAATGCATTACCACCCGTCATCTCTTCTGTTTTGAGGATAAAAGTTTTTAACAGTTCCACTAGTTTGAGGACACGGGTGGTGGATGGCCTAGTGGTAGCAGACTCGCCCACCGAGCATGAGGTCGTAGCCTAGGTTTTAATGCAGCTCTATCCAGCACTATCACCACTGGGCGCCTGAGCAAGGCCCTTAACTCCAAGTTGCCCCAGGAAGACTGTCCCTGTAATTAGGAAATACAAGTAGCTCTGGATAAGGGCCTCTGCTGCATGCCATAAAAGGAAATGTAACACGACTATACAACTGTAAAAATGGAATATGGATGACCATATATAATGACTAGCTTGGAGTAAATGGGATCATACTATGTGCAAGACAACATCAGGCTTGACTGAACCATTGCTTACCAATGTACGTGAAACTAAATGTGAGAAATACAAAAATATACTTAATAGACAGACTTTGGTTTATCAAAAGCAGGATTATTGCTGGATGGAAATTAGACAGAATAAAGTATGGCAAAGGCTGATTTAATGAGAGTGCTACTAGGAGCAGTGTACTAGGAGCAGTGTAGTTTAATGGATAGGAGTTGGTCCTGCAATCAGATGTTCAAATTCCAGACCAGGAAAGCTACCGCTGAGGTGCCCACGAACAAGGTACCGTCCCTAGGCACTGCTTCTATGGTGCTGCACACATCAACTAACCACTCATCATTGGTGTACTGTGCTGTGTATTCATGAACAAATTACTACAACTATCCAATGAGAATAAAATGCAAACAGTTACAGCACTGTAACAGACACCCTTATTTAGAGGGACTTATTCTTATGAAAAGCACAGTGTCCCTAGTGCGTCTTGGGGTTAAGGATCTTGCTCAGGGCAAAATGGAGGTAGTTATTGCAGTAGTATAAAGCTGGAGTTGAATCTATGACCTCTTTGCCAATTTGCAAGTAAAAGCTAGGCCACAAACACCCCTAGACATTAAATCACAAGTCTCAAGTCAAAGCAAACAAACATGATAACTTAAACAGCAATTCACACAGTAATTTACCAGATTATTAGATCAGCCTATTGTGTCCAATCCAGCTATTAAGTGCCTCTCTTCTGTGTGTCTGCTGATGCCCGACATCAGTATCAAATCAAAGCCTCCCTAATTGCAACGTCTCCAAAAAGAGATTACTGAAGTCTTAATGGTCTTCATCATGTATAAACCAATATGTAACTGGTCTCCACAATGTATGTACAGAATATTTACATTAGTAAAAAAAGATACACTGCAGTGGCAAAAGCTGCACACTTTGTGGATAACTGTCATAAAAAGGACACAGTGATTCCTTAAGTCTTTGTGTCTGTGTCCTTCTAACCTTAACCCTACCCAGCCCCACGCAAAGCTATAAACCTAGGGGCCACACTTTTCGATCCACGTATCTACAGTGATCTGTGATTTCTGGGCGCGTCCGGTCGTCCCCGGTCACGTGGTTTTAGGAGACGCGTGTCCAAAATTTAGGGCTCCGTTCCAATCCGCATACTAACGTAGTAAATAGTATGCAACCACTGCAGAACTGTAACGTACTAACGCAACTAGAAAGATAGTAAGTCAACACACTTGTTGACGTTTCTAAAGTAGAAACACGTTTAATATTTTTTTGAGGAGGGTAAATAAAATGTTATTTATTAAACAACGTGTCGCTTCTCGGCCTCTGAGAGCATCAAGCGCTGCTCGTTTGGAACCACCTCTACTTAAGAGAAGAGGAAAACATGCATCGAGACTCTTTGCAGTGCTGGCTCTTCAGTGGTGGAACCAACTTGCCGTTAGAACGACCGAGGCCCTTGCTGTCTTCAAACGTCGTCTGAAGACACACCTCTTCAAAGAGTATCTAGGGGACTAATTTACCTTCTATGTTGTCCTACCCACCCACTAACGCATGTCTGTCTGTGAACTTTTGTTTTCTCTAACCCATTTTCGTTAAAGTATAAAACTTAGTCTGTGGTAATTTGGTTTAACTACAGTTGTTGACATAGCTTACAGATCTAAGAACAGTTGTGGACCACAAAGCACTGTTGTAAGTCGCTCTGGATAAGAGCGTCTGCTAAATACTGTAAATGTTGTCTGATGAAGAAACGCCACGTCATTTCTTCTTTCTATGTTTATAAAATACAGCAGTTTATTTCTATTTAAATAACTTTGGATTTGAATAACTTTTTGTTGTTCATTTCCTACCAGCCCAAACGTAATACAACATAACAGACCAATATTTACAACTTTTCACTCAAATTAATGACGTGACAGCATCGGTGAAGTCGCCGTTGTGGATATTTGTCATCGATGTTAGCATTATGCGTTAGCCCTGTTTGAAAACGGCAGGACGTTTACCATCACCTGACACGATCAAAAGCGAAGAGGAGTAATATTACAGGCCTTAAATTTGGCGTGTTTGTGAAGAAGTTAAAGTTGTGTATTAAATGTATTAAAACAACTGACCTGATTGCGTGTCTCCTTTTCAAATTGAATACAGGCGGTCTTTTGCGTTGACTCCCAACTTCCGGGTTTGCGTCGCCTCCTATTGGCTCACTAATGACGACGTCAGAACGCACGCCGGTGACGTCACTGGAGACGTCTTGGCATTTGATGAAGCGCGTGAGAGAAAATCTGACCTCATTTCTCATTTCATATGATTGAACGGTATTGATGAATACAAGGCAGGCTATAATATGTAGGTGATTTGCCTCAAATATACATATTTTAAATATCTAAGTATATTTATTTACCATGTCATTTATTTTGTCAATGAAAAAGCTTAGAGATGTTTATTGTGGTAAAGCTGAAGACGACACTGAAATAAAAAACTTAATTTTGAAGCGAGTTGCCCACATCTTATATATACTTTTTTCTCTGTAGGGGAGTAAAAATGGAATTTATCCTCTAGATGATGCATCTTAGGAAACGAAAGGGAAGAGAAAACATATCTCAGCAAATTTCCACTAATTATACTAGTTATGTGAGCAAGATCAAAGTGATGCCCTTTGATCAGGCTTGGCACAGTAAATGCGCCAACTCCTCAAAGACAGTCCCTTGTAGATAAAGAAATCCAGCAGGATTCAAATAGTGAAGTGCAAGCATTACTGTTTTCACGATTCTCACACTTTCCCATCACCCCAAACCCTCCAAACATGCAGGCAAAAAGCTCGCCGTCCACATTAGCGGGAACACTGACATCTAGTGTTGCCTGTGTGGCACTCTAAAGGTAATCTGCCTAAATATCATTCTTCTCAGAAGTGACCCCATTATTATATGTTGCCTAAGGACATTTCTCTCACATTGATAATTCACCATTCACTGCAGAGGAATAATTTTGTGCATACCGATGTTGCATGTGTCTGTTACAGCATGAAACAGGCTTTGTGTTTTGTGCTGTAAATCAAATGCATGAGTCTTTAGTGCTTGCTGAGTAAAGAGTCTCTAAGTAATGCCACTGGCACAGTATCTGAAGTACCAGACGGAACCGTGTCCTTGAGTTATGGTCGCTGTGAAAATGGCAAGCACAAAAATGAATTTCAGACCATATCTGAGACGTCAGTGTCAGGAGTAATAACATCATCATCATCTACAAATATACCGCTCTATCTATCTGGTTTCCGCATAATTTGCAAGATGAAACATACAAATTTTAGCAATCATAAGGGGTGACTGCCAAGCATTTTTAGTAAATAAAGGCCTGCACAAGGTCAGATGAACTGAGCTTAAGAGCATGGTTCAATTTCTCAGTTTTTTCAATACAAAACAGGCCTGTGGTAGGAATCGGAGGTTGATGTTAATCACTGCAACAGAAATGGAGCATTACAAGTCGCCAGACTGATATAATACATCTTTAATGAGAGGTTCATTAAAATGTATGATGATATTGGTAGGTCCACTTATTTATTTATCTATTTATTTATCTATTTATTTATTTTCTTACTTATTGTGATTCGAGAACATTCAGTATTATAATAATTGGCTCCCTAACAGCCCTTTGCAAATTAGGCCCATTTTGCCTGCAGGCTATTGAGGCATGAGCAGTTAGAGACACCACAAACAAAGGGTCCTTTTTCACCTGAGGAGAGAGGAGGGTGTGGGGGGGAAACGGTATGAGCGTCAATAATCTACACAAGTAAAGCAACTCTCCCAAGGTTTTCCAGCCCCGCGGTGCATTATTCATCCTCACCGTTGCCAGAGGACTCTTAATTGACCCTTGCTCCTCACAAAAAACTTCACAAGATGAAAGAATACAATGTTTTGTAATTCAACTTCTTCTCTCGCTCTCTTTTTTTTGAGTCCCCTCACTCCAGTCCAATAGTATTGAATTTCACCTCATGAATCATTCAAAAGAAAGAGAAGGTAACCCTAAGCTTGAAGATGTCATAAGCAACAACTCGGCTGCACCTCCAGAACACATCAAATCACCTGGTCAAAAACAAACACAGGCTTTTTTCACCGTTTCTACTCTTGCCTTGAAGGAGTTTTTGAAGGATAATGGGTGTCGATATTTCATGCACCTAAAGGAGCAAATAGTAATGTGAGTTAAATACATTCAGAAATTAATACCCTGATTAATTATTAAGAAATTGATTGCAGCTTGGTTATAATCAGCTGTAGTGGTGCTACTGGGTATTAGCAACAGTCTTATTTGAAAGGAATTATCAAATTCTTTCTGTACGGAAAGTTACTGAAAGTCGTTTTCCTCATATTTGACTTTTTCTTTAATCTCAAATTTCCAAATTGCAAAAAAAATATTTGCAGATACTAAAATGCAAATGGCAGATTACCACCTGAAATGAAAATGAAGTTGTGGACAGAGTTGAAGCGACAAATAAACAGAAAGATTAGGGCGGGTTTGGTGCGGGGCTTACAATGCAAACGGATGGAAAGTCTGCCGAGGATTTTCAAAAGCAATTTGCTGGAATTGCCTATTGTCTACCTTTGGTGGCCTTGATTAAAACTCTCAATCAGCCTCTGCAACCTGCCTCTCCACACTCTACGCAGTTTCGTCACGCTCGAAAACGGCGCACTCATTAAAGTAAAATGACTGTTTGGCCCTGGGAAAAAAATAATCACATGGAAACAAACAGACACAAAAAAATGGAGTGACTCTTCAGTTGAGGAGGGCCATTGAAAAAAATAAAAGCTTGCAAAACCCAGTGGTTTTCATGGATAATGATAAACTGTCATGGCTGCAATTACCGCAACCGCAGGATGGCTGGGTTTTATGCGTGTCAATGAGGTTTGCTCCTAATTGACGATGGGGGACACTAACTCTCTTGAAAGCTGTCATTCAGCCATCAGGCATTAGAATGAGAGGGTATTGAATTTGTGCGTGTGCGTGTGTGTGTGTGCGCGTGTTCCGTTTGGGAATAGTCTGGTAGTGTGCTCGCGATATTTAGACGTCCATCACAGTTGCATTTGTCATAGACAAACCACTTTTGGGAATGAATATCAGAATTTAGAACTTTTTTAAAAAGAGAAAATCATCCTTCCATGAGAGGAGGAGGAGGGGGAATCTGTCACCAGTTTTTTGCCTCTAAAGTTTAAACGTCTAAACTCATATCACGATTTTAAATGTCCACGCTGCCTCTTACCTGTGGGAGGGAGACCTGCTGAAGTCTACGCTAATGTCGGAGTTAGGCCTGACTCGTCCCTGCATGCATTCCTCGGAATGCAGCGGAGTCAAAGTTAAACCATTTCCATAGTGTTAGCCCGAGTGAACTGACAACAAGCAGCTAATTCACTTTGCCGAGAGTCGTATTTTTAGCGTTCTTTTATCTCATTATAATGGGTTTATTCTCCCGAGATATTTTGTCTTTTATTTCAAAGCGATTCTATGCAAAGGAGGTCTGGGTGCGTGCGTCTTTCATTTCAACGTATTATTAGCACTCTGCTGCTCCTGATACGTCCGTCTTAATTATGCTGATTCTCCTCCTTCAAAAGTGACTCGAAGATGCCGATGCAGAGCATCTTTGGAGGAGTCAAACAAGCCGTCACTTATCAGACCTGTACGCAGCAGCAACTTGCCGAACTGAAGCGATTGCATCATTTTCGCCAAAAGCATGAGTACATTTCGTGCAGCATGCAATATGAATGGGTTTGGTTCAACAGAGAATCAGAGATGCTGTTGTTTTTGATTTCCAGGACTAATATGTGTGTGAGAATATTGATGTATTTTTAACTATTAACCTTTGCCTGGATCTCAGGCTGCAGTCTGAATTTAGTCCAAATATTTCATCTGTATTTTTCCATCTGGCAATTTTCATCTATTAGTATGAGGTTTTTTTTACCATCTTTAATACATTTAAGGTAATTAGCTTAGTCACAACAGCCTAGAGGTAACATACGCGTCTATGGAGCAAGACGTTGTAGGTTCAAATCCAGCTTTCTCCTACCGCTAGAAATACTCAAATTTAACTACTGACCATCAACTCCAAATTGCTCCACTGAGACGGTTCCTAATTAGTGATGCTGGGGAGTAGCAAACTACAAGGTAACCAAAAAAGTTCTCGCCGTTTATGACCTCGCAATGGAAGGTGCCATCACTGAGATGGAAAAAAGTGTGTTAGATCCCAGAAAAGTGGTAGAGATGGGAGTTGGGCCATTGACCTTGTCCTATACAAGCATTTTGTGCATTTACATACAGCAGTCATAGCTCGAGTAGGGGCAAAGAGAAATGGAGGTGTCGAAGCAGTTGGTTGGGGGTTGCTTGCTTTATGACTTTAAGGTGGATCTGTCCGCAGCCGAATCAAGTCGCCGAATTTGTCAAGCCTTTTGGGATAATTCTGTCAATGAACGCATCACCAGGCATTGGTTCCAGAAGTTCAGGTTGGCAGATCTGTCCCTTGATAATAAAATGATAAAGTGATGAAAGTAAAAAACGCAAAGGACTTTTAGCCTTGTAAAATTAGAGATATTGCAAAAAAATGATATCATTTTTTCAGTGGCAAGACTACCTTTAAATACTGAAGATTCTCCAGTAGCTAACCTTCGTTTAACAAATAGTGTGGCAAAAGCTTCGTCATTACAAAACATATCATTAATTTTCACGCTTTACAAAGTGTTTTCAACTAGCAGGTGTTTCGGACTGGAAAATTGATAAGCCCACGCTTTCCACACTAATTGCATCACAGCACAGCTGTGAAATGGAGTCGGAGGATGGAGTCCACCTTGGTGAAGATGTGAAATAGCTTGCATGTACTGTAGTTAGCTACTTTTTCTCAGCAGCTTTTGAAACAGTAGCTTGGTTGTAGCTTTACTACTTTTAATCATAAGTAGCTTGTAGCTTGAAAAGCTACCGTTTGAAAGTAACTTCCTCAACACTGCTAATTAGGAAATGTGCATCACTCCAGACAACAGTGGTGCTTTAATGTTGTAAATGTAAACTAGCAAGTCTACACTCATTGATTAGCTTAGCTAATAGATCATGTTCTACCACATTCGTCATATACACATCACACATCATCATGCTGTGCAATTATTGATTCATTTCAATCATTAGTCTGGGTGAATGCCAGTCTATTAATTTCTGCTCAAACATTCTCAGGGAGTATTAGTACTGACTTTTAATGTACTCTTCCCTGGTATACAAAGCTATTTCCTAGATTTTTCACACTATATTTGTATTAAAACCAGCTCAGATTCATACCTTTCTTAGTAACAAAGAAGTGCAGAGTTTTGTTAGTATTTGCTTGATGCGTCTGCGACAGACACCTACTCATCTCCACTTTACAGAGAACTACTGTCTTGTTTCCCCCATGGTGTGTGTATTTTAGGCCACTCACTCGCTAATGTTTCCTGTGTGTTTGAACAGATAACATGTAGGTTGCATTCTGGTTAATTAACTGAGGTCTCCCTGAAGACTCTCCCCAGAGATCCGAATCGCAGATGGTTGCCACAAACCGAAAGACTTCGACTTGAGCAGAGTTTACAGAGCCTGGAGTTGTAGCTGAACCGTTGGCTCTCAATAGGACATTTTGTTTTAATAATTCTTTATGAAACAATAAACTGGCAGATATTAATATTAAAAATGTTTGTGCATTTTTAATGGAGTTTTATAAGCCCCGGGGTTGATACACACAGAATTATTCTTAACCTCTGTTGAGAAAATATTTAATGTAGAGCGTTTACCTTTAGGTCTTTTTTTTTTAATGTGCATTTTCTTTTGTGTGTGTGTGTTTCTCCTGAACAGATCCTGAAATTATGCAGGCTTTGTATCTAAATCTGCAGTGTCCTTGTTTGTACCATATGTAATTTTTGTATATTAATTCAGCTCAGTGTTAAGTTTTAATCAGAGTTGCCAGAAACAAGTAGATACACTACCAACTTTTTTGTGTGTGTGTCTTATAGGTAGTTAATCTACTATTAAAATGATGTAGCTTTGGGTTTTTTTTTTTTTTTTTTTACAAGTGATGTAGAGGGGCATATGCCTACTCTCTACAACACAAAAAGATATTTTCCTCTAATTAGAAAGAAAAATATTTTAAGCAGGTGTTTCTTATTGGGTTTAAATTGGCATAAGTGGCATCTGATAAGCTCATTGCATTACAGCACACTCTTGTCAGCTGCAAGGAGTTGGAGAATGGAGTCCACCTTGACTTTATTTGGAAGCAACAATCTGTGGCCATATTTATCAAAGTCAAAGTCAAGGTAAACTTTGTCATCCCAACTATGTACACGTACATAGAGAGACGAGACACGCGGCTCCAGTGTTGGGAAGGTTACTTTTAAAATGTATTCCACTACAGATTACAGAATACATGCCCCAAAATGTAGTTTGTAACGTATTCCGTTAAGTTACTCAATGTGAGTAACGTATTCTGAATACTTTGGATTACTTAATATGCTGTCATGCTTTTTACAACTACATGAATGTAGCAATCACATCCTGCAAATTCTTGTTTGTTTTTCTCTACCAATTGGCTGTTAAGCCCAAATCTCCCTGAATAGACAATATATTTACGGTAGAGGAGCAAAGACGAAATTTCCGAGTAAGAAATGCATTCCTGCCCGGGCACTGCTGGCTCTGTTGTGCTGGCTCCGGGTCCATTGTGTAACTGACACCACCAACATTAACAGGACGCTTACATTAGAGCCTCTTATTGCGTGTTTTGTTTGGGTTTCCGGCAATGTGTGGAATTACCAAAATTAGAGAGGGGATAGAGAGGGGATAGCCTAACATATGAAACAGGAAAAGACCGCAGTGTAATCCATTTATTTCAACAAAGTAACTGTATTCTAATTATCACCTATTTAAACGGTAACTGTAACGGAATACAGTTACTCATATTTTGTATTCTAAATACGTAACGCCGGTACATGTATTCCGTTACTGCCCAACACTGCGCGGCTCCAGCTTCCACAGTATGAACAGATAAAGCAAATAAGTAAGAAAAATATATAAATACAAATACAAATATGTCACATAGAGTAGCAAAATAGATATACATAAGCTATAAAATATTAAAAAAACTTTAAACTAGAGATAGAAAACCCCCCCAAAATGCTCTCAACATACAATATGTAACATTTTAATTTAAACACTATTGTGATTTGACATTTCATTTGAAAATGTAGATAATGTTTCCCTTTTTAATGAATTTTAAACGTATCCTACAGTAGAAATCTTACTGGATGAAATAGCTTCAGTGTAAATTTTTGGAACAGACTGTAAGCACATTAATGGATGAATTTTGTGTTTAACGCTTAACGTTTTTGTGCTAATTTTAACAAATTCACTGTGTTAACACTTTTGACAGCGAAAGGTAACACAAAGATGTTTAAACGTATAATATTAACACATGTGCTGTCCTTGGTTACACATAATGCGTTGAATGCTGTGAACAAATGCACATGTTGTGTACATTTTAAAACTACACATGACTATGTGTAAAAGGTCTGACTTTTTCCAACACAATTTTATTAATCAATATCACAAAATGTGTAAAATGTGTAATTTTTCTACCCATTCGTTCTAACAGTATAGTTAACTACTTTTTCTCCGTAGCTTGCAATGCAGCTACTAAAACATCTGAGTTACATTTAATCCTAAGTAGTTTGTAATTGTAGCTTCCCCAACACTGGTTTGAACGCTGCTCTGCAGGACTTTTGTACAAAAGAAGCGTTGCTTTTGTGTGAAGTTTCCACACGTGATGTTGAGCTCCTCAATCTCATGATTGGCAGTACGGTTCAGTGGGTGAAATTTGAAGGGAAGAGTGTGTGAGGGTCAGCCTGCTTACTGTCATGAAGTGTGTGTGCAGCTTTACCCCGCTTTCCACGAGTGTTCCTCGATGCACAGCCAGAAACAAGGTGCCTCCTCGCCTCCTAATGATTCCTCCCCGGCTCCCCATATACCTCTCCGCGGCTAATTCCCCCAACGGGCCCCGCGCCTTTAAACTTAGCAGAAAGCCTATTTACCAGCAAATTAAAGCGCGGCATCGGCATGGTGCCGGATTCCAGCGCATTCGGAAAAACAGGGCAATTACTCGGAAAGGAGCGCACCTTGGGAATAGTGCTGATGGCGGGAGAGAGGGTGCGAGATTCGGATCGAGCAGGCTCAAACTTTGGGCTTGTACCTAAAAGAAGGAGAGAGAGACTTTCTCCCTAAAGTCAAAGAGAGAGCACATCCCCAAAAGCAGAGTAGGGAAGAGGAGAAGAGATTTTTCTTTCTTTTTCCCCCTTTTCTCTTCCTTTTTTTTTTTTTTTTGGAAGAGGGGAACCTTGCAGGTTCGTTACATCATGGGCGTGGATATGAGCCTCTCGCCGCCGCTCCGGCTCTGGCTCTTGCTGCTGCTGCTGCTGAAGCTGAGGACGGCCCGGTTCCAGTGGGGATTGCTTTGTTGCTTTTGTTTTTGGGTGTAGATAGGCAGGTGTGGGGGGTTGGGGGGGGGGTTGAACGGCTTGGGCCTCGTCTTTAGGAGTTTCATAATTTTATATACCCCAAACCCCCCTCCCCAACTCATCTACTGGCACTGAATGAAAAGGCTCCAGAGGAAGGAGGATGAGCGAGAGCTCAGCTTCCTGCTTAATCTCCCTCTGGAACGGCCGGCCTTGGGGAGAGAACTCCAGAGCGCAGGCATCGGCAGGGATACCAGTCGCTTGGGGAACGCGGGGAATGTGGTGTTGAAAGTGGAAACTTTGCCGTTTGATCCTATGTAGTGTTTCATAAGTTATCCCAAGTACTTTTCTCCATATCTATATTTCATTATTTGCTACGAATCGATAAAACGTGGATTGGAGTGTTTCACGAATTGCAGTAGTTTAGACTTTTAATTACCGCGCTGTGCAGTCGAAATGGGAGAAAAAGTTATGTTTTGAGGGTTGGAAAAATATGCCCCGAGGCTGGAGTTTTGTGCTACACACGTCAGGATCTTGCACGCAGTATTGGAAAACTGCTTTGTAGATGTGCCTTTTTACAACAGGAGCAAACCAACAAGGTAGTTTGATGCAGTTTTCAAATTGCCAAGGTCTGGCTTTACAAATGCAGGACTGAAAACATCCCCCCTCCCGTTCCCTCATCTTTCTATTTATTATTTTTTTATTTTCATTTCACTCCAGTACGGATTTATTAAAAGCTTATCCAGTGTCGGCGCTCCGTTAAAAAGCAAGGCTGTAAAAACCACTATTTAACAAGGTTTATTTTGTGCTCACCAAATCAACAACATTTATTCAGGTCCACCATTTGCTAGCAAGTAAAAAGTAAACATTTTTTTAGACTCACAGGTCATCTAAGTTCTTTGTAAATAGCAAAACTGGGCACGTTTTAAGTGAATTTTCTCTGCACGTTTTAAATGAATTTTTTACGATATAGTTATTTTCTTTCTGTTTCTTTCTTTTTTTTTTTTGCAAATTCATTCTCCTGACATCGAAAGCCAGTTTGTGCAGTTAAAATGGTTGAAACGCAGAGAAAGGAGAAGAAAAATGCACGGACGCCTTTTGTGCTTGCATCACTGGCCTTACCGTCCCTTTAGCCGCTTTGCCATTGACTCAAATTATATATCTGGTAACCCTGCTGCCCTCCGTTCAGATAGCTTTTGACTGTAATAAATTGCCTTCCGAGTTTGTGCCTCATAAATGGCTCTTAAATCGAGATTTGGAGTGGTCTGATGATGTTTTAATTGTAACGTGCAGAATGTATTAACCGTGACCTGCAGGCTTTTTGTGGCAGCTTCCATTCAATATGTATGTGTGTTCCAACACCTTGGGGTTTAAAAAGGTTAATTAACCTCTGGTGGTAGACCTTTCCTTTGCACTTAACTTGGTCTGTGTCCTGATAGTACCATTAACCCATGGCCTACCCCTTAACCTCCTCTATCATTACCCACATAAAACCTATTAAAACTTCCTATTGATTTCCCCCCTTCCTTAAACTTTCACTTTTCATAGCTGGTTGCTGATTTTATAAAACATATATGTACATACCAGGCAGGTGAGTGTCTCACACAAAGATGGGAAGTAGGGACTCTAACAAATCTTTTCAGAGTGCTAAATGCATGCTAAACCTTACAGTGCCCTGAGAAAGTATTCATACCCCTTGAACTTTTAACACATTTTGACACCTTACAACCACAAACTGAAATGTTTTTCATTGAGATTTTCTGTGATAGACCAACACAAAGTAGCACATAATTGTGAAGTGGCACAAAAATGATATGTGGTTTTCAAAATCTTGAGCAAATAAAAATCAGAAAAGTGTGGCGTGCATTTGTGTTCAGCCCCCCTGCGTCAATACTTTGTAGAGCCACCTTTCGCTGCAATTACAGCTGCCAGTCTTTTGGGGTATGTCTCTACCAGCTTTGCACATCTAGAGACTGAAATTATTGCCCATTCTTCGTAGCAAAATAGCTCAAACTCAGCCAGATTGGATGGAGAGCATCTGTGAACAGCAATTTTCAAGTCTTGTCACAGATGCTCAAGGGATTTAGGTCTGGACTTTGACTGGGCCATTCTAACACATGAATATTCTTTGATCTAAACCATTCCGTTGTAGCTCTTGCTGTATGTTTGGGGTCATTGTCTTGCTGGAAGGTGAATCTCCTTCCCAGTCTCAAGTCCTTTGCAGCCTCCAACAGGCTTTCTTCCAGGACTGCCCTGTATTTAGCTCCATCGATCTTCCCATCAACTCTGACCAGCTTCCCTGTCCCTGCTGAAGAAACGCATCCCCACAGCATGATGCTGCCACCACCATGTTTCACAGTGGGGATGGTGTATTCAGGGTGATGAGCAGTGTTACTTTTCCGCCACACGTAGCGCTTTGCATTTAGGCCCAAAAGTTCAACTTTGGTCTCGTCTGACCAGAGCACCTTCTTTCACATGTTTGCTGTGTCCCTTACATGGCTCCTGGCAAACTGCAAACAGGACTTTTTATGTCTTTCTGTCAACAATGGCTTTCTTCTTGCCACTCTTCCATATAGGCCAGATTTTCTGGAGTACAGGACTTACAGTTGTCCTGTAGACAGATTCTCCCACCTGAGCTGTGGATTTCTGCAGCTTCTCCAGAGTGACCATGGGCCTCTTGGAAGCTTCTCTGACCAGTGCTCTCCTTGCTCTGTCTGTCAGTTTAGGTGGACGGCCATGTCTTGGTAGGTTTGCAGTTGTAGCATACTTTTTACATTTTTGGATGATGGATTGAACAGTGCTCCTTGAGATGTTCAAAGCTTGGGATTTTTTTTATATCCTAACGCTGCTTTAAACTTATCTACAACTTTATCCCTGACCTGTCTGGTGAGTTCCTTGGTCTTCATGATGCTGTTTGTTCACTAATGTTCTCTAACAAACCACTGAGGCCTTCACAGAACAGGTGTATTTATAATGAGACTAAATTACACACAGGTGAACTCTATTATCTAGTTAGGTGACTTCTGAAAGCAATTGATTGCACTGGATTTTATTTAGGGGTATCAGGGTACAGGGGGCTGAATACAAATACACGCCACACTTTTCCGATTTTTATTTGCTTGAAATTTTGAAAACCATGTATCATTTTCGTACCACTTCACAATTATGTGCTACTTTGTGTTGGTCTATCACAGAAACTCTCAATGAAAACATTTCAGTTTGTGGTTGTAAGGTGTCAAAATGTGTAAAAGTTCAAGGGGTATGAATACTTTTTCAAGGCACTGTAAGCTTTGTTCCCTTTGGGCCCTAAAACCTAGGGGTGTAACGAAACATCAATCTACATAGATTCAGGGATTTCCTGTTTGCATTTACACATTACTGTATAGAGCAATTACAGTATATGAATAAGTCAAAGGAAAAGACCCCAGCTAAAGTTCCACCATCCATTAGAATCCTACTCGAATAAAAGTAGCAAAGAAATATCTCACTTAAAGTTGTACAAGTAATTATTAAATACCTTTAATTCCTGAAAATCTGCTTTTGGCCTTTCTGGAAGAGAACTACATTTTTGTGCATGTCTTTTTACGCAAGTACATCAGTTTTTGTGCACGGAAATACTCAGAAATAATTTCAGATACAGAGGAAGGAATATAATGTCCAGTAAGTTGAAAGTCAGGTGATTCTGACGCTATGTGTGTGGTTTCTATGAGTTAAAGGAATTCTGAGCTAATTAATAAACAACGCAAAATGCCTGCTTCTGTCTCAAAGAGTTTTAACGGTAATATTTTCAGAGTTGTGGCCTATTGTTGGAAATAAAATCCTAAGTCCTCTTTGTCCAAGACCATGACAAGACAGAGTACAAATATAGCCGAGTCCAAGACAAGACCGAGACTTTTAAAAAGTGGTCTCGAGACCGGCCTCTTGCGTTCTACAACACTATACTGTATACATCTAGTGCACATTTTCGTAATGGCTGATGAATGGCCAGTTGTAGGGTCATTAAACTCCATTTAATTAGTGTCCAAGTTTCACGCTCAAGGCCTGACTTGGCAGATAATTTATCAGCACTGACTAGTTGTGGAAAGCAATCAGACATGAATGGAACAGCACTGACAGCACACTGTGAAAGGCTGTAGGACAGCTCCCCCAAACGGCTGAGTCTACTAAAGACAAACAAGGGAAAAGTCATCCCCCTGTAAACTGTACACAGGCCACAGACGATGCATTCAATAATGTTAAACACTGTTACTTATTTTAGCTGGATTTGTTTAACAAGAGAAGTAATTATACAACATGCAATAAATTGTGCTTGACCCAGTTTTTGCCAAGCAATGAAACTGACCATTTTGATTCTGATACTAAAATCTCCTACAAAGGGATTCAAGTGGGTCACCTGGCATTGGCAAGAGGATTACCATTGTAACTTGAAGTGGGAAAAAAGGTGCTCCCAAGCCTCCCGATTCCTCTGTAAGCCCCCGAAAGAGCGGGACGATAATTGATTAAAACGTTCGGCGGTGACAAGGTGCTACCAGTCGTTAATGAAAACAACAGCCGACCAAGTCTGATGGAGAGACGGCGGCTCTAAAGCGGGAGCGTCGTCTTTATGAACAGACGTCAGCCCTGAGCCCTCTTGCTCAGCTCTGTCTGAAACAATAAAGGCCAATTAGCGCGGGACTCGGTGCTCGGGCTGTTTGTGCTGTTGCCGTGGCGACGGCATTGATTAACACTTCGGCGGTCTCCAAATTAATGAAGTAAAAGCTCCCATAAACAGCTACTTAGTGCACAGACACATCAGTGCCTCTGCACAGGTGTTGTGATGGGTGCTGCAATAGGAAAGGGGGGGTGTGTGTGTGTGGTTGTGATGGAGGGGAATTATGGGTAATGGGTGACGCAGGTGGAGGAGGGAGAGATGGGGGGGTTTGGGTGAGGGGAGTCCAGATCTCTTCGGCGGGTTGGAGTGAAATCTGAATGTCCAGGCAGTAAAATGTGAGAAGAAATGTACTGGTGTTAACGGGTTTTATAAACACAGTAGAGAGTGAAAGTTGTTAATATTGGTACTCAAGTACTCAACTCAAGTTCTAGTACTCAAAATAGTATTTGAGCACAGTAACAAGCTCAATTACTCAGTTGTGGGGCAGTTGGTAGTGTAACTGTTAGGGCATGCACACTGTGATCAAAAGGATGCCAGTTCGAAACCCAGGACCAGTAAAGGTACCACTGAGGTACTCATGAGCAAGGTACCATCCCCAAGCAGTGCTCCCCTGGCACACTGTTTCGTTGTTGTGCACTGTGTGCTATGCTGTGGTGTGTCACAATGACACAATAATCGCTCACTTTCACTTTCACAAGAACTATACACCACTGCACCTACAAATCCGTGTGGCTGGTTTGGGGGTGGTCCAGATCTCTTCGACCCATTGGAATGGAATCCGAACGTCCAGGCTAGCCCGAGTTACAGTGGATTTCTGTGCAATTCCGTTTAACTCTTGGTCATTACGCCATTTAATTATCGCTAGCCACTTTTCCTTCAAGCCTTTAAAAGACCTTTGTTTTCGTGGCGGACAACAAACTTATCTTTGTCCTTTGCCGAGAGGTTAATCGCCAATCGCTGTGTCGTTGCAGCCCTTTCAGCGAAAAGCCCCAGCAACATTTAGGTGTTTTTTTCCCCCCCTTGCTGTCTTCGTTTTAATCCATCGATCTACGATAGATTTGTGCTGGAGAAAAAATAATTGGCCATGTCACCTTGAATGGTTGGAAACCTAATTACTGGCTGGATGCACAGGCAATTGTGGGCTGTTGAATGCAAGTTTTAAACTCCCAGGGCCGGCGAACAAACAGACGCAGAGCGGACAGGCAGCTTTGGCATAACACTACGCAAAAAGCCATAGCAATCTAAAGCACACCTTCACGCATGCTGGCGTAATCGCCATTGATGTGGGCTTAGCACGGTGCTCTGCGGGCAACACGGCCCAGAGAAACATTAACTCCTCTTAACTACAGCCCCTCGCCAGGAGCAAGGCGGCTGATCAAAGGTGGAGCGCCGGGGAATCAAAAATTGCCGGCTTTGTTCGGAAATCTGAAAAGTGGATGGGATTTAATTATGCCAGGGATTAGCGACCGGTGTTCCATGGGAAAGAGACGGAACGACTCACAGTCCAATTGGTTGAGGAATATTGTTAGGGGACTGTGTTGGGGTGTAGCTAACGAAAATTAGTGACACTACTTTTCTTCAGTAGCTTATCAGTGGGGAATGTACTCTTAAAAGGCTGTAAATTTTCCAGGAACAAGTACAAATACCAATGTAATGTGGCAAAATGCAACAGCAAAAATACTATTGTTCTCTGTGAAAGTGAGTGAGTGATTATTTGTCGTTGTGAACACACCACAGCACAGCACACAGTGCACCACAACAAAATATGACCTCTGAATTCGACCCATCCGTAAAGGAGCAGTGGACAGCTAACATGAGCAGCACCCGGTTAGCAGTGCTTGGGGACGGTACCTTCCTCATGAGTACCTCAGTGATACCTTTAAAGGTCTGGGATTCAAACCGACAACCTTTTGATCACGGGGCGGACCCCCTAACCGTTACACTACCAACTGCCCCAGTAGCTGGTTAAAAGATGGGCATTTTTAACAACCAGGTGTTTCTGTTGGTGTTGAATTGGCAGAAGAGGCATCTGATCTGACTCACTGCATCACATGGCGCACTCTTGGTAGCTGTGAGATGGAGTTGGAGGATGGAGTCCACTTTAGCCAAGATAGAAGCATGAATCCACAGCCATATTTATCAAAACGTATGACTCTAAATGAAACACTCACCGCCTCTCAACCTTATCGTGATTTGACATATAAAACATATGTACATAATATATGTAAAGCGTAAAATACAGATTTTTCATGTTACACAAAAGCCAATCGTCAAGAAGGGCCACATTAAGGTTCATTTGAGCTTTGCCAGAATGCACCTTGATATGGAAGCCCGTTTCCACCAGCGTAGTAAAAAAATATATAATTAAAGTTGAAATAACGACCTAATATCTCAAAATAACAACTTTATATCTCAAAAGAACTACTTAATATCTTAAAATAATGGCTTAATATCTCGAAATAACGACAATATCTCAAGATAATGTCTAAATATCTCAAAATAATGACTTAATATCTCAAAATAATGTCTTAATATCTCAAAATGGTGACTTAATATCTCAAAATAACGACTTAATATCTCAAGATAATGTCTAAATATCTCAAAATAATGTCTTACTATCTCAAAATAATGTCTTAATATCTCAAAATAACGTCTTATTATCTCAAAATAATGACTTAATATCTCAAAATAACGTCTTAATATCTCAAAATAACGACTTAGATAACTAAGTCGGAATTTTGAGATACCAAGTCTTTTTTTTGAGAATTGTTTTTGTAGAAATTTCAACATATTAGGTAGAAATTTTGAGATATTAAGTCGTTAATTTGAGATACTAAGTCATTGTTTCGACTTAAATGATATATTTTTTTTTTAACCACGCTGGTGGAAATGGACTTGCACACCTTGAAGATTCTGAGGCCAAGTGGAAAAAGGACCAAAATTGAACTATTTGTCCTCAATACCAATCAATACACCCGGCGATGCTACTGTGCGCAACTTAATGGTTTATTTTATTATTGATTATTTTCCCCTGTTTAGGCCAAACCTATTTCCCTTTAATCCTAAATAACAAGCAGTTGTAAAAGCCACATTTATGGATAGAAGAGAGAGCGAGGATGGACTAAAGAATCTACTAGAGACACTGTGTAATTTCAGCATTTATCGTAGCTGAACGGCGAGCGTTTATCGCACGGAGTCGTGCTCGGTGCAGCTTTTCGCCTGGCTTTTGCCCGCCCCTCGTTGGGGTTTTAAGGCTCAGCGTGAGGCTGTGGCAGGCCTCCTTTTTTCACCGCTCATTTAGCCCAGTTAATTCAAGACACATGCCGGCCGTAACAAAGTGACAGGTGGGACGCACGGCAAGACAGCGGCGCTCGCAAAGGTTGACTCTCATTAGGTCTCTGAAAAGCCTCGGCGACGGGCTCGCGCAGCTGCAGCGCCCCTGCGCACCTGCATCCGCGAAAACCCAGCCAGACAGCCGTCCTAAACCCAGAAGGGATTTCGGAAACTGAAAAGAGAGAGGGGGGGGGAGCTGTCCTTAAGTCGGCCCGTGCTTTCGGATTCCCTCCTGACGAAGAGCAGCGGGGAAACTTCCTATCCTTAGCCGCTTAAGCGGGCCTAACCCCTGTCAGGCGTAACGTGACACGCTGTGCACTCCGTAGCATGCATTTTATATCATCTAATCCCAATTAAAGTCCAGGAGGAACGAGGGGGGTGGGGGAAGAGAGAGAGAGAGAGAATCAAAACCAAAGCTGTCCCAGAGACGGGGTGCAGACGGTTGGTGGGGGCGAAGCAATTATTTTGAAGGGTATTAAGTCATCAGATTTACTTTTATCTTGATTGCATTGTGGAAGTCGTGCATAATTAATGGCGGGAGCTTATTAGGAAAAGATGATTAGGCAAATTACACAGGTGTCGGATGCATTTTTCATGACGAATTTTGCCAGGACAATCCCTGTATTTCCATCTGTTCTGCTCCTATCAGAATGTCACCGCAGGGCAAATTAATGCGACGGCGTCAACGCCGAACAAACCCAGGGCCGGCGGCAGCCCGAGACCCGAGTAAATAAAGCTCAAGGCCTCGCTCTGCCGTAAACATAAACACGGCATTATCTCTCTCTTTTTTTGAGCCTGCACAATCATTACAGCGGTAAAAAGGAATTCATCATAAAACAGCTTTTTAATGGGCGTTTGGGATTTCCATTTTACGACTACTTAGTGCAACGCCAGTGAGTAACACAGATTTGTGCGTTGATATTCTGAGGTCATTTATGACTTTCTGTATTAATACAACCGTTTTATTCCCGGCTTTTATTCCTAGATTAGTCCATTATAAGGACAGGGTGAGAAAACTCGATGTCGCCATCCTTTTGTCATTCCCTCGTCCCGGCTGTTTAATGGTAATCAATTTCATTAAACAGAGACATCAATGCTTAGGACCTTCACTTAAACCTCGCACTCTTTGCTGCATGCCTTGGAAAAGTCAGGTTGAAACCAGACCAGCCGAGACATCTTAGCAGAAGCCGGGTGACTTTGCCTCAGGTTTCCATACCTTATTAACCGCCACGGCTGAAAGCGAATTGTTTGGAGAAGTATGGCGGCGAGTCGCGCCGTCCTTTGTTTGCCTCCCTTTTTCTGCGAACTCCCTTCGAATCGGAGTCCGAGGCATCATCATTATTTGAGGTGTTTCTCGCCTCCGTCTGACCACAGCCTCCTTTCTCCGTTTGATTCTCTCCTCCTATATACCGGGGTTCCCCAAGGACCACTTCAAGGACCCCTTCTGATCATTAGAGACACACACAGATCTAGTTCTCACCTCTCGCACCTGTGCCACTAGTGACTCCTCCTCATCAGGAATTCCTCCTCCCTTCTTTCTTGCTTTCTTTCTTTTCCTTTTTTTAACCGCCTGGTTATTAGCGCCCAGTTATTTATGTGTTCTTCTTCCTCCATCTTGTTCTCACACCTCAACAGCAGAAGAGCTCGTTTGCTTCAACTCCTCGTCACGTTCTTGGCGTAATTCGGTGTGGAAAAAGCGCTCTTGTTTGCTCGGCACAATCCGGTGATGTTCTCACTTGATCTGACTATAATGTAGGTGTGAGCTTTAAGACCGTGAGGCAGGAGACACCTTGATCGTTTTTATTCTGCAGAATTTAGAAAAAGCTCCGACTCCGACGAAGGAAAAGAAGTGAGGACGGGCGAAAAGGAAGATTTGCCGGACAGCTGAGCGGACAGGCGTGCGGCGGAGGAGAAATTGGACGCGGTTTCCGGCCCCCCCGGCACGTGTGGAGGGTGGCGTCGAGCTGATCTGTAAACAGCCTGGTGCCATTCCCCATTTGGTTTTTTTCCCTCTGCAAAGCATGAAATTAAAGCTATTTATAACCTGGACGATAATTACATTATACTTATTCCATCGTGATTAGATTCCTGCTTTTTTATGATACAATGTCACAGTTTTAATTAAAACGTCTCTCAGGCAGAGCGGCTGGCCAACTGGGCTGTTTGTTCATTTGCTCTCATTTGCGGAGGGCTGTCTCTCTCTCTCTCCCTCTCTCTCTCACACTCTCTCTCTCTCAGATTCTCATGCTGTCGCCGTGACGCTTAGCAGCAAGATTGCGAATTGCTTGACGGAGATTGCGGGAATTTGAATCATAATATTAATCATTTGCTTTGGACGTTCACACCTTATCAGATCTGCGTGTTACTCGGCTACATTCACTGGCACTTGAACCCATACCATCTGTCAGTCTTTTGTGTGCACTAATTAACACGTTGGGATTTTGTTTGACTGCGGGGTCATGCGTTGCTGGCTCGTGGTCGGTTACCGGCTTTGTCACAACATTGGAATACAACACTGGTAGGCCTACGAAAAGAAACGCACCACTTTTCGCCAGCTCTCGTTTCTAATTGAGAGCAACACGACACGCCTCGGCGTAATTCTGCAGCACGCCGCCTTCTCGGCATCCACTTAAAAGGCTGGTAGACCTGGAAATGCCTTTTTGAATGAAAAAGAAAAAAACATTTCCCCCCTTTTTTAACCTCGACGGACTTTATGTTAGAATTACGAAACATAAACTCCCGGGGTAGTTTAAGAAAGTTTTGAGTTAATGTTAGCAGTGATACTTGCGAAAAGAGCGAGGGAGAGGGAGAGAGAGGGAAAAAAACGGGGAATGTGAGGAAAACCCCGTAGGTACTGTGCACTGAGACCAAACTTAGGGCGAAGAAAGAAGTAGGCAATACTTCTTCAATTTTTAATGGCTGATATATACTCAATAATAAATCACTGATAAATAAAAGATGCTTACTTGTCTTGATTAAGGTGTGTGTATTCCCTTCCCCTGATGCCAACGAAACCTTTGATACATATATCTGTGTGTGCAGGCCTCCTTCCTCTCCCGCTATTCAACATTTCCACTTTATGTAGCACACTTGAAAAGAGAGCGGCTCATGGCTGGGGGGATGTTGTACAGAAATGAGCCAAAGAAACGTTTCGCCAAAGGCATTGACTCGGGGCATTGTTAGAAGCTGAGGCCACCCCGGATGCTCATTCATGTTTTATAGTGGAGAGGCTATCACTTTAAATGTGTCCCACTTGAAATCTGGCTATGTGGCACTGGGAGACGGAGAGGAGCGGTAATTAATACCTTGTGGATACTCTCTGTTTCTGACGATCGATTCGATCATGCAAAACACCGCTAATTATAAATCCCCCCCACCGGACTGTTGAGTTTTTCATGTTGAATGCAAATGTCATGATTGGGGCGTGAAGTGATAGCACTGCTGCCATTACTCCTGCTAATACGTACTCCTAAAATGGTTATTTCAAGCGCAGCATGGCTATATTTTGTTAACTACGCATGTTGTGTACTGTATATTCGACGTCAACAAATCTTCCTTTAGGTTGTTTGTAGAGTGCTATTCATGATCGTTTCGCTAGAAGGATTTTTCAGTAATGACCCATCTTATATCAGAAGGGAAACTAGTAATGAAACTAGATTTTTCAGTGTGTTGTGGTAACAAATACCTCTAGCTGTGAGCTTTGACATATCCTGTTAAATTCCCAGAATTCCCATGCAAATGTGACTAAGAATGAACACACTAACAAGGCTAATAAAGGACTATACGCTTTTTGTGTATTTACCATCAGTTAAGAGTGTTCATATTAGCATTTATCGGGACCCTTTTATATGTGACTCTGCACGGCAAAACCATGCTTGTCGCAAATTTATGTTTACATGAAAGGGCATAAATCAAGCTTCAAAACGATACCTATATGGAATGAATCGGACGACATATGACTGAGATATCAACATTCAAAGGAGTCGGGTTTCTCCTGTCACGCCAAGTGAGAAACGGAGAAATCTGCCTTTGAAGTTGACTATCGCCGTAGCACTCACAGACGCCTGGTGCGGTCGCGGCTACGTTTGTATTTACGGTAGCCTACGCTGCATTCACAGCCACACGGATAGCCTACCTGCGTTAGGTTAACTGAACTCGGGAGACGGAGATGGATTCCGGAGAAATATCTTCACGCTAGTCAACCAGTGGATTTACCGTAAATATTAAAGTAGAGCGGTCAAAACAGAAACTTTTAACATTCTGCTGGAATCGAATTCCTCACCTCAAGAAAGTCACGTTTTTAGGATGGAAAAGGTAAGTTTTTCAGCAAAATTTATTCACAACAGTACAGTATAGACCTTCCACTGTTTCAAAACACTAAAAACAAAAAATCCAAAAATTTACCCCACGCAACATAAAAGGTTATTTTTCTCGGAAACCTCTGTTGCGACGAGCGACTGGCTTTTCCGTGCAGAGTCACATATGTGGTTTCAAAATCACCTCACTTATATCTATAAAAAAACATTTCCACTAGGTGAAAGTGAGTGATTATATGTTGTTGTGAACACAGCACAGGAGCCAAGATGAGACAGAGGCCGAGGTCCGGCCATTGCACGGTTTGTATTGAAAGTGAGTGATTATTTGTTATTACCAGTGCTTGGGAACGGTACTTTGCTCATGAGGGGTAACTTTACCGACCTGGATTCGAACCTGCGACCTTCTGATCACAGGGCGAACACCCCACCATTACGCAACCAACTGCCCCTGTGTTTTACACCACATGACAAATAAGTGGAAGATGCAAAGCCTAAGCAACAATAAACGTGTTTATTTAATATTTCTTTCTTACATATCTATGATGAGGAATCACTTCACTGGACGCAGTTATCCAAAATGATCACATCACATGTTAAACTCAACAAACCACAGTGAACACTGCTCAAGACCAAACTCACTGTTTCATTGGCTTGCAGAGTTTTTATTACGCAGACGCATTCTATGGCTTAGTGCTGTGAAGAAAAATAAGGTCAGTCCTGTCATGTGCACTCCGCCCCGTGACCGGCACTAGGACCCTGAAGTGGTCGGTCGGGGTTCGGGAAGTATAAAAGGAGTGATTTTCTCACGGCGCATCGCTCACTCATTGAGTCAGTTCAGCTTCAACTGTGAGTACTTGACTTGAGTGTGTGTCTGTTAGAACGCGGATTCTTGTGAGAATCTTTGCTCTTTGCGTGAGAGAGTTCTTAGATCAAATCACGTGGCCATCCTACCCACTCGCGCTACCATCTGCGCTTGGGTTAACCACCATGCTACAAGGGCTAACGGCTAACGGTTAGCATCTCTGCCATGTCCTAACCAGATTACTGACAAGTGCAGGTGGAAACACTTCTTATCCATTTGGTATCTGTCTGGATACAAAATAAAATAATTTAATAACAAATAATTCATTTTTCTATATTTTCTATTGATTACTCTTTAACCTTATAAAATGGGGAAAGAATCAAATCAATTAATAATGTAGAAATGGTAAAGTTTGAGCCGATTTGGACTCCTTTTGGCCTATCAAATGAGCTACTTTCAGCCTTTCTGGAAGAGAACTACGTTTTTGCGCATGAAGGCATTCCATATTACAGGCGCTAGCGCTAACGTGTGTTTACATCGCGAATAACATAATTCATGCATTTTTACCCAATTCTTTAAGTTTCTGTGCACAGAATTACTCAGAAATAATTTCACATACAGAGGAATATACAACATATAATATCCAGTAAGTTCACAGTCCTGTGATTCTGACGGAATTTTGAGTCATTGAAACATTAATTAATAAACAATAAAATGCCTGTGTCGATCTTAAAGAGTTTTAATAGTAATATTATAGCAATAGTTGTGGCTTCGGCTGGTCTCGAAATAAAATCCTCTTTGTTCGAATCCATGACAAGACCAAGTACAAAAATGGCCGAGCTCAAGACAAGACCGAGACTTTCAAAAACTGATCTCAAGACCAAGACCGGACTTGAGTCCTAGAACAGTATTGGTCAACAAAGAACCTTTAAGGAACTAAATCAAACCATTTTAAGAACAACGCACTTCAAATGGCTTCATGGAAATGATCAATTTGACTTGAGAAACCAGGTCAGTGTCCTGAAGAAAAGTGTAAGACATTGACACGCAAAGTGTTCCAAACTTTAGGCATTAAAATGCATTCCGCTGCCTTGAGACATTGTCGTCCCAGAGAAGTCTTCAGCTCCAAGAGTAATAGATATTCAAGTCAGAGAATGGCAAACCCAGGGAGAGCAACGCAAAGGGCAAAGCAAAGCAAACACCATATATGGCCTTTAAGGTGATGTTAGGGTGAAGCAGCCGGCGCACCTTAATGCTTGAGCACTAAAGGTTGTGCACCCCTCTCTTGACAGGGACCCCTGCAGTTTTGACAGTCCCTCAGCAAACGCCCTTCCTGGTGGCGACGCAAAAGACCGCTGAAGCTTTTAGCCAGTGGAGCGCCTGACCTTTTCCTCACAGCTCACGTATGTGTAAGGTGATGTTTGGTGGAGCTTCAGGCCTGAATCGTGGCGTTGTTGGTTTCGACTCAATTGAACGCGTGATCCCGGATGACAGTTTTTGTTGAAAAACCGTTAGATGTTTAATTACGCAAAACAACACCGTGACCTTCTCATCAGGCCCAGCCCAGACAGGGCAGGAGACAACGGCTGTTGGCAATGTGAACAAAACTACAGCCTCCATATCTGAGGTGTACAGGATTTATTTTCTAACTTGAGCAAATTACTGATCTCTTTCACAACCTGCTTTGTATATATTAATTTTCTTAGAGGTTAATAAGTATACATGTCTTGCCACACAAATGAGAATCTGTACATCTTAATTAGGAGGATATTTTTTCCTGGGATTTAATGAGCTTCACTAAACCCTGTGGTCCTGATGGCCATGAGATAACTACGTACTATTATGATGGAAAAATGTCATCTATTGAATTAGTCGTGTTCTTACCTTAAAATAATCCTGGACAAAACTGTTACGGCTGATTAGCTGTTCAAAAGCATCTTTTCACAATAATGAAAACAGCCCCCTTCACAAACAAAGCCGTTATGGGCATAAAAGGCCATTTGCCAATTCATTATAGAGGAAGGTATGCAACAAAACCCCCTTGTTAATGGATATCTGTTCCTTCGTGGAGGAATGTCTAATTACCGCAGCTTTGAACTGAGAGGCCTCTCTTTGGTTTTGGAGGCCACACAAGCATGCCGCTCCTCTGAGTGCTTCTGCTCTGCCCGCTTCTCTCAGCTTCGAAAAAAGTGATTACCATATGAATCACCACAGTGAATTAGAAACTCAAATGTGCCTGACCAGACTCTATTGGTCGTTTATGGTTTTTATATTTAATACCTTTAAAATACAGTTTTTAAATGATTTCACAGCATGTTGTACTAGTGTAAGTGAGTGATTATTTGTCATTGTGAACACAGCACACAATGCACCACAAAGAAATGTGACCTCTGCATTTGACCCATCCGTGAAGAAGCAGTGGGCAGCTGACAAGTGCAGTGCTTGTGGACAGGACCTTGCATCATAAGTGCCTCAGGAGTTGCCTTTACTGGTCCTGGATTTGAACCTGCGACCTTCAAATCACAGGGCGAACACCCGACCGATACGCCACCAAGTGTGTATAACTACTCATGCGTTGAATAAAGAATCTTGAATCTTGCAGAAGCATGACATTAGTCTTAATCTAAGAATAAAGATGGATAGAAAACATATAGGAAAATATGTATCCTAATAGGCGGCACGGTGGCGCAGAGGTTGGTGCTGCCGCTTCACAGCAAGATGGACCTGGGTTCGAACCCCGAGTTGGCCGTAGGGGCTTTCTGTGTCGAGTTTGCATGCTCTCCCCATGTTTTCTCTGGGTGCTCCGGTTTCTTCCCACAGTTCAAAGGCATGCGATATAGGTTGATTGGCGACTCTAAATTGGCCCCATAAGGTATGAATGTGTGTGTGCCTTGCAGTGTGTTGGTGCCTGCCCAGGGTTGTTTCCTGCCTTGCGCCCGTAAGTTCCCGAGATAATGAATGAATGAATTAATGAATCCTAATATAAATCGCTCCGTTGTCTATTTTTGTCATTTTTTTGGAATGAAATGTATTTGAGAATTGCTGTCATATTTTGAAAACTCATTAAAGCATTTACCTTTACGAGTTTAAACCAGGTATTTCTTTGCTACTTTTACTCAAGTGGTATTGCAATGGGTGACGAAACCTTTACTGGAGTTTCATGTGTTGTTGTACGTGCTGTATACACTACTGTGTAAATGCAAACTCCATTTTATAATCTGCGGTTTCTGTTTTTTGTGTCTTCATGTAAACGTAACAAGCAGCGTACATAACATAATGTACTGCAGATACTTGTATCTTAACCCATCCGTTCCACTGCAAGAAGCAGACAGCCTAGGAGCACAGCAGGAGATTTTTTTTTGGTCCTTCATTAGCTACACCATTATACCTTTCTACAGCACAAAACAGCAGAAACCATTAGGTACTTACTAACCTAGACAAGGATTTAAAAAGCCCTGGTTTCCCCTGTCTGGACGCTATTGCATTTGGCCCGTGGTACAGTTTTCTCCGTCTCCTGCTGGTGCAAAGTGTGGAAAGGGGAGTTGGGGAAAAGGGGGAGGGCTCGGCATACAATCACACAAGCCTAATAGCTCAATCTGAGACCTGCCAGCAATTCTATTTTTAAAGGCAGTCCCTGCGCTTGTGCTAATGAACAGGCGCGCACCTCTCGCCACGCCGGGCGCCGTCTCCATTGTGCTGACTGCCACTCGGCTTTCATCGGGACCCGGCGCTCCAGTCAAAACAATTGAGCAATTCCGAGGTAATCTTTACGAAAAGCCGGGAAACAATGGGGGCACCGAGGGGCGAGTTCACATGGTAATGAGTGGACAGACCCGGGGGCGATTAACTCTGTTGTAATCCCATTGAGTTCAATCAAAAGGAAAGTGAGTTGGGAGCACTCGGAAATCCAGTGATGAGTGAAAAGAGGGAGGGAAGAAAGCCAAGGTGAGTTACTTGTGCTGCTGCTGCACCTTTCCCTGAAGATGTGCTTCCGTCCTCATTCAGAGGTGACATTGAAGAACTACACTTACTGAATGAGAAACCTTGTGAAAGTCTGAACCCAATATTGCGTTTTTGTGATTGTATTCATAATTTAAAAAACGGCAGGGCCTAGCAGGCTGGTTATCCTCGTGATCGATAGGTCACCGTTTTGAATCTGCAACTTTTAAACGTACCACTGAGGTACTGATGCACCCTTTTTTTCCACCCAAGCACTGCTCCCCCGGTGCTGCCCGTGCCAGCTGCCCACTGCTCCTTCATGGATGGGTCAAATGCAGAGATCACATTTGTTTGTAGTGCACTGTGTGCTGAGATGTGATGTGCAGTGTTCACAAAGACAAATAATCACTCACTTTCATTTTCACACTGTAAAAAGTCTAATCTTCAAAATTGTTAACTGAAATTAGGATTCAAATAGGATTGAATAAGCAAATATACCTAACAAATGTTCATGTAACTTTAAAACATGTGTTTAGTTATTTTTCTTCTTCCGATGTTCAAGCTAAATGAAAAATAAGGTTGCGTTAAATCGCGTCCTTCATTTTTAGTACTCGCGGTGAACACTCCCTGTACTTCTCGTAACTGTAACTGCGCATTTCCTCTCCCTCTTGCAATGACCAACGGTTTTGTATGCGTGCAAGTTTGGGTGAGGATTAGAGAGTGACACAGGAGTGAATTTTCAAACCTCTCCCGTCCCACTCCCACAAAAAAATCCCATCCCATCCGAATCCCATAAAAAAACTGGGGGAAAATCCCGTCCCGTCCCAATCCCAGAAGAATGACTCCCATTCCATCCCACTCCCGTGTTGTTGTTTTTTTTTGGCTGGAATCTGTCAGTTACAGTAAAAAAAAAAGAGTACAGATCACAGCATGCCCAGCTTAGTTGAATAAAAATCCAAAATGTAATTTGTTATTTTATTGACTGAAAGTCATCTTAACAATGCACAGTGTGTTTCATGTTGAATTTTATGCAAATCTGAAATCTGAGTCTGAATAGTACTTAATCAGTTGTCTACAAGTCTTGCAGCTGACGCATTATTTTCAGACAGTAGTCGTTGCAGCGTAGCTTTCACGTCTGCCTCCATTTTGGTTATGATTTTCACGGCTAAAAAGTGCGCGAAGAAGCCTACTTCTTCTCTTACATTATTGGTGGTTGGGACTATCGTCACCAACTGTTACGGGTGTGTGGAGCACGCCATTCACTTAACCGGCTACACCAAAGCAAACAGGAGGAGAGCATAAAGAGACAGGACAACTATGAACATGCAATTATTTGCCTTTAATTTTTTATGTGTTTTGGTAAACTTATAAAGTAAATTTAGAGTGACTTGAGCAAACTTAGAAACCAGCTGCAAAGCATTTCTAAGTTTTCTCAACTTAGAAACTGCTTTTCTTCTTCGGGTTATGATAGTTCACCCAACTTATTGTTTCAATCTCAGAAAAATCACACTTACTCTTTGATTGTCCTTACAAAGCAAAGTTGAGGAAACTTAAAGCACTGCCCTGTGTGAACTCACAGTGTAACTTAGGAAATCCAGTCTGCACAACTACATAGGCCTGAAGTTGGGAAAACTTTGAAATGCCTTAAATTTTTAAGTTTTCCCAACTTTTTATTTTTTTACAGTGCACTCACTTTCAAATTTCATGCTCTTTTTCAGCTATTTCGTTCTGAGAGCGGTCAAACATCACTTCCAGAGTGCTTTCTCAGCACTTTCTTTTAGCACTCATTATTGCTAAGTTACGAAAAGCATCATCGGGCACTTCCGTGTTCGTTCCGATTTTAACGTGTTTCTTTGAGATTGCTAGTTTAGCCGCAACTTAGCATTAGTGGCGGAGTTTGAAATACATTGAAACACATGGAATGCTCTCTTCATTTCTCAGTCCATATCTGTCTCTTGACCTCCACTTCACACCCAGTTGGACCTAAACTTTCCTTAAGTTGCCACATTTCATGCCCCTTTAACATTGAATGTTCTGCACTTTGTATATGTAGCCCCTCTGTTTAAATGCTCTATAGAAAGTTAGCCTTTGCCTGAGCAGACATCTACCCCGACGATACACTGTACAGCTCCACCATGAAGTGTCACAGGAATGAGACAAGGCCTGTTCTGATAACTGATACACTCTCATAGCCTGCTGGTATAAGATCCTCGCTCTCCCTGAAGGATGCAGGAAATTCAAATCCACTCATAGATTTGGTGTTTACTGAAATCATATGCTGCTGTGGTATTTGAATACGTGAGCAGTCTTTGTGTCATATAAAGCATTCCCATAAGGAGGCGGATCGATTCCTAATCATCACAATGGCAATTCATAGAGACTCGGGGTTATTGATTAGTAGGTGTGTCTGCAGACCATTGGAGACCATTGGAGACATGGATATAATGAGAAATCATAGAGCGGTGAAACATTTGTTTTGTTTTTTTGATACTGGGGGGAAGTATGACCTCTGAATCGATGTGGGACAAAAAGATGGATTGAAAAATCTCATTTTTTGTCACAACGCACACTGTGCTGCTTTCAGTTTACGGTTAGCAATTGGAGTTGAATCTTCCCATCTATATGTACTTTATGTTCCAGCTTATAAGACATGTCTTCATTCATTTTGTACCATGAGACAGATGTAAGGAAATAAATGTTTCTCTCTCTTGTCCAATCCATTTGTGCTATAGTATGTATATATATATATATACTGTATATATGGCTGGGCAATATGTCAAAAAAAAGGTTTGATCGCAATATATTTTCACATATTGATTGATATTGATTTTTATCACGATTGTTTTTCTGATACTGCCTGTTTGAAAGCATCTGGACTGAAACTTGAAGAGATTAGGTCAACATTTTGTTAACTTATAAAGCAAATAACATGCATAAACAAGAAAATTTTGGAAAAATATAAGAACACACATGCACTTATTCACATCCTTCAATTTTCAGATACAGTGAAAGGTAAACATTGTAGAACAGTTAATCAACATATAAAGCAAATGTACAGCGTACAGAAAACTCCTACCAAGCAAACATCTCAAATGTTTGTAGATGTAGCACAAAACCAAAGCAAACAGGTGAATCACTTATCACAAATAATGAATTGTAAAGTAAGAGAAATGAAGAAAAATATAAGAACACAATGCACTGCTATACATTCCTCAGTTTCTTTGGAGATATAAATAACAAAAACATTATGAACAAGTTAAAATAGGCTACATAGGCTCTCCACATCATTTCTACTTGCAAACATGCATCATCTACAGGTTAGCTAGTTTAACCTTTAAGTCATTAAAATAATATTTTAAAAAAACTAACAGCTTATTTATTATACGTAATATTAATACATCTTATATTTTTTCTGTGACCAGAGAATATAGATGCCAGAGTTTGGAGCCTCAGGTTTGGAAGATGCAGTTTACCACAAGGTTATAAAACCACTGGCGACTGGAAGACACAGGGACTACGGAAGAGATAGTATTGATAGTATGGGAAATGTGATCACCCGCCAGTCTGTCCCAGCATTTAGGGGAGAGAGAGAGAGAGGGAGAGAGAGAGAGAGAGACAGAGAGAAACAAAGGCCCATGCCATCCCCCTGTCTTCGCTGTCTCTCTCTCCCTCTGCTCCATTCTAATCGGCGTACAAGCGACAGGCGTCATGTTGTTGCAGCCGCTTGGCTGCCGTTCCTCAGGCTATTGATGGGACTTTGGGGCAGGGGGACGGCTCGGCCCAGCACTTTCTCATCTAGCACTGGAGTCAGGCCGTCTGTCCGCCTCCCGTCCAAAAAGAGACACCCTGAATTTAATCTGAAAAGCAGAGGGGGAGTAGGGGGTCTGGTATCAGCTCGCCTGATAATGCCTTCACTGCGCTCTCGCAGTGAGGGATTGGAAAGTGGCACTGCTTTTTAAGCCAGACTGATCAATGGCGCTTATGTATTGGGTCGAGCAGCATGGAGCAGATGTATGGTTCCACTTGTCTGCTCGCAATTAAAGGGGGGAAATAGATTGCCAAAGCATCGCGCAGTAAGACGAAACCCGGGCGGCTTCCAGGTCCCGGCGGGGCGATTTGTCTCCCCTGCGTTCGAGAACGAAGAGCGAGGCTCCGCTTCAAGGGTGAAACCAGACATGCACCCCATGCTGTTATCATTATTAATGCGTCTTCAGGATATGGAGCCGGGGTTTTTAATACCTCATTTTAAGGGCAATCGAAGAAAGCATTCCGTCTTGAACTTTCACGGAAGCGACTATCCAGACGGCTTTCGGTTCACCAAGGCGGCGGCACTCGAGTCGTAACTGGGGTACGGATCGCGCAATGAGAATCAATTATGTGGCGGTTGCGATGATGGTAAATGAGCGCGGGTCATCGCAAAGAAACGGACGGCAAGACGGCCGTCCCGTCGGCGCTTCCTGAGGCTGCGGTGTGGGTAATTAGAGTTCACGCCAGAGTGAGGTTAACGGACCTGGCTTGGGTGCTGAAGAGCTCGCCGCTGCACCTCTCTTTTGATGTCTGGCCACTCGGCTCTCCCCTCTATCTACCTGAATGTCAACCAATTGGGGCGGCACAAGGGCTTGACATTATGTCTGCGGGTTATCATTATATGTGTGGGGATTTTTTTCTTTCCTCTCCCCTCTCTTCCCACCTGATCGATTGGCTTTCGTCCGCAGTGGTGCTTCTGGGGGGAACTGTCATTGCTAGTTAGGGATTGACCAGTGGGGATCATTAGGAGAGAGACCAGGCTTGGGGAGGCTTTGTTGGGTGGTGGAGGAGAGAGAGAGAGAGCAAGGGAGGGAGGAAGGGAAGCAGGGAGGGAGGGAGGGAGGGAGGGCAGGGCTTTCTGAAGAAGCCAAGCCTTTCTCTTTTAGCCTCCTGGACTTGGTTGACCTTTCACTTAGGGAGCAGCTGGAGCCGAGAGATATTTAATTGAATGGAGTCTTCAGATGTATTTTGGAAAGAGCGATGCAAGGGAGGGAGTGAGAGAGGGGGGAAGAGAGCATGGGAGACACCGGCAGCTCAAGACGAGGGAGTCCAAGGGAGACGGAGAGGGAGAGAGAGATAGAGAGGGTGAGAGAGAGTGTGCTTGACCTTCAAAGCCTAATTGATAGGCTTTTCATAGACCTTGTTTGAGATGTGCGTGGTCCCTGTTGTTCCGCAGACCCTTACAACTCCTGCAGAAGTACAAAGTCAACTGCAGGTAGGGAGCCCCCAGCGGCCCGCCGCAATCAATAGCGAGCAGCCACGGCTAACGAGGGCTGCAGTCACTCTCCGGGCTTCCGTGGGCTGCATTAACAGGGCAGGGGCAGGCCTAATTCTACCAGCCGCGCTCATTAACGCAGCCAAACGCGGCGCCGCTGCGCAATTAAGCCGGTATGCCGTCGGACCGCGGCATGAAATATACGATGCTCCCAGAAATAATGTTCTAGCAGGCTGGACGGAAAAGATGAAACCCGAGTCCACAAACTGGGCCAGACATCAAAACAACATGCACCCCTTTAGCTTTCCTTGCCATGTCCCTCCTTCCTTCTCACATCTCATCTCATCTCAGCTCACTAACACAACAAACATTTCTCCACTTCATATTCTGAGTCTGCAGATATTCCCCACTTCCTTTGTGCCACGATCGTTTACTTATTTTTTTATCTTTTTTTTCCGTCCGCATGAAATTATGCCTTCTCGATTGACATGAATGACAATCTGTTTTTTCCTCTTTTTTTGGGGGAAAATCCCACTAAGCTCCTAGGTAAAAAGCCTGGGGCTTTAAGGTCTGCCTGGATCTCCCGGAAGTGAGACAGCAGGCGGTCGGAGGTGGAAGTCTGGTCCTTATTGTCTTTGAGAGCAATTTAATTAGACCCAGTTCTCCCTCTCTTAGGGCTGGGAGAGAAGAGCAAGGAGGGAGGGAGGGAGGGAGGAAGAAAGGGGGGTAAAAGGGGAGGCCGGGGAACGGGCTCCTGCAGCTCTGCTCTCGTGAACGGCGGCAGCCTTGGACACACAGAAAGGATTTCACAGGGATCATGTATGGAGATCAACAGATAAGCAGCTAATTTTGTGTACTTAAGGGAGCAAACGATTGAGCGCTGCCCCCTTCGGAATTCCGCCAGTGGAGAGGATGAAAGGCGGGAAGGGAGCAGAGATCTTAGGCTGTTTCGGCCATTAATGCTGATCTCTAAAATTAAAGATTTATACCAGTTGATAGAGCTCACTAACCGCATGCACTGGCTAGAAAAAAGTCCAACTTTAAAGCTGTCTTTTAATATATTTGAAAATGGGGGACACGCAATAACAAGAATTGGGGGTTTGACTAATCAGACCCTCCAGAATTTCACGATGTTGCAATTATTAACGCAAATTCAGCCAATCCCCGGAAATTCTTGCAATTGTTGACTAACTTTTCCACAATATTTGACCAATCGTTGCCATTTTCCCTCAAAACATTGAGTCATACATCAGCAAACTCACTTCCCTTGTTATGTTTGGAAGACGCAGGAAACATGATAAAAACCCACGAACTTCTCGCTGTGAGGTGGCAGTGCTAACCACTGTTCCAGCGTGTCATCCACCGCCTACATTTGAGAGGGAAAAATAGCTGATCTCTAAGAGTAAAGGCCTGGAATATGGCTTTTAATAATGTATGTGAGACTGCGAAAATAGTCAGACATTCCTCCATTTAGTCTGCTCACAAGCCTCATGTTTGCAACATAATCTGTTTTGATAATTACTGTCCAAAAAAATATTCTTTGCCTTGATTGTGTCGAGTGTTTTTTTCACAGTCCACTAGCTCCCTTGTTTATATTCTGCTTCTTTCTATGAGGCTGCAATCTGAAATTATAAAAGAGAATTGTACTTTAAGCATCTTGTTATTCATGTCAAACTTTTGACAGTTTTGTCTCCATATGGGTAATCTCATCAAAGTGACATTGTTATGCCTTGTTATGCAGATCAAGTCCATAAAAAGAAAATATATCTAAATTACCCACGAATGCACTCCTTGTTTTGGAGAGGAAAAAAAAAACAGCCTCATTGTTTTATTCATGTTTTTCTTATACTTTTCTTCAAAATGGGGCATTGTCTACCTAGGGACGCCGTCCCTGCAGACCCTGTGAATCCATGACAAACATGAATCAACATGAACTTATTAATAAAGACCTTGATATTCAGCATATGTTTGATGCTGCCAGTCAAAAGCAGCACCTCTCTTTCCAACCCACATCGCCACACCCCACCCCACCCAAACCCCACCCAGTTGCCTCATGCCTCACTCATCACACCAGCTTTTGTTTTGACAAAAACACCCCTTCCGGAAAGTCTTGAAGCTCAAGCCTTGGTAAATTTCATCTGATGGCCATCTTGAGTCTCAACCTGACCTTAGAGCATCAAATTGGGGGCCCAACGAAGGGCGAACGAATTTGGGCTGAGGTGGTTGGTGGACAGTTGGTGAAGAGAGGGGCCTCCTGGGAGAGGGTGGAAACTCAGTGCTGCGATATACGGCTCTGTTCTTCGTGAGAAGCGCTCTCTCTCAATGTTTAATCAAAAGGGCCGATCTGGCATGTCGTTAGCGTTTTTTCACCGAGCTCCACTTTCTTTTTCGTTACATGGGCCCGCTTCAGAAAGATCAAAACGGCTGGATAATATGATCTGTTGCCAAGTTTGATAATGAGCCTCTAAATGAGTTTGCCCCATTAAATGTACCTCTGGATAATGAATAAACCATTCACCTAACAACTCTGATGTGGTCCCTAATTGGGTTATGAAAAGGAAGATTCCGTTGCTGGCCTAGCACTTTTCAAATAAACTTGAAACGCTCTTCAATTAGTGCACTCAATAAGTTAAATAATTCATTGTGTCAATCGTAAAGGCAGGAGCTCCGGCTCAGATCTACGCCATGCCTAAACTCCATGAATTACAGGGTAAATGTGATTTTTTACTTTAAACAAATGTCTTGCCGGCACGATGCTGCTGTTCTGGAAATGTTCTGTCTGCAAGAGCTCGCACTTGCAGTTCCTGTATAGATGAAGCAGGCCTCCACATGAAAGTGTTATTCAATAAAACATATTCACAACCAGCCTATTCATAGGCATTACGTTTCATTTCTCATTTAATCTTAAATTTTAGCTTTCAATTAATTATCATTCCAGAACTGTAATTAAGTTCCAATGCGCATTTGCATAATGCCATTATATTATACAGACTGACAGTCATTTTTCATATATTGAGCCATTTGTGGATGATACATGTTTAATATATATGTAATATATTGATTCATATGCTTCAAGATGTTGCTGCATATTTCCATATATTATTTAATCTTATATATTATTATCAATATTTTGCAATTTATGTTGCAGAAGGCTTCTCATGCAGCTACTCAAAGCTTTGCTAGCGCTAATGTATTAATTCAACTAATGCTGAAAGCGAGAGAGAGTTGGAAAGTTACAGGTTGATTTATTCTTTTAGGTTAATTAATAAATGCAGCTGTCACACAGCAACAAAAAAAGGAAAAAAATCATGGAGCCTTGACTGCGCAAAAGTGAATTGAAAAGAATTAAAGTGATGGTTTGCTAAAAGGGTAAACGGAGCCCGCTTATTGCTGTCTGTTCCGAGTTAGTTTAGAGTTTTGTGTCATTCATTTTCAGTTGCTCTCTGACATTTGGAGAACCGCTGCTGTAATCACTCTGCCACGCTGTTCTGTCCAGTAATTATTCAATTACACAAACTAATTGACATCTGCTGTTGTCTTTTATTGGGCGTTTTACTTATTTATTTATTTTCGGTAATTGCATTGCCACTAAGGAAGGCTCTTCACCCTCAGCCGTGAAGTGGAGAGCGGTTTTGGGAACGAGGGCATCGTCAGGCGTGATGAACAGGGGTGAATATAAGAGGGTGCCTCGTGCGTTTTGTTGATGGAGTTTTTCTGCCGTGAATCATAATTGCAGAGCGTCAAAAAAGTGACGGCAATTATGACATCTGAACCCATGGGAGGTTGTTTTAAAAGTTTGGAGTCGAGTTCTAGAGTCCTTGTGTTTAAGCACATGCCAGTCGGAACAATTGAGGCCAATGATGTTAGCCTGCCACCTGGTAAACTGCCTCTGCTATGAGTCAAAGGTTGTTCAATAAGGTCTCTGAGTGAGGCACTTCACCGCTCGCATGTCCTTTGCCTTGGATTGGAGGATTTCATTGCTCTCGACACGACTCGGGTGTGTTTTTCCCTTCTTTCGCTATCAGACACACACGCACAAATATACAGACCCGCACAAACACACACCTCATTTTCTATTTCCTTTGATGACTAGCTGGAGAAAGTTTCCAACTGCAGAAGCACTCTTGAAAATAATAAATCATGAGAGTGTCTTCCTGCGCTAATTGACATTTGACAACATCATTTGCATAATGATTCAAAACACCCTCAAGGGAGACGCTTAAAAGGAGGGAAACATTATGGATTTACTAATTAGCTATCGTCAGGGTTTTTTCCCCCCACTCCCGCCGTTGTCGTCGTTAGTTTGAACGCAGTAACTTGATCAGACAACCGTGGATTTTGCGACACTCATCATCACTATTCAATCAGGATTATTGGTGATGTTTTTGCACAGAAGTTACTTTCGCCTCATGGAGGCATTAATCTAAATTTCAGACGTGGCATCTTGCTCTAAATGGCTCACATGCTTGTTCTGTTGGCATGAAACCATGTAAAAGCTGCAGTGGGAGATGCTGGTACCCCAAGTTGGTGAGCTAAGGACTGAAGATTCAAATCCTGGTTGAGCCCAAAGGTTGGAACTGGAAAAGTAATATTGCCAAAATCCTTACAGCATTAGGGGCAGTAGAAGTGCAACGGTTAGGGAGTTGCTCCTGCTATCAGAGGGTTACCCATTCAAATTAAAGGTACCCTTTAGAAAAGTACCATCCTCAAGTACTTCCTCACCTGCCCTTCACAGATGTGTTAAATGCAGAGGTTACATGTAGTTCTGGTGCTGTGGTGTACTCATAGTGAATACAATCACCCACGTTCACCCCTTGGCCCCTTTGGGGAATGCAGCACGCAGATTTAGGGCGACTTAGCATGATAAATGACTGCGCATACTTCATGGGAACATGATTACGCCTGGCGTTGACGAACAAAATGACGTCAGCACTGAGAAAGCTGCAAGCAGTGTCATGTCTGCATAGATAACGTCGAGGTGGTGATGGGATACTTGCCTTTGGACCAAGAGGTTGCAAGTTAAAATCCAGCTCTGTCTTATTGCCAGCACTATCACCAATGAGCATCTGAACAAGACCCTTAACCTCAAGTTGCTCCAGGAAGACTGTCACTGTAATCAGGAAATGGAAGTCGCTCTGGATAAGAGCATCAGCTAAATGCAGTGTATGTAAACGATGTCTGCTCCTGCGGCTCGCTTAGTGCTGATGTCATTTTGTGAGAAAGCTGCAACCGCAGACACTAACTTTGATTGGATGGCGTGATGCCAAGTCAAGCTGGAAATTCCAATATGGAATGCCTGGAACGACGGGAACACTTAAGACTTTGCTATAATTCTTATTTGTATAGTTTATGTCATACACATTGCTAGCACCACACTAGCCCTACTTGCTGCTGTTCCTTCATTTGTCAAAGGCACGAGCACAGCCAGCACAGTAGCCAATGTAATAATGAAGACAAATATGCTACATGTGCATCACATGTAATCCATCTTTTAGTTAACCTGTGCCTCTACTTGGACAGTGGAAGCCATTTCTACATCTACAAATGTTTTCTGAATGAAACAAATGTAAATGTGATCTTGGATAGTTAACGTTAAACACTCTGCTAGCTAACGTTACTTCATATCGCTAGCTAAAAACGGCCCAGTTCCGTTCACTTGTCGTGTAAAATCATCAACCACCTTAGACTACATCTGGAAGTCAGCTTAGATAGTATTCATGTTTAAGTCAAAATGTTTAAATCATCTACTGACCGGGTTTTAACATTGGCCAGAAAGTCATGCAGCACCTTTCAAGTTTCCTGCTGCTGCTGCTACGTGGGTTCCAACCACATCATGCACAATCCTCCACAAGGTAATCACTGTGTGGCAAAACTGTCAGTGGGTTGGCTGTCATGCAGCCTATAGCCGTGTGGAGTGATTTGTATATACGTTTTTGCACTCGTTCGTGGATTCTGTCCATTTTTTGTCCTTTTTCCCCCCCATAGACTAACATGGAGCTCAGGTTTCGACTCTTTACTACGCGGCCGCCGTTCTTCACAATACCACTATATTTGATATATCTGTTACCATCATGACCCGCACTTGTCTTTTTCATCCTTTTTTCCTCTCGTTTATTTTATGTACTGACCCGCACGTTTATCATCATTCGTTCTTTCCCCATTCACTTCAATGCATTTTATTCAAAGTCTTCCCGCTCGGCCAATTTTCATGCCGCAGCTACAAAACCCGAGCAAACACATTGGCATTTTCTTGATGAAATGCACCTCTAGTTTATAATTGAAGTCTAAGTTAAACTTTGTGCACTTTGTCCCGAGCCTTCAATGCTGTAATCAGGGCTGGATTGGTAATCTGGCATACCGGGCAATGTCCGGTGGGCCGTTGCAAATTTTGGGCCGGTGCAAGGATGACGTGACTAATCGGGAAGGTCCACGCTTCACGTTCACCTCTCTCTCGGGGTGGTAGGGGGGGAAAAATAATTCTGACAAACGGCCAACAGGGGGCGCTAATACGATTATTTGTCAAGTGTAAAATCCACATGGAAGCCTAAAAATCCAGTTGGTGGGCCTATTTGAGAGAAAGTCCAGGGCCATTTTTAGTCCCAGTCCATCCCTGGCTGTAAATGAAAATACATCAAAATAGGCCCATGCAGACTTGTGGAAAGTTCTAGCTTTGGAGTTTGTAGAACAGAATCAGTAAAAGTGAAGCTGAGCGTGGTGATGTGAAGGCCACTCACCGAGCTGGTTATGGAATTGAGGACCATCCAGCGTTAGTGCTAATCACTTCTAATTTGAGTTCCCTCCCCACACACACACACACACACACACACACACACATTGTGCTTTGTTTAAACAATAGAAGCACCAATCAGCAGAAGGTCATCGCTCCTCATGCTTCATGGCTGGAGAGCCATTGTGTTTTTGTTTACCTGCATTTTTGATTGAGAGCTACTCGATATCGCGCGGCGGCCCGCTTCTCTCCAAAGGTTGCGACGGCTTCTGCCGTAAAATTGAGCGTATGATCCGCGAGAGCGTGAACTTGTTTGATAGAGTGCGTTGCATATTATATTGCCCCTCTGCTGGAGTGTGCGTTGCAAACAAACGCTTCCCCCTGTAAGTGAAATATTATGAGATCTCATTTCCCAGGTGTGACTCACGTCGCAGTTTTGAGCCGTGTTAATTTGGGAGGAACACAGTATTTCTTTACTTTTTCACACAGAGTGCAGTCCCGCGTTTATCTATTTACAGCCTGCCGGAGCCAACGTTGTGATTTTGTGCTTGAACTTCAGAGGAGAGATGCAGGAACTTGTCACAGTCGAAGTGAAATGGGAACACAGACTGAGTGCTGTTGTCAGATGGAACACGCAGCTGAAATTTTGGAGTGTCGCTATAAGATTCAGCTTGCTTTAGGGTAAAACAGCCGCACATTTCTTCCAAGCTTTAAGAATCTTTATTTGCCGCAGACAAATTTCACTCCACATGTGCAGATTGTAGACAGACCTGCCTTTAGGAATGAAAAATGGCGTCTTTGTTTTTTGCATAAAATATATTTTGTATTAAAGTGAAAGTAAGAAACATAAAAGAGCAGAAACATTTCATTTTTCTTACAGATTTTTTAGGATTAGAATTAGTTTTAGGGGCAGACGTACTATACATTTATTTACCTGCAGGCATCATGAAATGGCAATTCAATGTTGTCTATGAAATGGCAACACCAGTACAGTGAAGCTGTGTGTAATAAAGACTTAATCACACTGAAGAAAAGATTTGTGACCATCTTATCATTTAAATAAATTATGTAATTGTTTAATAAAATGCTCTAAATTGACCACATATAAAATAATTCTGATAAATCTTATATAAAACATATGTTTTACTATTCACAAAATTAAACTCTATTAAAGATGTGAAAGAAATGTTATATAACCAAAAAGTTAATTAACTTCAATTGAATTATTTTAATTAAGATTAATAATATAAACTAAAGTGGTATTAAATGTATTTACAAATGCAGAGTATTAAAAGTTGTATGTTTTTATTTAATTGCATTTATGAAGATTGTGAAGGGTCCAGATTTATTATGATTTATATTAATCAGTATGTTAAACAGTTGCTCTTGAACCATTTAATTTGTGTTAATCTTAATATCCAAGTTGCTTTATAAAGGTAAATGTAAAAAAAACAATAAAAAGTAAATTATTATTGTTATTGTTATTATTATCATTATATTATTTATATATTATTATTATTACATATTATTATTATTAATAATAATACACACACACACACACACACACACACACTATTGTTATTATTATTATTATTATTATGATAATGATAAATTATCCAAACTGCTTAATCCCAACTGTCACAGATACCGGCCTGTCCCAACACCCGCAGGCACACATTAGCAGTATAATAATAATAATAATAATAATACTAATAATAATAATAATAATAATAATAATAATAATAATAATAATAAATTATTTTTAGTTAGATGAGCCTATTTCGGGTCTGTTTGTTGTTCCCCACCAGCCAGCTCTCTGTCTCCACCCTGAGGAACTGTAGTCAGTGGATGCTGGCTATCAAGATGTGTATGTTGGTGTGTGTGTGTGTGTGTGTGTGTTCAGTGGACAAGCTTGGGGGCATCAGAGAGCTACTGATAAGAGCTGGACGACAGATCAGGACGGAAGCCCATAGTCAGAGACACTTTGGGGCCCAAGGCTACACTCATATCACACTTACCTTTCACTTACACACACACACACACTGTCACACACACACACACACACACACACTGTCACACACACACACACAGTCACATGGTAACTAACCCTAGAACTATACCTAACCAGACAACTTAACAGAAGTAACCAAGTGCTGCTACTCAGACCAAAAGGTATTGCGTCATCTGCAACACACACACACACACAATGTGTGAATTCCAATGGGTTTATAAAATAACTACTTATAGTTTGTTCTGTAATATTAAGATCTTCCAAAAACGGGCTGTACCAGTTGGTCTTCCTAACAATAAACCTTGTTTCCCAGACAACGTCTAAGATTAAGTCCTAGACTATCTTTGAATTTCAGTGGTGAATTTCACTCGTATATGCAGTTTAGTCCAAGACTAGGCTTAATCCATGTTCAGTGGAAAAAGAACTCAATGTTTAATGAGTATCATCATTAACTTTGGGTCCTTATTTACCAACCTTTTAAGATTCTTGAGAACAGACTTGGTTCTGAAACAAAGTGAGTTTGTGAGTTTTTACAAAGATTCTCACCTTCGCCAACATTTTCTGTGGAGATTTGTTCTAAGTTAAGACACTAAAAGCACTCTCACAGCCCAGGCGGCTTACTTGCATGCAAAATTTGATTAAATGGGGACAATCAGGTTCTACCAACCACCAAAAACCTGCAGGCAAACACACACACACACACTTCCATTGAAGCTCAGGGCATCAGTCGATACACCCCAACACTACAGAGAAGTAACTAGATTCCTGAACATTTACAGTCAGGTAAAGCCAACAATTAACTTGCCTTTTAAAAGAAGCAGCCCTGGAATCCTGCTTCCTGTTGTGTTCCTTCAGGTTTTGCTTTTTCCACATCTTCATTGACCAGAATCTTCCCTCCAAAGTGCTTGTTGCAGTTCTGGAGAACTGAAGCAATGCATCACACAGATTTGACGCTTCTCGACCCTGATAGTTTAAATTCATTATAATTGAAGCGGACGGTTTCGTAAATTGTTTGCTGTCCCAACAATGGACAAACGCTCATAGTTGTTCGAAAGTTTGGAGCCAATATGCGGCCCAATATCTATGGTAATTGGACGGAAAGGATTTGGTTTGCCAAACCAGAATTGCAATGGAGTGCATGAGGCATACCTTTAATACAAATTTACAGAGTCAATAATGTTTTTCGATTATCAATGCAATTCTACATTCGATTTGCTTCTGCTATTTGGTGCTCAACACAAAGGGCAAATATGGGAGGAGGTCAGAATAACGGTATGCTTCTCTCTCCCTCCATTCTGCTGCCGCAGTCCCTCCACTGAAGAAAGAAATTAGTTGAGCCCGTTGAGAGAGGCCTCAAACATAGAATAAGCGAGTAATCCAAAGTGAAATGAGGCCAAGTTATTTTGTAAGGTTAAGAAAACACGGCTATTGAAAGAGCAAATCATGAGAGGCCGGAAATACTCTGTCAAGGGTATAAAACGGCTCTCAATTGAGGAAGATTACTTTCAAAAGCAATTTATTTCCTAACAACCGCTGAAAGCAGACAACATATCTTATGTTCCTTTTTCCCCCTGAATTTTCATTTTGTTATTCTCTCCCTTTCCCATTTCGACGCTTCACCGCTGCCTCCATCCCTTCCTCTCTTTCTCTCTGAATCTGGATCTGGAAGAGTCTGAGTCTGGAAGAGTGGCAGGGAAAAAATTGCTCAGTTTGTGAGGATTTGGATTAAGGTCAATGTAATAATGTAAGATTTTGATGGGAACAGACCTAGCTGAGATTCCACCGTTGTTATGGGCTTTTTTTCACTTCAATTAAAGAAATGCGTTGTCTACTGACGTCAAGGGTTTTTCAGGTTCAAATGGGAAATGCCATTCCCAATGTCCTTACTGTGACATGGTCATGTTTCATTCATGAAGCCACTACGTCAACATCTACAGAGGATGGTTCACTGAAGTGGGCGCTGTGTTTAAATGAAGCATTTTTCCACCTTACTGAGGAGATCCAGTTGTTGGTAGTGTAACTGTTAGAGCCTTTGTCCACCAAACACACTTCCTTGCCTCTGATAGGAGCTCTATTTTTACATACAAATCCTATGAGCTTGAGCGTTCAGAGCGCTTAATAGCTGGCTTAGCTAATAGCCAAAAACTTCTTCATTTTTTGTTTACGGGCGGCCCGGTGGTGCAGTGGTTAGCTTCACAGCGAGAAGGTCCTGGGTTTGAACCCCCAGGACGGCCGTAGGGTCTTTTTGTATGGAGTTTGCATGCTCTCCCCATGTTCGCATGGGTTTCCTCCAGGTGCTCCGGTTTCAGCCCATAGTCAAAAAGCATGCACTATAGGTTAACTGGTGAATCTAAATAGTTCTCGTCAGGTGTGAATGTGAGTGTACTATTGTGAGTGTGTGTGCCCTGCATGCGGTTGGTGCTGCTCAGGTTGGTCCCTGCTTGCGCCAGTAAGTTCCTGTAGGCTCCGGTCCCCCCGCGACCCCAGTTGGGATTCAGCAGTTCAGATAATGAATGAATGTATGAATGAATGGCATGTTTACCAGTCCGGGATTTGAACCAGCGTCCTTCTAATCACGGGGCGAACACCTTAACCGTTACACAACCAACTGCCCCGTGTCTAGTCTTTCGGATGAGAGGTGAGACATCTTCAGTAACTTGAAAAGAAGTCCAGTTGTCTTTGATTCAAGCCCCTAAGATTATCATGTCCTGGGATTTATCAAATCACGATCACACTTTTAAGCAGTGACCGTATAAGTCAGAGAGAACACACTAAACAACAGATGCTGTAACTGACCTCGCAGATCTATGCAAAACTACTTAACTCCCCACAGTAACTGCTGCATGCCTTCCGATAGCATTCTTGATGGACTCCAGCACTCCCTCTCCCACACACACACACACACACACAGTTGTGTATTACTGTCTTTGTGAGGTCCTTCCATAGACTCCCATAATGATTAGATCATTTTACACCTCACCTAACCCTAACCTCAACCTCAGTAACCAAAAACACATCTTTTACCGCTTTAGTTTTCAAATAAAAACAAACGCTGGCCCACGTCCCCTATTAAAACCATAAAAAGGTCCCCACCATGCCGTAAATACCCCCCCACCAACACACACACACATCCCATCTGCAAGGGCTCATCCAGGTGTCAGTCTCCCTCCTGCTGCAGGGGTCAGCCCCATTCCGGCCACCTCGGTGGAGACGCTTCACCGCTCTTATCTTCTTATTTATCTATTTGGTTAAGCTGCATCCTCACCTCAGCAGCCTGGTCACCGGCGCCTTCGCTCTCGCCACTCCAGCCACACTGCCGCTTAAAAAAAAAGGAAAAAAAAATCTCACTTTAACACATTAGACTTCCCATTTCACCCAGATAATTACACAATTATCCCGCTTCAACCCAAGAAAAAAAATCCATCCGGGGTAATTAGCGAGGAGGGGAGGGGAAGTCGCACGGATTCCACAAATGGCTCTGGAGAAGGCAGTCCTGATAAGTCAAGCAGGGGAGCGAGGAAGGGAAGGGAAGAAAAGGGAAGAGTGGGGAAGGATGGAAGGAAGGAAGGAAGGAAGGAAGAAAAAGAAAGATGGGGAAAGAGAGAAAGGGAGAGAGAGGGAGAGGGAGAAACGTGCACTTATTCGATTTAAATCTCGCCACTTTTTGCAAGCATTTAAAAAGCCTTGATGTGACTCCTGGCTTGCAGCCCCCACCGGCAACCTGTTATCTGCAGTGTTGAAAATGAAATTTTTAAATGTCAACGCTGCCCGAATTGACGCTGTAGTTACAGGTGCTTAGCCTTAGCCGTAACCGTATTAATGCCCCCCATTACGCGCCTCACACAGCCGCCGCGGTGTCGCGAAACAATACTAAGTGCGCAGCGGCCGAGCCATTCGCTCTCCTGGAAAAGAGAAAGGCGGCCGAGCTCAATTATTTGCGACGAAACAGTGGGTTGACGCTCGACGCCGAGGCCCGAATTGTTGCTCACACAACAAAGATTTATCATGTATGAAATAACCTTGATAAAAGTAATTGAATTTCGCTCCGATAAGATTAAGTAGAGGTAATTGCGAGCAAGAGGGGCTCTAAAGGGGAGAGAGAGAGAGAGAGAGAGACGGGGCGGCGCTGACACCTGAGAACCAAGTTTTTCAAAATAATAATGACAAAAAATTCTCACACACACTCCGACCACGTGACCGACACGAGGACCCGGAAGTAGTCTGTGCGGTCAGACGTGTAAATAGAGGCTTCTGCTCGCGGCTCACCGCTCGGCCATTGAGTCAATCAGCCCATCTCCGACTCATTTCGGCTTCAACAGTGAGTACTCCAGTTATTTGGTTTATCTCTTCGATTGAGTGTGTGTCCTTAGACCGTGGATTCCCGTGGGAATCTTTACTCTACTGTGCTAGAGAGTTCTTATATCAACTCGCGAGGTTCGCCTACCTATTCGCGTCCTCCTCCGCTTGCTAATCCATCCACTTACACGGCTAACGCTAACGCCAGCTGCCGGGCCACATCCCAACCATCACTGACGGCACGAATAAACCAAACCAAAAATGTGCGATTCGGTTTGAAAAAAAAGAGGAAAAAGCGGGCTGAAAATAAGATTTGCACCCGGCGCCCGAACGGCCTGATTACCATGCATGCGCGCAGGCCTCCAAATGTGCTGAGATGGTCTTTAAACAAGATTCAACACTTTTAAACCCCAGCAGACTTAATTAAGGGTGGGACTTAGCACATGCAGAGAGAGGGAGAGAAGGAGAGAGAGGGAGAGAGAGGGTTGGAGAAGGAAGAGTGTAGATGGAAGTGGGGGGAGGTGGGGCGTGGTGTGTGTGCATGCTAAGAGGTTTTGGTAGATGCTTAGTATTGCCCATATAGTAAACAACCCAAGGCCCCCACCACACACACACACACACACACAGACACACACGTTCTCTCTCTCTCTCTCTTACACACACACACACAGGCTGTGACTTAAACTCCACATTACTTTTCTAAAACTGCCTGGAATATCAGACAATGCGTAGCCAGTGGGGGGCTCGGTGTGGAGTTAAAACAGCCCGCTCTCATTTCCATACAGCTTTACATGTTTCCAAAAGATATGCATAATTACAGGGTTTGTACATAATTGCTCCAACACATTGCCTGGAAAAAGCCAGGTTTGTTCTTTTTTTAAATCCTGGCTTCCAGACTCCTCTTTTCTCTTCTCTCCTCCTCTCACACGTTTTCTCTCAGTCTCTTCCCTCCATTTCACAGCTCGAACAATTAAAACAATACAGCCGTCTTGGAAAGGAGCTCAGCTCTCATTATCGCCTTCTCTTCTCCCCTGTCAGAACATTTACTGCTTAAAAGAGGGCCCCGGCACCTTGGCATTGAAACACACTCTTTCATTTTTTCGGTCTGTTTCATTCCCCTCCCTTTTTCCTGAACGTCGCGGGCATAAAGCGTATGAAAATGTAATAAGATGGGAGAGTTTTCTTCTCTCTCTCTGTTTTTTTTGCACGACGTTCCGTTCCGCTTTCCAAAAGAGAAGTGGGCAGCATCTGAAGTACCAAGTTTTTCTTAAAGCTGGAGTTTTACCCGTCTCATTCCAACTCGGAACAGATGCACACATTGTTTGACTTGATACCGGTGCAAAATTCCACTTTGAAAAAATGAGAGAGAGAGAGAGAGAGAGAAAGAGGTTTAAGCAGAGGATGAACAGTTTGACTTGAACTCCTAATAGGAAGGCAAATCATAACAGACTTTTATCTCCAACTACCAAGCACGGAATTGCACGTCTGAGGAAAGGCTGGAGTTGGGAATCTCAATGCCGAGCCGATATGTGTGTGTGTTCCCTAAATCATTCTCACGATTTAATCTTAAGTAATAGTTCTCCGGATAACAAGTTGGTACCCAGGGAAAACCAGCAACAGTATATTTGGATGCATTTTTCCTCAAGATCTTCTACCACTTCATTTCATCCTTGTTAATAAAATTGCAAATGAGGCCATCTTAACTACTGTTAATGTTTTCCCTCTCCCCTCAAGATGAGGCCTAATCCAATTAGCATGTGGTGGGGAAATTACAGAAGCGTCGGACTCGCTGCCTTGATGCTGCAGTGATACGGGTGTTCTAATGAATGCTGGCAAGTTAAAGACGCAGTAATCGTTTTTTTGTTTGGTTTTCTGCAATATCTACACCAGCTCTGAAAGTGGCAGTTTGGTAGCGTAACGGTTAGGTGTTAACCCCGTGATCGCAAGGTCATCGGGTCGAATCCTCATTCATCCTCATGCTTAGAGTTGGGGTCAAGACCTGAGGCCGAGGCCGAGAGCCGAGACGAGACTGAGACCAGAGGTCGAAGACCGGTTCAAGACTCTGAAGGGCCAAAGGGCCGAGACCGAGACAAGTTCTCTTTGTCCGAGTCCATAACAAGACCGAGTACAAATGCGGCCGAGTCCGAGACAAGGCTGAGAAAAGAGTGGTCTTGAGAGCGACCGCCAACACACCACGGGAACAATTTAGAGTCGCCAATAAAGCTAGATTGCATGCTTTTGCAATGTGGAAGGAAGCACCTGGAGGAAACCCATGCGAACGCGGGGAGAGCATGCCACCCACACGCAGTGTTCGGCCCCACGACTGACTCCAGGATCCAATCCAGGAGCTTCCCGCTGTGAGGTGGCAAAGCTAACCACTGCGCTACCGTGAATCCCAGACGGGTACAGGTACCGCTGAGTTACTCATGAGCAAGGTGCCATCCACAAGCACTGTTCCCCAGGTGCTGCCCATGTCAGCTGCCCACTGCTCCTTCACGGATAAGTCAAATTTCATTGTGGTGCACTGTGTGTTCTGCTGTGGAGTGTTCACAATGATAAATAATCACTCACTTTCAAAAGTCACTTCTGATTTTAACTTCATGATTAACGTCTTCTGGTCCTCCAGACATCTTCCACCATCTAAACATTTTAGGCCATTAAACTTAATCAGAACCCGATTTGCCAAAAAAACAAACCTCTTTTCTTATTGAATATTACGTTTGATGTATTGATGTCGTGAAATACTCGTCAGATGTTCCATTTTGTGGAATTTTCTTGGCTTCTGTGATGTATCAATGCGAGGAGAAGATTCCCAGTACAAGATAAAATTACTCTCCCCTCCCTGCACCTGAAAGTCAGAAAAATGATCAGAATAACACTCTATTCATGGCAGCGGACAGCAGTGGCAGGAGGAGGAGGAGGATGGGTGTGTGTGTGTGTGTATGTGTGTGTGTGTATAGTGATATGGGGGGTTTATATATATATATATATATATATATATTTTTTTTTTTTTTTTTTCATTCTTCTACACCCCGGTGCTGACCAGTGCAGAAAAGCCTGGGATCCTAATGTTTAAAAAATAACACCATTATTGGGTGCTATTGAATCCAATTGCAGGCAATGCAGGTTGTAACAGATAAAGAACTGATGGAATCTGTCTTTGCGCTACCTGAGCCAAAGTGTTCTCCTCAGACGAGTCATCAAATGGAGAAGAGCGATTGGACAATCTGCTAAACGGAGCGCAGCTTTGCAGGCAGTTTCTCCACCACCACCACCACCCTTGAAGGCAGGGCCAGGAGAGATTGCATTTTATAAACACAGGGCCTTTCGCTTGGAGCACCATCATATTCACTCAGCGTCTAACAAAGTCCCACGGCTTTACAAGTGTTAGCCACAATATCATGTCAGGAGGACTGGTGAATGGCCCTTACAAAACCACGCAGATAAACTCCGGAAGTAAACATTTGTTAATGAAATTGACGGATTGCGTGAGAGACTGTGTGTTCCGTGTGTCCGAGAGACTGCCTCAGAGTGTAAGGGAGATTCAGGAAATGGCCATTTCGAGAGGAACGTTAATCCTAATCAGAATCTGGATTTCCAAAAACCCTGAAGTGGCTGCGCTGGAAACACTGGCAGATATTCCGCTGGCTGATTATAGGTTCACTAAAGGAAAAAGTGAAAATGTGACAGAATTTCACAAACATCATAAATATAAGTGTCATGACCTCCCTGGACTTTAGTCAAGCAGCCAGCAGATGCCGCCATTATTTGTTTCATGTGTTCTGGTCTTCGTGTTCCTCTGCTTGTCAAAGTTTTGTCCCACCTTCCCGTTGTCTCTCATTGGTTGATCACTGTGTATTAGTCCTTGCACCTGGGTTTTGTTTGTTTCAGTCCAGCCCCCTGTCTTATTGGTTCCCTTCATTGTTTAGTAATAAGGTCCTGATTGTTTTCTTCATTATTTTCGATTGGTTTTCCTCGCCTCTGCTAATCTGAGCCAGTTTCTCTTCCCTTTATAAGTTCGTTCTACCAGTGGCTCTTGTTGGTCCACCCTCACGCTACCCTCCCTATGTCGGCGTGCTGGTCATGGTTTCAAGTAAGAGGCATTTGCTTTTGTTTGTGGCCCTCGTACCGGTTTTGTTTAATGTTCGTCAATAAATGGCTTGCACTATGACCCCTGGCGTCGCCATGCCACAGCAATCTGCCGTGACAATAAGTAAAAAGGAAACGTGATCAGCAGTGTGCTAACAGCCACTTTCCTAGCAGCATAACACCAATAATAGTAATAATAATATAATAATAAGTTAATAATATAATATAATTTTATGCATACATGTATTGTTGCTATTATTATTATTCATCTGTTTAATGTTAAGGTCTGAAAGTTATGCAGTAAAAATTACTTTTCAATGTAAAGTTGATATCTGCTTATTATGATACAAACCATACAGTCTCTGGAGTGACATGACTGAGATTATTCTGTTATGCTTAAGGAAATACTTAAATACAGTTTTCTTAACTAAAATATTGTAATATTTATACACTCATATGTATATGCTAAATTACTTATTAAAACATTTCAAAAATTATTCCTTTAAACACAGTTGTGTAATTTTGGGATGGTTCTAATCTCAAGGCGCTTAAACCACTAGGAACACAGAGGATTACGAAAGGAGAGCTGGTAGGTGTTATGAAATTAAAGAGTGTAATCCCAGATTTGCTTTTGGGGTTGTAGGTGTGTTGCGTTGCTTTGTTCCAATTCCATTACATCAATATGTTAGAATTAGCATGAATGTTGAACAATAAACCAGCTTTACCGCAAGAAAGTGCTACTTTCCATGCAGAACCAATTGTGTGTACGGTTTTACAGATCTGGCCAATGCCAACGATACTGATCCAGCTATTTGAGTCATTATCGGACCGATGTCTGCTCCACATATCGGATCAGTGCCATCTCTAATAAAAAAAAAACAAAACAAAATACTACTACTGCTACTACTACTACTACTAATAATATAATAATAATAATAATAATTTTTTAACAGCAATAAAAAATGCTAATAAAATTAAAATGCTAATAATATTACAATAAAAATACTAGTAACAAAATTTTCAGTTACATTTGATTTTGAATAGATTTTTACTGAAAAAATAGTGCTCAATTTTTGAATATTCAATATCTCAATACTACTCTTTAAAGTGTGACCTCTTGCTCTAATATCAGGAGTGTTTTTCAATTCTCTTTCCACTGCAGTTCTCCAGGTCAGGAAGTGAACAGCCTTGTTTTCTGCTGGCTCTGAGTTTTATCATTTCCGGCACCTAAATATCCAAAGCGCATAAGCAGTGCTGTTAAACACAGAGAAAGTGGAGTAAAGACTTCCACATTCACCGTGTTGGGCAGTGCCAAGGCATCGTTTGAGCTCATCAAAGAAAAATGGAAAGTTTGATCAGTTTATATCCAAAAAAGTGTGTGTAAATGCTGTGTAGAAGAGCTGTGTAATTAGTGCAGTTAGTTTATTACGTCTAAGATAAATGTAAGCAAATACATGTCCTAACTTTATTTTTAAGCATTGTGTTTTTGGTATTCATGCTCATCTAAAATGTGGGGACAGAGCACAAAAAGCAACATTACTGTAAAAGTATAAAAATGTCCATATACACAGGTGCCCAAATAAAGAGAAATAAAAGGTCACGTTACGTACTTGCGCCTCATCTTTCATCCATTCTGTAACCTCCAAAAACATTCAGTGAAAATAGCATTTTTAACATCACTCTCCCAACAATTTGGAGAGCACTCTCGCCCGGTCCATAATTCAAAAAACGAGCTGCAGTGGTGGAGTGGAGAGTTGGGGGGAGAGGGGGAAAAAGTGAAATTTAGCGATACAGTAGGTACCAGACACACATGCAAGAGTCATGCCCTTAACACGTGCAATTTGTTTTTTTTGGACCTTGCCGAAGGGATAACGGCGACCTCTGACCCCGCTGAAATCTTAAGCAGGTCCCCCGATGCCCTCGCACTCATGAATCTTTAAGGCAAAGGCAGTCTGGAGTTCAAAGTTCCTGCGAACCTGAGAAATAATAAGCTCCCTGATTAGTGTTGCTGCTAAGAATACCGACCTGACCGAAAAGGAGGCAGCTGGTGGACGCACCGCCCGACCCGTCTGTGTGTTTGGCGGGGATTTATTGACAAAGAATAGAGCTTGGCGATATGGTCAGAAATGTTATCACAATACTTTTTAAAATGCTGATCGCTCTTGATTTTTAATCACAACATGAATAAATAAAAAAATGAATAAAAAAAAAAATATATATATATATTTTTTAATCAATCAATATCAAACTATATGCGAAAAAACCTAAAAATCCAATTAAATTAGCCAGTACGTGATTTACGTCAGTGATTATTTGTGAACACACCACAGCACTCCACTCAGTGCAACACAACCAAACATGACCTCTCGATTTAACCCATGCATGAAGAAGCAGTGGGCAGCGTTTTTGGCATCACCCAGGCAGCAGGGCTTGGAGACAGTATCTTGCTGAAGTGAACCTCAGTGGCGCCTTTACCAGCCCGGGACTTGAACCAGTGACTCTCCAATCATGAAGCCCAAAGGCATATGCTGTTCTGGGAGGATTTGACCCAGACTCTTACCACAGAGTTACTGGAGCTTGTATCCTATTAGGTGACGTGATGGGCAGCACATCTTGCATCAGAAGTTTGTCTTTTTTGACACCTGAGCCACTTCTTATGATGATGTTGGCCCTAAATAATCACTCACACACTTAAACTCGCACTTTTTGAGATGATCTCAGGGTCAACTTTCAACCCATTTACTTCCTGATGAATTCAGATGTTGTGTGAAGTTGGAGGTTTTGTTTAAAATACGTGAGATTTTCCCAGCAACGCTGATTAACTGCCGAGATGAACATCAGAACCGCAGAGCTACACCACGTTGACTCAGAATGGAATTTGCACAGCAAACGCCTGTAAACTGCATATTTTCCAGAGTATCATACGTCTTTACACGCCACTGCTCCTTGGTCTTTACGAGAAATTAGAGAGTTTTTCTGCAGTGTTTGGGGAGTAACTGACTAAAGTTACTGACATCAAGCCAAACAAAGCCATTTTGAAAATTCAGTGGTTTTCCAGTAATCAAAAACAAATGTGTTTGCACATGTAATGTCTGTACCGCTTCGGCCCCGCCCACTCCCATCCGGATTGTCAGAAATTTCTATTTCACCTTTCTCACGTGATGGGATGGAATTTCAGGCTAATGTCTATCGCCTGCGTCTGCTTTCGTTTCCCCGCTTTGGTTCACATGACATCATGGTTGCATGTCACCCTCGACTCTGATTCGTGGTGAGTCCTCACAGCTGGGGTTGCTGATTATTTAAGCCAGTTCGACCTGGAAGATGGCGTCCGGTCACCCTCACTTTACCCTGAATGTTTTGTGTGTATGTTTCAGTGTAAGAGAGCAAGCCACCACAGCCGGCCGGGCTCGCGCCAACCTCAACCTGAGATGTTACGGAGAAGCTCCATCGACTCGCTGGGAGTTTGGTTTTGCTTTCGCGTGGCACTCCGTGTGCAAGTACCAGAGAGACTGAGCAAGAGCAGTGCGAGTCCGCGTCCATGTTGTGTCTGTGTTCCAAACATTAAAGAGTGTAAGAGTGAATAATGAATCCCGCATCCGCGTCCTCTGTTTCAAGTGACAGTAGAACGCATGCTCACTCCATCACAGCACACACTTAGCAGCTGCAAGATGGAGTTGGAGGACGGAGTCTACCTTGGGGAAGGTTAGGCCATGACCTAGCTTCAAAAGCTCTCCCGACACTGCTTACCAGACGGTGGAATAAGGAGTGTTGTATTTCTTGTAGCCTCAGTTCCTGCTCGTTCTGTCCTCAGAATACTGAGCTGTAATTAGCAGGTTGCACAAGCTCCGAGCCTCTGCAATGTAACGTCTGCTTTATTTAGGTCACCTTTTTGTCCTTTTGGTGCACCTGCTGCGAGCCTCGCAAATAGCAGATGAGCGATGCCCTGATTCTGCTCTTTCTTCGTTTTTTGGCTCTTTATCCCCCCCACAACCACCACCACCCCCCCTCCCCCTCGTGCTGTTTTCGTGGCTTTAGAGGAAGGCGTGCGGGACGGATAAACTCTATACGTGAGGCGACGCCGCTTACCCGATTTCAGGCCCGCAATCTTTCGTCATGATCACTTTTTTTTTCCCCCGCCGAGGAACAAGAGAGGACAAACTCTCTCTCGCTCGGCCCCCACCAAGGACACATTAATGGGGGAAGAGATTTTGGTATTGCTTGGATGGAAGTCATTTGTTTTGCTGTTCCACTTGCAGAGCTCCAGCTGCCATACGATCCGATAGCATCAACAGAGAAATCGCTGCCCCTCCTCCCACTTACATGCTCCTTTTTCTCCTTCCCTCCTTTCCATCCTTCCTTCCTTCCTCTCTCTCGTTCTCTCCCTCTTTTATATTTAACTTCAACCTGTCAATTAAAGAGTGAAAGGGCAAGGAAGGCAAGGAAGGAAAAAAAGAGAGATGGGGAGAGGGAGACAGCAAGAAGCACAGAACTAATTAGGCAACTGTGTAATTTTAATTAGCTGTTTTGATAATTAAACTAATTAGTTCCCCTGTGTTTCCACAACGTGCCGCCGACTGGAGGTTGTTTTTTCTTCTTCTTCTTTTTCCTTTGGAACCACGGCTTCAGAGCTCCACTCCGTCAGTTAATTAGTCACTTTTGCATCAGAACGCTTTATTGATAGCCTTAATTTGCAGTTGAAATGAGAAATCTGCTGTCAATAATTCGGATAATTGCCCGCTGTTTGATTGTGGGGAGAAAAAAAAAAACAGAAAAGTAGCCGTCCCTCGGCGCCAGGCTGAGAGAAAATCCCTGCGGTCATTTCCTGGACGCTTTACCCCCTCCCAACCCAACACACACACACCATCACAATCCCCCACCTCCGTCCGATAACTCTGCAAGTTAAGCTTTCCTCCCACCACCCATGCCACCTTGACCCCACTAACGAGAAGAGAAGCCTGTTAAGTTTGGAGCGGATTGACCCGCCCCGCCCATCCTCAACCTCCTCTTCTCATCCTCCCCTTCCTGCCTCCCTCCCTCCTCCTCATCCACTTCTCCTCTGCTTCAGATCTCCTCCCTGCTCCTCACAGCCAGTGTCCTGCATGCTCAGATGAACAGAAGAGGGGAGGGAGTGAGGAGACGAATGAGACGGAGCGGGGGATGATGGGGGAATTGGGGAGGGAGGAGGAAAGAGGAGGAGGAGGAGGAGGAAGGGGGGGAGCGTAAAGTTCCTGCTTTGCTTTGTAGCTAATTAGTGTCCTTGGAATTAAATGAGCAGCTCGTTGTGCACCTCCAGCTCCTGCGGCCCGTGTTTGTGAATTGAATAATTGATTCCCCTCCACTAATCAGAGAGCGACATAATGAGCCAGTTTAATTAAATGGGGATCTAACCTAGCGAACACTGGGAAAATATTTGCTCGTTTACAGCTAATCAGAAATAACAGAGCGAGATGGTAGGGAGGGAGGGAGAGGAAAAGCATGTGCGGGTATCAAAGGACTAGGACGTTGTTGGAAGGGAGGGGGTGGCGAGCAAGACAGATAGAGAGAAGCGAAGAAAAACTCGTCATATTTGGCTATTCCGTCCACAGCTAGCAGCTGCACTTTAAGCTAGCGGGCACGAAAAGAAGTTAAGAGACACGATAGGGAATTTCAAGGTACCTTGAGGTGAGCTCGGGCTTGCGTGTCCTGTCCGACCCCGGCAGAACCCCCAGGCCACCCTCTGACCGCTGAGTTTTGACCTTTACTTATCGGAGGTTGAGCGACTCGAGGCCGGCCCGACACGTCCCCCCGGTGGCACCCCCAGGAGAAAGGGGAGAGATAGCAGCTCCCACTCCGAGCGCTGACCTCTCCTGCTCTTCTCACCTCACTGATGGGCCACCGGAGGCATCTCTGACCCCAGCCAGCTCCACCGATACTGAGATACGAGCTCTGGATCTTGCAGATGGAATAATTCAAGCTCTGCAAGGGCTCCGGAGGTCTAAACCTCACCCCATCTCAACTGCCGCCGACCTGGAGAAACGGAGGTCTTTGTCGAATGGTTATCTTTTGAAAGTGTAAACTCGGGGAGATGTTTGAGGGTGTTTTTTCAAAAAGGAAAGAATTCATAAACGAAGAAGATTTTCTATAAGAAAACTTCACTGACATGATCAACACAACTTTAAAGGTTCAGTTTACCCAAGGACGCCAAGATACTAGCACAGGGATGGTGTTGGTGGTGGTCTATGAAAACAAATGAGGTCCGTCAGCCTTTTGGGCTACACTGGAGAACCTCATCCATTGTTACCTAAAGGAGACAGTTGGTAGCATTACAGTGGTCAGAAGGTTGCTGGTTCAAATCCCAAACTGGTAAAGGTATTACTGAGGTACTCATGAGCAAGGTACCGTCCCCAAGTTTTGCTCCCTGGGTGCTGCTCATGTCAGCTTCCCACTGCTTCTTCATGGATAGGTCAAATGCAGAGGTCAAATTTGGTTGTGCTGCACTGTGTGCTGTGCTGTGGTGTGTTCACAATGACAAATAATTATCCACTTTCACTTTCACTCACTTTCATGAGTGTTACTTTCACATAGCACTTTTCTAGACACCCAAAGCTCTTTCCAGAGTCAAAGTTTCTCACCGTCAACCAGCACTAACGATCAGCTCCACCTAGATGATGCTCTAGTCATCACTGTGCACCAGTACGCTCTCCACACAGTAGCTTAGTAGACAAGGGGCAGGAGAGAATTCATCGAGGGCTCGCGACTTTTAAACGGTAGCTTTTCAAGTGACAAGCTACTTATGATTAAAAGTGGCTACTGTTAACAGCAAAGCTACTGTTGTAATATTGTAGTTAGCTATATTATAACCATCAGAGAAACAGTAGCTAACTACATCCAAGCTATTTCACCAACGCAGATTCTTCCATCTCCATTCTCCAAATCTCTGACTCCATCTCGCAGCTGTCAAGAATGTGGTGTAGTGCAAGGAGAGGGTGCTAGATTGGCCTGTCAAGACCATCAGATGCCACTTTTGCCAACTTAGAAACACTTGGTAGTTATTAGAGATGGCACCAATCCAATATGTGGAGCGGACTTTGCTTCAGTAACGACTCACGCAGCTAGATCGGGCATCGGTGGCATTAGGCTGATCTAATCTAATCTGTAAATGCATTGCTGCTCAGGTGGTTCTGCATGGGAAGTGGCAGCGCTGTAAAGCTGGTTTAATGTTCGACATTCGCGCTAATTCCAAAATCAAATCACATGATTATACTTTAATTTCCTTAACAACACCAGCACTTGCTCGTAATCTCTGTGTTCCTGATGGTTTTAGTGCTGCGGGATTAGGGATCGTCACAAAACTACAGTTGTGTTTAAACGAATACTTTATGATATGTTATTTTATTTTATGTTATAGTAAATAATTTAGCCTATGCATGGGGTGTGTAATTATTACATTGTTTTAGTTGCAAAACAGTATTTAAGTCAAGTATTTCCTTAAGCATAACAGAATGATCTCAGTCATGTAGTCAGACATTTTTAAAGCATTATTTTCTGTTTAAAAAAGACTCAGACTGTATCAGATTTGTATCATATCGGCAGATTTGAAATATCATTATGGTATCAGACATAGAAAGGTGGTATCGTGCCTTGTCTAAACACAAGTTTTGTAAAGAGTGAAAAATAACAGTAATTTATGGCATCTCACCGTATCTCTATTTGTAAAGAAGAGCTAGTAGAAAGTTAGTAACTGGATTTAGATATATACAGTATATGTAAAAATAGTTACTGGGGTAGCTACAGTATTTTAAAAGAAGTTTTGCTCTTGATAAGCTTCAGAAAAAAACATTACATTAGTATCGTCACTTTTTTTAGGTTGCTAACATTGAGTTCCACCCTGACTCTTTTAGAAAGTTGTCCAGGGATCTTTTATCAGGACTTCGCTTGCACATCTCATCCGAATGTGTTAACAACACACCTACATCAAAAACCATGTAATTCTAATGAAACTCGTGGCTTAACCGAGCGTAAAAAAGTGATTGGCGATCTGTCTGGAGACATGTCATTATGAGTTTACCGAACCATTGTGGGCTTTGAAGGAGGTTCACGGTGGGACGGGTGTAGTGTGGAGCCAGGAGTGTGTGTGTGTGCATGTGTGTGTGTGTGTGTGTGCACCCCACCTGGCTCCAGCCTTCATAACCACACCCCACACCCCATAAAATATGAAATACAGCATTGAAATTCCACACTAGAGGAAAGAAAGTGAGGCACTAAGGCTTTGAAGCACTGGCCTGTCAGTCTTTTTGTGTTTGTGTGTGTGTATATATATGTGTGTGTGAGAGAGAGTGAGAGGCCTAGATCTTCATCTCTCTCCCTCTCTCCCTCTCTCTCTCTCTCTCTCTCTCTTACAGACCCCTCTCTGTCTCTCTCGCTCTCTGCCTCAGCTGCTGCTGGGGCTCCCAGGAGTCCGGGCAAAGCAACAGCACAGGTTTGAAAAAAAGTTGGGTTTGTGGACTTTGAAAAGGAAAACATCCCCTGCTTTTGAACTTGCCAAACAGGGAAAGTGCACCTCGCTCGAGCCTGGGCTGCGTTTGAAGGGAGGGATACGAGCAGGAAGCGGAAGGATACAAACAGCAACACGTAACGTGGTCAGGGCCAACATCACATCATCAGCACCAGCACCAGCACCTCCTCACAGCCTGTAGAGAAAACTTGAAATGTACGAGCTTATTCCCGAAGGGGACAACTGTATCACCATACTCCCATATCCCCCAGAAAAATACTACGTGCATTTATTAAAAATGTGCAGAAAGGAAATCTAAACAACATTCTCTGCTGCAGGCGTAGACATAGACCGTCTTAGGTTTCAAGCTCGTTTGCTGGTTTGGGCGTTGGTCAAGTTGGTCGAGGCTTTGAAGCAGCTTTGTCTAGCCATTTTTTGTGAATGTGAGTGATTGTCAATGTGAACACACCATAATGAAATGTGACCTCTGCATTTGACCCATCTGTGAAGTAGCAGTGGGCAGCTGACATGGGTAGTGCTTAGGGACAGGAGTACCTCAGTGGTACCTTTACCAGTTCTGGGATTGGAATCGACAACCTTCCGGTCACGGAACTGTTACGCAACCCACTGCCCTGGATAAAACCATCTGCTACCGCATAGCATGCGCTAATTGCATCACAGTGCATTCTTGACAGCTGGGAGATAAGACTCCATCCTCCGACTCCATCTCACAGCTGCCAAGAGTGCTCTGTGATGCAATGAGCATGTGCTATGCGGTAACGGTAGCCAATTAGATGCCTCTTTTGTGAATCCTACACCAATCGGAAAACACCTGGAGGCTGAAAATACCTTTATTGCTAAAGAGAGAGAAAAAGAATGAGGCCATGTCCACACGTACGGGTATTTCTGAAAACGGACGTTCTTCTATATGTTTTGGCCTTTCATCCAGACATACTGTAAACAGCTTTTTGGGTGAGTGAAAACGGAGGTTTTTGAAAACGCCGACCAAAGTGACGATTTTTGAAAATTACGTTTCTGCGTTTAGAAAAACAAAGATTATGAAAAACGGACCGTTTCGCGTCAAACTGTGCGCCACTCATATGACGTCACGGTATCCACTGTTTCTACATTATGTTTTCATCTATAATGCAAGGCATGCTTTTGACAGCCTTTTTTGCGATTGCGTGTGGACAGGGATATTTTTGTAAACGTGCTCGTGTGGACGTGATTTAAAAAAAAAAAAGAAAACAGAAAATCTCTGTTTTCAGAAATACCCGTGTACGTGTGGACATGACCTTAGACAGTGTAGCGTTTTCAAAAACAAATAACTAGTTACTTTTAAAGTTACAGCATTTTATAAGCAGCTTCACTTCTGATTTGTGTAGTCGCTTCTTGTAGTTAGCTACTCTCCCACACTGTGAGTCCCTTTTCACTCGCATTTATTCCAGTGAGGAATTTTTTCTTAATGCTAGTAAATAGGTTGGAAAGAAAAGCCCCTCTGTCCTCCTTCATCAGCTGAAAACATATCAGGGAGCTTGATGAGGCTCCTGTGCTGGGAGTCAGACAGTCGGGGCAGGATAACGAGCCTCGTCCTCGCCGTTCATTAGCGCAGAGAGCTCCCCGACCCCCCTGGGAGGAGGAGGTGGGGGAGGAAGAGGAGGGAGAGGGGGAGGGGGGGGCGCTTATTCCCCCGGTGCACTTTTTAACAAGCGCCGGCTCTAAACCCGCCTCGTGTGAGCCACCTGATTTGACGAGTCCGGCCCACTAGTGTGTACTCGGATAAAAAAAAGAACGTGCCTCATATTAGCCACGGTCTTTTGGGACAAGGGAACGTACAGCCCATTCGCACCCCCGCCCAGCTTTGCTCATGTTTGCAAACAAGGCAGAGAGTCTCCTCCAAACCTGGGCTCAGAGGTGGAAGTAACAAATAACAACTTCTCACATTACTGTAATTAAGCCGTTTTTTCCGGGTACTTATATTTTTATGAGTCTGTAATTTTACTTCTACTTGAGTACTAACTCAAGTCAGTAATCTATATTACTACATTTAAAATTTCGAAACTGAGTATGACTACAATTTGAATGAATTTGAAGACGTTTGACTATCATTTCGGTAGCTGAGACATGGCTTCCAGCAGGAGACATACATGGGCCTTTGGAAGACACTAAAATTGGACTTTAAAACACCAAGAGTAGTAGTTTGACTACTCTGAGTAGCTTTTGAGAAGACTATTTGGTCCTGGGTTTGATCCCCGGGTCAGCAGTAGGGCCTTTCTGTGAGGAGTTTGCGTGCTCTCCCCGTGTTCATGTGGGTCTTCTCTGTGGGCTCTGGTTTCCTCCCACAGTCCAAAAAGCACGAAATACAGGTTGAATTTAACACTGGCCCCGTAAGGTGTGACTGTAAATGTGTGTGCCCTGCTGTATGTTGGCGCCCACCCAGTCAGGGTTGATCCCCACCTTGCGCCCATAGATAATGACTGAATGACTGACTTTGTGCTTCTACTTTGGTCACTTTAAACACCAGTAATTTGACTTGTAACCTGGTGTTATTTCAGCAATGTTACGGTACTTGTTAGTACAAACAATCAGTACTCTTTCCACCACTGCCTGGGTTGTTAGCGGTCACAGAAGAGGAGGGGGTTTCAGTCGGGTTTGCTTTTAGAGTGGATTGAGGCGGTTGTTTGAAGGACTGAGCTTTTACTGGAGAGAGTTCGACTGCTGGAACGTGAGATTAAGTTGTCGAGTGGCATTTGGAGAGAGAGAGGGTCCTTCTTAACCCTGAGGATGTGTCGGTTTGACCGCATTGGCCATGGTTTATTCTTAACTCCCGGATAACCTAGGTTTGATTTTGATTTATGCCAATTTTTAATTATTGAGTTCTTCACAAGCTGAGTCAAGTCAGATGAAAAGAGTGTTTCTGTTGTAGCTATGTAGCATTTTACCACAATACGTTTACTTTAAAATGTAGTTTGTTACTTTTAAAGCTACAACATTTTGAAAGTAGCTGTGCTACTGATAAGCTGCCGAAAAAAGTATTTTTGAATATGTGCATCATATCAGGCAAGCTCTTCCAGGTTGAGATAAAAACGAGACAAGTGTTTGAGCGAGATTTAGTTTTTCGAGTGGCATTTGGTGAGAAAGGGGGTCCTTCTTAACCTGAGGACACATCGGTTTAGCTGGTCTTGACTACAACTGTACTGACCACCACCAATGGGGAGCAGTTAACTAAAATTAACAATGCTAACTTTTTTAAAGTAGATTAACAATAGGGGAGTCTATATTTTCAACAACAGTTTCTTCTTCTCTTGTCTTCTCCTTTTAGGGGTCACCACAGCAGGTCAACTGCCTTGTTGTCCGCATTAAAAAAAAAGTTTTTTTACTTTTCTGACACCACCCTCCCCATTTATCCGGGCTTGGGGTCGGCACCAAGAGTTTAATTCACAGGAGTGGCATGATATAGGCTACAGTGCCTGCAAGGTGCATGCTTTTTGCATCACCGCATTGATGACTGCTGCGAGATGGAGTCAGAGAATGGAGTCCACTTTGATGAAGATGGAAGCAAAAATCTGTGGCCACAAAGGAGGTTGTAGTTAGCTACTTTTTCCTCTGTCCTAATATAACAATGGCCAAATATATGGAACATGCAGCTTGGGGTTTAAGCACCAGAACTTTAGCAAATTTGTCTGAAAATGACGCTCCTCTCGAACTATCAACACACCTGTGCGGCAAACTGCTAAATGACTTTATAGAATCATTTAAGAACGCACAGGCGATGTTATTAAGGGGGTGAGAAGGCGGATCTAGCGTACTCAGACCCTGACGTCACGGAACACGTCTTAGCGCAAACGCTAGCCTGGAATTCTTTCGAATTCTTTAGCGGGCTTTTCTGGGAAAGGAGCATTACCCTTCTCATATGAAGGCACTAAATAAGTCATAATTTTCCAAGAATTTGTTGGTGTTGCTCTTTAAATCACTTTAAACCTGCCACTCGACGATCAATAAGTTGTCCAGATCTAATTAAGCCATTCTCAAGTAATTCCTAAGCAGCAGTTATGAGACGTGACCCACATGGTGTGTGACTGCACTGGAGCCGTCATGCGATTTACATACGTTTTTTTTTTTGCTGAGGACGTGCAGACGGGAGCCGTCTGCATTCGCAAAGAAAGCCTCCTCGTGATTATTCAGCCTCGGGTGTGAGTAATTGTGGGCCGTGTGTTTTCTGGGGAAAAGGCCCAGAAGAGACGCATTAGCATTCGTTAGTTGCTTCTCTTTGAGGGGCAGCCATTACTAATCTCGAAGAAATTTCCTCCCCTTCCTACCTGCGGGCCTGTCAGGTTGTAAATGAAAAGGAATTAAGAAGAAATCCATACGTTTCAACACACACACACACACACACACCCCCTCAGATAGCCCTCCCACCATCCTCTCTCGCTCTCTCTCGCTCTCTCTCGCTCTCTCTCGCTCTGTCTCCTGGCCTGCGTTCACCAGACCTGCGTATATCATTAGAGGAGCAAATTAAACATTAGCTCTTCGGCTGCCGGTAGTTTGGGCTAATTGCTAATCAGCAGTAAAAGTTGCCTGGCACGGAATATTGCTTACCATAAGCTAAAGGTAATTTGCTGCTCGAGACGAGCTAGGCCGACTCGTCTGTTGTTGTCCAGAGTCCGTTCCTAATTACTGCCGGAGGGTGATGACAGTCATTCAATGGAGATTAAGACCGAGGCGGAAAAAAATGGAAATGCGCCATAATGCAGGAATGAGCTAGAAGTGCTTCTGTCTGCTTTTCTTTAATTCCTCCTTCTCTCTCTCTCTCACACACACACTCTCTCTCTCTCTACACACACACACATGCCCATGCCTTTTGCCTTCTGCTCGCAGTTTATTAGTGCAAAGGATTCTCTCGCGCAGCCCGACGACAGCAGGGCGGCTTCTCAGTGGTAAATGGAGTGTTATGAAAAGCTGCATCATATTTTCAGCTTAAGATGCTGAAAAGATGGATTGAGCGTCGACTTCCTCGGCTCGCAGGCCCCCGTCAGCTTGAGCCCGTCTGTGGATGCACTGTTGTACAAGTTTGGTTTCTTTTTGTACACGTTAAGCCAAAGTTTCGCTTTGCCGTTCACTTACATGAATGTTGGTGAACGTCGCATTTAACCCGTCCTTACTTTGCTGTACTTTGCTCACAGGTAGCTCAGCGGAACTGTTATCGGTCTGGGATTTGAACCAGTGACACTCCAGTCACATAGTATTGGGGAAGCTTCTTTTAAACAGTTGCTTTTATACTTAAAAGAAGTTAAGCTACAGCCAAGCTAGTGTTTTAATATAGTACTTGGCTTCACTACAAGCTGCATTGAAAAAGTAGCTACTACACTGAAACAATTTCATCCAGCTGTAAAATACTCTTCAGGAATTCAAGAAATTTAGCAAATTGCAATGTGGAAAAATCATTAAAAATGTCCTAAAAAGTTTCAAAAAGGTCACGAAAGTGTTTGAAGTGTTTTGGAGGCACAGCGTTCACAGAAGAGGAGGGGGTTTCAGTCGGAGCACAGAGTCATAAACTTAATATAAATACACAACATATATATTAATAAATATGGTCACATATTTTTGCTTCCTTTTTGCAGAGGTCCATTCTCCATCTTACCAACTCCAACTCACAGCTACCAAGACCATGCTGTGATGTAATGAGTGAGTGGGCACAGTATCTTATCTTCAGCTGATTCATTACCAATCAGAAACACCTGGACGTTGAAAATACTCGGGAGAAAAGAGAGAAAAACAGCATTGCTTCTTGTAGTGAGCTACTGGAGAAGCTGGTGGTGCAACAGTTACGGAGTTCAGTAAAGGTACCACTGAAGTAGTCGGGAGCAAAGTACCATCCCCAAGCACTGATCCCCGGGCACTGCCCATGTCAGCTGCCCACATTTGACCCATCTGTGAAAGAGCAGTGTGTTCAGCTGACATGGGTACCACCAGTGCTTGGGAACGGTACCAGTGCTTGGAAATGGTACTTTCCTTATGAGTACCTCAGTGATACCTTTACCTGTATGGGACTTGAACCAATCATGGGACCAACTGCCCCACGACTACTACAATGTGTTGAAAGCAGTGCCAAACGAACTACCGTTTACGTCAAGTTTCGCGTCCGTAACGACACCCGTTGTGTGAAAGTTATTCAAGCGTGACCGTCCGTGTCACTTTCTCGTCATCCTCGTCGTCTCTCCGGCTTGTCTCTGTGTTGGCTCGCCCGGCTCTGTTCACGTCCCGCGGGCTTTCAACTGCGGGATAAAAATCGGTAGCGCCCAGTTATCATAATTAATAATCACCCACCTACTGGGCCCTCAGTCTAACCTTCAAAATCCAATCCGGCTCGGCGTCTGATCTCCTGATTGATAGGTTGTGCGTGTAACGGCGGAGACGTACTGTAAATATGTATGTACACCTTAAACTCAAACAACATGCACGGCTTTCATCTGCAGGTACAGCATGGCAGTACGGAGGCGGGGAGAAGAACCTGCACACACATACACAGATACACACACACACACACACGTAAACACACACAAACACACACGCACTTTTATCTAATGTCAGACATCAAAATGTCATCCCCTTGGATGAGAGAGAGAGGGGAGAAAAAGAGAGGGAGGGAGGGAGGCAGAGGAGGAGGTATGGGTGTCTCACACCCCCTGGTCGAATCCCAGTACAGTCGAATCAATACGTCGTTATAGATCTTAATCACGTGAAGCGTATAATCGCCTAAAACCTATCAATTATAGAGCGGGAGAGATAGCTAGGCCTCCAAATCCTGGCCCGCAGCCGCCTTCCTCCTTGGATTAGGATCTGAGATTGGGTCGGGATCATAGGAGCCGCGCCCTGCCCGGCCAGATAGCGCATTAATGACCACTCCAGGGGCAGCTGTCTCTCAGGCTGCAGTCTGGCAAAATAAATAATAAATCATTTAGGCTGGAACTGACATAATTACCAACTAAGAAGCTCGGCGCGGGCAGGCAAGGCCACTAACAATACAGCGATAGCGGCGATGGACCGAGCTCTCTACACCGATTAGTTCTGCTTTCTAACCATCTCCCTCCCTCTCTCTTTTCTTTCTTTCTCTCGCAGCAGGTCTCGGGGTCTTCCATTTATTCCTCCCCATGAACCTGTCCACAGGAAGGGAACAAGGAAGTGTGTCGAAACCGGAACAGGATTCCTCAACCTCGAACGCGGTATTCCACGAAAGAGTCCTGCCATAAAACACCTCTGCTTCACTCGCTGCCTACCGGCGTTGAAGAGGCTACTTTGAAACAGCAGCTTTTCAAGATAGTGATGATTAAAAGATAGTGATGATTAAAAGTTGCTAAACTACAGCCCAGTGCACTGTTTTTAATGTAATTAGCTACACTACAAGCTAAAAGTAGATAATTACATCCATTTCTGCTAGTATTTAATGTTTGTGCTGTAGGATAATTAGTTGTTAATTATTGAATGCTCAAAGTAATATGGAAATCTATATTTTTAACAATGTAAAGTCAAATGGGTGGTTTCAATGATGTATCAGAGATAGAGAGTGTTTTGTTTTTGGCTTGGGCACTCAAATGTGTAAGTTCTGTTTGTTTTACTGGGCGGAACGGTGGCGCGGTGGTTAGCACTGCCGCCACACAGGGAGAAGGTCCTGGTTCCGATCCCTGGGTCAGCTGTTGGGCCTCTCTGTGAGTTTGCATCTTCTACCCATGTTCTCGTGGGTTTCCTCCAAGCGCTCCGGTTTCCTCCCACAGTCCAAAAGCATGCACTATAAGTTAAATATTGGTCTAAATTGGTCCGTAAAGTGTGAGTGGGAGTGTGTTGGCACCTGCCCAGGGTTGGTCCTCGCCTTACGCCTGTCAGTTTCCGGGATGTATTGCATCAACACCCCCACTCCACCCGCGACCCCAAGTTGGAATAAGGAGTTCGGATAATGAATGAACACGTGTTTGTTTCACCTTTCACATTCATGCATTCTGATAAATACGGCCACAGATTCTTGCTTTCATCTTCACCAAGGTGAACTACTTTCTCCAACTTCATCATGCCAAGAGCGCCGTGTGATGCAATAAGCCTGCGCCGCATGGGCACAGTAGCCCATCAGATGCCACTTCTGTGAATCTGATGCACCCGGGAGTTGAAAATACACATCTTTGTGAAGAGATTTTGTGCCGTGCTGCATTGCTGTTAAAGAAATAGTTACTTTTGAATCGACAGGCTTTTAACAGTAAAAAAAAGTAGTTCGGTTAGCGTTGCTAATTTTAGTTAACTGCTCCCCAACACCGCCGCTAACGCTGCATGCCGTGCTTCAGGGACTTAAGAAAGTCAGGAGAATTGTGATTAATTAGACTACGAGGCCCAACCACAGTACCAGGGGCTAAATGTAGTGCAGGTAGAGGCGTATCGACACGGGCCCTCGTTTCTTCCTGCAGTTAAAAGAAAAAATTGTCATCCCCCCTTTACTGAAACACCTTGTAGCTTGTGGCGATGCAATTAAAGGGAGGTAGAAGTCATTTCACATGCGCCTGTCTTCCGTGAGGCTCGCCAGGCAGGGTTGGAGGGGGGATCGACGTTGGCGTTTGAGGTTGCCAATTCCAAAGTCTCGCCCCCATCTCCCCCTCATTTGTTCCCTGTTCACAGAAGAAGAAGGAAAAAGAGATAAATATGGCATGAGGAAAAAGGAGGGAGAAACGAAAAAACCCCCCACAAATATGTACGTTTTAATTTATCTCACCCCCCAGCAGCCCTCGGTTCGACACCTTTCCCCCCACCTTTTTCCTCCCTCCCTCTCACCCAGGCTCCTCGCTGCCCAGTCCAAATTTAAATTCTGATTTTTTTTCTAAGCGGATTTTCTCAATTTAGCCATACTTTTAATCTTTGGCAAAAAAAATGAGTGATGACTTCTTTCAATAAAAAAAAACTCTGACAGGCTTAGAGCGCACACCGGAGGATTAGTTTCCCGTGGAGATGAGGTTTTCCTTTGTGCCGGCGCGTGTCTGTTTGATGGGGGTTTAACAGGAAAACGTTCACGCTGAAATTGGATGCAGACAGGGATAGTGGCGAGATGGCCAGCCGTCGATACACACCCCATGTGCGCCAGCTCTTCCCTCACCCAGCCTCGACTCGCCTTGCCTCCCGCACCCTCAGGGTTGCCAGAGCTGCAGGTTTAGCACCGTGCACACGAGGAAAAGAAGTGTGTGTGTGTGGGGGGGGGGGCATAAATCCAAACTCTGCCCTGCAACAACTGCCCTGCTACCTCCAAACACAAACAGCGCATTTGAAGCTACTGTAACGTGCACCACCTGCTTAGGCACCTCAGAAATTCTCAAAAAAACACATTTCTCAAACATTACAGTATCGGATTCCACACGTGTCGCTGCTCGGCCCGTTATGTTTTATGCGAGCGAAAAGGCTGCAAGAGAGAGAGAATGCCGAGCATAACTGGTGGAATGAGCCTGGTAAAGCAGCAGATGAATATGGGTGCTTGTTGCATAGAAACAAGCAGAACATGGCGATTAGCACAATGAACGGCGACAGTGGCGGCGGAGGAAAATGCAGCCTGATTGCGCTGCTGTAGAAATCAGCTCAGAGCCATGAGATTAGATACTCGGCCAGTCAGGCTGTAAAATGGCACAGGGGAGAGAATTACGTTTGCGCAGGTTGGAGTCTGGACTGCTTTGCCACCTAAACTTGTTGCTCACTTTACTACGAACTGCTAACATTTTGAGACTTTCAGGCTTTCAAAAGGATCTGTCAGTAATGAGAGAAATTTGTATGGGTGGGTATTTTTTAGTTGGCCAGGACCTTTACACCTAGCTGTTGAGAAAGGCTGTACACATAAATAAATCCATAGCAAAATAATGTTGGGTCCAGTGGGCAATCACAAGTAACATAGTAACAGATGGGCAGTACGACTGCAGCTGAACACCCACATAGTACATACATATTACAGCTATAATTATGAAAATTAGCAGGTGATCATATCCAGAGTTACTTACTTTTTCCCTAATTATCGAGTCCTGCTCAGCTGCTCAATCCCGGCAGTGTTAGGACCAGGATATACCAAACGCTCAGAATGCTTACGTGCATGCATCATGGCTGCCACGCGCTCCCAGCGTTTTTTTGACGCGTCCTCTGTTCACGTCTGAAATTAACGTGAGTTGCAGTACCAACTAAATTCTCGGTGGCAGTGTGTTCAAGTTTTTGGTAGGCGATGTCAGCATCGTTGTTTACAATCAACATGGCTGAACGGTTTCACCGTCTTTTTTAGCACCCTCGTAACATCAGAATGCAAAAAATTTTTATCAACATCTTTCTTCCCTCATTTCACAATAACACCGTACGATGTTTTCTCACACTGCTGCTTTCTACTACTTCTTCTTCTTCTATCACATTATGGCAGACTGTGCGCTTTTATAGTGTACACTGCCACCTGTTGGAATCCTCAAGATTAACAAAAAGTATGTGCGCAAGTATAGTCAGTACACTGCTCGCATTGCAGCAGCGTCCGCGTCGCGTAGCATCACGTATATACCTTAGAGGTTGGATAGAGCCAGACTCAAACCCACAACCTCTTGGTTTGTAATATCAAAATATCATACCACTTGGTTGCCCCCTCCACCACCAGTCACCATTTTAAGGTAAGCTGCATATGAAAGTTAAAATTGCTAAATGGTCCCCTGGAGGTGTGGGTTCGAATCCCACTTCTGACAAAATATCTTGGGGGAAGTTGGTATAGTGTAATAATTAGGGCCCAGTGGTAGAAAGGTCGTTGTTTCCCGGTCAAGTCCCGGACCGGTAAAGTTACCACTAAGGTTTACATGAGCAAGGTACCGCCCCCAAGCACTGCTCCCCGTGTGCTGCCCAAAAGCTGCCCACTGCATTTTCATGGAAGGATCAAATGCAGAGATCAGATTTTCTGTGGTGCACTGTGTGCTGTACTGTGGTGTCTTCACAATGACAAATAATCACTAACTTCATTTATACACCCAGCTGTTTTTTTGAGTGAGTGAGCGAGCGAGTGGTTATTGTGAACACACCACAGCGGAGCAAACAGTGCACCACAACAAATGTGCATTTGCACATTGTGCACCACAACCTCTGCATTTGACCTATTCGTGAAGGAGCAATGGGCAGCTATTGGCAGCACCCGGGGAGCAGTGCTTGGGGCCAGGAACTTGCTCATGAGTACCTCAGTGGTACCTTTACCGGTCAGGAACTCCCTAACCATTATGTTACAGCATTTAGCGGACGCTCTTAATTACAGGGACATTCTTCCTGATGCAGCTTGGGGTTAAGGTGGTAATTCTGGGTGTAGGATTTGAACCCACAACCTCTTGGTTCAGTGACGAGCATCTTACCACTACATGACCAAGGCCCAAAAAGTCTTTATAAAACATCCTCACATGTAGGCACAAGTTCTAGCAGGAAAAGTGATGTTAAGCATAGAGCATGTGCGGGCAATTCCATTCCTGGAGGGTCGGTATAGCAGAGGTTTTCCATCCTACCTCATGAGTCCCTTGAGAGGAATATCTACCTTAGACCAGGTGTGAATGTTCTTGAGTCAAGTATGATGGAAAAGCTGCTTCATATCAAGCCTCCAGGACCCGGAATTGGGTACAGAGAGTAGAGGGAAGTGTATGGGTGTAATGGCTGCCCAAATCCTCATTTATATACCACAGAAATATATGTCTGTATTTTGATCAACATTTTTGCTTTGGGAGCAGTGCTTGGAAATGGTACCGTGCTCATAAGTACCTCAGTGGTAACTTTTTTCCTGTCTAGAATTTGAACCGGTGACCTTCTGATCACGGAGCGAACGCCCAACCGTTACGCCACCAACTTGGCCATCCACGTGATGTGACATAAAATGGGATTTGTCAGACCAGGTGACCTTCTTCCACTGATCAAGCTTTATATCTTACACTGACAACACCATTGTAGGCACTTTCAATAGTGGACAGGGGTCAGCCTGGGCTCTCCGGCTGACCTGAGCGGCATTGCAACATACAAAGCAGGGTTTGACACACTGTCACACAGCCTCTTCAGAGGAGATGATCTTTGTCCACTTTTCATGTAAGTCTTCACAAAGCCTTGTTCAAAGTGCAGGTTCAAGGTGTTGTGCTGGCCTCCAAAATCCCAGTTTCAGGAGTTCATTCATGTGATGAAAAAAGTCAGCTCCTTATAAGAGTTCCTCTGGAAATGTCCTTGTAAAGGCTAGACACTGGGTAAGAGCTGTTTTGGTGCCACGTGGTAGAGCAACAGCATATTACAGTAAGTAGGGGGTGAAAATCACGTTTCAACACAATACAATATTATATCGATTCAACAGACGATGATTCGACGCCAGCTGATGTCACAAATTCTGCTACGATACTGTTTTGATTCGATCCGTCAGCTGCCTATGTCAGCTGCCCACTGCTCCTTCACAGAGGGGCACATTTCATTGTGGTGCACTGTATGTTGTGATGTGGTGTGTTACAATGACAAATAATCACTCACTTTCACTTATATTGCCTTGTGTAGGTCACTCTGGACAAACATTGTGTTTAGGGTATTTATTACTTGCTGCAAATGTAATGCAGTATAATGTTCCTGAAGTCTCGAAGGATGCGTGACATGCTGAGAAGTGCGGTTCTAAGTCACAATATGCTGTCATATTGATTAAATGGACGATGATTTGATGTCAGCTGTGATAAAATTTCTATTCAATTTAGTTCAGGAACCAGTTATGGATATGAGACAATCTTCTTCTTTCTCTTTCGGCTTTTCCCTTCAGGGCTCGCCACAGCGAATCATCTGTCTCCATTTAGTCCTATCTTCTGCATCCTCTACCTTCACACCAACTAACTTTATGTCCTCTTTCTCTCAACCTCCTGCCTGGTGGCTCCAACCTCAGCATCCTTCTACCTATGTAATCATTGTCTTTCCAAACCATCTCAGTCTGGCCTCTCTGACTTTATCTCCAAAACATCTAACATGAGCTGTCCCTCTGATGAACTCATTCCTGATCCTATCCATCCTCGTCACTCCCAAAGAGAACCTCAATGTCTTATGGATATGAGACAATATCAGATGCTAATTTAACACAATCACTTCCATTCATATCAGATTACAAGAGCAAATAAAATTTCATTTGACATCATTTTAATGACGTCAAACTCAACAAGACATTTAAATAATTAAATAAATCTTCACGTTTAATTAAAATAGACCTCCTGCTCAATATAAAGTGACATTACAATGTGTATTTTGGATTGATGTATGTGCTCGTTGTTCATTGAATCGATGTATTGCTGTAAATCAATGCATCATTAAACCCCCTGCCATTAAGCATATGGTCATAACGCCTTGGATCAAGAGTGCATGTCAAATTGAGGAGAAATTATGCTTAGACTAAGATCTCTAGGGGTTAATGGTGTAATTACAATAAAGACTTGGCCACAGCTTCTTCACTGAGTGCTTTTTTCCCTCTCCCAGGATGACCCCCGGCTGTGTCGCTGAGAGGTCATGACAGATGGACACCGGCAGACCCGAGCTTAGTCTGTCTGAGTCCCACCATGGTGCTGGCAGCAGCCCGGCTCACGGACAGCTAGATCTCGCTGCCGTTCTTATCTTCTCAATCCTCCAAACAGGCTTTTGTTTGCCCATTGGCTCCTCCTACGTACTATCAGACACCAGAACCAGTCTGTATCAGAGCACGGGATTTCGGCTCAGCCGCTTACTGTGCAAACAGATCACACATTAGAGATGAAACAACTTTACAATAAATCTGTGTGTGAGTGTGAGTCGTGTGTATTAAATGTTTAATGCTCATTTTCCATGTAAAATTCAGCTACAAAAGAGAACGGCGTGGTTCTTAAAAACATCTCATGTTAAGACTTGATGAAGAACAAAATGTTTTTAATTATGCATTGAATCTGTTAGATGTGTGTTTAAACATGAATGTCAGAAACATTGTAGAAAGAGTCATATGTAGTGCAAATATACGTAACAGAGGCTAGTATATGAAGAATTCTAGCTATCAAGCTAACGTAAACAAAAATCTGAAATATCTGAAGATGTATTTATGAATTTTATTTATGTATTTATAAAATGTAATTTGTTGCATATTCCATTAGATTACTCAATGTGAGTAATGTCTTCTAAATACTTTGCATTACTTCCACATTATCTTGCTTTTTACAACTCCATGCACGTGGCAATCACACCCTTCTTATTCCAGCCTCTGTCTTCTTTTAACTCTCACAGCCTTAAGAGAATTTGGGGCGTTTTTCTACCTTTGTTTTTAGGCTTATTCTAGTGTTTCTTATCATACATGCCTTATGTTGTTGTGTTCAGGACGGCCTGCGCTTGTCACAGTTTGATGTGTAAATGCTGACAGTCTTGAAATCAGCACATTTCTGATGAATTTATAACAAATAATGCATTTCTTTATTATTTTAATTCCTTTGTTCCTAGTAATAACTCTCTAACATTTTAAAATGGAAAAGAAATATTTTCTGATCAACTGAAAATGAAGAAATGCTGCAAATTTTGAGCCTACAAAATGAGCTGCTTTTGTTGACGTTGAACTGTCAGTGTGAAGTGCGTTTCTGCCCTGGCTCTGTCGTGCTGGCTCCAGCTCTGACTTCTCCTGTGGCAACTTTCGTTAAATGGACGTTTACATTAGAAATTTTGGTTGCGTGTTCTGAAGGGTTTCCAGTAATGAAATTGTTGTAATTACTAACGAGAGGATAAACATGTGAAACTGTACTCTGATTAACATATGTAAATATACATCTATCTATCTATCTATCTATCTATCTATCTATCTATCTATCTATCTATCTATCTATCTATATGTACATTAAAAAAACTTTTTAAATGCATTTTTTAAATGAAAAATGAGTGAATTATCCTCATTAAAGCATGATCTGTGAGAGGTAATTAACAACTGTACACCAAATTTTGATTGAAATGGTTTGTAATGGAGTTAATAATGAGATATAAACGATGTTTATTGGGATTTTTGGTTTCTGACACTTTTGGACAATTTAACATGCCCCGTGTCTTACTGACCCAGGAACATCATTGGTGATCCTGAGAAACGAACATACAGTAACAGAAGGGTTAAAGCATAAAACTCATTTTATGTAGGTACTAAATACCAGGAAGGGTGTAGATTTTTCCGTCACTGGCCTTCCTTGTTATTGTTAGAAATGAATTATTTAATTAATCAAGAAAGAAAATGCTGCACCCCATAGAGTGAAAAAACCTCGTCGGAGTCCGACAAGCACTTCAAACCCTACAAAAGTGAGCGTTGTTGAAGCATCTCGGCTACGTGTGGAGCGCCTCGACCGACAAAATCCCGAAAGTGCATTCATATAACCTGCTCGGGTTGCGTGCTTTGATGTGCACATGCATTTAGCTGGAGCCGCTGCTGAGTTAAGCGAGTGATAAACCGCTGGGATGGCTTGCTACTCTGCAGGTTTTTTTGGAGGGAGGAGAGGAGCAGGGAGTAGAGAGAAGAGTATTGGCTTTGGCTTTTTAAATCCCCAACTCCTGACCTACTTTTTCATTAATGGGAAGCCCGAGTGCGAAGAAGAGCTGTTTATCAGGCGATGAAAAACATAATGACATAATTCACGTGTTCAGCGGCATCTGATTTCCTAGACGTGCTTGAAATTGCTGACCCTAAGGGGTGTCATGCCAGGCTAGGTGATTATTTTTCTTCTTTGGTTGCAAAGGTGGAGAGAAAGTCTTCCTTTCCTCTTTTTTTTTGGTTGCAGAAGCAAATCACAAGCCTCTTTTTTGAAAAGCCCACACATATTGACACCCTCGTTGACACCGAGCTGAAGATCAATGATTAGGTTGGTGCAGAGAGACTTTATATAATGAGTTGTTTTAGGCAGGCGGTGCTGGCGTCAGAAGAGTCGAGGCATTTCTTCTCCATGTCTCTTAATGATCAAAGCCCTCCATGTCGTTCTCACACAGACGTGAACTGTCGAATATAATGATGAACAGGGCAAGTTACTCTCATCAAGAGCACGTCCCTGAGTCTAAGGTAGCGGTGGCCAAATAATGCTGCTGGAGAGTCCAAGTCCAGCACGGTTTGGAGAATCACTCGTAAACCTGGTAATTAATTGAGGAGATAATCCGGGTGTCGGTTCCATGCACAGACATTTTTGTTTGAGACAAAAAAGTGGAAACAAGTAATACTAAAAGCTAACTTGAACACAGTAGCACAACTTCCACTTGCTAACATAACAACAGTTTATTCAATTATCATTTATTTATCACTTATTCATTATCTGAATCACTTAATCCCTACTGGGGTCGCAGGGCATGAGGCGGGGGCCAACCCCGGGTGGGCGCTAACACACCGCAGGGCACACACGCTCACATGAACACACTCACAGTTACTCCTTATGGAGTCAATTTAGAGTCACCAATTTACCTATATTGCATGCTTTTGGACTGTGAGAGGAAACCTGAGCACCCGGAGAAAACCCACGCAAACATAGGGAGAGCATGTAAACTCCACACAGAAAGGCCCCACGGCTGACCCGGGTGTCGAACCCAGGATCATCTCGCTGTGAGGCAACAGCGCTAATTAACAAACTATTGTGTCGCCTATGTGTTTATCAGGGTTTTGTTCGTCTTTGTCGTAAGGTGTTTGCTAATCACTATGAGCACACAGTGACTTGTTGTCATGCAATTCTTTTAGTTTTCTGAAAAAATGAACTAATAGAGGTCACTTAAACATTTTAACTAGTTTGCTTGCTACAAGCAGATTTGGGAGAGGTAGTTTTCAAACTACAAGCTGCTTATGATTAAAAGTAGATAAGCTACAGTTGAGTTACTGTTTTAATGTAGTAGTTAGCTACACTACACTTCTTCAAGTTACAGTGAAGAAGTTGCTAACTACTTCCAAGTTATTTCATCCAGTCACAGTGACCTATCAGAAGCCACTTCTTCCAATTCATAGCAGTCTTTGAAAAAAGAGAACCAAGTCATTTCGCAAAAACTGAGGCAAGTTATACCCCTACGTGCTATGTAAAATTAGCATTAGGACGCTACAACATGACAAGCTCCCTTAGCACATGGCGGCTAGCAGAAATTAGCATAAAATTTCATGGGAAAAGACACTTGTAGCGCTGGCATTTTAAAGACATCTAATGTTACATTGATATTTTCCATAGCTTTTGACATCACTTAAGTTAGCCCCTAGCATTAGCTTCACCTAGCTGCCATCCGGTTTCGTAGTAGGGCTGCAACAACTAATAGATTAAATTGATTATTAAGATAGTTGGCAACTAATTTAACAATCATTTAGTTGGGTTTACGTTATTATACACATACGTACAGTGGCCACTCCCTAACGTGGGGGCAGTAAGCTAACCCAAGCCGTAGTGGCAGTAAAGCACCATTAAGCTGGACACCGACCGCCATTAAGAAGAATAAGAAGGAGACGAAAAGCAGTGCCGTGTCTCGCCGTCACAAAAACTGAAGTAATTGTGTAGAAACTCATGAATGACATATTTTGGGATGTAAACACACGCTGTTTGTTAGTGCACACAGCTCTCTCAAGGAAGTCATTCACTAAAGTCTTCATGTTCAGTCAAATCTTCTTATTTATTACAGACAAAACTCATTTTAGCTGATAAATAAATAACATCCAGCGTTCTACTCACAATATAGCCATTTACTTGATATTTTTATTGATTATTCCTATGTGTGTCAACCACGTTATTGTGATGCGACTCTCATGTGGAACGCCATCTTGCGCAAAAAGTTCTCTCCCAGAAATGAGTTAAAAATAAGTTATAGGCCAAAATGAATCCAAATTGGCTAAAAATGGGAAAAACTTCAATATTTCTTCATTTTAAATTAATCATGAAATATTTCTTGTTTATAATGTTAGACAGTAAAAAATAAATATAGAAACAGTCAGTTTGATTTATTAAAAAATGCTGGAAATGAAATGACTTTTTATTTTTTCAATTAATAATCAATTAATTAAAAAAAAGGTAGATTAATCAATTAAGAAAATAATCGTTAGTTGCAGCCATATTTCACAGTATTTATAAGTGAATTATGGGAAGCAATGTTGATGAACACAAGTTAACACAGCTCATGCTAAATGTCTCCATTAGCATTCAACCTCAGTTAGCCATCATAACAACTTTCAGATCTTTAGAACTTCTTTTAAAAATTCTTTATGTTTAGAGTTGCAACGTCTTCAAGAATTTAGAAAAGTCCGGTTGCCTTTGATACCTGTCCTCAAGATTAACGAGGAGAAAAAACTAAAGATAATGCAAAAACATTTGTTCATTGTTCATTAATCATAATTGGGATAAAATGTTCAATTAATCGTGATATTGATTTGAGCCCTGATCTCCAGCATGCAGCAGTGATCGGAGGTGTTAGCGTTGAGCCTTCAAGGATGGGTGCGGGGGCAGGTTGGGGGTGGAGTTTGAGCTGTGGGAGGGGCAGGTGGAGGTGGGTGTGTGTGTGGGGGTGTGTGTGTGGGGGGGTTGAGCTCGTTCATGCCAGGCAGCGGTGGGTAGGCGGGCACGTGCTGAGCGTCGGCAATTAGAGCGGGTCGGGCTGACGAGGTGTGCTTTGCTTCAAACGGAATTATTCAGCTCCTCTCTTTATTTGATTACGGCCAGTTCGCCCTGACCTCCCCTCCTCATCCACCGACCACAATGCATTTCACCAATTAGTGCCAGCACCTGGACGCCATTGATATGTTGTCAGAGATCGGGATGGGGGGATTGGTGCAGAATGTTTAATGGTTGCATCTCAATCCACAAATTATTCACTAAACCATATAAATATTTGATTCCTGTACCTTGCAGCCCTATATTGGATTTTTTCTAATCCCAAGGCCTGCGCATGTGTTTTCTCTTTTTTTGCTGCCATAAAAACACAGATGTTTTATATAAATATTTTAGGTCATCCTCTACGTTTCTCCTCATCTCTCTTTCCCCTCTCTCCCTTGCTCCCTCTCCTTCCCCCCCTCACGCCTTTTCCACATCTACTGCTCATTTACTATTTGAAGCAACTATTAGTGTTTTAACACCACAGGAAAGCGGCTTCATTGAAATGCAATGAAAACTGCGCAGAAAAAGGCAAAGTTAACTAATGGGCTCAAATTTTCAAACGAATGCAAGATTAAAGTCAATTGAATCTCCCATTGGGTTTTGACTGAAACCCTTTGAAAAAGAGCCCCACAGTGGGTTTCAGAAATGAAAAATAGGGCTTGTTCTAAAATATTAATAACATTTTATACCCTCATTACAGCAAAGCAATAACGTTTGTTCAGAAACTTACTTGCCATCTTTACCTTGGGGGTGATTCGCACCACTCCGGCTCCAGGCTCCTGACTCCGGGTCTCCGGGCTGTGAGAAGGTGTTAATGCCGCCTACACCTTAGCAAGCCCAAACATGTCTTGGCAGATGAGTTGAATCGACACATCCTTTAAAATAGGCCATATTCATATTTGATCTGTTTCCACCCTCTCTCCCGACTTGTAAATCGCGGATCTCTTAGACTGAGTGGAAATTCTGGGGGAAAAAAAGATCATTTCCCGTCTGCGCGGTTGTCGGCGAGGGAAGTTGGAATTGGAGATCTTATGTTAGTGTGAAAGTGTACCGCATAAACGCAACTCAATTCCTGTGAGATGGTGTTATTATTCTTTAAGGAGCAGACGTCTAGCATCAACTAGCCTGGCCTATATTTTTCCTCAACAAGTCGCCATGAATTAAATATATTACACGGCACGTATAAATGAGAGCGACGTGACAAAACCAGTCTAGAGGGGAGATTAGGCAGAAAAGTTGCGTTCGCACTCCGTCGACTCACCGTCGCTGCGCTCAACTTTGCTCTCCTCAAGTCCTCAGAGCCTCGCTTTCCTATAGAGGGTTCGAGAGTGTCAGAAAATCAGACAAAGAGCACACACTCCAGCACACACACACACACATATATACATACACACACATATGTATACAGATGAGTTGACAGGAGGGAAAATTCAGAACTCCTCTCTCGTTCCCCGCTAACGTGCGCCCCGCCCGTAATGGGGTAGAAGTCATTAAAAACATCACTGCAGGCCTAATTAAGACGGGACATCTGGTCTCTCCTCACAGAACGGAATCGCAGCCGAGTACAAATAACTCCTCCATGACAAGTTGAGAGGTGTCATACATCTCAGTGATCGTCAATCAACAGGGGACTTAGGCGACTCTTTCATCGTTAACGAGCGAATGCTTTGTTTTCCCTTTTATAAAAGAAAACATTTCCACAAATTTCAAAAGGGGGTCGGGAGGCAGGGTGTCTTCTGTCATTTTTTTTTTCCAGTCCCCCCTTTTATGTTGCTGCCAATTAGTCGGTATAAACTTTAAGTTGCCTTTGACGGCGACGATTTTTGCATAGCAAAAATGCCGGCTGGAGGATCGCGCTCCCCGCCAAATCCGGTGCCGATTGGCTGGCTGGCGGAAGGCGAACTGAGACAATGTCCCGGCCTCTCTCTAGAGGACAAATTGACACAATTACATATGCGTCGAACGTAACGGAAAGGCCTCCGCTCGCTTTCAGAATTGTTTGCAATGACGGCGCTGCTCATTTTGAGACTCTGCCTGGAAACAGAGCTGTAGCAGGGCTTTTCGGCAAAAACGGAGGGGAAATTCAGGCTAACGCTTCCATAATTCACGTTAACGAACCTGACGTGACTCACTATTTAGTGTTAAGACTCAGTCACAAGAGCAACAGTTAAAAGAAGTCCAAAAGGTTTAGTTCTCATATAAAACAGGGTTTAGATGGTTATTTAATAAAATATCTAATAGTGCTAGAAATAAGTTGAAAACCATTTATTGAGTTAATTAATTGTGAATTAAAACTTACATCACACAAATAAATATGTGGCACTGGAAGGAAGAAATTAGGGAGCCCCTAACGTGCAATAAGGAGACGTTTTAAGGTTTTGTGCACAAGTTAGTTATCTTATGGAAACAAGTTATTATTAGTGCATTGTAGATTGTACAAGTTATGCATTTTACAAGTTATTTATCTTTATTTATCTTTAGCTTTAAGTTATTATGAAGCAGGCACAAGTAAACAAAAAAGATAGTGAGTGAAAATTTGTCTTTGTGAACACACCACAGCCCACAGTGCACCACAGCTAAATGTGACCTCTGCTTTTGACCCATCCGTGAAGGAGCAGTGAGCAGCACCCGGGGAGCAGTGCTTGGGGATGGTACCTTGCTCATGAGTACCTCAGTGGTACCTTTACTGGTCTGGGATTCAAACCGGCGTTCCTGACCATGGGGCAAACACTCTAACCATCACGCCACCAACTGCACCGTTAGCATGTTGTGGTAACAAGTTCATTTTGGCTTGTAGCTAAGGTAAGGTAAGTTGCATTTAGAGTTTCTTAAGTATGTTTGAAATATGTATCTCATGTGCCCAAGATAATAACTCATTCCCCAAAATAAATTATTTGTGTGCCCAAGATTAAAAAAAAAAAGTAAGTATATTTATGGGATGCTGGTTGTTGTGGTTATTTATCAGCTAAAAGATGAGTTTAGTCTGTAAATGGGAAGATTTGACTGAACTGTAGCATTTTAGTGAGTGATGGCACCCACACGCGCTCACAAGCACAGAATGTGTTTGCGAAAAATGTCATTTATGCATTTTTATGCATTTACTTCTGTTTTTGTGCACGTAATATCTCAAAAATACTTTCACATACAGAGGAATTAGGTCTTGTCTTGTTTGCAGAACTGATAAGCGTCCGTGTGAAAAGCGGAGCATGCTCTAGCGAGGGAAAATAATTAAACGAAGGTTCGATTCTAGAAAAATTGCCTCAACCACTTTTTGTAAACGAATTACTTGAGTGCGCTTTCAGTCCTAGAAAATGAACCGACTAGATGTTAGAACTAAGATAACATTAATATGCTGAAACCATACCGTTACGGTGGCCCAAAAACCACGATACGTACCGAACCACGGGCACACCAGTGCATCCCTAATATATATATTAAGAAATAGTCTGTTATATATATTACAGACTATTTCTCCATAATAAATGTTTACAGACATGTGTTAAATACAAACACATCAGTCACTCTGCTTTGGAGTTTTGATAAATGATAAATTTGTGCAACAAAATGAATGTATACAGATGAGATGAATGTTAAAGTTTGCAGATTAAGTGTGTGTGTTAACACGTTATAATGTCCCCAGCCTTACTAATAATCCATATGTTTTCCAGGCTGTTGGCGTAAAATGGCTGCAGTATGTGGGACAGAACGAGCGCTGAAGGTGAAAGATAATAAGATGATGAAACACTAAACCATTTTGCAAGAAAAAAATAATTTAAAAAACACAGACCCAGAGAGCTGAAGGAGACAATGCATGAAAATAATTGGAGCCCAAGGGGTGATATTTGTTCTCCTGAAATAATAATTACTCTTATGGACTTTCCCGTGCAAACACTCCAGCGGTAAGGGAGAACAAAATCCACCATTAGGTTTCTATCAATAATCGTTTCCAGGGCCTATGCGGTCTTGTTTTGCCGTGGATCGCTGTTATCGTGCCGCTATAGACCCGATTAAAACACACCTTGCATTTTTAATTAAAGGCGTAATGGCAGCATTAGGCTTCCGGCATCGAAAACCAAAAGTTCGCTGAAGGAGCTCGTCAGCATTGATTGTGTACACTTCCAATCAGAAGCATATCTTCTTATGGACGGAAATCGGAGTGGTAGATAATGTATAAAGAAAAGGTTCATATCGAGTCCAAAATAAGGCAATTTCTATGTAAATCGGCAATAAAGCAGAACTTTTGCAAATGCTTAGGGCCTTTTTCCATTACTGACGTGCAGTCTGTTCAGAAATCGTTTAACTGCTTGATAGCGGCTGTCCTATCTCGCCCGAGATTTGCTTACCTTTCCTCTTCCATTAATGTCCTCCGCGATATTAAGCCGTCTTCCAGACACATGAATATCGGTGGCCGCTCGCGCCGTAGCATCTGATTATGCCGTCCGATAATTCCGTCGTGAATGACGCCACGCCGTATTCCGGCTAGCCGCGTCTGCGCTATTAAGAGCGCGATAAAGGATAGCCATTCATCTCACACTGAACTTTAGGCTAGTGACTGACCAGACATGCTGATAAAGGAGAAATGGGAACTTTTGGCAAGTCGGCGTTTAATACGGAACATAACGAGTGACCCCCAAACGCACATCCGCATCATTAAGTTGTTACTCCTGTGCAAAGTTATTCTTTGTTTGCGTTACTTTACTTCCTGCCTCAACTTTGGACTAAAATGATTAAAGATTTTTCGAATCAGCAAGTTCTCTCCTCTAACTGGGCCCACTCCTCCCTGCAGGCCTCCTTGAGGCGTTCTGATTATATATTAACTCTTTTGATATCGCCATCTGTAAAAGGATCATTTATTATTCCGCTGCTGGTAGGACCTCAACTCTTAAAAGTTTGTTTTATTTTTCCTTTAATGGGACTTGATCATTCAAATCAGGGACTATTTTAAACCCACCACACTTTTCCAACTTTCATAAAAGTGATAAGCCGGGGGAGGGAGGGAGTGGGTTGTGTTTGGAGTTCCGGAGGACAATCCGAAGTTTCTGAAATTAGCACAATGTCCCTTTTACAAAACAGACTCCCACTCCAGCTCTTCTGAAAGATATTTGATAATAAGATCAGGATCACCCAAACCAGAACCACTGAGAAACAGAGAGTTGTGAGGATTTCACACCTAAATAGTTCCAAACAAACCACACTGAGGGTGTAAATCACAATTTTTTATTTCGATACACTATCATAACGATTCAGTGGATATTGATTCGATATCCAATGACATTGCAGAGTCTACTATGATACAGTTTTGATTTGATTCAGTTCAGGAGCCACTGATATCATATGCTGATTAAAAACAATCACTTCCATTTATATAAAAAACAAAAACAAAAAGCAGCTAAAATATCATTTTGACATTTTCATTCCTGAGCCACGGTCCACAGTACACCACTACTACTGGACAAACAGCAGCAACTTGGATATTGATTGGTAAATATTACACAGTATTTTAATTTTTGAACAGTCTATACAATAACTGTACTTATGTTATGTTTTACCTCACTGTTTGTCTAGGAACATTTAGAATGGAGAGATGGGAAATAATCTCTTTCTACTTCTACTTCTAGTTTAAAGTGTATATTTTATATTTTATTTATATATTCTTTGTTCCATGTGCCCTATTTGTTCTTCGTTCCCTGTTCTTTGTTGTTTGCATTGTGAAAACTGGAGCCGCGTCGCCTCATCTCTCTGTGTACTTGTACAGTATATAGCACAGATGACAATAAAGTTTAATTTGACTTTGACTTTGACTTTGAAGTACAAATACTTCATTACTGTACTTAAGTAGAATTTTCGGGTATCTTTACCTCATTTTATTTACATACATTTTTAGCATGAATCTCTGTACTTTCTACTCCTTACATTTTCAAATCAGGCTCGTTACTCTTGTTTGGTTTAATTTAAATGAAGTTTATCAGGCCATTTTGCTGTGCATTTTACCTATTGCGCCATCCAGACATCTTGACTGATTGGTTGAGGCTTAAAAACGTAGTAAACACGCACGGAAAAGACAATCCCGTTGGTGTATTCGTCTAAAAGCAGGCGACAACTCGGTGGGAAATGATGTGGTGATTGCGGTGCAGCTCCACCAAATTTACTTCAGTTGAGATGAGTTTACTTGCGTGTACTTTTGACACCTCTGCCAGAAGGCACAGTATCAGAGTCAATGTGTAATTCAGAATATGAAGCATTTGCCCTCCCTGACTACCAGTGTATCCGCCCTTGTTGTGTACTTTTGGATTACTCTTTTGCCTGTTGTTCTTGTGTTTAGTTTTCAAGTGAGTAAAAATGAGTGATTAATTTGTCATTGTGAACACAGCACAAAATGTAACCTCTGCATTTGACCCAAAGCAGTAAGGAGCAGTGGGCAGCTGACATCCAGCGCTGGGGAGAAGTGCTTGGGCACGGTACCTTGCTCATGAGAACCTCAGTGGCACATTTACCGGTCCGGGAGAATGATCTAAGCATTACCTTATCAACTGCCTAATGAAATTAGCAATATGAAGCTATACCATGACAAGTTTCCTTAGCACACAGCAATTAGCAAAGATTAGCATAAAAATTTCATGGAAAAAGAAACTTGTGGTGCTAGCATTTAAAGACATTTAATGTTACATTGATGTCTTCCATAGGTTTCAACCTTCCTTATGTTAACCCCTACCTTTAGCTTCACCTAGCTCAGCGTTTTTCGATCCCAGCCCTCGCGGACCACCGCTCTGCACAGATTCCAGTTTCCCGACCCACAGCACAGCTGATGCTACTGATTAGCTAATTAGCGACGCAGGATCGGCGTGCGGCAGTGCAGGAAATACCGAACCTGTGCAGAGCGGTGGGCCGCGAGGACTGCGATTGAGAAATGCTGACCTACCTGACATCCTCCTAACTCTCTAACCGTTACGCTACCAGCTGCCCCAGTGGTTTGTCTTCTCTGTCTGTTTTCAGATTCTCTTTTGCATGGTCCTTTGCTAATAAAGCAGTCAATTGCTGAACTCTGCACTTTTAGAAACATTACAGAGATTAAATAAATTGGCCGTATGCATCATTGTGCAGATGCTTATGATCAGAAAAGCTCATGTTTCATTTTTGACCTGTGTGCATGAAAACCATCTAAAGACATCATTGGTTTGAAAATGCTGGTTTAGTTCCTGGTGTATGTGACAGAATCGCCTGGTGTTGGCTGGGTTTCATTTGGGGAACGTCACAGTACTCATTAAGTGCTAACAGCTCAAGCCAGACTACTTATTTTGGGTGCTATTGCACAGAAATAAAACTTGACAGCCACAGATGGTTTAAGGAGCCCATTTTACCCCACTGAGCAGCGAGCCTGGATTAATTTGCGTACCTGATATGTTCTCATCAAGGCAAAAAGACTGAACTCAGCGTAAGTACACAACTTAAGGGAGATTAGGCTTCTTTAATAAAAGTCAACAGCAAATAAAAATTTGGAAATTCATGTTAAAGTCTTCTAGTGATGGAGCTCCAGCTCAGAGCTCAGTCTCAACATTTCTGTGTGGCGTAATTATCCCTGCTGTTGGAGATGTAACTTTCTTCAACATCTTGCCACAGTCCAAGCTTACGCGCTTTGCATCTAGTTGTGAAGTGCTAATGTATTCACACTGCCTCCTTTAAAATATTCACGCAGCGGTGAGCCACCGAGACTCATTGGCTGTCTCCTGAGCTCTGGTGGAAGCTATGCAAAGCCTAGTGAGAGGGACTGGCTGTGGTTAATTATTAAAATCATTAAAAATATTCACCAATCGCTGCGAGGCAGCTGTACCTGTGGCGTCACTAAAGATCAGCGAGCGAACCAAGCTAACGGTGCACAGCGAAGACAGATGGAGGCCCAGCTTTTAAGTGAGTGATTGTCATGGTGAACACACCCCAGCACAGCACACAGTGCACAACAATCAAACGTGACCTCTGCATTTGGCTTATCTGTGAAGGAGCAGATGGTACCTTGCTCATGGGTACCTCAGTGGTACCTTTACCAGTCTGGGACTTGAACGAGTCACCTTCTGATCACGGGGCCAACTTCCTAACCGTTCTGCTACCAGCTGCCCCCAGCAGCTACTAACAACTTTAATAAACATCTGCGATATAAACTGTAGGATATAGTCACCGTGGATTATGGCTGACCTGTGACCTCCATTAACTTAACACACGTCGCTCATGAAAAGCACTTTCCATTTTTCCCGCCTTTGTGCAAGAGGCGGACCTCATTTGAATCTCAAGGCTGCCACAGCACTCAGAAATTTGTGGAATCGTAATAGAAAAAAACCCGTTTGAGTTCCTCTCATGAATGTGGCATCAGTCCTCGATCACATTTGAGCTTATTTCATCACGCTGACCGTAGCTATTTCTTCAATCTTGTCCGTTTAACTTTTTATTTGAAGGTTGTGAATTAAGAGATATCAGGTCTTTATGAGTCTTTCAAGTCCTGCATTCATCCAGATCTGTGAAGAGACGCGCCGGCGCTGATTAGCACGTCCTCTAGCCGAGCGTCGGAGTCTTGTAGAACTGCTCTGGATTCTTCTGTCAGTTCAGGACAGAAGAAGGTGAAAATAACATCTACAAAACAAAGTGTGTTTTTCAGCGTTTGATGGGGGGGGTTAAAACTTCCAATTTCGACGAGCTTCTTAAGGAATAAGTGAGGGTGAAAAGCGAGCGGCTGCTTGTTATGGTATAGTCAGTAAGATATCTTGTTGGAGAGTATCTATTGAAAGCAAAACTAATGGAATTCTGTGTGGCGGCCCGTCTGGCGTATTCTGATCACTAGAAGATTGCACTATTGACCAAATGTCAGGCACAGAGCGATGCGATGATTGAATAAAAGTGTATACATAATCGAAACTGAGAACTCTGCCAGGGCTGCCTTCTGTTGCCTCTCTAACTACACCCTGGGAAATTCTAAAAAATCATTATCCCCTTCCACCCTCCTGCTTCTGCTACACACACACACCCACCCACACACACACACACACACACACACTCACACACATACACACACCAGTTATGCAGCTAACCTCTCCGCTTGTACATTCAGAAGCAAACTCTTATTGAAATGCTACTTTGTTTGGCTCACGGAAAGATTTTACACACACATAAATACACAAAGACGCACAGATAGAAAGACACATTTACACACACACAAACACACACACATACATATACATGTATATAAATATATATACATATACATATATATATATATATATATATGTACTGTATACACACACACACCTACACTAATGCATACACACACTCAGACACACCAATACACACTCCACATACTCAGACACAAAGACACATATACACACATACCAAAACACACACACACACCTACACTAATGCATTAACACACACACACACACACACACACACTTCACGCTTATGCATACACACATACATACACAGAGACACACACACACACATTCAGACACCCCAACACACACTCTTATTTACACACTCAGACACAAAGACACATTTACACACATAGCTAAACACACACATACATATACAGACATCAACATACACATATACCCATACATACATAAACAATCACACACACATACACAAATACACCTAAACATACCCATACATACACGATCACACAAACACACAAATACACCTAAACATACCCATACATACACGATCACACAAACACACACATACACACACATACACACACCCATATACAAGTATACATATACACACATACACATATACATTCACACACATACTCATACGTACATAAACAATCACACACACACAAACACAACACATACTGACAAACACACACGCACATACACAAATACACATATACACACATATATGGACAACCATACACATATATAGACACATGTACGTATATAAACAATCACAAACACCCACAGAAATACACAAACATATTCACACAGGCATATATACATGTTTACACACAATTACACACATACACCATTCCTCAATTCTTCACTAAGCCCAATGATCACTGGATCACATCCATCATTCACTTTACGTACAGGCAGTAAAATTTTGGGGGGCAAGTGATTGTGGCATGGCTGGTGAAGGAGGACCGCTTGAGGATGACCGAGAGCCTGCCGTTACGGAGCGGTTTGGGTTCCCGGGTATTTAGATGAGTGAGGGCTGATGTGGGTGACCCTAAACATCCCTCACACCCCAGCGCTTCAACCACACACTGTGGCATGTCACATTATGCCCACTCTTACACATTTTAACCATCATACAACAAGTCCAGTTCATGCTTAACAGTTTCACCGCTTTGTGAAGACTGGGCTTTATTCACCATTTTTTTCTTGAGGTTTTTTTTTCTTAGATTTGTTCTTAAGAGAATTAAGACTTTTAAATAGTAGAATACGGGCGGCACGGTGGCGCAGTGGTTAGTGCTGCTGCCTCACACCGAGAAGGTCCTGGGTTTGAGCCCCGGGTCGGCCTTGTGGCCTTTCTGTGTGGAGTTCTGGTTTTCTCCAAAAGTCTTGGTATGCAATATAGGTTAATTGGTGACTCTAAATTGGCCCCGTAAGGTGTGAATGTGTGCTTGCGCCTGCCCAGGGTTGATCTCCAACTTGCGCCCGTAAGTTCCCGGTATAGGCTCCAGTCCCCCTGCGATCCCAGCTGGGATTAAGCAGTTCAGATATGAACAAATGAAAGTAGTAGAATATTATTCAACAGCAGAATTGAAGCAAACGCGCCAAGATAATGTTTTGCGGAAACAGACATGCGACAAAATGTGCCTAAGAGAGCTCTTCATTGTATTTAGATTCTGTTCTTACCCAGAAACAAATCTTAATTAAGAAAACATTGGTGAATGTTAGAATGTTTTAAAAATTGCCTGAGTGGCTTTTCAAGAACAAGTTTCTTCTTAAGAACGCTTGGTGAGCGAGGCCCATTGTAATTATGATGGTAGATTAATAAATGAAGTTGAAAGTAAAAAATGAATCCACCCACACACACACATTTTAAAAGTAATATAATTTCCAATCGAACAAATGCCTGAACGTACATCATAACGTTTAAGTAACACTCCCGGTAATTCTTTTATTTTCCTAAATGAAATGCATGAGTAGCTCTTAATTTATTCTCTTAATTGTGAAACCGGCATTTTTTTCTTTTTTTACTTCACTAAAAACACGGCCTCCGTGCACCTGGGCAATTATGAGCATGACTACAGAGTGCACCCAGGAGCAATTACTTCCAAACACGTTGAACAGAATTTGACTGAAGCATGTGGAGGACATTCGCTTATTGTGAATCATGACATAACCGGAGAGGTTAGAATCCCTTTTCATCAGGGGCCCAGGTAATGATAAAGACTCCAAATCCATTCTGAATTCTCATTTACAGCTGTGTGAGGACGGCCCCATCTGTTCCGTGGCAAGATCCCTTCCAGTAATCTTTGATATCGCCCGACGCTATTAGGCAAAGAAGAGGCTGGGCTAATGGACCTTCAACAGCTCATTTGTTTGAAGCAATTATTCCGAGGCGACCCCTTCCTTAGAACGCCTCCACCAAAACGACGTGTAATCTGTTTCTGGAGGAGAAGGCATTTCATTGAAGGCCATGGGGAGCAGCAATAACAAGAAACGATGGAACTTATTTCACTGAGCTTTCATGGAGACCATCAAACAAATGGTAAATGCTTGAAAGAAATGTTCGGTTCAGCTTCTCTCAGACTTAGCTTCCAACCAGCTGGTATTCACTCAACCAGATTAAAATAATATTCAGTCTTCAAATAATTTCCAACAAATGGAATTGCGCTATACTAATTGACAATTTCTTATAGTTATGAGTGCCAGACAATTAATTGGCAATCCCAGCTTTTGTGTAAAAAAATCTGTTGGCATTAGTCTGGCGTCACCCCAGGATTTTTTTTTATTTGGACATTTTCATCTAAAGCAGGGCTGCCCTAATTTACACAAAGCCTAAAAAATGTGTCTTCACATCACAGTTCTGTGACTCATGACATGTGAAATGGAACTTTTAAAAGATAACTTAGTTCCATTTTCAGAGTTCACTAACACAGCTGGGAGAATTCATTTAAGTCCGTGGCAGACTGTAAGTGAATCCCAGTTTAATGAAATCTCTCTTTATTATGAGTCACTCTCCCCTGGGGCTCATAGTATGTCCCATACAAGCCCTCAAATCCAGGACGTGTTAAAAATGCACAAGTGGCAGAGAGCAACCCAATCCTCAGTAAATAAACTATTAAACAAGCAAAGTGAGTGAGTCTTGTTTCAAGTAGGTCGCTAGGAGTTTAATAGCACAGAACAAATGGATCTTTTGTTTTTACCTGTCGGAAGATGCCACTGCTATTATCCATGCGTCGCCCTGTCAGAATCTGGACTGAAAATATGTTTTTCATTCTCAGCCTACAGTTTAAGATCAAATCATCTTCACTGAATCATATCTGAGCAGTTTGCTTATGCATATATTTGTATTTTCTTGAACATTTTTGCCCTCGTGCTTCCCGCTTTCTTACTGTTAAATTGGGCTTGGGCGTGGTCGTAATTGGTCTTGATTTATCTCGTAAAAATAGAGATTTTGCTACAGAATTCTGTGAAATTCTACCTAGTCTTATTGGCTGAGTGTTCTGACAGAGAAAATATGACTTTTGTGACAAGGACCAAGCGCCTTGTACAAATACTCAGTGGATTTTTTGTCACATGTTCAATATTTCACAGAGTATGCTGTTTGTGAGACGCTCAAAACAGTTTTCGACTCAAAAAAACAGCCTCGGTCCCTCTCTGCTCGTAGACCCCGCAATACACTGATGACTCGAGTGCTTTTGAGAATATTACTTATCCGAGACAGACAAAATCAAAATGGTTGAAACAGATGACAGCATGGAAGTGCGAGGTCTTTGGTGTGAACGCACCTCTTTGGCTGAGTGCACGGTTCCAGACATTGACAACACATGCAGAAGGGTTGGCATTAAACCCAGACTCCACATTTCCTCATGCAATGCCCCATTTTTTTTGTTACTCTGCATAGCATTGAGATGCACATTGCCTTGCAAAAGATGGGTTCATCTACTAGTTGCTTGCTGTTTTTCTCTCTCTCCCCCGATTTTTTTTTAAGCTGCATTCTGAGATCAGACAATGAGAGAGTGATGTAATATTGCGGCCTGGTCGACTCTGTAATGCAGTCAATGGTATAAGTCCTGGCGCAATTTAAAACTGCTTATCCAAGCCGAATCCAAATGGGAAATCACTCCCAAACAGTTTTCTTTCATAAGCACTTCGCCGGGGCTATGTTCATCTCTGCACGTTCAAATTGCTTTAGAAATATATATATAAGCTCATGATGACTATGCCAGCTCACGGCCTCGTCTCCCGCTTTCAGAACTGCGGGGCCGAGTGCCTCAGTCTCACCCTGTCACCGGTTTTCAATATCACCACTCCCACCGTGCCAGAGGAGTGTGTCCACACACACACAGAGCCTCATATTGGAAAATAATGGGCCAAGTGCAGGCTTTGTACAAGCAGAGCATTACAACCAGACCCTAGCAATCCCACAACACCCCATCGCCTTATTTCTTTCCTTAGCAGATGGTTGCTGCCTCCTTTCTAAGACAACGCAGGATCTCTGTGTTTTCTGTTGTGGAAAAGCTGAAGTGTCGGATCAGAGAGGTTTTGAAGCTGTCCGAAGTGGGGGGTAGGCTCTTTTCCTGGTGCGTTTATTTTTTATTTCTTTATTTTTGTTACCAAGCTGCATATATCAGAAGAGCCTTGCATTTAAGTTCGAGATGGAAGATGGCGTCTGAAGCGTCACATCTGCAGGTACAATGAGTTGGGATGTGATAGGCAGCTACCTGGTATCCCTGGCCCTCTGAGAGCAGGATCTGGTGTGATCATCACAGGGGGATTAGCTAACTATTCCACTGGGTCTCCAACGAGCAAAGAGAGCAACCAATTAAAACATGAAGGAGGGGACTCTCTCGCTCCTATGCAAAAAAAAAGGGAGGGGTGGGAGGGTGTTGAGGCGAAAAAGGCAGGGTTGAGATGTAAAGATTCACAGTTTGAATTTGACGCATCAGCCCCGTTTTTCGACGCTGTGTTCTGTCTGTAACGGAGGGAAAAAAGCCCCGATCTTGAGCGGCTTTGAACCCCGAAAGAAGCATGAACTACATGCCTAATTTGCAGTTTTATGCCACAGCACATTCGCGTCAAGCCTACAGAGGTTGTGACATGAGACGGCAAAAAAAGAGACGATCGTGTCACGTCTTCATGATGTTTACCCATTCCGCATTCGTTGCCCTATGCTCAGGAGGGGGGCTTGGCGTTCGCTGATGCCAATCTGGCTGGTTGGTAGGCGCTTGTAGAGTGAGAGTTCATGCTGTGTGGCCTTTGCTCTTCCCTGGGCACTTTGCTCTACTTGTCGCCTTGAAGAGCCAGCCTGTCAGAGAGCATTAGATAACAAGCAAGCCGTCTTAGCATGGCTAAACTGCTCATTAGAAGCAGCCATGACTGAACTAATGAATTGCCAAAACCAGGCTTTGGGTGCTACTTAGTACATCACTTCAGCCCCTTTCTGGTAACACAGTCATTTTTGGCTCTTTAAGTAGAGACCACCGTATGAAAGTAGCTAGGAAGTGAACATATACATTGAAATTCTATTCAAATTTTAGGATAGAATACGAAGCAAGTGATTATTTGTTACACTACAGCACAGCACAATGCACCACAATGAATGACCTCTGCATTTGCCCATCCGTGAAGGCTTGGGGACGGTACCTTGCTCATGAGTACCCAAGTGGCACGTTTACTGCTCCGTGATTTGAAGCGACAACCTTCCGATCCAATTTAGAGTCACCCATTAACCTATATTGCATGCTTTCGGACTGTGGAAGGAAACCGGAGCACCCGGAGATAACCCACGCAAACACAAGGAGAGCATGCAAACTCCACACAGAAAGGCCCTACGGCTGACCCAGGGCTCAAAGCCAGGACCTTCTCGCTGTGAGGCGGTAGCGCTAACCACTGCGCCACCGTGCTGCCCTTTTATTATTCATTTAAAAACATTCATTTATTTTTGTTCCATTGCCTTAAAGCACATTGAATAACCTCTGTGTAAGATAATGTGCTATCTAAATAAACTTGCCTTGCAAATGCAATTTTAAAGTATGTGGTCTAGTCATGGAAGAAGAAGTGACGCTTTGGGAAAAAGCACTGCTTAGCAATCAGGAGGCAAGGAATGAAGCTGGAAGCCTAGCTTAAAATGTTGGCCTTACAGTATGCATTTACCTTTACAGAATTTACCAGACACTCTTATCCAGAGTCACTTACAGTTCCTAATTACAGCGACAGTCTTCCTGGAGCTACTTAAGGGTCTTGCTCAGGGATCCAATGGTGGACATGCTGAAGGATTTGAACCCACAACCTCTTGGTCCAGAGGTAAGCATCCTACCCCTAGACTACCACATGCCTTTATAATGGTGGGTTTCCAAAAGTTTAGTTGAAATCCTTAATGACAAACCATCTAACAGCAAACTTTAAACCACAGAACATATTCTAAGTTTATTATAAACGGCTAAGGTTCAATTTGGAAGCACGTAAGAAGATCCCAAGTGTCCAGCAGTGGTTGCATTTTCTGAGTCTTCATTCGTGCCTGCTTGGAGGAACGTGAAGACTGGCAGTTGCTTGAGCCTCTGTGAAACGTGCCGATTAGCCATCTTAATTAGCTGTCGTCTTCAGCTGTGATTTCCCTCTGCATGATGGAAAGTTGCTCTCCAAGGATCGATCACACAGAGGAGGCAATCTGTTTTGAATCCGTTAGTTCTGCGCTGCCTCTCAGCAGAAGGTTGGAGAAGTTAGTCAGGGGTGCCGGCACAGGGATTTGTCATTGCGGACTGCAAAAGACATCAAAAAGATCACTTCAAATGATTTTTTTGTTTCAGTTCTTCTGTGATCTTATCTTGAAGGCTCTGAACAGGGTGGTGGAGAAATAGGATCTCAGTGCTAGTGCTCCTTTCTGAATGAGGAACCTATGATTTCATAATTCTTGGATTTACCATTCTTCATTAACCTCAGTGAGAGACGATTAATAAGGAGATTGAAAAATCTAACTTACATTTACTAATATTAGCAATGCTAATTTTTTCAATAGTTTATCTGTAATTAAGCTACTTTTAAACCACAGCAGCTTCTCCAGTAACTATTTTAACACGTAGCATGGCAAAACTATTATTTATGTCTTTTTACAAAGATGGATATTTTCTGATTTTAATTAGTATAAGAGGCATCTGATAGGCTCCTACATGCTCTTTGCATCACATTGCACCATTAACAGCTGCAAGATGGAGTCTGAGGATGGAGTCCACCTTAGGGTACATGGAAGCACAAATTCATCACCGTATTCAAACTATGAAACTATGTAAGAAAAAATGGACTGAACTTACACTTTTGAGTGTATCGTAAGCATCATGTTTTGCTTTTTTTAAAAACATTTATTAGCTTTGAAGTGAATGTAAGTGATTATTTGTCATTGTGAACACAGCACAGCACACAGTGCACTTGAACCATCTGTGAAGGAATAGTGGGAAGCACCCGGGGAGCAGTGCTTGGGGGCAGTATCTTGCTCATGAGTACCTCAGTGGTACCCTTACCGATCCAGGATTTGAGCCGGCGACCTCCCGATCACAGGGTAAACGCCTAAACTGTTATGCCCCTTTAAGAGTATCCCACAACAAAATAAATCAGTATTACTGAAGGAAATACCTTAGCTGTAGTTAGCACCTGTAGCTGAGCTACTTTTAATCATAAGCAATTTGTAGCTTGAAATGCCACCATTTAAAAGTGCTTAAAACAGCTCATAATTAATTGATCACAAGATTCAAACATGGCTTTATTAACATGGAACACCAAGTGAGGGCTGAATTGTGGACAGATATTAAACTCCTCATTTATATGCATAAAATTCCCATTTTCTTTCATTCACTATTCATAACATCACCATTTTTAGACAAGTCTTTTGGTAAGGGTTTGGATTTTTAAAAAACTGTTAAGACTTGCTTTTGTTGGACTTTCCTTATGAACTTAACTGAGGATGAAAATTGTTCTGTTTTTTATGTAGCAACCTACCAAACCACCATAGCTGCTAAATTCAGGCTTTTTGACCTCTCAAAGCTCAACCTCTCCTATTCTGTGCGGCTAAAGTGCTCTCTGTTCCCGCACTTTTGTCACTCTCTTCTATACCATATTGTAATGAGGCCATTGTGTGTCCTGTCTGCACTGACTTTCACCGCATGCTAACGACCTCACAATCCAAGCATGTACGAGTCAATTAGTGAACAGTGAAGAGAGCGGGCTGAAGGTTAATGGTATTAGTGGGAGAGTAGGTGTACTGTGTTTTCTGCGCAAGTCTGTTGCTCTAATAACATCAGGCCAGATAGATCAGGGCGAGGACGGCTGGAAAACGCTTAATGTCATTAACCCTTCTGACTTCTTGAAGAGAACACGACCCACTCGAATCTGTTTCTGAATCAGCCCTAAAACTGATCTCTGATCAGCGTTGAGGGTTGTTTGCGCCGGCTGCCGCGTGTAGGTGGGAAAATCATAGTGAGAGTACAGGGGTGACATCTAAGCATCGCTTCATGTTGCCAATTAGCGCTCACAGATCCATGTTGCGATGAAACTCAGAACCTGATCTAACCAGCCTAAAGCCTCTGAGATCTCCCCTTCTACAAAGACTTCAGCACTTCCAAAGCAAACACACATTGTGATGTCGGTTCTTCAACTTGGGCATTCTGTGTCACTCTTTTGACATGTAGTTTTGGGATCACGGTGGCATTTCGGCAGAGTTTGGCCTTAGAATTTACTTTTACTTTTAATTCAACTGACATATATATCAATGTAAGTAATTTGAATGGTGCTTTACAATTCCATGGTTATTGGCATGTTTCTTTCATGCAATGAAAATGCACAATATGTTATGAAATACACAATTAAACCTATAATTAGTGTATTACATTCCGTTTTTAAAATAAATTGTGCAATACTTTACATTTATCTTTAACTAACAATTAGAAGAGCTGACTACTGTAAATTGTCATTCATTCATTATCTTATAACCAGAATTACAGGTGTGGGACGAGGACCAACACTGGGCGGTTGCCAACACACTCACGTACACACCTCTAGTGGCTAGCCAATCACCCTATAAAGTAAAAGTGAGTGATTATTTGTCATTGTGAACACACCACAGCATGGCACACAGTGCACCACAACCAAATGTGACCTCTGCATTTGACCTGTCCTTGAAGGAGCAGTGGGCAGCTAACAAGGGCAGCGCCCGGGGAGCAGTGTTTGGGGACGGTACCTTGGTCATGAGTACCTCAGTGGTAACTTTACCGGCCCTGGATTCAGCCGGTAAAGTGTGTGCTTTTGAACTGTGGAAGAAAAGTGGACCAGCCAAAGAAAATCCACACGAACATGGTGACAGCGAGCAAACTGCAACCTTCTGTCGAACCCAGGACCTTCTTGCTGTGAGGCAACGATGCTAACAACCACTCCACCATTCCAAATTAGCTCCTTGATGTTAATGCTAATTTTTTATTGCAGTACAAAGCAGTCACTATTCTGAAAATGTTTAACAGTATGATTCAGCTTGTTAGCCTTTGCTCAGTGGACCAACTATGAAGAACAATCTCTCCTTTTGTACTTTTCAGTGACTTGTGATACCAAAGCCAAAAATGTCTGTGCAAAACAGTTCTTTTCTTTACATTTTGCTAGGATAATGAGACAGTGGGTACAGTGATTTATTGCAGCATGAGCAAACATACGTGTAAATTCTGGTCCTCAAGACATTAAAAATTTACCCTAAATAACACAAGAATGTCTGGCTCTTTGGAAGCAAAATATGAAGAAATTAAACTTTTGTCCAGGACTGTACATATTCAAGGGCTTCATGTGGTATTTTTGGGCTTGGGCAAGAAGGAATGGCAAGACAAAGTGAAAGTTGGGATTCCTATTATATTTGTGATTACATTCATGTATTTTGGGATGTTTTAAGACACACACTACAGTAGGGAAGAAAAGAAAACTGATTTAATGCATCACCTGGACATTACAGCATCTGCGACCAATGTAACTGAAACCTTTTTCAAACTCTACATCAAATTGAAGTTTTAACCCTCAAGGATCAATACAATTGAAACCAATATTTGAACTGGATACTGAGCAAATAATATAATTGCGTCTTTAACAGCCATAATCCTACAGCCGAGGTGCCGGGCCGGGCTTTGCCTAGGGTCTATGCTAAAACGGTAACATTAAATCTTATTACAAGGTCCTTTTGTGAGGCATATAAACGAGGGGTTCTATTGCAAGCCCAGCTCAATTTTACTGTCAACTGATGCTCTGCACTGCAATCAGGGATTGTCTGCAAGAGATTAAAAGATATTTTCCTCTTCAGGCGGAGTAAATTGGTTTTGGATTAAGGCTGATTGATTGCCACAGAGGTATACAGCAGTCTGTTTGAAATGCTCAGTTCTCAACACACCAGTAATTTTAGCCGAGATACTCAAGGAAAGCAGGGCGGACGGAATCGATTGATATTATGTAGCTGGTTCCAGTATGGCATTGCATCGCTTAAGGTTATCATTAAAGACCTGGAGAGAGATTATTCAGGTTCATCTTCTTGCGGTTTAAGAATGTGTGTGTGTGTGTGTGTGTGTGAGTGTGTGTTCATTGTGACAGCCTCATATCCACAGGGCGTGTTCATTGACAGCACAGGTCCATTGTAATGGGAGATGTATTGGAGAAATGTAAATAAGTGACCTCTAAAACTTCAACTCAAACCCACAGTCTGATCCGTCAGGTAAAATAAATATTTCATTGCCATAGACACTTACGCACACTTACTGCTTCACTAGAGAATACTTTTCCAATTTGAACATAAGGATGTCTGAAAGGGTTTCACACTGAGAGACATACAGATTGGCCATGTATGTAAATGTTGCTCTCTGGCCTTCAAAACAGTTGTCATACATTGTCAGCCAAGTTAAAAGGTTGTTAATATTTTGGGGAAATGTCATCTAAAATTACAGGATTAATGCTGTTGGTCTAATCGATAAACCCTGGCATGTGCAACTTTAATGATGACACATTATTTATTATCATTTTCTCAAAGGTGGAATTTGTGTCATAAGTGAAAAATTACCTCTGGAGTTTTTTCCTCCCTGAAAAGTCTTATTGCAATTCATTTCACAGCATCATGCAATTAATTTCACATTTCCTCAACGTAAACAAGGTGCAGGCAGAAGTTTTGGAGCAGGGTTTCAAGGTGATGTAATGATGCAAGAAATAAAGTTGAACACTGAGTAACTCCCAAACTAAAGGATTTAATAAGTTTGGAATGATCAGGTTATGCTGAACGTATTTAATAGAAACTGCACTTAAAGCTGTTTTGTAGACGAGTTAAAGTAATTTAATATATACATATCCTCAAAGAAAAAGAAAAATATAATCATTTATCAGTTCAAAATGGCATAACAATGCAAGCTTGATGATGTTAAATATACTTAATGTTAAAAATTAAAATTAGCATGAAATCATTGGAAATTATCTAAACATCTGTCTGTGTCAGCATTGTATTACTTTAACATGTTTCCTAGGAGGATCTGCTCGTTTTGGACTTAAATAGTTGGCATTTGTCACTTGACCACATTTGCCAATATCCTGTTCCACCCACCTTCTTGCCCAAGGGCATTCAGGAACTATCCCATTCTGTAACAGTGTCACATTCTACTTAGGTATTCCGGCTCTTGAACTGGCCTTTGCTTTTGTTCTGAACAAATTAATTGCTAGTTGAATTAAGTAATCTCCATCGATTCCCCCTGGTGTAATAGTGGGACCCAATTTCCTGTGGTCTGGATATTCTTTAAATCCACAGGGCTCCCCTTAGACCCATTACTAAAGGTGATCCTTCAGACTTTGTCAAAGAGAGTCTCAGTAACTCACAGTAGCGGCCCCTCTGCCAAAAGCTAAAATTGGTCTGAGGGGCCGAAAGAGAAAGAGAGAGAGAGAGAGAGAGAGGGGAAGAGAGGGTGAGAGAGAGCGACGAAGTGGAGAGGAAGATGGCATAAAAAAGCTACGCATCCCTTGACCCTACTTGAGGGTCACCTACCTCCAGCAATTACCAAGTAGCCCTCTGAGGAGAGGCCTTGCTGGTCGTTCGAGCCAAGTCACAGGTGTGCCTCTGTGCCTTCTGGGAGACGAGAACTCTGGGAGAGAGGATACCTATATAGGTATTGCGTGTGTGTGTGTGTTTGTGTGTGTGTGTGTGTGTCTGTGTGTGCGTGTACTGCGGTAATGTCCAGTTGTGAAAGCAGTGGATTGCAGATATAAAAAAAGTGCGACATATGTTAAGATGAGAATATAAAGCAGGCGCTCTGGGCTTTTTTAAATGTCAGTGATTCTCGGCAGAGGGCCTTAGTCAGAAGGAGGGCGAATATAAACCCGCACAATAAACCAACACATGGCACTGCACCTGGATACTGACACCCAGCATCTCCTGGCAAGGGGAACAGGATGCATGCGTCTCACACACACTTCGCAATACGCCGTTCTCCGCATCCGCTCATTAAAGCTTCGCCATCGGGTCACAGCATGTGGGTGTACTGAGTGCTTTTACACATAGAATTTATTAAGGTCAATTTTAATCGGTGTTTCTCCAATGGCGTCCTTTTTCCGTTCAGGCAAAACTGTGTTTAAGATGTCATTTTGGCTGCTTGTGAAGGCTGACACTACTTACAGCCTGATTTTTGTGTCTATATGTAATGTTTGAAATGCACCAACACACAGAACCTGTGCTTCAGACAAAAAAAATGGTACCCAGTGATGATTGGCACATAGTGCACCCACAGTTCCTGCATCTCCCCATGTGACGAAACTGTCTCCCCTTTCAAGCGCAGACGCATGACATTCGCATTTCCCTTAAGTGCTCTGTGTTTTAGCACGCCACTAATTAGACGCGTAATCGGAGTGGCTCTGATTGGCATTATAAACGCGATGCCATCGCTTTGCACTGTTCACGCCACCCTCCTTTACTTTAGCATCCCCTCTCCGAGTTGCCATCAGAGGAATTATTAAAGATAAAAAGACATTATGAAAAAAAGATCCTCCCCTGACAGATATTATCATTACAACCTTTTATCAAAAGTACAAACTGGGTTTCTCCCCCACCCTCCCTCCCTCACTCGCTCTATCCATCTTTCTCTTTCTCCATCTCTTTTTATCACTTCCACCTCACATGTCTCCTGTACCATCCTTCACTCTTTCCCAGGGTATTTCAGTGGGGAGAGAAAAAGAAGCGAGCAAGCAAGCATGTGCGTGTGAGAGGTGATGGTGGTGGTGGTGGTGGAGGGGGATAGGGATAGAGAGAGAGAAAAGAGAGATAGAAGGAGACAGAAAAAAGAAGACTGAGCTCTGTCAATTGGAGTGAGTGCACTCCTAAGTCGGGCTTCACTACAAAGGTTAGCAGATCTGACTGTCAATACTGTCAGAGGAATGGAGTCTTTGGGAAAGGGAGGGAGGGGAGGAGGTGGAGACACGAAGGTTAGGTGGTGGTGGTGGGTGGAGGGAGGTGGTGGAGGAGGAGGGCTTGCTTTGAGAGAAAGAGATACTTTGATATTTCGGAATGTTAGAAGGGTGAATGTGGAGAACTGGAGGTTGGGGATCTAATTACCGGGCCATAATTGGGGGCTGGGGAATAGGTTGCCGTCCTCTCAACTCGCTGCAGATCAATTATGTTAAGAGAACATCTGTAAGTAGAGCTTAATGAGGTCCATTAGAGCAACATGCGCTGCCTTCCCTAACGGTGCTTGTCAGCTTCTTGGATGAGCTGGTGTGCGCTGCTAACTAGGGACCTGCTGGAGGTGCTTAAATAGGCGAGGAGGCTCAGGTCTGCCTCTGCTCTCCTTTTTTGCCGAAGCCGAGAGAAGCAGCGAGCTTTCGCATGGAGAAAGAAGAAGAGAGGCTTTTAGATCGCGAGTGAGCCGGAGGAAGGACTTGTGCACAGACCCTGTTATTTTCATCCCATCATCCGCGAGTTGCAAAAAACGGTGAAGAGAAGGCAGCATTTGCACCGCGAGGCAACTTTTCCTCGGTACAGTATCACGCATTCATACGCGCTCATTAACAACTCGTGGACACGTGTACGGTCGTAATCTCTCTTTATTTGTGCAATGATTGCCTCGTTGCAATATTTATGCACGATACTGTATATACGAGCAGAATTGCATTAGTGAACTTGTGGGTATGCATTCAAATGCATGCTTTCATTTTATTTATTTATTATTTTTTTTGCAAACGCATATCCGACAGAGGCGAATAGGTTACCTATTGTGAAGAGGGGAACTGTTATGCTGTCCGAGCAAATGCATGTAGGGATGCGTTAGGAGCCCAGGGTTAAAGACTGGGATTAAGTTGAGGATTCCTTAAAGGGATGGTCGCTGGAGATGTTGAAAGGAGGCTTAAACCGGGGGGAGGAAAAAAAATCTCCTCACTGCAATCCTCTTGCGAAAAGATTTTCTCGGTGAAGCCCCGTAATTAAGCACATTGGTAGCTATGGAGAAACGCAGAGCTTCTCCTCTCCTCTCCTCTCCTCTCCTCTCTGTGCGTCCTGCGGATGGAGTGAGGTACACGTGGGATGGGTATATCCACCTCTCTCTCTCTCTTTCTCTCGCGAGAGAGAGGTCTGCTTGGTGTGTCAGTGCATAAGTACAAGAAGGCGAAAGTGCAAAGTGTTTTAACGCACGTTTTACGCACGACGCAAAATATAACGTGACGGACATATAAACGACGATGATGAAGATGATGATGCACTCTCAAGCTCATCACCCCCAATAATTCAGATATTTTGGTGAATAATTGACGTGATAATGCGCTAGATGAGATAGTCTCTCTCTCTCTCTCTCTCTCCCTCTCTCTGGTCTCCCCCTCACCCCCACCCCCCCTCCCCGCAAATTGCATGATTACGCAGATAGGCCGCTTTGAAATAATTCAATCCATGACAAAAACCTAATTACTGGCAGGTAATACCCCTGTCAGCTTTAATGCATCTCATCACTCATAATGGTAGCGAGGAGCATTTTTATGACCCATCTCATTACCGCCACGTTTTTAGGCAGAGTGATTGGCAAGAGGCCTCAAGCTAACAATCGAACCAAAGACTTTGACACCAAGCTCTCTCCCTGTCTTTTCCCCTCTCTTTCACACACACACACTTTTCCCCAAAGCTTTGTCTCATATCACAAATAACACATTTTTTAAAAATGTTAGCTATTACACTATATGAAGAGATCAGATTTTAAGGTATTTGTGAGGGATGGTCCTCTTAAGGATTGAGATTTGACATGTTTGTAATGAATTTCTTTCTGTGTAAAATCTGAGAAATCCGTAAAAAAGCAAAAATTGTTTGCTTTTGGATACTAAGACTAAGGTGAGGGTTTGAGTTAGTTTCAGTAGTAGTATCATTCACATTCAGTCATTACAGTGATAGTACTTCATTTTCATGTATTTGTGACGGCCCAATTGTGTTCTAAAATATTTGTCAGGTTTGTGGCTGTAATTTATGAAGACATTGCAGAAATGTTCCTGTATCTTAGAAAGCTAAAGAAGTAAAAAAGATTTGCTTTTGCTTACTATGGGTAAGGTTAGGATTAGTGTTAGGTGTAGTTCGGTGTAATTATTTATCTCTTTAATACTACTTAGTAGTAAAGTTACTAACTTACATCTAGTAATTATGGGAGTCAAAGGAAGTACCTCATAAAGATGCCAAGATGTGAATGTGTGTTTGTGTGTGTACACTAAGAGTGGAGGGCACAGAAGGCCTATGAATCATTCTCCTTGGCAACGTGGGCATCAATAGGCGCTAATTAGAGCGCAGGTGTAACCAATGAGTGAGGAATAGCTTAAGCGTTACATCACACAGGGAATCAGAACAAAGCTATTCATGAGAGGACATGAGAAGGTGGACTAAGTGCTGTAAGTGTAAACATAAACACTGCAAATGAATAGAAAGTGCCGCCTCTCTGTATTTAAACTGGTTAGTAACAAACCTCATTAGACGCTTGAGTCTGGTCTGACAGGTTTGTCCTGTGTCTTCATGGCTGGTGAAGAATTTGCTAAATGTGGATTTGGTTGAAAAATTTGTTATGCATGTTGTAGATTGTTTGAATAAGAAAATGTCAGATCTACACTATGACCGTTATGTTTGGATAATAATCCATTATATATAAAAAGCACACCATCGTGTTTATGGTGAATCTGCTTTGTAACACTAACTTAAATCTAATTATTTTATTATGTATGAAGATTGTGTTGTCCAATTAAGAGGCTCTTTTAAGCTCAAGGTTTTTTTGTAGATTCTTCATTTGCCAAATGCATAGTTATACAGTGTGTAATGTACAGGAACTGTAAACCTGCCACAGCCCTGGGCAAATAATTAAAATTAAATTAAGCAAGTATTTTTAAGTTAAATAAAGTTGAAGAACATTATGGATAAAAATATTTTCATTAACATATCAAAAATATATATTCAAATTGTAAGTGCTTCCTAAAAATGAGCTATTACACAGTTATATTCGTGGCACACAAGTTGAAAGAAGTTAGATCCCAGAGTGCTGATCGTGGATGCTGTAAAACGATCTAATGATCCACGACCCATTCCCGTATAAATTGCAGGGCAACGCAGCGAAGACGCAACACTCCGAGTCTAATGTGCGCTCAGCTCGCTTGCGCGCGTCTCGTGCGAGTGTAAGAAGAGCGCAAGTTAACTCCAGGGAGCGCGCACGCACGCACGCACGCCTTCACGCACGCTCCCACGCGCGCGCGCACGCCCAGCCCCGTTACTCCGGCTATCATTTATAAGTGAATGACCTTTTCCTCGGCGTGTAATGTCTTACTGGTGAGGTATTGGGTTTGAAGATAATAAAGCTGCGCTTCGCCGTTCTCCGGTTCTCATTCGCCGATGGCCGCGTTGTTGTGCAGAGATCCGCTCCACCTATGACGCCTCGCTCGAGAACACCTGTAGCTTTTGGTCCGAACAACTGCTTGTGAGCCGATCCATGTGGACCTCGTTATTTTCGAGCTGAAAATCGCCGCGATCCGCGGCGCGATGCCGGTTTCGTGAACTTTTTTTGCTCCGAGGAATATCAAGTCGGAGTTTTTGCACCGCGGTGCTTCAGCCGAAGTTAAGCTTCTGCGTAGCTTGGTCTAGAAGGTGAGTAGCTTGTGCAGCAATTGCTTAATTGTTAGTGGGATTGCATACTTCATGTTATTTACAACCTTTGCTTTCTATTCGCGTCCCTCCGTAGAACGCATTCAATTATTAAAGCCTCCTCGACATCTCATTATATTATTCCATTTTATTACTACTCAATTTGCATCACCTCTTAAATGCGTTAATACATTTGCAAAGAATGTTGCCACGCTAGCAGCACGCTTACAGACCTCACAAAAACACAAACCATCAGTTCAATATTGTTGGAATTTGCTAGTTTTCACATTTCGACTAGAACAACTATGCAAGTTCGCCCAAATTAGCACTTTTCCATTACAGTGTCTTTTTTCCAGGTGGGTAAGTTTCTGGAGCATAGACTGATATTATAGATTTGTCATAACGTGATATTAGATAAAGTCTATTATTTTTGCGCACGCGGGACAAGGGCGATGCGTACGGTTTCTAACGTTTTTTTTTGTCGATAACGATGAGGTTATTACCGAGCGCACACCCCAAAACCGACTCGGATAGGCGATAGGCGATAGGATTATAAGATTAGGGCGCCGCGAAGGGGGTAAAAGCATATGCCTTTGTCATCCGCTGTCATTTGTTCGCCGTCACTCGCCCTGCTAACGGCTGCTGCGAGATCTAATTTCATAGTCGAGCACTGTTGTGACAAACGGTCTTAACGACGCGTTGCGAGCCGCGTCTCTCTCTCGCTCTCTCTCATTCTCTCCTCTTTTCACTCTCTCTCTCTCCCTCTTTCCTCTTTCTCTCTTCCGTCTGCGTTTTGTTGATTGCCGGTTTCCTCCTCGTCCCCACTCTCGGCTGGATTGTTACTTCTAACAAAAGCGTGCACACAGCTGCTCACTTCAGCGAGGCGGCGGGAAGCGCGTGGAAGCTCGGGCTCGCGACTCGTCTTCTTGTGCTTTTTTGGGAGGGGGGCTGTTTTCGGGCGTCGACAAATGCAGAAAAGGGAGAAAAGTTTCGGTAAGAGCTCAATCTATCTGTGTTTTATTTTATTTTCTTATTTATTTATTTTGTATTCCGGTCGTGAGAGCGTGAGCAGCTCGAGCGTTCGTCACGAGCGCCTGACGAGGCTGCTGTAGTAGTTGAAGCGAAACGCGACGTTTTGGTGGACGATTTTTTCCGGGCTTGTTTAGATTTTGTCATATGTCGTTTTTTTTTTGTATCAGGTAGAGCTGTTGAATATTCTTGGGGGAAGGGGGGCGCGGCGCTTTTAATGGTCTCTGAGTTTACGGTGGCGGTCTCATTTCGCCGTTTTTTTTCTCCGAGCAGCCTCGAAAATTGGCTTCTCTGTAGCAAATCTTATTGGCCTTTTCCACGCGCGCCGCTGCCATGGCAACAGTAATTAAACTGATAAGCGGGTGAAATGTCGGCATCTCCGGCTCGGGCAGCTGTGACGCGGCCGAACGGGGAAATCAAATTGCCACTTTGCGCCCCGTGTTTGTTTCGACCCCCCAAAATATTGCCACGCCGGTATTTTTACTTTCAGAATAGACGAGAGCTTAAAGAGGGTCCTCTGGTGAATCGAGAGTAATTAAACTTGCAATTTGGCGTCTGAGGCTGAGCGTAAACTACGCGACTCGAACATAACATAACGTTGCTCCGAATCTTTGCAGTATAACATTCTCCGACTGGTCCTGTCAGATTTTGATTCTGTTCTGGCGTCTAGATAGTTTAAACTACTGCTGTGGTCAAAAACAACGATGGAACCTTGAGAAGAACCAGTAGTCATAAGATTGTCGAGAAGGTTAAATCCAAGCATTTAAAGTTGCTACATCAGTATATAAATATGTGCGTAAGACCTAATATTTAGTCTTTAGATTTTCCCATGGTCTCTGTGCTGCATTTGGTTCCGATCGGAGCTTAAACTACACGACTAGGGAGTTTACTGTGTTCCTGTTCCTGTAGTGAAATTTAAAATGTTTGATAAGCGACCACTCACTCAAAACTCAGATGTGAAGACAAAGACAAGAATAGTTGAATTTTAGTGAGTTTTAACTACTATTTTTTAAATTTTACACCTACACAGTTATACAAGTGCATCATGGAGCGAAATGCACCTTGATTCGTTCCTTAGACTGTCTAGATTTTAGCCAAGTTGTAGTTTATCAAACATCTTTGAATTTCATGACAGGAATCGGGACACAGTCTTCTAGTGTAAACTCCCACATCGGGTAGTTTAAACTCTCCAGATGCTAAATCACAGCCAGAATCTGCCCAGACCAAAACACAAACTCTTACAGACGAACTCTTTTGTTTACACAGTTGTATGCACACTTGAAATGTATGAGGTCAACCCACATGAATTTAGAAGGATAAAGGTTTCCTTCTTGGGTCCTACCTCAAGGATTCTACCTTTTTAACCACAGGGGGGTTGTTTGTCCCTGCCACTTTTGCCCCAAAACTGCTTATTAGAGATTTGGACCAGGTAATTCATGAAGCTGCTTTGTGACAGTATCTGTTGTTAAAATGGTGATCAAAAAGAAACTGAATTGAGTTGAAATAATGAAATAATGTGAAATGTTCAATGCAAATGTATGTTCAGATCCTGCTGATTGGTGTAGTTTAAATCCAGTCTAAAAGAGCTGAAATCACTTGTTTTTTCATGCAGAAAGAATCGTTTGTGTATCACCTTTCTTTTGGCACTTAGTAAATCAAAAAAGTTCTTTCATTATAGATTCACACAGACTCTAAACCAGTGCTTTTCCATGTTTTGGTCTAGAAGTAGAGCTCCGAATGGGACTCTCATTCAGCCAAATTATCATTCAGCATCGCACAATCGATCCGGCGGGTTCCAAACCCGATTGCACACCGGGGGGGAAGACGAATCTTTAAGTCCTTTGGCTTGGTAATGAGAGGCGGTGACTTTGTTGTGTTAACCAGGCGAGCGGCGGCCCGGTGCGGATGAGCGCGACTGAACAAGGACGCGCACGGCAGAGGCGACCAGGCGTGTGCGCTCCTCACAATCCAATCCGGCCAATTAAAGGCTCAACAGCTTAAATGCAATGGGCCGAAATAAGACTCGCTCATTACCGCAAACAGTGTGGCAGGTTTAGCCGCTCTCTGCTACTTTTTTGGTTTCACAGAAAGCTCCACTTTTAATCAGCTGGCAAAAATTGAAACAAAATGCCATTTTGTTTGACATTAACATTACAAATATTATGGAGATTACTGGCTTTGGAAATTATGCATCCTCATCCTCATTTATTTGTTTATTTCTTAATTTATTTACTTAATTAATTAGACTTACATCTATTCTCGCCTCAGAGCTTGGTCTTGGTTCTTCTGGAAAGTGTTTTATCTAGGATTTTGTTCCAGAATGTTGGGACCTTGTTTGCTCTTACCCTTGTTCCAAAGACAGAGAAACATAATCATAAAGGAGAACTTATTGTTTTTAGCTCAAAACAGAAATTATGTTGTCCCTTTTTATGCAAACATGAGTGCCAATCTATAATTGAAAAGCTTCCAGCAACTCGTCACCCTCAAACTTTACCTTCTTGCATTTTGAATTATCATTTACACAATAAACGCAGTAACGTAGTGTAATAAGGCAGCAACATAACATACAGTCATACGCTCGGCGCAAGGCGAGGCGGACCGTCTCAGTGTCACCACAACAGGCTCGAAACAGACACACTTGTAATGGAGGACAAAAAACTATTGGGCCAGGACAAAAGAGGAGTGGGAGCACAGGCGTTGGGTAGAGCTCTCTCTCTCCTCTGCATGGAGGGGGAATACTAATTACAGGCCGTCTGCATGAGCCCACATTGTTCCCCCCTCTGTCCAACAAAGCCCTTTCACAGTCTAAATGGGGGCTACACAATGGCCGCTTTGGGGGCAAGCTTCTCCTGTCCCCCTTCCATAGAGAGGAGGCTGAAAGAGTGGTGAGCAGGAAGGGGACAAGAGATGGATGGATGCTGGCAGCTGTGGCTAAATTCACTTCTCCTTTATTTTTGGCTGATTTGTGATTAGTTTGACATTGGTTGGATGTCATATATATATATATAGTTACTGTTTGTGTGAGTTGGATAATTATTTTAATTATTCTAACAATTCAGCTGCGTTCTAACGCACTTTACCCCTTTCCTTTGGATACTTTACAGGTATACAAATGCTTTCCGTCCAGCCGGACACCAAGCCAAAGGGCTGTGCCGGCTGCAACCGGAAGATCAAGGACCGCTACCTGCTGAAGGCCCTGGACAAGTACTGGCACGAGGACTGCCTCAAGTGTGCCTGCTGCGACTGCCGCTTGGGTGAGGTCGGCTCCACGCTCTACACCAAAGCCAACCTCATCCTGTGCCGGCGGGACTACCTCCGGTAAGATTCTCTACCTCCCTGCACGGGCCTCTTCAGACCCCCTCTACCTGTCTTAACGTGCTGCGTATCTCTCTAAACAAGAGCGTACGCCATATCTTTCTGAGTAAGACCAAATTAATGCCATTTTCACCTTCCACAAACTTTTTTACAATGCACAGATTTTCTGTGCTGGATGTCTATTGCTAGCAAGTTACAAAGTAATGGTCAGTACTTCTTTCTTTCTAATACTAGCGCTGACTGGGATGAGAATAATAAATATGCACGATAAAAATAAGAAGACAGATGAGCATTCAGCATTAAATATATATTTATTTAAGGGCACATTCTATTTTGTTCTTCAATCTAACATCTAAAATCAAATTACCCTCACTATACTACATCTGTCACATGGTATGCGAGTCCTGTCTAGGCGTTGGTTTAGCGCAGCGCTAAAACGAGTGTGATTACTTTCAGTGTTGGAGTTCTGCAACGGCTTTACATACAGTATGCTGTGCTCCAATTAGAAAAGGGGACTCTTTATGAGATAATAAACCTGCAGCATTTCTGCTTCAGTTTGATAGAATTTAAATGCTGGATGTAATCAGCGCGCTGGGCAAAGTAGACTGGAGCTCGCAGTTTTAAGACCACCCCAGATGCAGATCATTTTGCCTTGCTTAAAAAAAGGATTCCGCATGAAGCCTCACCCTGCTTTGGAAACTGTTGCTTGCATGTGTTTTATTACAGTTTGACTTATATGTAAACATACTGAGGTGGTCCAGTGCCAGCACGGTTGTTAGCGCTATTCCTCTTTCATAAAGCTTTCCGCTCATGCGAGTGAATTCACTTCTCAGTTTGTTTACAACCATTTGTACAGATCGACTTGCTATGCATGTGCACCCGCAAGGTTAATAACAAGTTCTGTTTTCACTAGTAATGCACAAAAAGGTCAGAGAGTAATTGTAATTTGGCAAACCTAATTATTCATTACACACTGATTATTAATGCATTCCATTCTCATTTTAAAGGTATATTCATGTAAAGCAGAATCGATCTCTACAGCATTTAACTCATTTTAGAAGTAGTTCCCCACTTCCCTGCGTTTTTACTCTTCCCTTGAGAATGTGTTTAGGTTCAGGATGACCTTATTAGTTGACAAGGAGGCTGAAAATAATTACAGTGATGATGATGAATATGATGAGATGTTAACAGAAGGGATGCCTTAGGCCTGACATTGGGCTAGTTTATCCCTGTACACGCTGTTTAGTATTTGAAAGCTCTCATACTGACGCTTGACTCAATGCTCTTACAAGGTTCTGACCAGCTGCTTGTTTCCAAACGTAGAGCTAAACCGGATCTGATCACATCAGATCTTATATTTTTCATATAAAAAAAAGACGTTAACACCAGCCTGTTTCTACTCTGTGCAGTAGTTAGTCTGTGATATGTGGTGCTCCAAAAAAAAAAACACACGCCTTTGTGAACACGCTTTGCAACGCCACAGATCATTTAATTTGGGTGGGAGAGATGAGCGTCCCCATTAGGCGTGGCGTTTTTGAGCAGACTTTGGGGAGACGAGAGAGAGAAACAGTGCCAGAGGGATGAAGCTGTGCTCAGATTACCATCCTACAGCAAGCCTCATTGGCTGTGCCATGCTAAAGCGCATCTCCGTTCGTAGCAACACACTCACACACACACAAATGCAAATGCTCACACACACACATGCCTTTGTGCCTTAAAACAACAGCAGGCTTAGGAAGATGACAGTAAATTTAAGCTATGGAGGAGGGTGTCACTCGCTCCTGTCTTTGATAGCACATGAATCATGGTGTTTCACTGATGCTCTCTGGCAGATATAACACATCCAGGCCATAAGTAATTTATGCTAAAAGTGTCGGATTAAAAGTTCATTCTCTCTTTGTGCTTTTCTTGTGCGTTCCTCCTCTCCCAGTAATTGCCTGAGCTGTTTTTATATTTGTCAGTCTTAGTAAGGCTACAGGCATTGCTTGCATCCTTCTTTCTTCTCCATCATCAGAGTTCAAGGTGAATTGACCTCAGTGTTGGCATCGCGCGAGCGCCACGCTGGTGCCCAACGACAGTCGCGGTCGAGGCTGGGGACTCGCTTCACATTTGGAGTGTTGCAAAAGAAAAGCCTCCTCCATCGACGAAACAATCAACGGCCACTCTTACAAAGCGCTGCTTATTCACACACACACTTACACACACACACGCACACACACACCCCGATCCGATCAGTGCCTTATTTATTTCCACAGGTTAGCACTGCAATTGGACACAGAGATAAAAGGGGACTTAATCCCCGTCCCTCTTTGTTCTGTGCTGTGTTTTAGCATTCTATTTAAAAGTGAATTATGCTTGGATTTATTATACATAACCCCCACACACACCGCACACCCAACACGCACACATTCAGAGAATCAATCCAGTCCTGTTTAGCAGTGTGGCATGTTATTAAGGCTGACATAACCAGGGTTAATAGAATTCTTCAAGGGTCTACAACCACGGGCGACCAACAGCATTGTGATTCTACCAGCTGAGAAATAATAATCCCTATCACAACACACACACACACACACACTAAACAAATTAAATAAGGAACCGCTAAGATATATATATATATGTACACTGCATTGTTGCCGTATACCGAATTATCAATTATAGTCCGGGACAGGAAGCTGGGAAGCGGTTTGGACCGAGACGGTCTGTTACTGGGGAGGAAATATCATTCAATTCATATTCAGAGCATTGAGAAGGTAATTATTGATAGAAGGTGTTATCACGGCCGGCTTGATTCTCGCCTCGCACTCCAAACAACGGTAAATGGTGCCGGGGCCGCTCCTATCACCAAACGATTCTTTTGATACAGTGTTGACGTCTCCATTAATGATAAAGGCAATAACAGCAATAACTGTGTTTACGCTGATGTGGGGAGCATTCCGGAGCAGAGAGCGATAAGGTTAAAAGGCCCAGACAAAAAAGGGAGACACATTTAAGTTGGCGGAAGGTGGTGGAAATAAACTGTGGCAAGCTACAGAGAGTAGCCTCAGACAGGGAAGCCATCCGCCAAGGCCGGCACGCACGCAGGGGGGGAGAAGCTGTTAGGCATCAGTTAATGGAAAACTGTAAATTTCAGGCATCCATTTTAAAGACAGCACAGGAAGACCACTTATTTATTTATCTATCTATTCATTCATTTTTTTTAATCCAACTTCAATTTTCCTCTACAGTGGTTTTACTAAGATTGTAAATGCAAGCAAACTCACAGAAGCCGTCAACATGACTGGATTTATTACTCTTTTGGAAAGCAAGCTATCGGTGAAAGATAACCGACATGTAAAGCATGGTTTAGTTGTAATAACTTCTGGCCTCCCTCACTCATTTCAGGAGCAACTTTGTGGACCACATCCACCTTGTAGTGTGTATAAACACATGGAAATGAGCCATGAAAAATGTATCTCCGACTTGTTCCTATTTGCATCTGCTATATCGCAGGCAGAGCAGAATTTGTGTGCAAGCGTATGTACCGTATGTTTGTCTGTCATCAGAAAAGGGTTGCACACTTGCCTTATCTGAAAGAAGTTGCACACTGAGGGAAATTACCCTGGAAATATTTTTGCATATCTTTTTTGTGGTTTTATTCGTCTTGTTTTGCAGAGTCTGATAGGTTAAGAGACTTTGTATATAGGATCATCGTGGCCACTTTCTTTGAAAGCACGAACATCAGAAAAGTGTTTAGGATTTCCATTTAAAAGAGGGAGGATGGCACGATTCTTCAACAGCAGATCATATAAACCTCCCCAAAGTCACTTTGTGTTCCTGCGTTAAGTGTAATTGTCTGCCTTTGTCCTTGAAGGGTCCCAGAAACATTTTATTTTGGGTCAGTGCCAAAAAAACGGCCTCAAAGAATCATGACCTAAAAAGACAGAGACAAATTATTTGTGCGTGTTTCCTTTTTTCGTGTGCAAAAAAACTTTGTCCTATCAGCTCTTTTACTGAAAACACATTTCAGGTGCGGGGCAGGTGTGCTAGAGTGTGTTTCTTTTCTAAGCACCACCTTTTTAACATTAGGCTTAAATGGATTGCAGGTCGCGCAGGACTCTGTAAACTCAGTCAGAAAGTCTCATGTCGCCCATTTGCCCCTTCCGTGAATTAATCACTAGAAAGTTATTCATATGTAAGCTCATTAATAGTTTGCTGATGACAGTCGTAACGCAGCACGGCGGTGTGTGTGTGTGTTGTGTGTGTGTGTGTGAAAGGTTAGAGTGGCCTCCCTTTAGGGAGCGGTGCAGCGCAGCCTTCTGTCGTTTGTCATGGGCCCTCTCTCCCTCTCTCTCCCTCTCTCTCTCTCTCTCTCTCTCTCTCTCTCTCCCCGGTTTCTCTGAGGCTAGCTGAAAGATTGAGGCCAGCTCCCCTCCTAATGACCAGTGCAGATGTTCATATGAAGTTCTCTCTCTCTCTCCCCACTCCAACACTGTGGGGCAACAGCCAGGAGTCTGTGCTCTGTGGTCAGCCCTTTTCCCTTTGGTCACCCTCCTAATAGCCTATAAAGTGCAGTCACACACATACCGCCAGGCATGAAAGGCTACGTGTGTGTGTGTTCATATATGGGTTGGTGTAGGACTTGACATTACTTGACCTACCCTAGAGCCAGACGAATCAACGTCACGATTAATTGAATATTTTAACTTGATTAGGATTAATGAACTTGTAGTTTGTGTTTTTTGTTTTTTTACCCTTGTAGTTCACTAAGAAGGTTTGTGCTGTAAATATGTTCTAATGAAAGAGTGCACATCTTTGTGACTTCAATAACTGAAGGAATAACAGATGTAGTCACAGAATGGGAAGAGCAAAGTCCCATAACAACACAAAGAGTAGTGTGGTTTTAAGAACACACACTGGGGAAAGTATTTACCGAGTTTTTTAAAAAGTATTTTCACCTTTAATCTTTACATGTGAAGCCCTGAATCCAATATTTAGATCAGTGTTTAGTAGTTTAAGAAGCTGGTCTCAAAACTTTCTATTTCTATAACATTTCAGTGAGAATGTAAAAATGACAAACTCTGTGTGAAAGTGAGTGATTATTTGCATTTAACGCATCTGTGAAGGAGCAGTGGGCAGCTAACTAACAAGCGCCCGGGGAGCAGTGCTTGGGGACAGTACCTTGCCCAGTACCTCAGTGGTAACTTTACCGGCCCTGGATTCAAACCTGCGACCTTCTGATCACAGGACAAACATCCCTATATTATGCCACCTGCTGCCCCATTGTGGTGTGACTTCAACCTGATTGACATAAATATGTAGCAAAGTAATAATCCACAAAACATAATCAGCAGAATAGCGTTTATAGCGTCCCCAGATTGCCATTATGACAACATTAGCTGACCGCGGCCGCTGTGGAAGATTCTTCACTCCTTCAGCCGTTGAAGTAGGACTTCCAAGTGACTGCGAGGGTCCGGCTCGCATCAGCACCACATTATAGAAATAAACATTTATAAATGAAAACTCCTGCCTATAAAATTATATAGTGCATCTTCATGAGATTACTAAGAAACATTTCTTGATGTTTTTAGAGGTAAAAGATAATATTTAGATATAATAATGATACAGTTCGCAATACAATACATGTAATACCAAAGTCATACACTACCCTTGTTAAAAAAAAATCATTTTTAGTATGTTTATTTTTACTTCTTCAGTCTGACATTTTATACTCATATACAGTGATTTGTTTTGTTAGCTAACATGGTGATAAACTTAGAATTAAATGAGCTTTATATTTACTTTTTTTTTTATTTTAAGAATGCAAACTCATTCATCTGTATACATTCTTGTACCTTAATGATGCTGCTTGAATAGCAAGCCAGATTGAGCAAAGCATTAGGTTAAATATGTCAAGAGGCGACTCACAGGTTCATTCTGATCTGCAGGAGAATGTAAAGGGAAACATTCAGACACATTTAGACATTTTCCTTTAGGAGCAAGTTGCTGTGCCTTTCTGAAAGACGTCACCTCTTCATTGACAGATCTGCTACAAGGTCAACTGGGGCAAACACCTTCTGCTTGTTGCTGTGTGCACCTGTGCTCTGATTGTTTTCCCCTCCTGGCCTGTGCAAAGAATGCTAATAGTCCCCTTTAAATATGTTCTACACATTGCTGGGCATCTAGGGCTGGGCAGTTAATCCCAAATGAACTGAAACTGACATTCAGAACCTCAAAACTTGCCCATGAAGATATGCACGATATCTTTTGTTAGAAAAAAACCCCAAAATAATCTTTCATGAATCATAATCAAGGTAAAATGCACAATAAATCGTGATAGTGATTTCAGGTTGTATCACCCAGCCTTAAGCACGTTTTTGTCCTTGTTCACCGCATCATAGTTTAGTCAGACTCAAATTTTTAGCTCATTACGTCTCCAGTGTGTTGGTGTTCTCCGCCGGCCGCTCTCTTCTCCCACTTTAGTCAAACTGTTGCACCTCTGAAGTGTGACCAGATCCTCCATCTCCGACTCTGGTCAGAAGACATCACGCTCATTGGTCAAAGCGCTCATTAAGTCTTCATTGGCCCCGGCGGAGGCTCCAAAGGTCCCATTTTTAAAAGAGGACGTCTCCAATGCTCTAAAGCGAATCCTCCTGGAGAGTACACTGCACTAGGAGCTGCCTTTAGTTTGGGAGGATCAGAGGCACTCAGGGTGTGGATTGGGCGTCTGCGCTGCGGCTCTCAGCCCCGAATCGCCCTCTGTCTCTGCAGCGCTTGTTACAATGGGGGCCACTCGGTGTGTACAAAAAGGGGCCTCTCCTGCTGGAGATTTTAATGGGCCGGCAGCACTACACTTCTTTACCTCCTTATCTTCCCTGTCTCATTAGATAGCCCCACATCGTCTTCAGCTCCTTTCTAGTGAGGCCGTGCCCTTACTTACGCTCCTCGAGAGCCCTTGTGGGTGCAGCTTTTTTACTTCAGTAATCTCGCTTTGTTGCAGCTCCGTTGGTATCCACGGCCTGTTTTGCCGTGTCCTTAGCCGACATCAACGTGATGAACGTTTTAATGCTGGGGAATTAGGACGCGGTGCTTAGCTGCAGGATGGAGGCTGATTTAAGTAAAGTACCTCATTGAAAGTAAGTGACGGGAGTAAAGTACGTGGGAAAGAAATTTTGGAAATGACTTTAGAATTGGTGATATGTTTTCTAACCACGGATTGAGCTCAGGGATAGAGAGATGGCAAGGAAGGCAAACTTCTGACTTAGACATTTGGTAACAAGGAAATGAGAGAATGAAGATGGAGCAAAGTCTCAATGCTACTGCTAATCATAATACTATTAATGCTATAAATATTAGGCTTGCACCAATACCATATTTTTTAGGCAGAATTTGACTAGCATTTTTGCTCTTGCCGATACCGAGCACCAATACAAGTACTTAAGACAGTGTTTATACCATTAAAAATAAATTACTTCACTTAAAATTTTTACAAATGGGTGAATTAAATGTAAGAGTTTTTATGTTAAAGAATTACCATCACAGTGCATCAGGACTGTACACAGACGTTTTGCTGATGCCATTAAAGGACACATGCTAATTTATAATATGTGAGTGATTATTTGTCATTGTGAACACACCACAGCACAACACACAGTGCACCACAACCAAATGTGACCTCTGCTTTTGATGCTTCCGTGAAGGAGCAGTGGGCAGCTAACATGGGCAGCGCCCGGAGAGCAGTGCTTGGGCACGGTACCCTGCTCATGAGTACCTCAGTGGTGCCTTTACCGGTCCTGCCCAAAATGTACTTATCAAGTCAAAGGCCAAAAGGGCAGATGCTTGATCACCACCTGGGATCTTCCTGTCCAGTGTAATGACCTGTAAGACAGGTTTGATTTGTTTTAGTTCTTAGAGATTTTTTTAGCTTTGTACAGTCTAAAGCCTTTGGGTTTTAATGTAACATTGCAATTAAGTGGTATCGTTTTTTGCTATCAGAGAACTTTGAGTGCAGCATTGGTGCAGCGCTTATGTATTTGAATATGCTGTATTTGGACTTGCCTAGATACCAGCTTTGAGGACCTTTATCTGGTGTTAAAAATTGCCTAGACGAGTAGAGAACAAGAGGATGAAAAGTGCAGATAAAAGAGGATTGCACAGGCGGAGTGTCTAGTTCGCACTATCCTAAAGTCAAACATCAAGTTGTTACAGCTTTAAATGAGAGCGAGGCGTAGAAACATAACTAGAGACTGCAGTGTGTTAGCCAGGCAGACACAAAAGACGCTAGGAAGCTGGCATCTTGGCACCTGAGCATGCTCATTTGAACCCATCAATCACTGAGCTGTAAGATCTGTGTGAGCGAATTCGGAGAGATGATGTGCACAAGATTGCCACTAGACAACAAAAACAAGAGGAAAAACAGAAAAAAAATCAAACCAAGAGACTGTCACACAAATATATCGTAGGAGTTTGCGGCACTATTTAATTTGCGCAAGTTACCTATTATTAGCTGCAACTTTGGAATATGTTTGACATCTTTTTTTGCATCTGCTACTAGCGTCTAACCTCGGCGTGGAGACCCGATCCCCGGAGGTAAAGCGGAAAGGAGGTGTGTGAGGGAGGGGAAAGTAGAATAAAAAAGAGAGAAAGCAGTGGCACAAAATGAGAGTGTATCTGAGCATTGTCGGATTTGAGATTATGTCAGATGCTTGAATTGAAGTCGGAGCGGTTAGATAGCTGTGCTGTACGGGAGGAGAGCAGCTAGAATCGAAATGTTGAATAGCGAGATACAGTCTCTTAATAGCGTCCCCAGATTGCCATTATGACAACATTAGTTGACCGCGGCCGCTGTGTGAGATTCTTCACTCCTTCAGCCGTTGAAGCAGGACTTCCAAGTGACCGCGAGGTTCCGGCTCGCATCAGCACCACATTGAACATTTTAAAGCGAGCGGTCAGAGGCAGAATGTCTTCATCCAACAGGCTTATCTGTAGGGGTGTAACAGTTCTCCAAATACCACAGGGTTTTAACCATGGTCCGATAAATATCTTCTTGTTTTTGGTGAATAGGAATAAGAAATAATGGCAAAACACTATCTACGTATATATGAACAGTTTGTCATCGAAAACACACCACAGCAAACAGTGCACCACAACGAGATATGACGTCTGCATTTGACCCATCCATGAAGGAGCAGTGGGCAGCTGACATGAGCAGCACCCGGGGAGCAGTGCTTGGGGACGGTACCTTGCTCATGAGTACCTCAGTGGTACGTCCGGGCTTCCAACGGATCACTGGGCGATCACCCTAACCGTTTTAACCATTGATGTTAACGTAGAACTTAAAAAATAATAAAATATTGGCGTATGAGGTTCAATGATCCCAGTCTCTTCTAGACAGTGAGACATACATTTGTTGAATGAAACATTGGTGTTGGATCAGTACTCGTCTCGACCAAAAGCACAACTATCAGAACAGGACTGAAGAGGTCAGATCAGTTCATCCCTAGTGTAAAACCCAATTTTACCCTGCTTAGGTTGGGGCGATGCAAGGGCGTTACACTTAGGGCTAGGCAATTTGACCAATATCATGGTTAATTTAACATTTAACTTTAATTATGATTAATTTGTTTTGGTTTTTGTTGGTAGTTTGTCAAGGTGTGTGAACATCCTCCACTATTAAATCTGGGATATTTTTTCTAATGCAAGAGTGCGTATTTTGTCTTTGTGATTTTAAAGTACCACACAGATGTAGTGTCAGACTGGACGGCGTCATATGACAATACTCATGGTAGTTAATTTTTTTGGAGCGGTACACACAGGGTAAAATATTAGCAAAAGTCTTTTTTACCTTCTTCTTTTGGCTTCTTCTGTTAGGGGTCGCCATAGCAGAATTTAAAAAATAATGTAAAAATGGTCATCACAGGCACGATTACAGCAACTAGAGGTTCGGAATTATCAATTCATTGCCTAGCCCTGGTTACACTCCTACTAATCAGGGCCCTGATCGCCGCGTCTCGCAAAGTAAATTTCGGGCACCGAATCTTTCCCCCTCTCTTTTTTTTTTCTCCGAGCATGTCGGCGGTTGCATTATTTGTTCCCCGTGGCTCGTCATATGATTCCCGCCCCCCCCCGAGACTCCCCCGGCCGGGTCCCGCGAGCCGCAGCGGCCTCTACACCGCCACAAGGTGAACTATTCCCCGCCGCGCGTTATTATTAATAACTGTCAGCCAGAGGGGGTCAGCCACGACAACTCCTTGAAAAGAACCCGGGGCGAGGCAAGTAGGCCGCAGCTGGGCGCCTTGTAAAACAATACACCCCCCTCCCCGTCCCGCACCCCCGTCCCCCGCTTCGCCTCCCCGGAGGATCGGCGCTTAAGGCAGGAATAATGCATGGGGGAGATTGGGGAACGTGTTTGCAGCCGTGAAAAATTAAGATGTCACCACCTGGCACTGTTAAGCATACCTTTTGCCAGAGTGCAGAAGCTATCTGTTAGAGCCGAGTGGGCCGAAGGGAGGAACTTGGAGCCTTCCTTTTTTTTTAACTCATCTCCTATACCCTCTTTACACTTTCTCCTCCTTCCTTCCCATGTGACCTCTCTTCGAAGTTTAACATTCAGCCAGTGTGGCTGCTTCCAAATTGAGCGAAACTTTCACGCAGCTCCTCATTCTGATAGTGCGAATGGCCTGAGCTGTTGCAGCTAGAACTTTATAGATGTTATAAATTTGGAATGCTAAAGACAAGGACAAGAGATATTGATGAGATATTACGTCAAGTGTTGGGGAAGATGCTTTTCAACGGTAGCTTTTCAAGCTGCAAGCTTCTTGATTAAAAGGAGCTAAGCCAGAGCCAAGTTACTGTTTTCGTTAAGAGTCGACAGTTTATCGGCCGGGCCGATTATCGGGGGCTGCTGTTATCGGTATCGGTGTTTAATTTTAACCATCACTGATATTAAATAATTACAAGGTGCGCTACTGTGGCTCCACTGCCGTCTCTTCTCTCTTGCTCTCAACTCCCTGCTTCGTTTAATGTCCCGCCCACAACAGTCTCTGATTGGCTACACGTCACACGTGATCTAGGTTAAGTGAAAGAGCAGCTTTACTTTCTTCTCCTGGACCTGCTGCTAAATTTGGAGTTTAAGTTTCAAATTCAAGTTTGACAGTTTAATAATGTTGCTAAAATGTTTATTTAATATTATTTAAAGTTAAGCTCAAATAATTTAAAAAGTTGAAGTATTTATAAACAATAAACTTATTTATATAAAGTTTTGTGTTGGTGTTTGTAAAAATTTTGCTGGGATGCAGAGCATTTGTTGCGTGGCCTATCAGACACCACATCTGTGACTTAACACAAATCGGAAACATCTGGCAGGTGACGATACCCATCTTGATGAAGAGAGAAAAATAACACCATGATACATTTCCATTTGTAAAAATATATAAAGTTAATGATCTTTAAAGCTACAGCGATTTGAAAGTAGCTTAGCTACTGATATTATACTGAACAAAATAGTTAAGTTAGTAGTGTCAGTAGTTTTAGTTAGCTACTCCCCGACACTGATTCGGGGTCGACCAGTTATCTGTCTGATCGATTACTGGGGCTACAACTATTGGTTATTGGTTATCAGTATCGGTCGCTTTTTAAACCAATAGTCACTGATCAATTAATTTTGAAAATGCACTACTTTGGCTGTGACGTCGCCTCCTCTCTCTGTCTGGCAACACCATTCTGCTTTGTTGGACATCATGACTTTAGCCAATCAGCATTGAAGTCTCAAGCCCTGACACAGAAGCTGGCAGTTTAGAACAGTGAGAACTTTACGTTGAACAAAAGTTTTCACAATTAAACATAAGCATTAAGGTTTGTGTTTATTTTCTATTGTGTTTTCTACAGTATTACTTGTATTTTCTGTGTATTCTACATTTTCACACCAATTTTTACAGCAGGCATTTGGTTATGATTTTTTCAGTCTTCTTGATTAGTAATAATTGCTATTGACCCTGAGAAACACCAGCTCGGTCGAAGCCTGTCCGATATGTACACGTTTTGATTGCTTTTATATGTGTCCATCTCTAGAGGCACGTAGCTCTGAAAATGCTGTAAATGGTTCTTAAATAAGTGTTTCCTCAACATCCTTACAGCTGCTAGACCGGCTCTAATCTGCCAAGTTTCTATCAAAATAAATGTTATTGCTGATGTGGTGATGGCAGTGGAAGTGTGTGTGTGTGTGTGTGTTGAGGAGAGGGGGGGCAGTGACAGCAATTTATTCATGCTAACCTCCCCTCCTGTGTACTTTCTCTTTGAATGCATTACAAATCCCACTTTAATTTTCTCCACGGTACCACATAGACATCCAGCTACATCACTGCAATCTCTCCAAATGAAATTGGTTTCGGAGAGGTCAGAGTTCGGAGAGTTGCTCTGTGTTATGATTTCCATCTAATCTGGAAGAGGAATATAAAAGCCTAATCCTCCCTACCTTTTCCAGCCCCCCTGTTACATTCTTATGACCGGCTCGGGGTGCCACTGAAAGGTGGTGTGTGTGTGTGTGTGCAGTTTTTCTCCTCCCTGTTTGTTTTGTGGATTTATGGGAAGCGAAATGTCGGACGTCTCTGACTGCGGCGTGCGCCGACGGACTCCGCAAGACCGAGGCTAGATTAAATGTCAACTTTGACCCCGGCGCTGATCAGAAAGGGCCACCCCGGGGCCGCTGATGGGCTCGACTCAGTCCAGAGAAGGAAGCCGAGCTCCTGTGGATTTATTGCCGGGGACCGCTGCTGTTGCACCGAATTCCCTCGCTAGCACATTTTTCATCTGAGCCTTATTATGGGAGGCAAAAGATCCACAACGAGCTCTTTTTACCCTTCAGGATCTCAATTTAATATTTAGAAGAAAACACATTCCTAGCCAGAAGAGAAAATGTTAATTTTTTGCCACCCCTTTTTATTCTCATAGTTTTCCAACTGGCCTGGTCCGAGTGTAATTTATTCTGTATTTTCTTCCTCATCTCACACATTAATAAGTTGGTTTATTTTATTAATGTAATGCCGTTTCTGAGATGCAGGTAATTGCACATATTATTGTTAGCATTTTGGATGCAGCATTTTTACTATAGTAAAGCTTTTTTGGTTTCTTGGACCCGGAGCAGCTGCAGGTTGGAACACACAGCCTCACACCGCCGCTACCTGCTGAGTGCAATATTATCTTTTATCATCCCAGCAGTGGAAGAAAACTGTTTGTCGGTGGCTTAGCGCCCCTTGTTGTTCTTGCTGTATTGATTTCTGCCATTATGGGTTTTTTACCCCCCGTTATGTAGCGATACAATTCTCTAAGGTTTGATTTGTATTGACAGAGCAAAGACTCCGAACCAGAGCAAAGCTGTTGAGGATATTCATTACGACCTTTTCTGCAGTGTCTGCCGCTAGCAGCGGTGTGTGAGACGTCTGATCGCTGCCTGGTTTTAATGTGCTGTTTTCTGTAAAGGGTGTGTGTGTGTATGTGTGTGATCGTCTCCAATTCTCTCACCTGACAATAATCAGATTCATACATTTTACGACCCTCTAAGAGAATCTCTTTTCTTTATGTCAAGCTATTATCAGATGTGATTTCAGTTCTCTCTCAAGTTGTTAGGACGTCCTTAACCCTGCATATGTTGTACGGCTGCCGCATGAATAACAATAACATAGTGATGATTTGATTGATTAGTTGATTCATCTAAATGATTAATTTTCCCTTAGACGTGTTAATATTAGGAGCGTGATCATGATTATTCGTTCATATGCTATCTACTGTATTTATGGCACTCAGAGCCAAAATAAATATTATTTAAATGATTAATAAAATAGTATGATAAAATAATTGATTGGAATATTTAGAATCTTATCAAGCCCCGAGTCTAAAAACACACAAAGTGGCACTTATAATTCACATCCACATTCCAGCCGAAACGTTTTCTCACACACTTGTTAAATGGAAATTTAAAGTAGCAGGTGAACGGCTTAATAATGTCTGATCAATGAATTTAGCAGCTAAAATGACATGCAATATTAAAAGCCTCTCATATTAAAAGTAATTTAGGAAGGTGTTGTCCTGCTGTTGCTCCGTCCTCCAGAACTGTGCAGTGAACAGAAAACCTGGAAACTGATCATGCTTTTGAAGTTTTGGGAAACGTTCACACTGAGGCTTTGCTTTAGCCAAGCAAAAAGGGGCCGATGTCATTCATGCAGCTTTTACACAGGCACATTTTAGGAATACTACTTGTTATAATTATTTGAAGCGTTTTAGAAATCCAAATATTAATGTCAACTCTTTTTCAGTGTCGACATTCATCGACTGTGCTGACTAGCCACGGCAGGTTGAATATGTCAGAAACACACTTAAAAGTTTCTTATTTTCATTCTGGTGTAATACATGAGTTTTCCGCGATCTTAATGAGGAAATTAAATCTCTCACCTGCTGACTGGACTCAGGGGGGTTTTCATTTCTGCTCCGCGACAGGCTAAATTTAACTTTCACCGGCAGACGTTCTGGCCGAGTCCTTTTTCCTGCCCTCCAAACCATTTGATATCCTTGCTCCTCAGAGATTAACCTTTGCGCCCTTAATAAATGGTCTGTATTGACATCAAAGGGACAGGGAAGATGGCGCACGGCCTTCTGGGAAAGGGGTTCCGGGGGCTTCCTGAAAGAGTTGGGCCCCAGCTCCCCTGCACGGAGAGCGCTAATCTGGGCCAGCCTTATGGAAATTACGCTCGTCTTTGTCTTTTTAATTAAACTCCAGCACAGTTTGGAGGTTATTTGACCTTTCCCAGCCCCCCTTTTTTGTGAGGATTGCTGCAGGTCATTTCCATGCATATATTATCACCGGTTAGACCCTTTACCGCTTCCGGCTCGGCCATGATCTGCTCGGCTTTCCAGATTAAGTCTGAGGTGTGAGTGGAGAAGATCGGCCAGCTTCTTCTTATCTGCAGTGGGTGAAGAATCTCCAAGCGGATCACGAGTACACTTTTAAAACAGCCTCGACTTCAGCACGAGTGAGGAGAGCGACGGTGGCCAAAGTTCATTTTGCCCGCTCAGATTTTCTTAACTTCTCATTGATGTAGAAAGATTAGAGAAGCAGAAAAGATTTACATTTATGGTTCCATCTTCATCTCATGTCTGTGCTCTTAAAAGTGGACGCCTTCACATAACAGGCAGTAACTGGCACTCGTACGGGAGTACTCGTACGATCTTTAATGCAGTCTGATGGCAATCAATATCATGCATTTAAGAAAACTGTTTGCACAAACATTAGCCAAATTCTCTTGCTATTTGCGAATCCAAATTGACAAATCGAAATCACACAAAGTTCATTCAAAATCACACAAAGTTCATTCAAAATCACACAAAGTTCATTCGCAACTTTTATTATTTATTTGTGGATTTAAAAGCTATAAAATAATCTAGGACTGCAACTAACGATTAGTTTGATAATTGATTAATCTACTGAGAATTTTTTTGATTATTTGATTATTAATCGGATAAAAAGAAAAAAGAACTTATTCTTGTTTTAATGACGGCCGGCATCCAGCTTAATGGAGCTTTACTGCCACTGCAGCTTTGGTTAGCTTACTGCCCCCACGTTAGGGAGTAGCCACTGTAGGTGTGGGTATAATAACGTAGACCCAACTAATCGATTACTAAATTAGTTGCCAACTATCTTAATAATCGATTTAATTGATTAGTTGTTGTAGCCTGAAATTAATCTACAAATCAATATAGTTAGCAGAATAAATCAATTGCACATTTCCACACAGAAAAACGTACATCATGTGATTTATTGTGTATTTCCAAGCTTAAAATTTCAAAGAATGTCAGAAAGCGGGGCAGTTGGTGGCGGAACGGTAGTGTATTTGCCCCGTGATCGGAAGGTCACAGGTTCGAATCCAGGACTGCTCATGAGTACCTCAGTGGTACCATCCCCAAGCACTGCTCCCCGGGTGCTGCCCTTGTTAGCTGCCCACGGATGGGTCAAATGCAGAGGTCACATCTCATTGTAGTGTACTGTGTGCTGTGCTGTGTTGAGCACTGCCGTTCTGGACTTTTTAGGAATTTATTTTATACCAAGATAACATTTTAAACACAGGAAGTAAAATCTGAATGTCTTTTTATGATTGATTCTCTGAGTCCTTTCATGGTTCTCACTCTGTTATAGAAGGAAACGGCACTGTCGTTTGGAGACCGCACCACATTTCATCCCCAGCTCGGTGTGTTACGGGGTTCGGCTCCTGCAGCCCTGCTCCCCACACATGCTTATTGAAACCAGTCTGTTTGTTGCTTTTTTTTGTCTGAATCGTGGTAAAGCTTTGCCCAGATGTTGGACAGAGGGGATTCTGGGGGGAGACGAGGTGCCGTCACATACTTGGCTGGCATCTCTCCTCTGCCGGCATGTGAGAGTGCGATAACCAGGCTTGCCGTTTGACTCGGGTGTATTGGGGCCCCTTCCCTCTCCACCACCGCCGCCGCCATCAGCTCCCCCCCCCCACCCCAGAGCTTTGGCAGACACGGATCAGCTTTTGTTTCTGGGCTCTGCTCTTTGGAAGCTCGCAGCCATCTTGGCTCCAAACATCGCAGCCATCCGCACAAGCTCAGCCTCCAGCCCCAAAAACGCAATCCCCAAACCGCTTACTGCCCCCAAAAGCCTTCACTGACTCCACTGCTGCTGCTTCCTCTTCTCACCTGTGATAAAGCCACGCTCCGAAGTCCCGGGGAGACAAGGAACAGATCCTCTGCCCAGAGAGAGAGACAGAGAGAGAGAGAGGGGGAGAGGGAGAGGGAGAGGGAGGGCGATATGACCTCAAACCAATATCATGATTAATTGAACGTTTTATTGTAGTAACGATTAATAAATAATTATTATGTTTTGGGTTTTTTATTTGTTTTTTTGCGCTTACAGTTCAGTGTCAAGGTTTTTATAATAAATTTGCTGAGCTATTAAGGTGAGGATTTTTTTACATTTTAAAACCGTTGAAGGAAACGTGCAGTTGCAGAATCAGCAGGGTTGAGTCAGGCAACAACACGTGGTGGTAAATTTTTAAGGCGACAGTAGGTTTAAAGACATTGAGATAAATATTAACAATCATTTTTATCAAGTATCAGCAGAAGTTTGAAAATAATTGAAATAATCATCTTGGGCAGGATCAGGTCGGTTGGTTTTGATTAATCTCCCAGCCTTAGAAAGAGTCGAGACAAACTTCCGTCTTTTCGCGAACCCGCCAAACGGCGACGCATATTTGACGGATCAAAAGTGTGTGCCTCAGATTGGTGGGGCCCGTGGTGAGGCTCAGGGGGTCTGCTGAAGGGCAGGACCCTGTTTGGAAGCTTGTTCTCTGTCTCACCGCCTGCTGCCTTCTCATTTCACCCTTTTCGCCAGCGCGAGTCAGTCAGACTGTGAGTTGCGCGTTGCGTCAGGTTTGGAGAAGCCTCTACAGTGGAGAGAGAGACGAGTGCGCCTTCAGCAGCGAGGCCTGTGGCAGCGCAGGTCCAACAACCCTCGTCGAGGTTCAGGGGAGTGTGAGAAATGCCTTTTTTAAAACAATACCTAATGGCACATTGTTATTCTGCAACGAGCACAAGCCTACAGCTGCGTTTATGTGTAATATTTTATTTTCAGGACCCTCTTGAAACACAGATTCTGTGTAGTCTAAGCTACACACGCACATATGCACACACACACACACCACTGCCTGCTTTAGGTTTATTTTCCTACATTATTCATGCGTTAGCAAGTGCAGTCACCAGCACTAATGAAGGCCACTCTGGAATTCTCTTACTCTAGATATAAAAGCTAATTAACTATTTAAAAATGATGTAATTAGTGGGAGGAGTGTAACTAACTATACGTTGATCTACATCAACACATCGTTTCAGTGGATAGTGAGGCACAAGCAGCAATCCAAAATGAAAACATCCATCAGACACATACTGAACAGGAAGTATTAAGAGAGAAGATTATTTTCCAATTAAATGTCTGAGCTCTTGAATAAAAATGTCATGCTTTTGTGATTCCGTATTAATGTAGTGATTGTGTAAAACCAGCGTTTGATATTGACTCGATATTGATATTGATTGCCTTCTCCTGAATTGAATCGAAAATGAAACCGTATCATAGAAGACGCTGATATCAGCAGGCGGTGAATCGTTGTGCATTGAATCAATGTAATATTGTATATGATTGTAACCACTAATGAGTAGAATGAATCAGATCAGTTTTCAGAAGGAGCCAACTTCTTGTAGTTTATTGTGTATATTCAAGCTCAGATTTTCATCCAAAATGTCTTAGGCCATGTCCACACGTACACGGGTATTTCTGAAAACGGAGATTTTCCGTTTTCGTTTTCTAAAAAAATATCTCCGTCCACACGCAATCGCAAAAATGTCTGTCAAAAGCATGCCTCGCATTGTAGATGAAAACCTAACATAGACACGGCGCAAACTGTGACGTCATATGAGTGGCGCACAGTGTGACGCGAAACGGTCCGTTTTTCAAAATCTTCGTTTTTCTTTGTCCACACCTAAACGCAGAAACAGAGTTTTCAAAAATCGCCACTTTGGCCGGAGTTTTCAAAAACCTCTGTTTTCACTGACCCAGAATTACGTGTGGACGAAAGGCCAAAACGCATAGAAAAACCTCCGTTGTAAGAAATGCCTGTGTACGTGTGGACATGGCCTCAGTATTTTAGTAATAAAATCTAAAATCTAATTTTAGTGTAAAAGCCAACTCTCCATATCACCAGCCTTGTGTACAGCAGGTTTGGATTATTCATGAATTCCTTTTGTTCTTTTGTAAGAGAACATTTTAAACATTTTAAGCTTCATTTTAACACAGCTTGTAAGAAGTCAGAGCCACACCCACACTCCACCACCTCCTTTACGTTGATTTCCATATATTATGCATGTGTTAGCAAGTGCAGTCACCAGCACTAACGAAGACCATTCTGGAATTCTCACCCCAATCCATCTCTCTCTCTCTCCCTCTCTCTCTCTCTCTCTCTCTGCATCCATGACAGACCCATGAGTGGCAGACTTGGCGAATCCCATCCATATCTTACAAGCAATTAGCTCACATTACGGTGGGGGTAGAGTAGCCCCGCCCCCTTTTTTTAACGAGCCTTTTATGGTGATGAAGTGGGGGCGGACGGCAAATTGAAGGACGCTGGTCTCCTCTGCGTGATGGTGGTGTGGGGGTTGGTGGGGGGTTGGTCGGGGCGAGTAGAGAGAAACCTCCAGATGCTGATTGGTCCATGTCAGGCCCATTTACGCCAGCTTGATTTGGATAGGAAGCACAGCAGCAGAGCAACCCAACACCACCCCCCACTCTACACACACACACACACACACACACGAACCCCCACCCCGAACCCCTGAGTGACTTCCCAATTAGTGTGCGGCCTAGCGGAACCACAAGACACTGCTGGATGCTCAGCAGCGTCCCGCACCCTGAGATCTCTCCCGCCGCGGCCGCACGGCCAGCCTTATTTCCACACGGATATGGCATCTGTACACACGCTCGTATTGGGTTCAGCCGAGCGCAGCTCAGCTCGACCGTGGAGGTGGAAGTGGCGGTCGCTTTTGACCAGCACGGCAGCAGGTTGCTGCAAATACAACCCCTCCACCTATTTAATCTTATGTTGCTTTTAAATGGCAGGTCATGTCGTCTTCCTCAGAGCATCGAATGTAATGCAATATAACCTTCTCATTTTGATAATGAGCTTGAAGTTTTACACTAAAGACTCCTGTATTTTTGACATTAAAAATAAGCAGAAAATCATCATAATCGCTTCAGCTTGTGTCCCAGCACTGGTTCAGACACTTTCAGAATTTCACATCCAGTGGAGAATGCTTATTTTAATAGTTATTATTGTTTACTTGCCTATTTATTATATCATTATTGGGGGATTTTTTCGATAAATGGCATCGGTCTTAAAAATGTGATACCCATAATCAGAATTAAAAAACCAAAAATAATATGTCATTGCCTCAAACAAACTCTGCCACAACATTCATAACGCAGTTGGTCTTCAGGCTGTTTCATTTTTTGTCGTTTCTTCTTCTTCTTTCTCTTTCAGCTTTTCCCTTCAGGGGTCGCCACAGCGAATCATTTGTCTCTATTTAGTCCTATCTTCTGCATTCTCTACCTTCACACCAACTAACTTCATGTCCTCTTTCACCGCATCCATAAATCTCCTTTTTGGTCTTCCTCTCAGCCTCCTGCCTGGTGGCTCCAACCTTCTCCAACCGGCTCCATCCTTCTACCTATGTATTCATTGTCTCTCCTCTGGACATGTCCAAACCATCTCAGTCTGGCCTCTCTGACTTTATCACCAAAACATCTAACATGAGCTGTCCCTCTGATGAACTCATTCCTGATCCCATTCATCCTCGTCACTCCCGAAGAGAACCTCTCGAGCTCTGCAACCTCCAGTTCTGCCTCCTGTCTTTTCCTCATTGGCACTGTCTCCAAACCATACAACATGGCTGGTCTCACTACTGTCTTGTACACCTTTCCTTTCATTCTTGCCGAAACCCTTTTATCACACATCACACCTAACCCATTCCAACCTGCTTCTTCACCTCTTTTCCACTGTCGCCGTTGCTTTGGACCGTAGACCCTAAGTACTTAAAGTCCTCAGCCTTCTTTACTTCTACTCCCTGTAACTTCACTGTTCCACTTGTGTCCCTCTCATTTACACACATGTATTGTCTTGCTGCGACTAATCTTCATTCCTCTCTTTTCCAGTACATATCTCTACCTCTCTAGCCTTTCCTCTACTTGTGCCCTGCTCTCACTGTGGATCACAATGTCATCTGCAAACATCATAGTCCATGGAGACTCCTGTCTAACATCATCTGTCAGCCTTTCCATCACCAAAGCAAACAAGAAGGGGTTTAGAGCCAATCCTTGATGCAGTCCCACCTCCACCTTGAACTCCTCTGTCACTCCTACAGCACACCTCAGTTATAGAGACCAACATCAACATCAGCGGTTGGCACTCATTTTAAGATTTATCAGTGTGTCTCTAGAATCGCAGCCCATGAAGACACCAGACAGGACCACAGTATAGGACTCAACATGTTGCACTGCCTTAAGTGAAAGTGAATGATTTTTTGTGACCTCTGTGACCCCCAACCAAATGTGACCTCTGTATTTGACCCATCCGTGACGGAGCAGTGGGCAGCTGACCTGGGCAGCGCCCCGGGGAGCAGTGCTTGGGGACAGTACGAGTACCTCAGTGGTAACTTTACCAGTCTGGGATTCAAACCAGTGATCTTCTGATCGCGGGGCGAACGTCCAACCGTTACGCCACCGACTGCCTCCAAACCTAAAGCCGAAATGTATGAACAGTGTAGAGAGACGGACATCCTGACCACTAGGGGGCCTGAGCGAGCAAGACACAGAGCAAAGCAAACCACAAAATTATTCACTCGAAAACGATTGTAGCTTTTTCATCGATGCTATCTGAACTTGTGTTGTGTTCCATCCTGCGCCTTCCTACGTGTAAAAAGTGGGTGATTCCTCTCCTCTCCGCTCGCATAAGGGAGCTAGGCGTCTAGGCCAGTCACTCGACTGTACTTGTGTAAAATGAGATGTAAATGCAGCCATTTTAACGGCCTGATTTATTCATGAGGGAGACGAAAAAGAGAGAGAGGAATGCAAATGAGGCACTCCGGCTTCGCCCTTGGCCCGGGCCCAGCCACAAACAAGCCCGTCTCACTGCAGGAATTAACAGCTTTATTACCTCACCTGACAACGCGGCCCGCGCCTGACAGCAGCTAGCTCCGCTTCCCGCGCGAGTGCTGATGTCATCAGCCGCCGACGCCTCTCGCCATCGCACCGCCCGCGACTCGGAGAATCTCCACGGTCCCTTCCCTTTATTCATGTCAAATCTGAAATTTTATGTCTTTTCCTTCTTCTGTCCAACTGACACTCCGGTAAGACCTTAGGAGACCCGACTGTAATGAAATGTGTGAGTGAACGATCAGCCTTATCCGCCCTAACACACTCAACTTGTGAACGCGCCCTCTCCTGTGCGGCTCGCGCTTGATGGAGATGTGTGTGGGAGTGGGAGTGTCAGTGCATGTGTGTGTGTGTCTGTGTGATAGGATGTAGCTGCGGTAATCAATGCAGTCCTAAAAATCACACCCCCAACCTCTTCATTAAATGCCTATCTGAGCATGGGGAAATAAGGGCACAGGATTAATCCAGCTGTCTGTGTGAGTGTGTGAGAGTGTGTGTGTGTGAGTGTGTGTGTGTGTGAGATGAGGCAGCCGTTGGTACTGCTGCAACATTGATTGCGCTGAATCTCCACCGCTTTTCCATACACATTTAATCTCTCTGAAATGCTAAAGAGGCAATCAAAGGGAATCGCCAGCATGAGTGTGTGTGTGTGTGTGTGTGTTTGCGTGTGTCCAAGTATGTCAGGCCTGGTGATTTCTGCGTTTGGTCAACACACCTCGATCAATTGGGCCAGCGCTCACACAAAACACACCCACCACACACACACACACAGACACACACATCCAATAAATAATTCTACAGCTACACCTATCCCTGACCCTAACCGTAACCTTAGTAACCAAAAGCACATCTTTTATTCCTTTTAGTTTTTCAGAATAAAAGCCCTTTTCTATAAAAACACAAAAGAGCCACAAAAGTCGGACAAATCTCATATTTTAAGCGTCCATTCGTTCTCACAAGCGCCTGAAAACCTTCCCACACACACCATCCATCTTCAGCTTGCATCTGTAGTAGCATCTGCATGTTATGGTGAATTTTAGTTCCACCCCTCTATGAATACGGGCCCGGCTTACCGCGTTACATCCCCCAGAATTCATAAGAGGCAGCATCTCCGTCCGTTAATTAGATTTGTGCCTGGAGAAGTTCCTCCCATGAAAGAGGGGGGGAAAAAGGTACACGGTAATGAACCGCTTAAGTTCTCTTTCTCCTCCCAGCCAAAGTTACTGCAGCTCTGGCTGTCCGCACATTCTTCCAGCTGCAGATATTTGGATTTGATCAGGCCCAAGGCTTTTGTGTGCACTCATTAAAATAATTGGCTGCTCTTGGTCCATTCATTAGAGACTCCTCTATTGTTAGGCGTGGGTATAGCCAGATCATTTCGCCCTGATTCTTTCCTGCCTACCACACATCGGAATAATAAAGAGACATCACACCCGGGGAAGTGGAGGTGCCGCTTTCTCCGTCACGCGGGCGCCGCCATGCCCATATGTCCCTGGCACAAAGCGCCGCGGCCTTTTGATACGAGGCGGGGGGAAAGAGGGGCGGATAATTAATTTGATTTTCCAACGAGAAAGGGGAGAGGAAGCGTATTGATCATGCGTTCATTTGGATTTATCTTTATTCGACTAATTACTTTTAGTCTGAAGAACATTAAGGTGGATTTTCATTTCAGCCAAGAGTAGGAGTTCTTGAGGAAAATAAAAGCAGAGATTAATCAGAGACTAAAACGCAGTCGCCGTCGTCATGTTGACAAAAAAACAGTCTTTGAGCATGAATACTGAACACAATTCCATCTAATTAAAAACCATAATTATTTCTTATTTCTTTTATTCCTGGTATGAAAAGGAGTTAATCAGTCGGGGTTTTAAGTCTTTTTCTTTGTGTTTTGGAGATCTGGAGAAGGGGTGCTAGTGAGATTGAGAGCTGTTGAGTTTCAGGATTACTCTTTTCTCATGGAGAGTTACTGGGATTAAAATATCTAACCAGGCCCATCTCAACACTGCAGTTTACAGCCGTATATTAGGGCTGGGAACCTTAACACTTAATGAAATATAACCAAACTTCCACCGCTACCTCTAGCACAGATGTTTATCTGACTGAGAGCTGGTTTATACTTGACACATTTATGCCTGTAAACACTGATTACAAAGAAAAAGTCGGCTCTTCATCAAGTCCACAGGCAGCAACTCACACTCACCTGAAAGATCATGATCTTGAGTGATTAAAAGGCAAAAGCAAGGGGATGTGTGAGGAGAAGTCCCTCGGTGTACTGAAGGGAAAGTGTTGTTTTAAAAAGTTTATGAGTGTTAACTTTAGATAACTTTGTGTGCACATACTGCAGTGGTAAACCTTTCAAGTAGCTTGTAGAGCGGAGATCTGGCCCGAGCAAGCGATATATCTGGACCCTCACGTCACATTGGCTACAAACGTAAACAGACATGTGCGCTCCCTATGGCCATCTGTGATTAGCGATCTCCAGTGGGTCGACATCTCCGCTAGTTATTAAGAGTGAGTGAAAACTTAATGATAACAGTTATATATTATATTCATTTCTCTGTTATTTTCTATTTTTTAAAATTATTTCTGAGTAATTCCGTGCACAAAAACTGAAGTGACTGCATAAAAACGCATTAACTGCATTATTCATTATTCACGACGTAAACACACGCCATCATGCGCAAAAACGTAGTTCTCTTCCAGAAAGGCCAAAAGCAGCTCGTTATATATAATAAAATAAAAGGTGTTGGGGGATGTGACATGGATTTGTTGGTCCTCAGCCTGACTTGCTTCACATAATTTGGGACCACTGTTGTAGAGCATACGTTACTATGTAACTGTTCTTTATGTGCTTGCCTGCTCAGTAAGTCTGCAGGTTATTACGGATGTTACTTGATTACTTACAGTATTCAATTCAGTTCAATTTTATTTGACATCATCACAAAGCACTTTACATATAACTGGCCTGAACCCTTCTCGCTGTGAGGCGGCAGCGCTAACCACTGCGCCACTGTGCCGCCCCGCCTGGGGTGTATAAACATTTAATACAGTTAGTATTAGAGTTAGTATAAGTTAACATTAGTTCAAGATTAGTCGTTGCTGGGGCTGTTTATGATCCACTCAGCAACATTTAGTAAAGGTAACATCAGTTCAGTATTAAATAGGATTTGGTTCAAGTCCATACAATACCTAACGCAAGATTAAGATTATGCAGATTAGTCTAGAACTTAGGGGGAAAAGTCTGTACATATTCACTACAAAGAGAGATGCTGAGAGAAACGCTCTGATCGGAAGGTGAGGCAACAAACCATGTCACTGCTGTCGATTTTATTCCAGAACATTCTTGTTATTTTCACCTGGATTTGAGTTTGTAAAGTAAAGTACATTTTCCTTCATGGCATGGTGCCTTCCTGTGTGGGCAGCTGCTTAAATTCAAGCTGTCTATATTTTCTATAGTGTGAAATCAGGGATGAAAGCTAAACTTACATTAAAGAACATCTCATCATTCAGCGAGGTGGCGTCCACTTCACTAGGTCGTCTCGACACCTTGAATATCACTGTTCTGGTCAGCTTTAAGCATGTTTCCTACAGATTGCAAGCTGTAGTTTCTCTTTTCAACTACCATTAGTAAACTACATTAACCTTCCAACAGAGTTTCAGTTAGAACCTGTTTTAATAGTTTTCTTTCACACAGACCCATTCGCACATTTTCATGCAATATTTCTAACAAAGCGTCGCGCCGCCATTCACCGTTACTAATATATTGGCCTGTACACGGAATCCAAGTCCACTTACTGCAAAAAAAAGCTATGGCACAAAGAAATGTGACATTCCTGCTCGCCTCTGTTTTGCGTTTTAATGGGATGGCACCGAGATGTTAAAAGCTCTGAAGGCGTCTCGTAATTGCTATGTTGTGCTCTGAAAAAAGCTTGGCCACCATTAACCTCTCCGCACTACAATTCACTTCACATGTCTGGCAATTACCTCGCCAATAATGCCCATTCTTGCAAATGTATGTGTTCTTGACTTCCTGTAATTAAATTGGGCTTTTCACATGGATTCCGGAGGTCAAAGTGGGCACCTGTAATCACCATCAATCGAAATGAGAGTAGAGCTACAAATACTTAATCCTCTGTTTTTCTTCACCACTAAATTGTCATGAGGAAAGGGGGGGTCAGGGCTGTAGTCGATGGGTCAAGGGCAGGGCGTGTAGACAATATTGTTTTCTCCTTCTAGTCCTTGACAGGATGCATTGAAAGGGAGTCGTTACGATGAGGGGATGAATAGGCATGTCTTGATGGGTGAATGTTTTAGCATACGCGCTTTAAAAAGAACATGTTCTCTCATTATACATGGTGCTTGTGCTTAATTGAATTTCTCTTTTGAGTGCCCTTTCAGGACAAACACTGGGAAGTTGCAAATGTTAAAATCCCCTTTTTGCAATTCAGTTCAAAAGCCAATTCAAAGCTTTTCTTCTCGCCCCAGATCTGCCTTTCGCTAGGAGCGTAGATCACAGGTTTCATCACAATACGGCGTTATATGGATCAGTCATAACATTTCGATGTCGGCAAAATCACAAAGTCCGCTGCGGTTGGATTTCGATTAGATTCAGTTGATGAGTCAGTGATTGATATGAGACGATACTATATGCTGATTTAACCCAATCACTTTCATTCATGCAGAGCCGGATCAGCACAGTGTGGGACCCCTACACCTCAAGGGCCGCCCCCCTTTAGCCCAGGCCACAAGATATTTTGAGGTGCACTGTAGACGAGCTCATTCCGACTCGGGGAGGGGTTTGCAATTGTGATTTTAAAAAATGTTTCTTTGTGTTGTTCTCTCTTTACAAAATTATACTTTTTACCAATTAATGTATGAGCCATATGCATCACTTCCAGTGAATAATATTTTTTAAAAATCTGAAGATATTTAAAGCTCTACTTGTGCTAAATGATGGGGCCCCTGGGCACTTGCTCGTTCAGTTCTATGGATAATCCGGCCTCGGTTCACATCACATCAAAAAAAGCAAGAAAAATGTCATTTGACGTTTGTATTCCAGAGCTCAAAGTTAAAAAACAACCTTCTCTTTGAATAAAAAACAGACCTACTTAAAATGAAGTGACATTACAATATGTATCATGTCTGATCAGGGGCTTCATTCACCAATATCATTTATTTTACTGTAGAATTGGAGAAGATACAATATTTTGCCTAAACACACATGCAATAAGATGATCCTAAAAGTGCTCTTCAGCGTTCTTACCTAAGAACAAAGTTTGGTGCGTGTCGGAATCTTTGTGAAACCTGCGTAAGAACATATTTCATCTGAAGAACAGTTGGTGAATGACACTCAATATTTCCAGTTTGGGTCGATGCTATGGACTAGTTGATCATTAAATTGGTGTATCGTTCCATCTTTACCGTTCTCCTTCCACTTTGTACTGCAAAACACAGTTGGAAAACATTCAGACAGTCTGAAATACAATGAAATTTAATTCATTGGTTTTGCGTTTTGGGCTCAGGGAAGTCACGAACAATAGCGCCCATATCCAGTGAGGGAACAAATCTATCAGCGCTCTCCACAGCACCGTCCGTCATTTGGTCTCCATTTGCCAAAGCCAGAGATCACAGCACTGGTATTTCCATCCCGACTAAACGGTTTCAAGATCAGTCGACTGGACGCATTATGTTTTTGGATGGTCCCCTCCAGTGGAGATTAGCTTAATTAGCTGTGAAGAGCACTGACTCGTGGGAGCGCGCGTGTTTGGTGCAGATAATTGCAGGGCTAGCGCGGGCTACCCTGGCGCCCAGCTTGCGACTGCAGGTGGGTTGGCACCGGGAAGTGCCTATCGAAGTGCACATCTGGGCCCTGCGGGGGCTGGAAACTTTCATAACACCCTCTTCAAAATGCCCTCCCAATCCCCGTGCGCCGCTGCCAAATTTTTGTCGTTGAAAGGCCCTTCCAGCCTTTCGGGATGGTTGTGTTTAGCGAGGGGCGTAATTATTTTTTCCCTTTGTTTCACCGCGCTTTTTTTTTTTTGCCCGTGGAACGAGGCGTGAAAAGGAGAGGCCCAAACTGTTCATTTTTTTATTTTTTCCCCCAAATTCTGTCAGCTCTCACACTCCAGTGCAAATGTTTGGCTTGCCTTATTTCTCGGCAGGCAATTTGAAGCCGCCGTCTTATCTGATATTTGCTCATCTACGTTATCGCGCTTATTATGTAGTCATTTTTCGAAGCTTGTCGTCTTCTTACGAGACTGTTTACAATTAATTATCCCGCCGAGACGAACGAAACCGCTAACCTTTGCTGTCAGGAAAACAATTACCCTTTTTTAACAACTAACTTTCCACGCTCGCGGACCTCGTGCCCGGCCTGCTGATCAACGCTGAGGCAGGACGCCGAAGTCCAGGAGAGCGATGACGAACGAGGAGGAGTAGGCATGATGAGGAGGAGGAGGAGGAGGAGGGAGCGTGGAAGCTTAATAAGTGAGAGACGGTCATGAGATGCTCATGAGTCCGAAACATGTGCGCAGACTTTCTGGACGATTACCTCGGATCTCTGCCTCGGCCCGAGCCGACTGACAGTTTGGGCGGAAAGCCGCTCGGTCCGCAGCGCCGCGGTAACGGGGGCCCATAATTCATCATTAGGATATCAGAGTCCAGGTGCAGATTAGAACTGATCCAGACGGCAGCCGGGCGAGGCGGGGCGTGCGAGGAGGAAAATCTGATCCCGCCGACAATTCCCAGGTCACGCCGGCCGTAATTGAAATAATTTCGCCCCAAGAGTTGTTTAATCTTTGGAAATCGCGCACGCGGGAGGCCGTAAATTGAAGAAAGCGCACATCCGATCGCATCTGCCAACTCCTTCCTCCCTCTCTCCCGCCCTCCCTCCGTCCTCAGACACTGATGCTCTCTCTCTTTCTCAGACCGCCCGGCGTCCTCCTTTCCACTGGGGCGAAACGGCGCCCCCCCACCACCCCCGCCCCCCCAAAGTCCCTCCTCACTCGCAACCGTCACGTCTTAAAACTCGCGCCAATGCCGATGCCGTTGCCGGTGCTAGCGCGGGGCGCCTGCTGCTTCGAGACGCAACAAATCATTTGTCTGTTATTAACCCTGAGCCTGTAATTATGCAGATTGCCATAGATTTTCCCTGGGTGCCCGGGGAAGTGAGATCCAGGGTTGCTCTCAGCGTGGCAGGCGGACGAGCGAACGGCCCCGCATTACTGAACTTGCCACATTCATCATGTTGACTGATGGCACAGGGAGCCGGTCCCCGGGTCCCGCTGGTTAATGTAGTGGGTAATTAACTGTCATTTGCCTGGTAATAGGCCGATGATCAATGGTTTGTGAGGAAACAAATTCTAATTCGGCAGCTGATGAATGCACGCCGAGGCCGGAGCAATTGAAGCGGCGGGGGCGGCGGAGGGGAAGAGGAAGGGGAGGAGAGAGAAAGAGAGAGAGGGCCGCTGTCAGAATTTCAAATGGCTCTGGAGGTGGTGGTGTTATCATTCTTTCTTTCCCACCCCCTCCCTTTAAACAACGGCAAAAAAAAAAATTAATGATTAGCCCTGAAAGAAAGTAACGCTTAATTTGTCGCCCTTGATGTTTAGAGACCAGTGGAAATGAAGAAACGCAGGCCCGACCAACTACAGACGGCTAGGTTTAGGGTCACAAGTCACTTTATATCTCATTTGAGTGCGTGTGATAATGATAAAAGACTCACGTTAAGTAAACGATGCCGATGTTTGTCGCTCAGCGAGAGCGTCGAGGCAACGCTGTTTGTGTAGGTTTTGTTGCTGTTTCCGGACGGGGTCTCGGATAATGATTATGGGCTAGCAGAGAGCTCGCGTTACGCCCGTGCGACCGCTGGGCTAAAGCCTTGTGGAATAATTTAATTGGTGTCTGTTTTTCTCTCATCAAATAGGTACCGTTCAGCCGTGAGGTGCTGCCACGCACGCTTCCAGCGCCTTTTTCTCTCCGGTGAGGTGCTGCCAATCGCACGCTCGCGCTCATATTCCAAACGGGCGCCTCCATGAATTTTAATTTGCCGTTGCCACTTCAGCCGGTTTAAATATACATGCCATTTTGTCAAATTCCAAGTCGGAGGAAATGTCATTTCCTTTGTAACAGACTTCCTACTCGGTTCCTGACCGGACTTGGAAGATAACGCCACCTTGAGCTAATCTCACCTATTCTGAGCGGATAGAGCGAAGAAGGGAAAGAAAAGAACGTTTGCGGCGTATTTGTCCTCGTTGCTGCTGCCGATGGTTGCATTTGAAGCTAAGATTAGAGACGGTGGACGTCTGTTTTGCACTCTGAACTCGCAGGCCGCCTTTGGAGAGCGTGTGCCTTTTGAATTCATTACCAACCAAGCACGCTTAATTTGCCGCCTCCCCCGAGAGCCATTAACGTCTGTGGCATCAAACTGGCGGAGCAAAGAAAGACAAGTGGCAGGTAGAGCTCCATCCATCTCCCCCTCCCCAACCTCACTCCCGCACTCCCACCTTTCTAGGGATACATCAGCATTTGTTGCACCCTCAAGCATTTGCTGTAGCTGTTGTTTTAGCCCATTTTTATGTCAACGACTACAGTGATTTGAGTTAAACTCAACGTTTTATGTTTTTCAAAATTTGTAATGTGTCAATATTAGGTTCTGCTAATGAGGTTCAGCTGAAAACGATTTTTTCTGAACAGACTGAACATTTTCCAGGTTAACAGAATTATTTCTTGATTTAACCTTCACAGAATCTTCCGCTGTGTTCATTTTTTTTGCTTTTAAACAACCTGTTTAGCTCCCTGACCCGCGCTGAAATCCCAGAGGAGCCCGTGCATAATGTGTCTGAGAGGATCTTTTCATAATCTGAATAGCTTCCTCTCAGCTCCGGCAGCCATCTGCAAACGAGTAGGCTTAAGTAAGCGATGACTTACAGTACGTTTTTAAATTATAGAGCAAACAAGCGCAGAAGAAGCCGAGTTTCTGTGAGACGTTAGGACTCGAGTGTCTCCTCTTTTATTCATAAACTGAAAGTCAAGCCTTTTTGGGAACTCTTGAAATAGTTGAGTATGTGGAAATTGTGAATTGAAGTAAAGTTGTCAGGCTCCAAGAGAAAGAGTTGAACCATAAATCTGTAGCCAAAAAGTACTTTGTGCTTGAAGAAGAGCTGAGAAGTCTATCCCCCGAAGAGCTGCAGCGTACTTGGAGATGTTCTAATGATTGATCCTTGAGAAGCTATGGAATGAAAAGCTTCCCTTTGGACATCCTCAGCTTTCAAGGTCAATTCCCTGCATTTTCTTTGTACGTTTTGTGTGTGTGTGTTCCTATAGGACTTGGATGTTCGTATACGATACATTTTCCTGACTTAGTAGTTTATGATCTCGGCAAAGCAGCGTTCTATTCTCTCCGTTTGAGAGTCTTCCATTTCAATCTCAAGGTTTACTTGCCATACGTAACCAGCAGCAGTGCAGATCAAATGGGATCCGTTCTTGCCAAACGTCCCGATCCACACAGCGCATACTGACAGAATACGCTAATAAGACGCCACCTCTACTAGTGCGTCAGTTTGTGCTGGTTAACGTACAAAATGCTCCACTTTGCCAGTAGCATGTTTGGTCCGTCTCCTCCAAAGCTTTCTTTTTGACTCTTGACATTTAATGCATTATTTAACATTCTAATTATCCTGAAACAATTCTGTATCTGTAGACATTATTCGATTTAAAAGTTTCATTATTTGATGAAATGTGATCTCTGCATTTAACCCATCCGTGATCACGGGACACACACCCTACTGTTACACCACCAACTGCCCTACCATGTGATTGTTCCTTTCAGCCGCTCAGTGCGAGGAGAGACACATAAACCTCTTTCACAGGGATCTGAGATGTATTTTTAAGCCCCCGTTACTGATTACAGAATCACGGACATTATTTAATTTCATTTTAGTTTAATCATTCATTCATTAACCAAACCACTGAAACCCGACTGAGAACTACAGGCGCAAGGCGGGGATCAGCCCTGGGCAGGCGCCAACACACCGCAGGACACACACTCACACAATCACTCTCACAGTCACATCTTAACGGGCCAATTTAGAGCCGCTAACTAACCTACAGTGCATGGTTTTATACTGCGGGAGGAAACCAGATCGCCCGGCGGAAACCCACGCAAACACGGGGAGAGCATGCAAACTCCACATAGACCCATGGATCGAACCCAGGACCATCTCGCTGTGAGGCGGCAGCGCTAATCTCTGTGCCGCCGTGCCGCTCTAGTATAATCATTTACAGTTTTTGTCCACTCTTACACCTTGTCTTTTAGCGCTGGGCAGTTAGTCATGAAGACTTTCAGAACCTCTGATCAACGTTGTGTGTTCATGCGCTGACCCTTAAAACCATACTACAGCATGTATTGTCACGTGACTCCGCTCCATCCAGTCTGCCACTGCATCTGTGTGTTTCCTTCAGTGATTTAAGGGAGTGATCATTTGTCATTGTGAACACACCACAGCACAGCACACAGTGCGCCACAATGAAATGTGACCTCTGCATTTAACCCATCCATGAAGGAGCAGTGGGCAGCTAACGCGCAGAGTCCAGGGAACAGTGTTTGAGGATGGTACCTTGCTCATCAGTACCGCAGCGGTACCTTTACCAGTCCAGGATTCAAACCGGCAACCTTCTGATCGCGGGCTGAACGCCCTAACCAGCTGCCCCAGTAGCTGAGCAGACGTATAGTACCAACCTTGTCAGTGAACTATGAGGTCGAAAAATCAACTACAAAACAATCAAGGTGAAATGTCCACTTAATCGTGATATTGATTTGAGGTCATATCATCCAGCCCTCTACTGTCACTTCAGTGAAAGTGAGTGATTATTTTGTCATTGTGAACACACCACAGCACAGCACACAGTGCACCACAGCGAAATGTGACCTCTGCATTTAACCCATCTGTGAAGGAGCAGCGGGCAGCTAACAAGCGGCCGGGGAGCAGTGCTTGGGGACGGTGCCTTGCTCATGAGTACCTCAGTGGTAACTTAACTGGCCCTGGATTCGAACCTGCGACCTTCTGATTACGCCACCAACTGCTCCAAATCAGTGGCTTTGGTTTACAGCAGATGTTCTGTCTTTTTCAGACGAGTTTTAGACAAACCCCTGGTCAATCCCTAATGACCACCGATATTCTGATTAGGACCGCATGATTTTTCAGGTCTGTGGGTTGTAAAAGTGGAACTTTTTTCTAGAATGTATGCAGGGTGCTGCATCCTGTTAAGTTTTAATTCTTTTAAATTCTTTTTTTTTTTTTGCTAGGAATTTAATAATGAAGTCTCTTGGGGGGAATCTTCCACCTTTATGCAGAACCTTTAGGTCTTCTTTCACTTCTCTGACACTGCTGTATCAGAATTGATCAGCTAGCTGTGCACAACTAGGTTTTGGAAGTCAAAAAAACCTCTAACTGTTCTGCGGAAACTTGTTTTTCTCGAAACAAACTTGAATGTGTTTTGGAAGCTGGTTGTAATGTCGCACCAGTTGGGCAAACCTCACTCACAACCTCAACACCTCTTCTCTCTTATAGTTGACACAGCTTGGGAACAAATGCAGGTGAGCAGGAACACACAAAGCCCGGTGTGTTTGCGAGGCCCGAAGCTCTGTACTCACCCGTTAAGAGCCAAAAAGCGTGACAGGCCCATTCAAGTTTGTGGGCCACTTTAAGTTTGCAGGAGATGAGAAAGTGAAGCACACAGATAGCAAAGGCGGCAAAACACGGCACGGCTCTGATTCGTCCTGACAACAGCATCCTCCCCAAAAAAACGTCATGCATCACTTTTTCATATGAGCACCTTCTATCATTTATCAGCCGAAACCCGAAATGTTTTCTCTGCCTAAAACAAATCAGCCTTTCGTCTTAACAGCATTTCTCACGGCGTCGTCGTTTTTTTAACCTCACATACCAAAGCCAAGCTCCTCTTCTCTTTGAATTCATCATAATCGTAAGTAAGTGCATCTTCCTCTACACCCAGCGGTGGGAGTACGCCTTTTATCACTTCATAAATCAATTATGTCGTTTTATATTTATATTAGGATATTTTAGATCAGTCACACAGCTTGGCAAGAGCGGGAACAAATCAGGATTTCATTTATTCCACGCTGAGGCCTTCTGGCTCTCGCGCTGTAAAAAGTGGGGGACAAGCGATAACGCACACGTATCTATATTTAGGCGGCTCAAAGGGAAAGGCATAATTCTTTTAATTATATCGGCACCAAACTGAAGCCTCGTTCGCTCTCCTCCCAATTACCTCGACTAGCGACGGGGATTTAGCCTCTGCTGTTTCAAGGTGTGTTGACAGTAGCCTTAATTCTGTAGGTATTCAGAAGAGTACAATCTATCTAACCCACCCAGCCCCTCCACTCCCTCTCTCTCCCTCTCTCTCTCTTTCTCTCTCTGTCTCTCTCTCCCCCTTTTTTTGCCTGTGGGGAACATGCTTTCTGAAGGTTAATAAACAACCCTGCATATCCTGGGCCCCGAGATCATTTATCAGATTGCGATCTCTTACAGACTCGGAGAGTGGCATGCAGTTTTATCATTTTAACAACGACGGCTAAAAGTGCCTGGAGAAGTCGGCCTAATAGGTTATTTTGTTATATGATTTTGTTATCAGATCTCTCTCTCGCTCTCTCTGTCTTGTTTTTTTTTTTTTCTTCTCCCCTTTACTCAGGCTAGGTCACGGTGGACTAACAGCCATGAATCCCTAATGAATCCTCCCTCTCTCTCTCTCTCTCTAATGTCCCGCCAGCAGCCTCTAACATAATAGGATCTTCCCAGGGCAGGGTCTCAGCTGCTTGGCCTTTGTGCCACTAACCTCGTCTAGCCCATGTCAGCGGCACTAGTCATCGCCGTGATATTTCCACTGCACTTGACCTGTCCATCGTGCCTTTAGGGCACCTTCCGGGCCTCGATTATTATTATGATTGTTTAACCCATCACACTGAAGCCTGCTGACGAGCTTTACTGTAAGGAGAAGAAGTGAGGAGGGGGAGCTAGTTCTGCACTGTTCGATTGTGTTCTGTTGCTTTTTAGGTTTTGGTTTCTAGATAAGGCTTTGATGTGCATTAGCGCTGGCCCATGTGACTTTACAAATCAATTTCATGTTTTTTCCTCATTTACAAGTAAGGAATAATCATTATATTTGAGATAAAAGTTATTAAATTAAAATAAATAAATGACTGCTGGAAATCAGTTTATGTTAATCACAGTCATTAATCAGTTTGAAATGTTTAGATAAAATATATACATTTTTGACACTGGAATACAGATGTGCAAGTTAAGGAATGCTTAGAAAACGGCGGTAGTTTTTAACTTGCCATGGCTCATAACATGCATAATGAACTGCACTTAATGACTAAGGGCTTGTTTACATGTAAGTAAATATTTTTTATAAACGCATATCTTTTTTTAACTGCGTTTACATGACATTCTGTTTAAAAAATCTCCGTACACACTAGAACACGAAATGGTTCCACTTGTCCGCGTCATGTTTTTTCCTGTCAGTGAACAGCAGGCGACGTGCCTGGCGCACAACAGAACTAAACACGTCATCGTTTTACTAAAACAGAGTTTTACTCGTTTACATGGATCCAGGGAATCAAGTGTTTTGAAAAATCTTCACTTCGGAGGGCGCTTTAACAAAATATCCGTTTGAGGTGGCTAAAACTCAGCGTACATGTAAACGAAAGGCCCAAACATGTAAAACAATACACGTTTAAAACAATACTACGTGTAAACAGGCCCTAAATTAGCAGATGGGCACATTCAGAGAGGAACAAAGTAACGTCTGCTGTACAGGCTGCAGTTCATACCCGCAGCATGTACACACAGCTTCATCTACAGTTCCATCTGGACCGTGGATAAAATGAAAATTGCCGTTCAGTACACCAAGGGATGTCTCCTCACCCATCACCTTATTAACACTGCTCTGGGGTGTGTCTCCCAAAAGCACAGTTGCTGATTATGTTAGCAACTAACATAGTGTTGCTAATGTAATTACCAATACGATAGCAGGTATGCTTTTGGGAAACACACCCGTGCTTTGTAATGGCGTTAACCTGTTAAATGTGTTTGCATGTGTTAACGTTTCAATGCTCCAAGCTCTCAAGTAAACATAAAAATAAATAAACTCAAGTATGATGGAACACCTCCAGGACCTGAACTGGACGCCCATGTTTGACTCTGTTGCACCACTGCACTTTACACATCACCGTCGCGGTGATGCACTTTATTTTTGCTGCTATACTGACTGTTTCCTCCTCAAATGACTGTTGACACAACACTGCACTAATTTTTTTTGCACTGCTGCCACTATTTGCACAAATATTGAACATTGAATGTATAAATAGACTGGATATAGAATTCTTTTCACACTATAACTGTTTCTAACCTCCTGCACATCCAGTGTAAAAGTGTAAAAGTCAATTCCCACATTGTACACTGCAAAAAATCAGTGTCAGAAAATAAGAAAAAGAAAAGGATAATAAGAAAAAAGGTACCAGAATCAAGCAAAATTATCTGCCAATATAGTGAGAAAATTTGTCCTGTAAAAATCTCCTAAAACAAGAAAAAAATCATTCAATTTTTCCATGTTTTTAGCTTTAATATTCTTAAAATAAGCAAAGTTGTCATTAATTTCTTAACTCGTAGTGGAGAGCATTAGAACCTGTCCGTTCTCTTAATTAAATTTCTTATTTCATTTTAAGAAGTTCTTATAATCAGTAAATTTTTCTTAATAAGATAATTGTAGCCAACATTTCTTAAAATTAGATTATTTATCTTACACATTAAAGTCTAGTCCAGTCAGTTATTCTTAAAATTAAAAAAAACATGATTTTTTTTTTTAATTAAAGATTTTCAGACTTGTTAAGATTTCGTTTTTTGCAGTGTAGGTAATACTGCATCCAGACTGTCTCTCTATCTACCTCTATTTCTAATTCTAGTTCTAGTTCTAGTTTGAAGTTCAATATTCCATGTCTAGTTTAAAATGTATATTTTGTACTTTATTTATTATTGTTTATTCCATGTGCCTTAATTGTTCTTTGTTCCCTTTTTTCCTACTGCACTGTTAAAACTGCAGCCACGTCGTCTCGTCTCTCTGTATATCTGTACAGTATATAGCAGAGATGACAAAGTTTACTTTGACTTTAAGCGAACAGGTCATGAACATACTAATCAAACCAACATGAGGAAGACTGAGTAGGTGAGACCTACTCAGTCCTCCTCGTAAGTCCACTTTTGGTCATTTTTATTTTTTGTCATAAAACAATTCTATTGGTCAGTCTTGAAAAGTGTTGAAAACGACTTGACACTTTTGACGACGCAATGTTCATATATTTACAATATACATCATTTTTTCAATTTCCTGAAAAATTACAGTTTGGACATCAAAGGTTTCCTCCTGACAGCGACGAAATGTTGGTTTCAGTTTGTTTTTGGTTTTGGTGCCCAGTACTGGGGCAGTAGCTTTGCTGGATTGGATTCTCCAATAAAGCTGTCCTGAACTATTTTTATTACTTAGACTTGCTGTAAAAAAGGAAAATAGGCGGCGGTGGCCTAGTGGTAGGACGTTTATTAGCCAAGAGGTTGTAGGTTTATATCCAGCTCTGTCTTACTTACAGCACTGTTACTATTGGGTCCCTGAGTAAACCCCTAACCCCAAGTTGCTGCAGAAAAATGGGGGTCACTCTGGATAAGAGAGCATCTGCTAAATGCAGTCAGTGTGAATGTAAAATGTAGTTACGAACTAATGGTACAGTTCCATGACTCTTCAGAAATGCGTGCCAATAAAAATAGCTGATCTGAAGCTCAGCAGAAGCACATTTCATACTCGCGTCGGTTTCCGCAGATCTTCCACTAAGTGCTGGATCTTTGTTTGTTGTGTCAGGTTGTTCGGCGTGACGGGAAACTGCGCCGCCTGCAGCAAGCTGATCCCAGCCTTCGAGATGGTAATGAGGGCCAAGGAGAACGTCTACCACCTGGACTGCTTCGCCTGCCAGCTCTGCAACCAGAGGTGAGCATTGAGTCTCTCCAAACCTGCAGGAACATTCAGAGCTCTGATCAGATTCCGCCGTGTTTGCCCGCATTTCCACCGAGCCTCCAGCTCAGGCCTGTACACGTTTATGAAAGAGCCTTGTGAAGTGAACACTCAGGTGTCAGTAATCTTCATCATTGTCAACTTATTCAGCTGTCTCACAAAGTAGGCCATGTTCTTACTGTCACACCTCGCTCACAGTATTCCAAAAACACTGCAGGATCCTACAGGAAAGAGTAAAACACTTTAGCCTGGAGCTGCGCCGTTAATTGAATCTTACTCACGTTTGCGATTACGGCTTCACACGTTTAAGAAAAAATGATAATCAAGGAAAAATTAGTCGTTTCAAATCAAATCATTTCTGGAATGTGTTTCAAAGCTGTGTCCGCACCACAAGTCATCATGACTGATTTATTCAGCCACCTTAATCACAAAGTGGTCTATGCCAAAGCAATTGTGTAAATAATCATAGTAAATAATAGTGATTTCAATATTTTACAAGATTCTGCAGATTATGATTTTTCTCCCATATTTGAGCAGCCCTACTTTATCCATTGAACCACACGTGCCTAACCAAGATGCATTGCTCTTCTGCATGAAACTGAGAAATGCAATCGAACAAGGAAGTTGCAATACTTGACTATTCTTTCTTTATGCCTGCTCTTTTATTCCATCATTGTATATGGAGTAAATTGCTTTGTCAGTCTCTTTTACCATGAGAGAAAACCACCATTTGTCATCCAACTTTGGACAACAGTGGTAAGACGGGGTCAGTGTAGCATCCAGGGCCTTTTACACTTGGACGAAAACGAAAGCACAGACAGTTGAGCCCTCTCTCTCTCTCCTTGTCTCTCCTTTCCTCACACACACACACACGTACACGTAGACACTACACTCCCCGAGAGCAGCGCACATCAACCGGGCAGATTGCAGGCTCTGGTTACGCACAATTAGCACCGGGTTATTGTCTTGCCACTTCACTTGACTGCGCGAGACACGCTCAGCTAATGCAAGAAGTCAGCTAATCTTCATCAGCGAGGGCCCAGCCCGCTCCACCGGCCTGCCCCAGCATTAAAACCCATTTAGACCCGGGCAAATCTTTCTTTTCACATTAGGCCGGCCAATCAACTGTTTAATAAAATCGACGTCAGTGCCGCTCTCTCTCTCGGCCAAGGCCTCTCAGCGCCGCCCTCCTGCCCGTCACCGCACCGCACGCCCCCTTCGCCCGGGTTTATTCTGCCACGCCACCGCTAATTGCTGTCGTTTCGCCAAACCCCGAGGCTTGACTTTTCTTTTGCTTGCTGCTTCTTGGAACTGTGAGGTGTTTATACAAACTCCACCACAGCAGCAGAAACACGGGACGTAATCCCAGTCGAGTCTGACTCATGCAGGTGAAAAACGTACACAAGCCAGGTGTCAAATACACATCTGCGCAACTCGAACAGGTTTCCGAAGAGGTTGTTTCTTATTTCTTTTTGGGGGGGCGGGTGGGGATGTGGCAGTCCTGAAGTGCTTCTTGCATCAGAGCTCTTGTGTTGGTGCAGCACGGAGCATCCGAAGAGCGATATGTAAATTGTCTCCTCTTCTCAGCATTTGACTGTGCACCAGTTTATTCAGCAACCTGACGAGACATTATCTCCAAAAACTCACTCCAGCACACACATCACCTGACACCCGGGGTCGGCTTTGTCTTCGCCTTGTTTGTTTCCGTGGGAGGTGGAGAATTTCACTGCTCTAAAAACATAAGAGGAACACCAAGCCTCCATCTCAGAGTTCTCTAATGCCGACGGCTCAGAGCTCCACCCGCGTGCCGTGATCTTACTCAGTGAGAATTGGAGATAAAAAGATTTACCGTCATCTCCATCTAATTTCGATGTTCAAAAAATGTGGGGGGAAGCACTTCCACCAGCTTCAATTGGCGCTCATTGCGAATTTGGTTCAAATGTTGATTTGCTTATCAGTGGCTTCCAGCGCGGCGCTGCGCCCTGCCAGCTTTCCGCATTTTGTTCTGCGGGCGACACTACAAAGGGATCGAAACTGGAAATCACTGCCGTGAAAAGCAACCATCACAGTTTTGGAGTGAGAAAAATGAGAACTCGCCGTTTCACTGCCAAGTGGTACATCCAGTAAACGAATGACGAGGCTCTCGGAACATCAGGGTCTCGTGGGTCGTCCTCTCAAAATGGGAAAATTTCTCCCGGTTCAGAAATGAAAGTGATTGGTTATAAGACAGGGGGTGTGGTCACTGATCCAGAGATTACACAAAATATGAATGAGCTATGAGGCCAACAATCAATAAAACAGGAATATGTTCTACGTATTAAGTGGTTAGTTCACCCTGGGGTGCGATTCCCAAAAGCATAGTGGCTAACATAGTGTTAACTACATTAGCAACACTATGTTAGCTGCTAATGAACACAGTGTTAATGTACACTATGTTAGCTGCTAATGAACACAGTGTTAATGTACACTATGTTAGCTGCTAATGTACACTATGTTAGCTGCTAATGTACACTATGTTACATGCTAATGTTCACTATGTTAGATGCTAATGTACACTATGTTAGATGCTAATGTACACTATGTTAGTTGCTAATGTACACTATGTTAGAATGCTAATGTACACTATGTTAGTTGCTAATGTACACTATGTTAGATGCTAATGTACACTGTTAGATGCTAATGTACACTATGTTAGAATGCTAATGTACACTATGTTAGATGCTAATGTACACTATGTTAGATGCTAATGTACACTATGTTAGATGCTAATGTGCACTATGTTAGAATGCTAATCTACACTATGTTAGATGCTAATGTACACTATGTTAGTTGCTAATGTACACTATGTTAGTTGCTAATGTGCACTATGTTAGCTGCTAATGTACACTATGTTACATGCTAATGTTCACTATGTTAGATGCTAATGTACACTATGTTAGAATGCTAATGTACACTATGTTAGTTGCTAATGTACACTATGTTAGATGCTAATGTACACTGTTAGATGCTAATGTACACTATGTTAGATGCTAATGTACACTATGTTAGAATGCTAATGTACACTATGTTAGATGCTAATGTACACTTGCTAATGTACACTATGTTAGCCACTGTTTAGCAGTTAATGCAGTTAACGTAGTTAGCAACTATGCTTTTGGGAAATGCACCCCAGGACTGGGCGATTTGATCTCAACCCAATATTCAGTCGTGATTAAATGAAGAGTTTACCTTAATTATAATTAATGAACAATTATTTTATTTTTGTCTTTTGCCCTGATAGATCACTGACAAGGCGTCTCCTGTAAATATGCTATTATTTGTAACTATTGGAGCTGGGTTATCTTCTGTAATGAAGTGAAATAAAAGTGCAGATATTATGTTTGTGATTTACACACACAGATGTAGTGGCAGACTGGGCTTAAGATTCCCTAAGTTAGAGGTTTTATTTTTGATTAATTACCCAGCCCTAACACCACCCTTTACAGGCATTAAAATGCTCCTGGCTTTTTACAAGAGCTGCCCAATCCATCTTGCAAAAATAGCCTTGGTGGTCTCCCAGCTACGTTCTGATACACGGAGATGGTTATTGGAGGTTAGCAGGGTTCACAACACGTAATTATTCTCTCTCCAGAGGGTCAGCACTGGCCCAACATTGGTGTTGTGTGGTTAAATGGACACAATTGAGCTTAGACACACACAACCACACACACACACACACACCCACACACACCACGTGCCTCATACACTCACATAAACACAGCCATCATCGCCTTTAAAGCAGCTTTATTACTCAATGCCGCCCACACAAAAAACCCAGCCGAGAGGAGAGAGCGTTACATACCGCCGGCGATTAGCCTGATTTCGTCAAAGCAAAACCACGCTGACGGTTACGCTCGAGCCATTTGGAGCCATTTTTATTAGAGAGACCTCGCTGAGAACCTGAAAAAAATTGCCTTGACACTAGAGAGGGAAAAAATGTGGTTGCCAGTTGTGCGGAGGAGCACGTTTCTAATGTGATTTATGTAGCTTCTATGACTTTTGTAAGGAGATAATTTTTTGACGTTCAGCCTTTTCCATGGAGTCTCACAATCATAGTCCATAAGCAGTGTGAATTCAGCATATACTCTGTACTCAAGGGTTGCCACTAGTACTGTTTCTCTATTGATTCATCAGTTGACTGTTTTATTGAGTATGAATCTAAATGATTAAGCTTCCCACAGAGAAATTAATATTCACTAAGGGCCTTTAATTAATAATGATAATTATACTGATTACAAATAATTCTTTAGAGGTTTTCTGTTGTATTTGTGGCATTTTCCACATGAGGAAGGATGGGAGAAATAATTGAATTAGATCAACAAGCCCAGCGTGCAAGGAGACTCACACAGTTTATGTAGAATAAGCCCAGATTCTGAAATAAAGCCTTTTCTGAGTTTTAACACACTTTATTTGCCATATAAATAATTAGCTGCTAAATAATAATAACATAGAAGTTTGCCAGATTTTCTCACCCCTACTGGATGGAAATGTAGCAAGCAGATGGCTTTAATAAGGAGTAAGAGTTGACCGATTATCGATTTTTATGTATTTTGCTGATTATCGTTATCTGTGTTTAATTTTGACCATCATCATTATTCACTAATTACAAGGTGCGCTACTGTGGCTCCACTGCCGTCTCTTCTCTCTGTGCAGTTTGCTCTCGACTCACTGATTCATTTAACGCCCTGCCCACAACAGTCTCTGATTGGCTACACGAGTAGTAACCAGTCAACGCCTTGTTGTCACTCACACCACACTCACACACGAGTGTGGCGTGAAGCTCCGAGAAGGAGAAGAGGAGAGTTTCAGCTGAGCTTGGTGTTTGTAAAATACTACATTTTGACAGAGATTTTCTTTATTTTGCATATTGGTTTCAAATACAGTTATCAACCCCGTTAACTAGCAATAATCAGTATCAATATCGACCCTGAAAAAACAATATTGGTCAACCTCTAGTAAGGCGTGTGTTTAGCACGAATAACAAGGAAAAATGATATTAAAATCTCTCCTACTAATGGTCATTTGTGGAGGTTTTGTCTTGTTGGTGGTCCCTCCTCCACAACAACAACTGTGACTTCGTTGCTGTGTGTTTTATCTTCAGGAGCATTAGCATGGCTGCTGTGGTCATCCAAACTTTACAAACTGAATGAAACGTCTGTTAGTTTTCAGAAAACTTGTAGTACCCTTATGCTTAGTTATAGCTTATGAATCTGAAAATTGATGTTGATGCGTTTCCGACATCGTCAACATCAACTTCTCCAACTACTCGTGCGCCAAGTCCGGCTCTTTGGTGTCGGATCAGCCTCTCCTCACCTGAATTAGAGTTATTTCTTCAGCGTAGTTAAAGGATACAGGCCTGCCAGCGCTGTGTGTGTGTGTGTGTGTGTGCAGGTGTTTTGGTGTGTGTGTGTGTGTGTGTGTTAGAGGTTGGGAGACTCTAGCTGGCCATTAGCTACAGATCAACCCTGAGGGAGCAGCTAATCGATGAGCCTGTCGTCCACCCGGGCATCATCCGGCCGCTTCAGACGGCTTGGTTGGTGCTGATGAGCGCGGTGGCTGCTGGCGCGGGGCCCCCGGGGGACGGCTGCAGGGGCCCAGGGCCTGGGCGGTGGGCCGGCGGGGGTCACCGCCGGAGCTCAGCATCCCCGTTAGAGAGGAGATCAGGAAATTGCCGGAGCCAAATTGGTGCCGTTCGCTGCTCTAGGGACCGCAGCTTCTACACGATGGATCAGTTGTGCTGTAGTCTTGGGGTTCCCAAATGATCACCTCCTCCTCCTGGTCATCCTCTTCCCTCGGATAGATCGCAGAGGCTTACTGTCAGTCCAAACAGCTTCTAATGGCTCCAGCAAGGTTACAAGTGTTGTGTAGCTATAATTAGTGACACAAGCAATTTCATTCAGCTTTTTCAGTCGTAGCGTTTGTGTTTTCTGGTATGCAGTGGCAAAATGTTACACTGTAATGTAAATGTTTGTGATCTTGTGTATTTGAATCTTCTAGTTAACATGGTGATTGCGACATCTCAGGTAGTGGTGAGTTTTTAGTAGGGGTGTTATTAAATCACATAATCAATGCATCGCGATGCAGACGTACACAATTCTGCATCGATGCAGTGGCAGACCATATTTTTATGTCATATTGACATTGCTTGGTGATTTTCTGGCTGCGGCATAAAAATTGTAGTAAAAAAGAACGGTAGTAACTATGGCTGTCCGGTCAATGCCCAATCTGCATGCAATGTGAAGTAATGTAGAAAAAATGATAAGATGCATTGTGACGCATCGACATATTGCATCAAATCGAGATGTTTACATGAATCGGATCGTGAATCCAGTGAAGATTCACACCTCTAGTTGATACATCGATTCAGTGATCCATAGCATTGATCCAAAATGAAAACACTGATCGAGTCACTTTATAATGAACAGTTGGTCTGTTTTTATTGTAAACGTTTTTCATTCAGATGTCTGGCCACGCTCACCATTCCTTCAGCCCAAAAACAAAGATATCAGATGAGATTTTAGTTGCTTTATGTTATTTGATATGAAGGGAAGTGATTGTCATCAAACAGCATATTATATTGTCTCATATCCATTACTGGATCCTGAATTGAATCAATTAGATTGAATCAAAAAAATTTATTATATCAGAGCAGACTTTGTGATATCGGCAGACATCGATCATAACGAATATCATGCGAGATGGTGGGGCAGTTGGTAGCGTAACGGTTTGGGCATTCATCCCATGATCAGAAGGTTGTCGGTTCGAATCACAGACTGATAAAAGGTACCACTGAGGTACTGATGGTCAAGGTAGCGTCCCCAAGCACTGCTCCCTGGGCACTGCCCATGTCAGCTGAGGTCACATTTTGCTGTGGTGCACTGTGTGCTGTGCTGTGCCGTGTTCACAATGACAGAATGAACACTCATTCATTAAGACAGAGGCTCTGCTTACCCACTTTTAATCATGGGTAGGTAGGATCTTGCAAAGCCACTGTATTACTTCAAGTAGTTTCCGCCACAAGTACTGAAGAGCAATTTCTAGGTCCTGTTCGTTTGTGTTCCGTCTTATCCGTCTCCTTCTCTCACCCCGAGTGTTGTTCGTTTGGGCGCTCTTTCAGCGGCTGCCTGTTATTTCTTTGAGGAGACATTACTAGTGTAGTTAACACAGGCCTTGGAGGCAAATCGCAGACATAGCCATACATCATTAAGTGTGCTGCCTTGGAAGCTATCTTTTCTTCAGCAAGATGGCTCTCAATAGACATATTCATCATGACTGTCTGACCTGAGGGGGTAGAGGAAGGAAGGAATGAAGGGAAAGGAAGGAAGCAGACGGAAAGAAAGTGTCCCGTCAGAGTAAATACTCCAAGCAGGGCGTCTATATACTTTCACAAAGGTAAAAACTACTGGAACGCAATTAACGGCCGGCGAAAGCGAGTGTCGGCGCGGCGTAAACCGCCGTTCCCCAAACATGTGGCCGACTGTAATGACTGCGAGAGCTGCAAGATGGAGGGCAAGACAAGGGCATTTATTACTGCTACCTCTGATGGTTCGCCTGCAATATGCTCGTCATAATTGGCGCACAGATGTCAGAAGCGCTGTTGACATTTCACCGAGCAGAAACAATTTGGCGCTGCGAAACGGGGCAGCGTCTAGTCTTAAGAGGCGACGGAAAACACAGGCTTTAAATAAACACGAGGATCCTATTAGCACGGAGAGAGGGAGAGAGGTGCGAAGAGGAGGAGGAGGAGGAGAGGGCCCCCGAGTGTCAGAGAAGACGGACACTAATGGATTCCCAGGAAGAATGTGTCATTTAAACAGGACGTTTTTATTGGAGCCAATGACACCATTACATTAGGCGCACCTCGGCTTTGTGTTAATCGCCGTGTCAACAAGCGGGATTAATGGATATTACTTGTTGATACTTGATCCCGCCTAATGGCCGTCGTTGCCGCTGCCGCTCCCGCCGCCGCCGCCTGACACGCTCGCCCTGTGACTAATAGAAAGTTTTTTTTCCAAAGTTTGGGCGGGTTAAAGGTAGCCGGCATTAGATTCAGACTCGTCTTGATGCGCATCGTACAGACGGAAAGGTGAACGCACCCTTGTTCCACTGGTCTTCCCGGAGCTGTTTGTGCTCCTCTTACATCCTCAACTAGTCCTTTATTCTTCCAGCTAACACAGAAATTAGGGACGTCTCAGGTAGCGGTGTAATACATCTATACATTGATTTAAATGATCAACCAGAGCCCATAGCAGCAATCCAAGATGAAAACACTGATCAGACATCACGCATATTGGAACATCTCTTCCCAAGCAGTTGGGCAGTTGATACCGCAACGGTTAGGGCGTTCACTTCGGGATTGGAAGGTCACCGGTTGGAATCCCAGGACCGTTAAAGGTACCACTGAGGTACTCATGAGCAAGGTACCGTCCCAATCAGCAGTCTGCCCATGTCAACTGCCCACTGCTCCTTCACGTATGGGTCAAATGCAGAGGTCACATTTTGTTGTGATGCACTGAGAGCTGTGTTCACAATGACAATAATCACTCACTTTATATTAACTTCATATCGCCATTCACCAATATTTTCTCAAGGTTTTCTCTTTTTCTATCCTCACGACTTCTTATGCAGGACACGACACCACTTCTTTAACGTAACACCAGCTCGTGTGAACTCTTCCTACCTGTCACCAACCTGCTGATATACACTTGTATGCTTACAGTGTATGTGCATTTAAGCTTATATGTCACCCACCTGCCTTAAAGAATGGTGTGTGTATTTGTTAATTCTACAACACACACTGCACTTTAAATACATACTGTAGTTTCTACCACCATCTGCACACGTTCACTCACTGTCGAAAGTATGAACCTTATAAGAACATTTCCCTATATTTTATGTATATATTTTATTCTAAGTCTCTAGTTGTTTTGTTTATCGTACGTTAACCTGTTGAAATTTGTAAATTCTATTTATTTGATTTGCACAGTTTAAAGACAGTTCAGGCCACATTTCACTATATGTTGTACTTGTCAAAGTCAAAGTAAACAGAGAGACGAGGCGACATCGGTTTTAACAGTGCAAAGAACAAGGAACAACGACCAAATAAGGCACAGAAAATAGGCAATATGTAAATAGAATATCAAATATACACTAGAAGTAGAAAGAGAGACCATTAGAGTGCAGTGTTCAGTCTACAGTTATGGTCTTGAAGTTGTCTTTTACACTGAATGTGTATGAGATCAGTAACAGTTTCAATATGAAAAATTCCATACAGACAGGCTATGAAATAAAAAAAGATAGTAATAATAATAAAGTCTGAGTTAACATTCGAAGTCTTATCTTGTATGTGCAGGTATTGTAACAGCAGTGGAGAACTACAGTCTGTAGAAGCAGTGTTCAGTAGTACTCCTTTAACTGTGTATGTGACATAAAGAATCTGAAATCTAAATAGTATTATTTTATACAACAGTAGCACTGAAGAAAACCCAAATAAGGATGCTGTAATATTTGCATCAGCCCTATAGTTGCTGTTCTTACCCACCAAACCTTAAATAAGAAGACGCTGGTGAATGTCAGAATCTTTGCACTGAAAAGTGAGCTTTAAGAGCAGATTTCATGTTTGGTTGAGCTGTGTGATATTGGTAAAAATGTGATATTTGGTATGAGCAATCTGATTTGAGAATTGAAATGAACGAACGTGATTGTGTTAAACCAGCATCAGCCCTCGACTCCTGAACTGAACCAAATCAAAATATATTTTACAAACATTGATCATAAGAAATATCGTGAGAGATGGGGTCGGCAGATGGACTCTACCTTGGCCGAGATGCAAGCAAGAATCTGTGGAATATCGACAGACATCGATCTTAACAAATCTCATGTCATTATTTACACCTCTAGTCTCAGGTATATGGAAGGAGAGAGTGAGGGAAGGAGGGGGCGGGAGGGAGGAAGAGAGAAAACGAGCAGGAGAGAGAGATGCTGGTAAACAGAAGCATGCTCTTGTAGTCTGACCTTGTCGAACTCTCGCTGTGAGCAAGATAAGCGGCCCAAAGGACAACTCGACACGGAGAAGAATGCTCTCGCTCCCCCTCTCTCTCTCTCTCTCTCTCTCCCCCTCCCTCTCTCTAGTTCTCTCCTCTATCTTCTCCTCCTTTGTTCCTTTCTTGGTCTTGGTCCTGCACTCCCCTCATCCTCTCTAGTTCTACTAACATGTCTCTGGATTTCTGCGCCTCCGCTGTCTCACATATCATTAAACTCTGTCTCCCGCTGTCCGTCCAGCTCTCCTTTCACCTCTTCGCCTTCAGCCAAAATGTGTTTGCCAGCCATCCTCTCTCCATCACTCTCTCTCTAAAATCTTTTTTATCAAGCCTTCTCCTTTCTCTATCCATCTTTGTCCAAGTCCATCTCTCTCTCACACCATCTCTGTCTCGTTTCTCTATCCCACATTACTCTCTCTGACTCTCTGAATCCTTCTCTCCTTCTTCTCTCTTTGTCTCCTTCAGTTCTTGCTTTCTCTGCATCCGCTGCCGTCTTGCATTCTTCTCTCTCTCTCTCTCTCACTCTCTTGCTTCTGTCCCTTTTTCCGGTCTTCTCACCTCACTGTCCGTCTCTCAGTCCATCATTCCCTTCACCCTTTCACCTTCTCCCGACATATCTCTTTTTACTCTCTTCATCACTCTGTTCTTCTTATTTGAAGTTCTCTCTTCTCTGTTTCCCTCTTTTGCTTCTCTCTTTGTTCCAGTCTTTCTCCCACTCTTCCTCCCAGCTGTCTGTCTTTCTTCCTTCATTTTTATACTGCATTTATATACTGCAAAAAATGCGAACTATACTATGGGTGAACTTTAAAAGTACTAGTTATCTATTTTTAGCAGATGATTTGTATATGAAAGTAAACTTTCAGAAATATATAGATTATAGTTTATATACATATGTACACTATATACTTATGTTAACCCTTGTTTTTCTTTGAGTAAGCTGGTAGGTGATAGTGTTTGTGTTGTAAATTAACGTACAGGTTTTCTTTAAGTGATCTTACATATAGATTAATGCCGTTTAGCAGATGCTCTTATCCAGGGCCACTTCCGCTTCCTAATTACAAAGACCACTCACATCTTCCTGGACATTTAATGTGATCATGAAGATGTGTGTGGTACTGGTTTATAGTTTCAGCCAGTATGAAGGAGATTTCTTACAACTTTCCCGTTCGTTAGGGAAATAAAATCAGCCAAATGTTGATCTGTTGCTGACAGGGCTGTTAAAATGAATCGCAGAATCGATGCATCGCGATACAGACGTGAACGATTCTGCATCAATGCAGTGGCAGACCATGATCGATTATAATAACGAAGGTTTTCAACCGACTGACCGCTGGCCCCCTAGTGGTCCGCGGCGGCATTGCAGGTGGTCTGTGACATGCAGTACACTTTCACTACTTTCACACATTTTTTCCCTTTTTTCGTTTTGGGCATCTTTACAAATAATGAATTTAATAAAAAATATCTAAAAGTAACACAAAAAATACTTCCTCCCACACTCAGGGCCTGTTTACATGGATGCAGATATTTTTATAAAAGGATATTTTTTTATACATTTGGGCCTTTTGTTAACACATTTCCACAGAATTCCAGCATTTTGAAAAAGCTTCACTATGGAGGGCGTTTAAAATGTGTTTGAGGTGCCTAAAAACTTCTACATAAATAAAAGGCCCAAACGTATAAAAATATGCATTTATAAAAATATCTGCATGTGTGTAAACAGGCCCTAAGACTGATTCATCTGAGTGGTGGTTCCTGGGACAGAAGCAGTTGAAAACCTCTGGATTATATCATTGCTTGGTGATTTTCTAGCGACGGCATAAAAGTTCTAGTTCAAAAGAACCTCCCGGTAGTAACTATGTCTGCCCAATCTGTGTGCGGTGTAGACAAACAGATGCCATGCATCGTGATGCATCAAGATATTGTATCAAATCGTTTACCTGGTCATCGCAATCAAATGGAATCGTGAGACCAGTGAAGGCTCACACCTCTAGTTGCTGACCTGTTTCTATGTGCTTTATAACAACAAGCTTTAGGTTCGGTATAGAGATGGGCCGATACCACTTTTTTATGTCCGATACCGATATTGTAAATTTGGATATCTGCCGATACCGATCCATGTCCGATACAGTCACAGTCTTTTTTTAAACATAAAATAATGCTTTAAAATGTCCGAATACATGACTGAGATTATTGTTATGCTTAAGGAAATGCTTGATTTAAATACTGTTTTCCTACTAAAACAATGTAATAATTACACACACACACATGTATATGCTACATTATTTGTTCTCAAAAATTGTTCGTTTAGACATTTAAATATTTCTTCTTTCTTATTGATTACACTATAACATTATAAAATTGAAAAAAAAATTGATCAATTGAGAATGAAATACTGCAGTTTGTCATTTTGAACCAATTTGGCCTATAAAATGAGCTGCTTTTGCAGAGAACTACATTTCCCACAATCCTTTGCGCACGCCCTGGAGCCGTGTCACAATGAAGCGCTGGGCACGCGCGTTTACGTCGCGAAAAATGTCACTTATGCATTTTTGTGCATTTACTTCTGTTTTAGCGCACGGAACATCTCAAATACTTTATGCTCTCTCATAATCAGCTGTGGGAAAGGTCAGGTGAGGGAGTTGACCATCTCCACCATTATTCACGTAACAGCAGTTGCAGGTGGACGACTCCACACAGCCGACACACTCCAGAGATACGCACTGCACACTCCGATACTCACACTTTTGCTCTGGTCAGTTCTCCCTCGCTCTTGTAGCGAGGGGGCGAGTTTAGCGGCCAGTCCGAGTTCCCACTTCTCCGTCTCGCTCATCACAACTGATCACTTACCACGACTTCCTCACAGAAAATAACACTCTCTCTCTCTCTCTCTCTCTCTTTCTCGTCTTTCCCAGGTTTTGCGTGGGAGACAAATTTTTCCTGAAGAACAACATGATCCTGTGCCAGACGGACTATGAGGAGGGCCTGATGAAGGAAGGCTACGCCCCCCAGGTCCGCTGACCCCTGCACCACCCACAGAGAGAGAGAGGGAGCTGGGAGAGGACCCGAAAAGGGACATGCAATCAGACACCAAAAGCACTACCATCCTCTCCTGCCCCCTTCCCTCCTTCTCCTCCTCCTCCTCCTCCTCTGCGTCCTCTTCCTCCGCCCTCGAACATGTACATAAGAAAAGCCCTGTACTGGGCACTGCTGTACAGCATAGCCATAAAGACCTTTTTTTGTGAGTGGGAAAAGCGAGGGGGGGGGGGAGTTTTTTCACAGCCATCCCCACCCCCTTAAACAAAGTGACGGTGGTCTTCAACATTGCTGTGGTCCTTTCGAAAAGACGACACCCAGTCCCCTCCCTCGCCCGCCGTGTCTCTCCCCCACCACCCCTCCTCTCGTGACCTTACAGAGACTACTGCATCGCACTCCCCCCCCCAATACCAGGCCTGACAGCTTCACACACACACACACACAAACACACACACACACGCAAAAAAAAACTCAGCTGCTCTCCAAGACCCCTCTCCAAATCACAGTGACCCCCATTTCACTCCCTCAGCAGTCCGAGGACCACAAAGAAGGGGAAAAAATTGAGAAAACAATCAAAGCATTGATTGGCTAAAGGCACGAGCATTATACCGTTGGCCGGGAGAGAGGGAGCCGTGTCAACATAAGATCTCAGGTTGAGTGGGTTTCCTTATTTCTCTTTTTCTATTACTTTTTCTTCTCTTTTTTTCCCTCTTTGAGAAAAAAAAAGCGACAGGCAGTCATCCTTACCGCCGGCCAGCGGAGCGCCATCTCTCTCTCTCTCTCTCTCTCTCTCTCCCTCTCGCTCACTCCTTCTGAATTATTCGGCCCGGGACGTCTCCGCTCGCTGACGTAACCGCATTAGTAAGATTATCCGTGTTCTGAAAAGCGTCTGCCTGCTTTGTGCCTAACGCACAGCCTCCAGAAGTGACTCAGAACACGTAGGGACGTAGAGATTTGGGAAATGGGGGACGTTCTCTAAACCATCCTTGGGGATTTGGAGAGTTAGGGAGGTAGTGCAGGTTGTGGGGTGTGTGTGTGTGTGTGTAAGGGGTGGGGACTGATTTACTTCTTTTATACACTGTATTTATTTGTTATATTTTTCTGTCATTGCGCATTGTACCGAGGCTTTGTCCTTGACATGTTTATACTTGAATTCGATAGCCGTCCGGTTGCCGAGCCTCTTCGTCTAGAGCTTTGCCTTGTGGCGACCTACAACCAAGAGGTGTTCGTTTATTCTCTGAATTCTGAGGGGGTTTTTTTTTCCTTGGCTTGAGGCAACCGGCTAAGTGCAAGTTACCACTACTGCACCCTGTAAAGCATCGTCCCTCTGGCAGAGTTCATCAACTTCTAAACCCGAGGGCAAAGCCGGAAAAAAAATAAAGATTTGTAAATTCTGGTTGTACATATTTGGGGGAAAAAAAATATTCCTTTCTGCTTGCTATTGTATAATGATTTTCTTTTTATGTGTCACTCAGCATGAGATGTTTATTTTTAGGACACATGTACATACTGTATTGTAATCATTTTAAGCACAAATGTAATACAGTTTTATTGTGTTACTTGTCTTCTCGTGGTCTTTTCTTTAGCCTCCAATCCGGCGTGTCCTCGCGCCGCGAAAACCCGCTCGCAGCTTTCACGCCGTCCTCCGTCCATTCGGGGCCTCTGAGTGTTTATTGAAGCAATTTGGGTTAAGTGCCTCACTCAAGGGCACAAGTGTAGATGCAAAGGAGCGAGCGTTGGCCCTCCGGTCGCTACTCTATTAGCCCAGCCACCAGACCATGCTGTACTCTCTTCTGTATGATTGATAGTAAGTGCAATCGTTTTTCGCTGGCCATTTTGTTGTCATAGCTCTTCAAAAAACCACCACTTTCTCTGCCGCCCAACTAAAAAGCACAAGAGCACGGATCTGACACGGAATCCTGGCTAGTAGGGAGTGTTTTTCGGGGGCTCAGAGGGAAAGATTGGGAAAGATTATAACCTTTAGCTGAAATGCCGCAGCCTGTTAAATGCACATTGTACAAAGGGAGATTACACGGCCTTAAAAACGGCGATGCTAAAATACAACATAAAATCAGACTACAAACCACTTTCGTCTGCTTATGCGGCTCCACAGATGCACGTCTCTGTCGGCAACGTGAGCGGTTTTGCGGTGTTCCGGTCTGGTTGCCGAGCAGAAACTCTTGTCTGTGCTCGGGAATAGCAACGTCGTCACGAACATGAGTGATTAGTGGCTTTTTCCCAATCAGGGTCGGAGCCTATCCTGGGACTATAGGCGTAAGATGGGGATCAACAGCCTCAGCGGGCACCCACACACACCGCAGGGCACACACAGTCACACCTAAGGGGCAAATTAGAGTAACCTCTCAACCTAAACTGCATGCTTTTGAAACCAGAGCACCCGGAGAAAACTCACAGCAACGCGGGGAGAGCGCACAAACCCTACACAGCCGACCTCAGCCGGTTTGTGCGCTCTCCCCGCGTTGCTGTGAGTTTTCTCCGGGTGCCTTCTCGCCTTCTCGCTGTGAGGCGACAGCGCTGAGTTCATATTTATATTGTTATAAAAAAGTTACGTTCAATTACCAGGTGTTTCTGATTGGTATTGAAGTTGCAGTGGAATCTGCCCACTCAGTGAGTCTGAGTCGGAGGACGAAGTTCACCTTGGTGTTAACGGAAGCAGGAATCCAAATCCATGGCCATGTTCGTCAAACTGCATGACTCAGAAAGTTGAAACGGTTAGAACTTAGACGTCTGAGTGCAACTCATGCAAACCAAAAATCCAAACACTACCTCTAAAACCTCATCGTGAATGGACATTACGTTCTTCAGAAACATGTTTTCATGTTACCTTCAGCACCGTGTTTCACACCTTTAATGAACTTGCTTCAAGACTGTCCTACAGCAGGGGTTTTCAACCGGTGGTCTGCGGCAGCATTCCAGGTGGTCCCTGACATGCAATCCAGTTTCACTAAAATCACTTTTAAAAAATGATTTTATTTCACTTATTTTGCAAAACATTTCCATATGGGCATCTTTATGAATAATTAATTTAATGCAAATGAATTTCATTCCTTATCCCCACCCGCGTTCGTCGGGATTTTGACGCCAAGAAAGCGTTGCATGCAGCGTTTATTTGATGCCACCCGAACGCGCAGCCGGGCGAACGCCGGTGCTGAACGCCCGTGTGAACGCTTTGATTTGCTCCAATGAGCAGAAAAACGGTCGGCGTTCAGTTGGCGCTCACCTGGCACGACGAACGTCAGAAAAACGCCTGGTTCAGACGTCCGGACACTACTGCTTAGTCTGAAAGGTGGTCTCTGGGACAGAACCAGTTAAAAATCCCTACAGCACAGTTATTAAGTATTACTGGATGAAATAACCACAGAGTGCAGTTTATAAACTGACATGGGCCGTGCTTGGGGACGGTACCTCATTGTTACCTTTACCGGTCCAGGATCTGACCTGGTGACCCTCTGCTCACGGGAGTGACTCCCTAACCGCCCCATGTGTTACTCATTCATTGTAAAATGTAGAATTTATGCAGATTTTCCGCCGTTTTCTCTTCAATATTGGAAACGAACAGCAGTCAACTCTCACAGAATATGAGGAAGATGTGTATGCGTCTGTTTCTGATTAAAACATCTGGTAAGATACTCACCTATGGACCATAAGGTCATGATCTCAAATTTAGCTCTATCCTACTGCCAGAACTACCACCAGTACTCGAGGAACTCCAGGAAGCAGCTATCTGTAAATAGAAAATGGTTTAATGCTATAAAAATGTAAATTTCTTTACACATTTATGATGTCAGCATTTAGCAGCGATTCGAAACCATGGTCTCTTAATCCAGTGGTGATCATCCTTGAGTCAGTTCCTCAAGTTTAGTCTTGCTCAGGGGCCCAACTGTGGCTTCTAGACTGGGATTGCTGCAAGGCTGGGGTTCGAAACCCCAATCTTATGGTCACCAACACAGAGTGAGCAAAAAAGCGTTAAGATCCAGCTTAACGTCTCTGCAGGTCAGCTTGTGCTGATTTTTCTAGCAGGGGGCCACAAAGCCCAGCGCCCGCTACACTTAAAGGTCCCGACTGAGGCCCACACTCCCAGCATTTAAAGCCTTTTGTCGTCGGGGTTTACAAGAGAAGCCAGAAGAGCGCTCTAAGATCCTCCTTACTGTACTAGTAAAACAGGCAGATTAAAGTTCCTCCTCTAATTAGGCAGGCAGTTTAAAGTAGCCTGTGAAGTTTGACAATAGCACCGCGCTCATCACATTACAGCCCATAATAAGCGGGCCAATTAAACTAATTGAATTTCTTTAGCCTGAAACACAGAGGGAGAAACGTCTTTGATTAGACTCAAGCTGTTAAGTCCCTCAATGGAGACGGAGGCTGTTCTGAAAGTCTGGAGGAAGCGGTGGGTGATGTAACAAAAAAAAAAAAACGCTTTGTAAATGACAGTTTCTCCAGCCGCATCACAGCTAGTGGATATATTTTCCAACCGTACCATCGTAAAGTGAATGATTCCAGGTTTCCAGTGACGTGTCGGTGTAATTTATATGGATGCTCATTTGCACGGCGGTCACTTTAATAGCTGAAGTTGTAATGAGGCGACCAGAAAATGTCTTTTACCCACAGAGGCAAACTCCGAACAGACAAGCAGGGTCCAAACCAGCAAATATATTCAACAAAATATAAATATGTGCTTGGCAGAAGATACCAAAAAACCAGCCGGAAATCAAACACCATTAGACAAACGTAATCTAAAGACTTCGTGTGCTATTTTGGATTCTACAAAATGTATAACACCAAGTTGCTGTTCCAATCCCTTCATTTAGCTTAAAATTCAGCACTTTACAGCATTCAGCAGATGCTTTTATCCAGAAGGACTTCTCGAATCTCAGGGACAGCTTCCATAGAGAAACTTGGGGTTAAGGGTCTTGCGCAGAGACCCAACAATGGTAGTGCTGGAGGTAGGATTTGAACCCACGATGTGGGGAGGCAGCCCCAGGTTTCTCATTAACATCAAAGTTGATATTCCATTACTAAATGAAACATTCTAATGGCCTGTTTCCTAGCAGAAATTGTCAAATTGCAGTAGGCACAGTGTGAATTTAGACCTATTTTAGGTTCGACTGAGCCGTCCTGGTAAAAAATGAGTTGTCCAAAAAGGGTTGAGAACCACCAATGATCTAGACCAAGGGTTGACAACTCCGGTCCTGGAGGTCCGGCGTCCTGGAGTTGCCTTCCCCTGATCTAGACTATCTACAGCCGTGTGGACTTTAGTTCCAGATCTGGATCATGACTATTTGTCACATCTCCGTCCACCAGCCGGCCCTAATCCCTGCAACTCCTCAGCCAGGATTCCTGTTTTGCCTTTGTTTCCCATGATTCCCATCAGCTGGGTTCCCCTTTATTTAAACCCTGCCCGTGTGACCCCAAGTGGCTGGTCTTTCTTTGTGTCCACATTTTTGCCCAGCATCGCCTGTATTAACTTAGATGAACGCTTTTTGAACTTAATTAAACTTTTTGACCTTAATTTCTTTTGTTATTAGAATCATCGGAGAGCCTGCATGGATGATGAAAGTCTTTTGGGATCAGATTCCACAGCAGTGCGTTCATAGTGTCCGAAATGTTTTGCACAAATTGCTATTTACGACATTCTGTTACATTACAGCAAGTAGCAGTTGGTTGCATAACAGTTACTGCTTTCGCCCTGTGATCAGAAGGTTGTAGGTTCGAATCCCAGACTGGTAAAGGTACCACTGAGGTACTCATGAGCAAGGTACCGTCCCCAAGCACTGCTGTCCAGGTGCTGCCCATATCAGCTGCCCACCAATCCTTCACAAATGGGTCAAATGCAGAGGTCACATTTTGTTGTGGTGCATTGTGTGCTGTGCTGTGGTGTGTTCACAATGACAAATAATCACTCACTTTCAAAACAACTTTTATTATGTTGAGAGCAAAAGAAAAATCTCTTGTGCAAAGAACTTTCATTATCTCAAGAAAAATACTTGTAATCTCAAAATAAACCTCATAAATCCACACTACCACAAATAAAGAAGGGTTTTGTCATCTTTTTTGTGTTATTCTTTCTGTCTCAGTCTCCCGAGACTCGTGTTGGAAGAACGCCCAACTTACACATACATCAGCTAATATTACGTGGCCGTTGTTGTTGTATCAGACCCTGACTATTCAACTGGGCGTCTGAAAGATAAAGAGAAACGAAGGAAAGAAACACATTTCGGCCTCGTCCTCCCCTCAGCAACCGCAAGCCGACAACGACGAAGCGACGAGGAGAAAGAAGAAAAGAGGAAAGGGGGGGAGGTGGATAGAAACACGTCGGCTTCTTCCACAAAACAGCCATTAGGAGCGTTTAGAAAAAGCATTAGCTGCCAGGCGGCGTATCGTTAGCGGCCTCATCGCCGCGCCGCCTCCTGACCCCGGAGTCCGACTCGGCCCCGCGCCGCTCCGCGTTTGGCAAACGGCTCCAGGGGCGAAAATAATGATCTACGCAGACATGCCAATGCTATCTGGACCAGATAACGTTGCCTTAATGACTCCTTATCCTTGGGCCCCGTTCGTGGAGATGGGTGCCCTGGCAAATGTATTCCTGCTGTTGGGTCATTATCTCTTTATTGCAGTGATAATAGACTTGAGTATTTTGGGGTCGGATTTGTGTGTGAGTGTGTTTGCGTTTGTGTGTGTGCCACCCCTGTGGCAAAAGCAGCCTTCAGATGCATTAGTCAGCCGCCAGTAACAATGTGCAGCGGTCACTGCGCTGTTGCGGACTCCCATTCAGATCGACTGGTATCGATAATAAACAGTGACATGCTCGCTTTAATAAATCTGATAATGATTGCTTGAGAACGAACGGTGCTCCAAACTCGGGCTCTTTGAGGCCTTGCCATCTCTTACAAGTGGAATGTAAATGTCTGCGAATAAAGAAGTAGAAAGAGTCAATGGTCTGGAGCTGTTTTAGGAGCGGTTGTGCGTGTTTGACAGATGAGACTGGTCGTGTATGCCCATTTTTGCTATTATTTTGTATATTGTACATACAATTTACATATCGTCGCTGTCGGGTGGAAACCTTTTTTGTCCAAAATGGTTATTTTTCAGTAAATTGAGAAATAAATATTCTAAATATATATGAACTTTGCATCATAAAAATTATCACACAGACAAAATAAAGATGTCATGGCTCTCGGATTCTGCACAGCTCCTCTGGATGACAAGGGGGTGGAGTTAAGGTTAAAGGTTTGGTGACAGTTAAAGCGTCCGATGGAGTTCTTGACACTTTTCATTGGTTAAATATTTCTAAAACTGTCAGGCCAACGTGAAGACTGACCAACAGAATTGTTTTATGACCAAAAAAACAGAAATTTCTGCAGAATAGAATTTCTGCAGTGTAACAGTACAGTACAGTACATCTTCAAGAACTTTAAAGGAAGTCCAGTTGCCTTCGTCGTCCTGAAGGGTTTCCGTCCCGTTAGTTGCTAATGAACATTGTATTAGTTGCTAATCTACACAGTGTTAGTTGCTAATGAACACTGTATTAGTTGCTAATGAACACTGTATCAATTGCTAATGAACACTGTGTTAGTTGCTAATGAACACTGTATTAGTTGCTACTGAACACTGTATTAGTTGCTAATCTACAGTGTTAGTTGCTAATGAACACTGTATTAGTTGCTAATCTACAGTGTTAGTTGCTAATGAACACTGTATTAGTTGCTAATGAACATTGTATTAGTTGCTAATGAACACTGTGTTCGTTGCTAATGAAAACTGTGTTAGTTGCTAATGAACACTATGTTAATGTACACTGTGTTAGTTGCTAATGAACACTGTGTTAGTTGCTAATGAACACTGTGTTAGTTGCTACTGTGTTAGTTGCCAATGAACACTGTGTTAGTTGCTAATGTACACTGTGTTAGTTGCTACTGAACACTGTGTTAGTTGCTACTGTACACTGTGTTAGTCGCTACTGAACACTGTGTTAGTTGCTAATGAACACTGTATTAGTTGCTAATGAACACTGTGTTAGTTGCTACTGTGTTAGTTGCTAATGTACACTGTGTTAGTTGCTAATGAACACTGCATTAGCTACAATGAAAAGTCCGTAAGGTTGCTAATGAACACTGTGTTAGTTGTTGAATACTTCGCGTTAGTTGTTACTGTGCACTGTGTTAATTGCTAATGAACACTATGTTAGTTGCTAATGAACACTGTGTTAGTTGTTAATGAACACTGTGTTAGTTGCTAATGCACACTATGTTAGTTGTTAATGTACACTATGTTAGTTGCTAATGTGCACTGTGTTAGTTGCTAATGTACACTATGTTAATGCACACTGTGTTAGTTGTTAATGAACACTGTGATAGTTGCTAATGCACACTATGTTAGTTGTTAATGCACACCATGTTAGTTGCCACGTGCACTCAAGTTATTGCCACGTACACTATGCACGTGTACACTGTTAGTTGCTATTTGCACACTGTGTTAGTTGTTAATGAACACTGTGTTAGTTGCTAATGCACACTATGTTAGTTGTTAATGTGCACTATGTTAGTTGCTAATGTGCACTATACACGTACACTGTGTTGCTGCTAACATAGTTATGTTATGTTTTAGGAACACGCCCCAGGGCTTACTCGAGCACCTCCACAGATGTATTAATTATGAGCTCTAAGTCATGATGAATGCAGAAATGCTTTAGCTCTGTAAATCTGCTGGCCAGTCGTAGGCTCTGTCAATTGTCATTTAAAGAATGCACAGAGTTGCTATCAGCTGCCGATCTGGTGAAAAAGGCCGCCTCTGGCTATCGAGCACAAACTGGTAGTCTGACAGCACGTAAAAGGGGTAAATGACTTGGGGGAGGATGTGATGCAGTAGTGGAGGCTGATTTACAGGGTTGTGAAGTTGAGCTGATGGGTACACTAAAACCTAAACCAGATGCAACCAGGACTCATACAGCAGCAATGACACAGTAATACACCAGCCAGATCAGAAACTACAAAGAGAGGCTCTCTCTCTCTCTCCCTCTCTCTCTCTCTCTCCCTCTCTCTATTTCCCTCCCTCTCTCTCCTCCCCTCTCTATTTCCCTCCCTCTCTCTCTCTCTCTCTCTCCTCCTCTCTCTCTCTCTCTCTCTCTCTTGCTCTCTTTGTCGGTACTTTTAAACAGACGCTTTCCAAACTATGAGCAACTCCTGATTCAAAATGCTGGATGACAATCAGGCTCCTGTTCAGAGACAAAGACAGAGACAGAGACAAAGTAGCTAACTACATCCAAGCTATTTCATGGTCAGGGATTCTTGCATCTTCACCAAGTTGCATTCCATCCTCCGACTCCAGCTCACAGCTGCCAAGAAGCACGCTCATCTTTCAGTTTACACTTCTGCCAATTCAATCCCCCATCAGAAACACCTGGAAGTAGAAAATCCCCGTTTCTATAAAGAGAGATAAATACATATCATTTTCCTTTTGTAATGCTTTGCTACTGCTATGCTATTTAAAAAGTAGTTAAGTTAGTAGTGTCTACTTGTAGCTAGCTGCTCCCCAACACTGATGTCACATTACAGTCTGCACTTCATGCTCCGCCCGGATGTTATACATCTTACACAAAGGAAGTGATCTGCAGAACCGTGCAGTCGTTTTAAGTAGGATTCATGCCGTAAGTCATCTCCCCCAATGCTGCGCTGCTGTGTCTGGCGTCTTGGCACAACTTGCACTTTCACAGCAAGAAGTCAGCTAGTCCTTGCAGTGGTTGTGTTTGTTTATCTTGCACCATTTCCATTTAGCTTAATCTGGAATTGGAGGGATGATTGTGTTCAGCAGGGGGTGCTGCAGCCGAGCCTCCGCAGATGACAACAACAAAACCTTCCCAAAATCCTTCAGAGAGGGGCTAATCCGTGTATCACTAGTTCATTCCAAATTAAAAAACTAAACGTTTTTTTAAATATTAATTTCCAAAAACAAAAATGGAAAACTAAATAAGTTATTTTCAGATTACCTGTTGGCAAAAAACAACATGCACTCGCATTCCAAAAGTGACAATTAGAATGATCAAAAAATACACATACCATGTGGTTGATAAAGAACATGTTTACCTCTATTTTTACTTCTCTTAAGAATGTATAGCTTCTTTTTGTTCCTTGGCAGTAAGAGGGTTACTCTTCTTCATTTTTTAGGGTTTTGTTTCTGGTTTTAATTTGAAACATGAATCAGCAAATGTTTTATTGACTTCAGGTCATTTGTCATTTTTTGGTTTTGGTGAGGGGGAAATGCGTCTAGAAACGTTCTTATTTTTACCGAAAACTTAAAAAGATTCTAGTAACCAGATTGAGACAGGAGTAATGGATCGAGGCTGCAACGTTAACGCAAGGATGCTAAACTAAGGGGGCGGAGGCATGCGATCCCTGTCCGATCCTCGCCCAGTCCTCACCCAGCTCCTCTGAGAGCGATTGGAAGATGATGGGCTCGTTATTTGAGCAACAAAAGCCGAAAAGGGTTGATGAACGAGACGAGGTGGGGTGGGAGAGAGCGCGCCGATCCGTTAGGCGGTAGCGTCTGGTGCTGCTTATTGTATGCCTGTGGCCTTGAGCGTGTGCTGGAAGCTATAGCGGTGTGTCAGGCTTGTATCCTCCAGTGGATAAGAGCTTTATTTCAGGTGGGTAATTGGACTCCTGGCTTTTATGGTCTTATTTGCCGGGGGGGCTTGTGTACACAGCAGCAGCTGAAGGTTATGTTTGTGCCCGAGCGGCGGCCGGATCGCACCGGCGTATATAAACCAACAGCTCCTCCGCCGATGAGTCGAGTTGACTCTGCAAACACAGAGTAGACATCAAAAAGCGCTGACCCTTCTGCGACCCCCCACCTGGGCGAGCTCTGAGGATGTCGAGACGTGATCTGCGCAATGGTAGACAGAACAGCAACAAGTGCAGTCAAGGGTTTTAGCTACAATTAGGGGTGAAACGATACATCAGTCAACACTGATGCATTAATTTAATGATCAACTGAAAACATTGATGAAATGAAAACATCGATCAGACATCAAACATACTGTAATTAAAGATGGCACCGATCCCATACGTGGAGCAGATATTGGTCCGGGAACGGCTCAATGGTGGCATTGGGCCAATCTATGGAGCTGATATGGGGTGCGTTTCCCAAAATCATAGTTGCTAACAACTACTCTCTTCCCCTGCACCAGATCAGTCTCACTCTTCTGTCTGACCTGCTGAGATCAGGGAGGTGTTGTTAAGGTATTATGGCCAAAATGGACACTCGGGAGGAGCTTCTATCTTTAGGTCATGAGACCCCTCAACCAGCAAATGCCACCGCACTGGTGAAATGTTCTTTATAACACAGAGTGAACGCACACCACAGTATCAGATGGACATACACCCTTTTTTTAGGACAAACCCATAACACCAACACAAATGGCACTCTTGAACATACATAGTCAAAACATGCAGATGTTTATCATTTTAATATTTATTTTAGGAATATATTCTCTACAATAATGCAGCATTTTCCTAACGTTCTTTAATTTTTACCTTTTAAAAGTTAATCATTTTCATTAAAAGAATTTAGAATTTCCCTACGTTATGCTTTTATAAATATGTGATATGTAAATGGTGAGAAAAGAATCGTGAAGCTTCTTGAAGCTCAAAGGTCAGCGTCTATATGGTGTCTATAGAACTATATTTCAGATGCTACTAGTGTGTCTCCCATCATCTAAACCTCCATTCGTTCTCGACAGAGTGAAGGAAGTTGGTGTCTCTTCTGTGTTCCTGTTTGTTTGTTTGCTTATTTGTCAGTTAGCTGTGTTTATATTAGTAATAGAGAAGAAAGATGTCTGCTTTCTGCCTCGACTGGTGACCTGTGACCCCGCTGGTAAAGAACGCCCACGCTCATGCTGTGCATTGTGGGTCCAAACAGCTGCGGGTCAGATACGTGGGATGAGGCGGGTGTGTGTGTGTGTGTGTCTGTTTGCGTGTGTGTGTGTGTGTGTGTACAAATGTGTCTAGCTCAACCTTCAAGCCAATGCTGTTAAAACAGTGATTATTTCTTGTATGCTTGTGTAAGAGGAGACGGGCGTTTACTACAGTGAAGCGTTTGGCACATTAATAAATGATGTGAATATTCTAATATTGCATGAATTAATCAGCACAAGATTTATTGATTATTTGGAACGCTTAGATCCTGGCAGGTTGACTGTGAGGAAGTGTTTTAGCAGTTCTCCTCTCTTTTCTGTTTCGCACAAAGCCGATGTTCTCTGCATCTGACGGAACAGTTCTGCACACCTTGATTGAAACATTTTTTTTTGGAAGTGTGTTTGGAATCGGCATCATCTAATTAGCACCATTTGGAACAAATGACATGAAGCAGATCAGCAGGTCACAGTCTTCATTACCATTGCTAATAAGGAGAGAAAGAGAGCATCTGCTAGGCCTAATCCCACCTACAATAAGGGTGCTTTTGTCCTCGGTGAAGACATTGTGTTTCAACCATACAAGAATTGTGTGTGTGTGTGTGTGTGTTCCAAACGAGAGCTCCCACTGGACAATAAATAACTAGCACCCTGGTACCCTAACAGCACCCAATCAAAAGGATCCTTCAATGTCTATTTATTAGAGTTAGTGTTAAAGTTTCTCTCTTTCTCGCCCTCTCTCTCTCTCTCTCTCCTTCTCTCACTCACTCTCTCCTCCCCTCCCTCCTCGCTAAACTTAATCAAGTGATGAGGGGTGGAAACAAGGCCCCGCAGATAAAAGTGTTGGAGATGGTAATGATGCCAAGTAATGATTTCCCCAGAGGAAATCTGATCTATTGCCACGGGGAAGAGAGGGAGAAGAAAGACCTGAGGGAGAGACGGAAGAGAGGGAGAGGAAGAGAGAGAGAGAGAGAGAGAGAGAGAGAGAGGAAGAGTAGGGGAGGGGTAGATCCACATCAGCATTTCATAAGAGGCACCTCAGCCATGAAAGAGCAGTAGAGAAGGAGGTGGAGGCCGCATTAGGAGGAGAACGATTCTCATCACCCCTTGGGTGCCTCATTCCCTTGCTCCCCTCTCTTCGCTCCTTTTCGAGGGAGGGGTAAATATAAAGTGCTGGTGTACACTCGGGAAGTGCAAAACGGGGGTGGGGCGGGGCACAAAGGAGGGTGGAGGGTGGATGGAGAAGTGGGAAGGGGAGGGTTGGTGTTGAAATTAAACAGCTGAAAGGTATGATTTAACAATGCTCAAAACTCGATAAGTTTAAGATAAGCAGCAAATTAGATGTGTCTGTGTGAGCGAGATGGGAAGGAGGTGAAGAAAAAAAAACCTCACCCGATCGATCGCATCGTCAAAAATTAATCTCCTGCCCTGAACCCTGGACTCACTGCCAAGGTTGGTGAGAAGTAAAGTAATAAGCACACAGCATCTCTCTCTCATAACTATCCTCACACTCTCTCTTTCTCACTCTCTCTCTCTCTCTCTCTCTCTCTCTCTCTCTCGAATCCGGACCCTACTCTTGTTCTCAGCAGGACTTCTTTAACCCGGAATGGGCCAGCACCTGGCCCTGGAACACCCATCAGCTCATCTCTTCCCTTCCTTGATAATTGGGTCAGATGACTGATAGGTCCAGCTCCCCCTCCTGGACCAATGAGAGATGACTGACAGTTCTGTTTATTCACACCAATATCTATTCAGCACTTTGGTGAGGAGTAGCCCGAGTTCTCCTCCTATTTAGCGGCTAATTCCATCCTGTAAGCAAGAAGGGATTGTGTTCTTGGCTTCAAAAAAGTCAAAGAAAAATCAAACAACACCCAGTGATTTTCTCAAACAATGACAGGATTGAGTGCGGTCACACAATCCGCCAGCCATTACCAGCTACCGGCGGTAAAGGAGCAGGGTTGCGTGGGTTTTAAAAAAATGAAAAACAAAGTGCGTTGTGTCTGTCATGGCAGCGAGGCGGTGCATCGTGCCAAAAAGGTGCCAATGCACTCTAGCCCCATTTGCACTGCATTAAGTCCAGGCTCCCAGCAGAAAAGTGGCTCTCTGCGTTTCACCCCTCTTTACCCTAAAATAATGGGGCTTTTTGGAGCTTGTGGCAAGCTGCGCACTTAACAGCGGCCCGTCATCAGCCGCCGCACTCCTTGCTGACTACTTCCCCGATTTATGTCCAGCTAGAATTCCACCGTTGCTTTTCACAGTATCTCCCAGCTGGAGGTTGGGTTGTACCGTCGTACTCAACCCAGACGAAGTCACTATTAAAGCTGCCATTAGCCAGGCTGGTTCTAGAGAGAGGGGGCTATAGCAAGTGGTCAGGGCAGGCTTACACCAATACATCGATTTTTGTGATTTCGTGACCCTGGGGGGCACTGTTTCACATTTTCATTGCTGAACGAATATAGAGTCCTTTGCCTGCACGAGACTGAAACACTAAAATTACCAACGCTTCTTGGTGGGCAGTTGGTAGCGTAACAGTTACGACGTTGGTCCACTGTGGTACTCATGAGCAAGGTACCATCCCCAAGCACCGCTCCCGGTGTACTGCACGTCATCTACCCACTGCACTGCAAACCAGTGCCCCATGGCGCACAAACTTCATTAGGGGTGTAACAATACTTTGATCTACATTGATACATCAATTCAACAATTATCAAGTCCATACCGTCATTCCAAAATTAAAACATTGATCAAACATCATACATATTCAGACCCTCCAGGATATCATGATATTGTGATCGCAACTATCAACGCAATTCAGCCAATCCTCGCAAATGTATTAGTTCCATGCAATTTTAACTTATTACCGCAACTTTTCTGCAATTTTTGACCAATTATTGTCGTTTCCCCCAAAACGTTGATTAATGGTTAATAAAAATAATTGTGGGTTTGTTCGCTTCATTTTAATTAATTGTTAAAGAATCATTATAAAGGGGAACAAAATCGCAAAATTTTCTGCAACATTGACTTGCTCCTGCAACTTTATTTCAACAGAACGCCTAAAACACTGCAACTTTTATCACAATTTTTTTTTAAAGCTGCCACAAAATCAGGCACTTTAGGCGCAACAATCTCAAAAAAAGCCCATGAAATCCTGGAGGGACTGCATATTATAACGTCCCTCACAAGCATGAAGACATCAGTTGGTTTCGTCACAGCTTTTATTAAGCAGATAACACAGGCTACTGTGGGCCATATCTCAGGAATAAAAATCTCAAATGATATAGTAGTTGTTTTTTGTGATTTGATATGAATGGAAGTAATTGTGTTAAATCGGTATATATTGTCTTATATTGATCATCGTGTCTTGAACTGTATCAAATCGAAATTTTATTGTAGCAAATTGGTGATATTGGACAACATCAAACTGTTGTCCATTGAATTAATACAATATCAAATGCTGACGAAACTTGTGATACCCGTACTTTGTGGGGTTGGTGTGAGCTGTATCTGGTAAAGATGTGGAGTGAAGAAACAGACTGAATGACGCGGCTATGCAGAGGCGCGAGGTAAAGAGCAGGCCAGTGAGATGTTCTCTGTCCATCTGTTAAAGGCAGGCAGTGTTTGGAATTCTAGTGGGAATTTATTTCACCTCCAAATGAGTTTCTCCTGTGTTCCCACGTGCTCTGAAACAGCGCAGTGTATGTGTGTGTGTCTGTATGTGTGTGTAGAGGCTATTATCCTCGGTCTGTTCAATTATTGATCGCCGAGTGCCACAGGGTGAGGGAGAGCGTGGTACACGCAGACCAAATAAATCTCTGTTTGGACTTTTTGGGCTGTGTCTCCATCTCGCTGTCTTTCCCAGACTTCGTGGCCTCGGAGCGAGGTTTGGAGTTGCTACAGCTCTGCCTCTTCGCTCATGTCAAAACTAGATCCATCCGTTCTTACTCGGGGCAGAGGCTGATGGTTTTTGGGCGGCAGTAAAACTGACCCACTGCAGACAGGGTCACAGGTCCTGCAGTCTTTGTGAATTTCATGTAATCACTCTGAAAATATTTGAAAGCAAACAAAGCAACGAGACATGTAGAGATTTGATGGTGTGTGCTGTGTTGGGGAGGCGTCTTTCAAGCTCCAAGCTACTTATGATGAAAAGTAACTAAGCTTCAGTCAAGCTACTGTTTTAATATAGGAGTTAGCTACACTACAAGCTGCAGAGAAAAAGCTAATCCAAGCTATTTCAGGGACACATGATGTATGTCCTGCTGGCACTTCCTGACTTCAGATGAGAGTAACGTAGTGTTAACATAGTGTACATTAGCAACTATGACATAGTGTAACGTTAGCAACTAATATAGTGTACATTAGCGACTATGACATAGTGTAACGTTAGCAACTAACATAGTGTACATTAGCAACTACAACATAGTGTAACGTTAGCAACTAACATAGTGTACATTAGCAACTAACATAGTGTACATTAGCAATTAACATAGTGTAACGTTAGCAACTAACATAGTGTACATTAGCAACTAACATAGTGTACATTAGCAACTAACATGGTGTACATTAGCAACTAACATGGTGTACATTAGCAACTACAACATAGTGTACATTAGCATCTAACATAGTGTAACGTTAGCAACTAACATAGTGTACATTAGCAACTAACATGGTGTACATTAGCAACTAACATAGTGTACATTAGCAATTAACACAGAGTTCATTAGCAACTAACATAGTGAAACGTTTGCAACTAATATATTGTACATTAGCAACTAACATAGTTTTGTTAACATAGATAGCAACTATGCTTTTGTTAACATAGTTAGCAACTATTGCAACATTTCTGCAATTTTTGACTAATCACTGTCGTTTCCTCCAAAACAATATGCCAGTGCTAGGGGACAATACCTTGCTCAAGAGTACCTCAGTGGTACCTTTACCAGTCCGGGACTTAAATCAGTGACCCTCCAATCATGGGGACAACTCCCGAACTGTTGCAACCTAACCTAACAACTGCCCCAAGTACTTATCTACTCCACAGCTGCCTCTGTTATTATGATTTGGCTCGTATCTATCAGAGCACTTGTTCACAGCCCTGACTAGTGCTTGTGTATTTCCTGACCCATATTTCCACTATGATTGAACCCCCGGCCATCGCCTTCTTGCCCCCTTATATAATCAGAGGTAGCTTTTATTTTCCTTCATAAAAGCAAGGCAGATTTATCTATTATTAACTCTGCTGCACATAATGGCCACATTTTATGTATTGCTGAGACAGGGTTAAATGATTTGCCGTTAATTAGCTTGCCTCCAGGTTATTGATTTTCCTTCAGCAGCCAGCACAGCTCCAAACAGGCCAGGCTCTCACTCTGATCAACACTGCGCTGGGTTGACGCTCTGGTGGATGCTCAACACAGAACCGGCTATGTGAGGATTCTGCACAAAGACTCTTTTTCGCTCCATGTTTGTTTAAAATGTGATCAAGAAAGAAGATGAACAATAGGGCTTTATGTTTGCAAAACAAAGCACAAAAGAAGAGAAGTCTGTATGGAAAAGTTGTCTTGCACACATTGCTGCCAAGTAGTTTTATTCACATCTAGCAGCGCTATTCACACTATTTTATTCACATCTCGCTATCTTTCCAGTGACTTACATAATGACCAGGGTTAAATAATAATTATCAAAAATATTACCTCATCCTAACTCTAAGAACAGTAACAAATCTTTTGATTCTTTTCATATACACAGCAGGAACTTTTCTATAAGGAACATTTTCCATATGAAATTTAACTTCTTTTAAGAGGCAACCATGTCTTCACACAAATCCGTTCTCTGTTTCTTTCTCTCTCTCTCTCTCTCTCTGTCTCTCTCTCTCTCTCATATTTGTATGATGCTTTCATGAGCAGTACTGTGCAAAAGTCTTGAGCCTCCCAATATTTGTTCATATTTAATCAAAGAGCCATATTTTTGTATTTTTGGTAATCTTTAGGAATAGTATTTACATGTATATTTGCATATGTTGCAGTAAAACACTGTACCTGTTTTCTCATTTTCCTCATTTTATATCCATGTGTTAACCTTTGATTCTTTAAAACAATCTCATGGGGATCAATAATGCCTAGTATCAGCAATGTCACATATTATTTTAATGGAGACAGTGTTTTTACTGCAGATACACACACACACACACACACAGGTGGGACTGGGGACTGGGGTAAATCAGCCCAATCTGTAGGTCTTTACAACAGCACAAGGCCTGGTGTGTGATGCCCAGTGGGCTCATGAAGCATGTCGATGTTGCTGTAGCATGAACGGTAGTGCAGGAGTAGGAATGTTGACCCAAACAAAATAGTGTAAAAGCTCATTTTCTCTAATCAATATAACAGTAATGGCAGCTAAATCAGATGCTTTAGATGCTTATATGTTTAGAAAGATGACAAACTTAAAAAATTAGTCTTCTTTAAAAAGAGTCAGCAGTGCCCATAGACAAGCGACAGCTTAAGGTCGATCACTGAATACCAAACTTTTCTCATTTTGCTCATTTGCTCCTAAACATCACTAGAATTTACTTTAAACATTGTGATTTATACAAAATTGCAACCTTTTTTGACCAAAAAAAATAAAGTGGAGTTATTAAAAAGTGACGTATAATGTTTCTTACACTAATAGGTGGAAGTCTGCTTCCAACTTGGTCAGATGATACATTTATAATAAAAATAACACATTGCAATCCAGATTAATCGCCTGCCATAAGGGATTAATGTTTCCAGTCCTACTTTCAACAAATTTACTCGAAATTACATCTTGGCCCAAAAAAGGCTTTGAAACTTAAGCAGCTGCCTAAAAGAATAAAGTAAAATTTGACACTGTTAGTTTTTGTTCATTTTCAGTGTCATTAATTTGCCATCAACCAACTCGTGTCATGGTAATTACAGTTATGGAGTTGGTCCCATGATCAGAAAGTCGCAGGTTCAAGTCCTGGACCGGTAAAGGTACCACTGAGGTACTCATGAGCAAGGTACTGTACCGTGTGGTGTGTTCACACTGACAAATAATCACTCACTTGAATTTACTTAATGGTGTAGTTGTCTATTAGAGAGTCAAACATCAATTTCGGTTTTACTGAGCGACACTTAACAAGTAACCTCAGTTGATAATAGTGATCAAATGTAGAAATGTGGTAGCTTTCAGACACCATTTTCTAGAGCAACTTATATTTCCGGCGGCACAGTGGAACAGTAGTTAGCGCTGCTGCCTCACAGCAAGAAGGTCCTGGGTTCAAAACCCGGGTCGGCCGTAGGGTCTTTCTGTGTGGAGTTTGCATGCTCTCCCCATGTTTGTGTGGGTTTCCTCCGGGTGCTCCGGTTTCATCCCACAGTCCAAAGACATGCGATATAGGTTAATTGGTGAATCTAACACTGGCCCCCTAAGGTGTGAATGAGTGTGTGTGTGTCCTGCGGTGTGTTGGCACCTGCCCAGGGTTGGTCCCTGCCTTGCGCCCGTAAGTTCCCAGGATAAGCTCCCCGATAGGGATTAAACGCTTCGGAGAATGAATGAATGAATGAATGAACTTACATGAACTTACATTTTCAAACAAAAGCTACCTGGACGAAATGCTCACCATAAAGGCTATTAGCAATATGACTTCTTACAATTCGGTTGGCGTGTTAGGTATGATAAGGCTGCTGTAACGTTGCCCAGTTGTCCGCAAAAATGGACTCTGTAATAAACGTGATTAAGTTCATTCTTATAATTGTCCACAGGAACCACCACTATTTCACCTGTATTTTAATATGTTTCTTTCATGAGTTTCTTTAGCCATACCTTTACATTTCGCTGTTGAGAACGATACCGAGATTTGCTGTGTAACGTCTGCAGTACATTCAAATGCCCATTTGAATTAAAACTATCAGGCAATCGCGAACACCCCAACCAATCAGAGGAGGATACGACTCAGGGCAAGGATTTTACTGGTCCATTTGGGCTTGTCTTCATTTGTTCCATCTCTAAAAAGCACTTTTGGCAAATCTAAGGTTTGAGAACTGGCTGCCTCACGAAATCGTAATTATTTTTCAGGTGGCGCTGAGTTAAAATTTAGGGTGATAGACTAAAATCACCACTGAGTGAGAGAGAGTTTGTGTGTTTGTGCAAAAGGGAGAGAGTTTGTATGAGAGAGAGTGTGTAAGTGCATGTGTGTGATAGTGAGAGTGTGTGTGGGGGTGTAAGGAGAGAGAGAAAGAGAGAATGTGTTTGAGTGTATGTGTAAAGTAGAATGTGTGAATGTGTCTGTGTGTGTGTGTGTAATCATAAGTCCCCTCACTGTTAGCACGCAGCCAAATAGTGACGGCTGGCTTTTATTTGAGTCCACTCTTGCCTTCATCAATGTTTCACAGTTGAGTAATGAAGTTGAATGTCTACTTCAAATCTCACATACAGCTCACTCTCTCTCTTTCTTTCACCCCCCCCCCCACACACACACACACACTCTGAGGTAGAGATGAAATATGGCGATATCCCACCCCCACCCCCCACTGAGGTGGGCTCCCTGACAAGCATAAATTATGTTAATAGAACGGAATAAAAAACACTTTATTCCAAAGGTTTTCGTAGTTTGAAATGTCAGGATGATCTAGTGTGCTACCTGGAGAGAAGTCTGAAGCTTAAGTTAGAACGCTAAAATATTAAAACAAGAAATTGCGCACTCTCCTGAGAAGAGAGGGGGGTGAAAAATGAGCAACGTGCTCTCCTGTTCTCCCAGGTGGAGTTTTCTACATTCATTAATTGATCAGTGCACCAAATATAATTCCGTGTAATGGTGCAGCGGACTCTCGTAGATACCGCCAGACGTATTTGATGGAGTTTTCATGAAAGAAAACGTCATTAGTCTCATGTTTTTGTCCCATCTCCCGCCTCACCTCCAGCCGTCAATGTTATCTAAATGCCAAACTATCAGCCAATTTAGGTATTTGATTTAAAGGAAGTTGATTAACTCCAAGGGTTATTACATTTTGGCGGGTTATCTGAACGGAGGTGCTGATGAAAAGGTGGTTTTTCTTCTATTATTCTTGTTCAGATGAGTTACACCAAGAATGTTTGCATCCAAATTGGAGGAGAGGTCCCATGGCTCCCTCTGCACTAGCCTCTTATAATGAAGCTGGAGCGACCTCGCTGGAAGCGGCTAAATTAACCAAACCTGACGTGTTAATTGAACTGTTCCTTTGTTGCCATGACAGACTGGCTATTGATTGATCTGTGCTGTCCACTCAGGTCCAATGAGTCCTTTTTAGTGAAAGAATCGTTTGTTCTTTTTTAAACAACCCTTTAAAGGGACACAACACTTCGAGCCATTTTATGAGATGCTAATTAGCAAATACTCCTTGACTGCAACTAACAACATGAATAGTTTGTGTTACATTTTGAAGTCGAAAACTAGTGGTTTGATTCATGTTTGACTATTTTATTCTTCTAATATTGGAAATAAAAAGCAGAAAAAATGGTCGCAGTTTCATGGCGAATACATTTAATGGCAGATGGTCAAAACTGTAATCCTCGTCTCTTGACTGCTGCTACAATATTTGCAGAACTATTGAACATTGTTGCAGGACAGCAAAAACAGCGACACTTTACCATTAAGTTTTTGATCACAACAAGCTGGTCTAAATTAGTTTTAAAATACCCAACAACGTCACTTTCCTTTCACTTGAGGAAACATAAGTAAAGTTAAGCAGTGAACAGTTATTGACACCTACTCACAGTATTGTTCTGTTGAACTGAGTATAAACGTCGCTACCAGAGAAATTTTAACAGTAAACGGGCTCTGGTTGCTACTCGCTAACAAGCAGCGACATGTAGCTTCCGCCTGGATCCTAATGTCCTAATGCTGCCTGCTATCTATAGCAGCTTAAACAGCCAGTACATCATTTTAATTAAATAATCAGAGATAGACTTATTATTTTTAATTTCAATTCGTAGTCTTGCTTCAGTTTGTTAAGTGCATATCTGCGCTCAGTGATGTATGAAATGAATGGATATATAATTTAAAAATAATATAATAATTACTATACTTTTAGGGCGGCTTGGGATCTTGGGGGGGGGCTTCAGCTCCCCCAAAATAGACCTAACGATGTCCATGATTTTTCATATTGAAAATGTTACTGATCTCATACACATTCAGTGTAAAAGACACTGACACTGTGTCTTATTTGTCTTGTTTGTTGTTCTTTGCCCCGGTAAAAATTGGAGCCACGTTGTCTCGTCTCTCTGTATACTTGCACAGTATATGGCAGAGATGACAAAGTTTACTTTGACTTTGACATTTAAGATGTATTTGACAGTGGGATTTAGGGATGTTAGACTGAAAGCCATAATATTTTACATTACTAAATTTCCACGGTGGATCAAACAAATCAAATACATGTAGCAAAGTGGCTTATAGACCAGGTGGTTGTAGGTTCAAAATGTAGTTCCATCTCTCTTCCCGCACTACCACGATTGAGTCCCTGAGGAAGACCCTTAACAACCAAGCTGCTCCAGGCAGTCTGTCCCTGTAATTAGGAAATCTGGGTCTATATTTCATAAATGTAAATGTACACGTGTCCAAGGTTGGTGAAGTTCCTACTTTAGTCAAACCAGAGAGGTTTTCAGAGCGAGTATGATTGATTCACTGCAAACAAATGGAAAAATACAACATTCTGCAAAGGTTTTCACCCCATTTAGGTCATAAAAGGTACAACTTTTCACCAAAAAGGCCTCATTAATTATGTATTTCTTTAAAAAAGAATGCTGACTGTAAACAGAACACTGTTACACATTATTAGATCTTATTAGGAATTAAACAGAATCATTAAAAGTAAGTGTGAAAGTGAGTGATTATTTGTCATTGTGAACTCACCACAGCACAGCACACAGTGCACCACAACGAAATGTGACCTCTGCATTTGACCCATCCGTGAAGGAGCAGTGGGCAGCTGACATGGGGAGCACGCGGGGAGCAGTGCTTGGGGACGATACCTTGCTCATGAGTGCCTCAGTAGTAACTTTACCGGCCTGGGATTCAAACTGATGACCTTCTAATCACTGGGAGAACGCCCAACCATTACGCCACCGACTGCACCAACGGTGTGTTTACAACTAACATATGAGTGCGAATCTTAAAGTTATACACAGTTATATACACCAACCAGGCATAATATTATGACGACTGACAGGTGAAGGGAATCTTTCATTATTAAATTTGGGTTGTGAATCAAACTAAACAAGCCTACGTATGTTTCTGTTTTTAAACATGCAGTGTGAAAGAACTGAGGCAGTAAAAAACGAGTCATACGAAGTCTAGTATGTTAGACACACACAGAACAAAGGCTGGGGAGCTTTGGTCAGGATGGTCAATTACAGCAGCTGAGAGGTTAAATCAATATCATTTAAATTGCTTATGGTAATCACCCGCATTCCAACCAGCTCCATCAGCATATGCAATCTGCTGACCCCAGCCGAGCTGAACACAACCCCCGCCACCGGCACTCCCAATCTCCATCTGAAACATGCAAGCGGAGGTCACCACTTTGCTCCAGTGGGTTTAGCTGAGACTGGCTTCCGTTAATGGCAAGGCGCTGTGGGAACGCAGTGGATGTGTAGCAGGACAGGACTGGATATGCTGGTGTAGAACCGTCTTCCGAACAGCTGCCGGCGCACGCTTCACTGCTCATATGCCATTTTTTAGATGTGATTGAGCAGCTGATTTCTGTCCGTACGCTGGATGTGGTCAAGCACGTTTGAAGTCTGTTTCTGGTTTTCACATTTTCAAATTAAAGCTCCATTTGTCACTAGTCAGTCCATCATGCCATTCTGTGAGGAAGCACGAAACGCAAATGTCTACAAACTACAGGCTGTGTCTGTTAATATATTCAGATCTTTTGAACCAATACCACTTCACAGCACTCCGTTTGGCTAGCACATCTAACGACATCGTGGGATAGAGGTCACCTCTTTCTCCTAATGAGAAAGCAGCTATTGATTGAGTCCCCTGGTCATAGCAGGCATGTTGTAAATGCAGGACTCTAACCTGATTCTGAACGATACACAAAATTCTCTTTACTGTTAGAAAAAAACACCAGATCTTAAGTGCCTTTCTGCCCAATGACTGCAAATATTTTAAAAAATAATAATAAAGCAAGCTTACAAAGCATCACACAAACCTGAAAATACAGGAATAGATGCTGTTGACAAAGAGAAAAGCAGAGGGCAAAAGAGCAAGGTGAAAGATCTTACTTCTTTATTATGTGCGCATTCCATTAAAGGATGCACTGTCTCAGAGCAAGGAGACATTCTTCAGTATGTGGCCCTGGATTACGTACTGGCGGTGCCAGAATGGCTTTGAGCTGCTGTTCTGTCACACCCTTCATAGAAAACTAATAGGCTAGTGTGTGTCTGTGTGTGTGTGTGAGAGAGAGAGAGAGTGTGTGAGAACAGCTCTCTGGTATGTTGTGGTCTATTCTGTCATATCCTCATGAGCTGGATAAAGCACCTTCAGTCCACACATTACCTCAGAATCAGCCACCACAGAAACGTCACCCTCAGTCGCCGTGTGCCCTGGAAACGTCCTGGCCACTGCATATGGCGGCTAGCAGATAGCGGGGCTTAAACTCAAATTGATTTATAATGCAAAGCGTCGGCCGCTAGTCGGATCTCGGCTAAGCGTTCATTAATTTTTCAGGACCCGGGGAGCCATTGTGTGATATAAATCTCTGCCGCACCTCAGCGCCGGGCCTGCGCCACCACTTTGAAGTTCTGCCTAATTAAGCCCCTGTACAGTTAATAAGCCCAACAATAAGGCAGTGGGCAGATCTGAGAATATATATGGGCTCCTCTTGTAATGCTGAGACCAAAGAAGAAGGAAACGTTCTGACACAGAGATGTTGAGGCAGCCGGTCGGTCTTTCTGTCTGTCTTCAGCTGTATATCTCTCTGAATATAGATGCACCAACACAAAGTCCAACTGTGAAGCTATAATCCACTGCTGAATCCAGAAGCCCCTGCGGTGGAGTTTGACAAAGTTTGCAAGAGACTGGAGTAAAAAAAATAAATAAATAAAAAGTAAGTTGCAAACACACACTGCAACCGTCCAGGTGCAGCCCAACCCTTCCAGAGCCCAGCCGACTCGAGCCAATGGTGTGGACGGAGTGGGAGGATCAGTCGCTATTGATTACCGAGCAAAGTTTAGGCGTGCTTCATCTGCTCAGCTGTAAAACGCTCGACTTAACTGAAATATTACAGAGCCTGAAGCTTGGCATATACCCAAAACAAATGAACAAAAGCCCGTCTTTGGTCTGTATGCATGGCCAGTTTCCATGGCCTTGGAGCTAAGTGCCGGACTTTAATGTGTTACAGAGAGAAGGCCGTGCGCAGGAGGGGAAGGATCAGGGCTGTGGAACGTCATGTCTCACCTTGATTCGGGAGGCGACAAGGCTTTATCATCCCCCGGGCAGACAGGAGCCTGTTATGACAAATTCTGTTGAATGAATGAATGCTCCATTTATAAAGCGCTTTCCTAGACACCCAAAGCGGTTCACTGAGACAATGTGGAGCCACTTCAACCAGCACTGATGTGCAGCTCCACCTGGATGATGACCTCCAGAAGCCATTCTGCATCAGTGCACTCACCACACATTAGCTAAGGTTCTAAAGAGAAATCACCAGTTAGAGATAGCGCAGTGGCCCAAGTGACAAAAACCCCTGTGTTGGTAATTGTAAGATTGGGGATTAAAATTCCAGAAACCAACGTTGCACCCTGAGCAAAGCCCTTAACCCCAAGTTGCTCCAGTGAAACTGTCATTGTATCTAGAAAATGGCAGACGCTTGGCTAGAGCGCATGTTAAATACCATCAATGTAAATGTAAATTGCGAGACCAGATTTGAAAGGATCATTGTGGCTCATTTTAGCAGGACATCGGGGTTCTGCTCGACTCTTTGAGAAAGCTGCTTTGCTTTTTTGCAGTGGTCTTTTATGACCTGAGAGTGTGAGGGCCTCTGTTTTACGTCTCATCCAAAGACGATAGTTTTTAGGGTGCTCACAGTGCACGTTATAGGAGATAGAAGTGGTTGTTATTTGAACCTCTTTCTTTTTAGTAGTGGCATTGATAGCACTATGTAGTCTACTAGAGACTGAGCAGTGTAAGAACTTCCTTATGGCAGGGTCTAAATCTATAAACCTTTGGGAAGGACAGACATTTGAGTTCAGAAGATCACGACTCGAGATTGGCTGATGCCGTCGTTTGTTATATGGTGCTGTGTGTGTGTGAGCTGTTAAACCACCTTGAGTTTTCAGACACCCCCCTCTAGTGGACAAAGTACACATCACTTGTATAAAGGTGACATTTTATGAGCCAGATGACCTGAGAAACCATTCCAGCGATCTCAGGCCAGTTAATCTTTTGGCTTTTGTATTTGCCAAATTAAAATTGAAAAACTATTTAAGGTCAGCATTAATCAGTTCTACAAATACGCTTTGGAAATTTGGAACAGAAAAAAATCATCCCCAATATATCACATCTCTTAAAATTCAAATGTTTATTGTGCATTTCAAACTGTTACTGACATGTCTGCTAAATGTGGCGTTCACCAACTGTATGATCAATATTCTTCCAACGTGATTATGTTCTAATGTTGGTTAGTCAGGACTGGTGTGTTACCAACAAACCACTGTAAAGTATTTAACATTTTTGCAAATTGCTTATAAGTGAAGTGCGGTGGAGAGGATGTGGTAGGCCATGGAGAAGGTGGTGCCCATACCCACCATCCAGGCCAGGGCCCGGCTGGGTTGGGGCAGGGGTGTAAGGTACGCCACCGTGTGAAAGAACCGCGATCCAACAAACAGGCGGAAGTGCAGAAGGGCAGTGGAGAGTTTAGGCCCAGTCAGAGTGTAAAGCAGACCGACTACAACAAAAGGAACGATGTTCTCCAGGTCGTTCTGATGGCATCTGGAGACAGAGAGAAAATGCTGGTCTAGGACATATTTTTAAATAAATCCAATTTAGAAAAGAATGCAGTTAACCAGACTCCAAATGACCTTCATTGTAACTTTACTACACTCAATTAATATTATTTCTTTTATAACAGTATTATTACTTTTATAACTGTATTATTATATAAATAGTTGATTAGTTCTATCACTTGCCATACCATAAGCTCTTCATTTTGTATAATCCCACTTTCCCTGGATACCTAATATAACCTGCATATTGACTGTATATTGTCTTGTATATTTTGTACTGGATATTGTTTTGTGTATTGTACTGTATATTTTTATTATATTTGTATGGTGTTCATTGTTAGTGCTCATTGTGTCCTGTATATTGATCTGTCTTGTACTATTTATACCCTCTGTTTTATGCATCTATTGTCTATATTTGCGCTAGAAAGATACTAATACTGATAATTTTTTGCTATTTGGATCATGATATATGACCAATTATTTTAAAAAAACACACAAAAATTTGCTGTATGCCAAATTAGATAAATGCTACTCCAGCAGTAGTGCTATATTTGGATGTTTGTGGCTTGTGTACAGTTTTGATGCACTCTATATTTACTAGATTGCTTCAGCTTTCAGCTCCATGATTTTAACTGTTTCATGCACAGCATTCATTTGAGTTGACAATAGGTTTTGGCTTTGTGTCTCACAATTCATGCATGCATGTTCAGCCAAAAAGTAGGGCGTCTGTTAATAATAAATTATTATTATTATTTGGTAGTTGTAGAATTGTAATGACAGAAATATATAAATGCAGAAATGTATAGACCAACAAACCACTTCTCTACCTTCGCACCCGCTCAACATCTGGATCCACCCGTAACATCTTCTTCCTGTCCTCAGCAGGTCCCCCAAGCGCTGTGTCTTCCATATTAGAAAAAACCTGCAGCAATAAGGATGGGCAGCAGAATAATTTCAAGGAGTCATAAAATAATAAAACCTTTTAAATTCCAAAGGTCAAATCACAGAATAAAAACAACACAGGAAAAACCAACCTTTCTTGTTAAGCGGTAATATGATGTCGTGGGGCCCATGAGCATCATCTTGAGGATAACTATGGTGGCGTAGGAGGAGAAGGCCAGGAAGACATCACTGTCAAACTTGTGCACAATCTCTGACATCTTTACAAGCACTGCGGAGTTGGAATAAACACTGAAAGATCAACAGCAGATCAAATGATTTTATAATAGTTTAAATAAACATTTTTAAAATCTACTTACTTAAATATCCTTCCGAGACCCAGGGAAAAAAAGTATTTTGATTTTGATATTTTTTATATAAATCAAGTGTTGGGGTGGTAATAAACCAATTGCAAAGATTGTTTTGTTTGTACCTAATTTTATTTAAATTTTACAACATGTGCACTTCAGTGCACAACAGGACTTCGTTAGTGTGAAAGATCAAGAAAATTCAAGAGCTTATTATGAAAATTGTTAGAAATTAGTTTTTCATCAATGTACTGCTGGAAGTACTGCTGTGGGCTCCAACCACTGTGTCATTGGGGCACCATCATCTTCAATTCTGTGTTCTTCCAACACAGGCATGAACCTAAGACATAGAAAAAGAATTTAGCAAAACGCAATTTAGCAGAATTAACATAATATATATTTTTCTTAACTATCTGGGATAGTTCACTTACAACAATTTTACACTATTTTTTTATTTTTCTATACTGTTCTGTAATATTTTTTTTTACGGCTACTGCAACACTGAAATTTCCCTTTGGGGATTAATAAAGTATCTATCTATCCATCCATCCATCCATCCATCTATCTATCTACTGGAACACATTTCTTTATGCTATCCTTCCTTTTTTGCTCATAATCAAAAATCCCACATCCCTGCATGTTGGTTTTGGCCCAGATAGGACAGCGGCACACTTCAGCTGGCCCTGTGTCTTTATCTACTACATCTGCATCTTCCTCACCCTCATCTGTTTCCTCATCTGGTTCCTCATAAGGGTTCTCACTCTCTGCTGGACTCAATGGACTCTCATCTTCAGAAAGATCTAAGTCTGAACCTTCCTCAGTGATTCTGTTAAGAATTCTTTCTGCTTCTGTGAAAGAACTGTCTACTAGAAAAAGTTCTGACGTGCACTACAGTACACATTAATAAACTAGTAATCTGCACTGAGAAAATAAATAATCTAAGTTCTGAAAACTTACTCAAATTACTAATTAGATGTTCATTTTGGGAAATTAATCCAAATATAACATTAAAAACATTTTAAATTATCATGCTTACCTTTCTTTCTTCCATAAAATGTGCTTGTGCTGATGGCAGGTATTTTGAAAAGACAGGACAGGAGGGGTTGGCAACGTCACACCCCCACACATGTGACATCATTTTAAAGCTACAGTTGTCCTCTCTAATACACAACAGGACTTAGCAAAGTGGCATGTATAGTATGAGAGATTTAAGCAAAAACTGAATGTGTACTACCGTACACAAAATGAATTACTGGGTCTCAGGAGGATATATATTTTAATTACACAGGTCTTATGAATGATCGAGGTTTATACTTCACAACATGTAACTGTTTAACTATCAGACCAAAAAGAACCATATACGTTACACTAGTACAGAGACAAACAGATTACATTGTTTTTGTTTTGACAAACTGTACACAAGTAATAGTAGTGCTCTACATTTACTGCTATATTCTAGCAACAGTTGTGAGTTGGAATATCTGCATGCACAGAATAGGTCAAAGCTATTAGGAACTCAAGGCTATTTTTCTGTAAAATCTCAAAAGTGCACTTTCATAAACTAAAATTGTCCAACTAATAAGTTATGCACAGACAGATGAGTAGGTAATTAGCCAGAGATTATTATGTATCATTATCCTACCTTCAACAGCCTGCTGCTTCTGCTCTTTAGATGAAGTTAAGTTTGCTGTTTATGTGAGAGACAAAGGTTACTTCTGAAGTGAACTCGAGCTCCTGCATTCCCGACTTCCTGCTTGTTGCGTTATGTTTAGAAGTGCGAGTGAAAATTATGAGGAAATGAAGGTTTTACATCCCCCACTAAATAAATAATCACCTCTGGCTAACTTAGCCTCACCAAAATACTATTTTGCCCAGTGTGTTGAGGCTTCAAACCCCACACATTTTTAACCCAAAGTTTTGCCTTCTGTACAAATAAAGGAAAATCATTAACATTTCTGTATTACAACCTCTTACCCTAGTAAATACTCTTTTAATATAAAATATCAGCAGTATCCAGAGCTGGTTTTATATTGACACACCTCACCAAGTTTGCTGAGTCACTGTGACAGCTTGAGGCATGAATGCAAATTCTGTTTTCCCTTCTTCCTTATGGTCTACTTCAGAACAATGTGTAAACTGAAAAGAACACCAATTACAACAAGCACCGGCTTATTTATTTTAAACAATTCACAGTTTGGAATTAAATGCATTAAAAATGAATGGACGTTTACATTGTATAAGAGAATATTATTCTGAAAATGCCCCTTCACATATGCTAAGACCAAACTTGTAACATAATCCTAAAAACGAAGATGGTCAGGACGGTCACAGTAGGGTTGCCACTCCCTAGGAAATAGCGTCTAGAAAATATGGGACAGTTCCCAACTATCAGTGATTCCATACAGGCTGTAGCATTACATTTTAGGATACAGGAAGGTCATATATTATAAGAGAAGCAGCATGTTCACATTACTAAAAGAGTACGGTACTAAGGATGCGGTAGGCCATGGAGAAGGTGGTGAGCAATCCTATGAACCAAGACAGAGCCCTACTGGGTTGGGGCAGCACCAACACATAAGCCACTGTGTGGATAAAACGAGAGCCCACAAACAGGCGGAAATGCCACAGGGCAGTGGTAAGGTCGGGTCCAGTCAGACTGTACAGCAGTCCGATCAACACGAAGGGAACAATGTTCTCCAGGTCATTCTGATGGCATCTAGAGATGAGAAGAAAAAAGTCGTGTTCACACACTGACACAAAATAAACTGTTTTTGTTTATCTCATCTGAATACTTAAGTTTTAGGACACCTTCGGACTCTCTCCACATCTTCATTGGTTCGTAAAAACTTTTTGCTTTCATCTAGAGTCTTCCCCTTAGGAGCATCCTCAAGGTTTGCAAATGCCTATTTGGGGTGGAAGGACAGTGTTAACTTTTCCCAGGAAATACATAACATTTTATTAGACCTTGACAAAAAATGGATATAGTTAGTGTTAGTTAGTGGTTGTGCAAAAGATGTGGACCCCCATCAGATATTCTATGCCACATTCACAACTTCTGTCCTGGAGAGTCACATCTGTGTCTAATTTAGCTCAGGCCTATACAATTAGTTGATGAACTTAATAAGGTTAATACATTCAAGAAAAATTAGTAGACAGTATTGTGAGTATTCTGAGATGGTTACCTCAAATGATCGATAAAAAACATGTAATTTGGGTTATGGGTGGTTATTTAAACACTGCAGTGCTCTGAGGAACACATTTTTAAATAGTACTTAATTGAACAAATGAACTTTATTGTTGCACTGGACAATAGGAAACAGAAAAAAGTAATTACCAGTTCATATCAGTGCTGAACAGAATTGTACTGCTTTTGTATTCTACTTTCAAATTTAGCTGCACTCTGTTCACAGTTTCCAGGCTGACATACTCTTCTCAAAAATCCCCCAAATTTCCTAAATGTATGCAATACCTTTCTGGTGATCCTGAAGTATGCAGTCAGAGGACCCATTAGCAGCATCTTGAGAATGACAATAGTGGCATAAGTGCAGAAGGCGAGGAAAACCTCACTGTCACTGAAGTTGGCCATTCCCAAACCTGTTTGAAATTTCTGTCAAAGAAAAAAAAAAAAGTAAAAATAGCAACTCTTGTACACAACTGTTACCCGAGGCAAAAATACCCAACACATTTAGAAACTCTACATATGCACAGTAGCATATTTTGACTGGAATATCCACTTCTCTGTCAGTTACTTACACAAACGTGCACTTGTAAAAAGCCAGACTTTCCAGAAATTTCAGTAAACTCAACTCCTGTTGGCTCGATCTGAACAAGTGCTTAGAATTATAGAATATAAATATGAATATATTATTCCATGCATTGAATTGCGTGTAATCTCATCATAAAGAGCATAAAGTATCCATAAAATCTTAATGGTCGACCTGAATTTTTTTAAATAAATTTTATTGATTATTAAAAGATTATGGCGTTAATGCAACATTGTATTTAAATGCATTCGGTCTTATTACCTATTACCTATAAGTCTATATACGATACAAACTTATTTTTGTTCATTTTTTTGTTTTGTTTTGTTTTTCGGGAAAATGAACATTAGCAGGTCTGTGTTTTATCTCTGGCATGTGATCGAACCATAGTTATGTAAGCTGAAATATGTTAAGCGCTGCACATTTCAATAATAATGCTCGTGTAATATGAAGCGCATATGAACTATGAAACTGAAAGTTATAAAAGTGAAGATCGTAAAACTTACCCTTGGAAAAGCAACGACGTCTTTTCGACGAGAATTTGACACTTGTAAGACTTGCTGAAGTGGGTGTTTGCTGACGCTGTTGGGGGACAGCCTACTGAAGCCAAATATGCTCGAAATCCACCTCAACACATGTTACAGTGCCTGAACTTTGAGCACTTAATGCAGCCTGACTTGATTAATAAAAAACTTTATTTTGAAATTTCTTAAAAAGTAATTTATTGTGTGGTGAAAGTGAATTGACTATAAAAACTGATCGAGGTGAATAAGATTATATACACATAACCTGGACAAAACACCTTAAACATTATTCGTACACTGTCAAAGAAAAGTGTATTATAAGTGCACCTTTAATTATTAACTAGAAGTTGTAAAAGGTACAGTTTTGTTCCTTTGACTCAAGGTACAATACCTAACCTTTGAGGGAACCACCACTGAGTGCTTTCTATTGTATTTTTTTATTATAACAATGGAAATATATTTCATACTGAATTATGAATTGATGTAACATTTTCATGTTACATGAAAAGACAAGTAAACTGTGATTAAAAGAAATGTGACTGACGGAATTATTGGAGTTGTTATTCAGCCCTTTGAGACCATATAGTGGCCATTAAGAATCAAGGCATTCAAGGCATTTTCCTACATTTAGCTGAGTCACTGTGACATTGGCACACCTACATAGCACTGGGACACATTCCCTGCTTTCCTTTATTCTTTTTTCCTCTTTGTTTGCTTTTAGATAGTATAAGAAATACCACAATCCCAGCCTGAATACAGTGCATATATGTCTTGCATTTGGAATTAGACCTTATATTTGCTTGTTTCTGGGTGCATTTTTAATACAGCTTAGAAATACAGCTTCAGTCTGATATTCGAACAGCCTGTAGTAACTGTTATCAGAGATTAGGCCAGTGTGCCATTTACACAAACTGAACTGTGACTGGAGCTGCTAAAGTGGTTCAATCTGGCCATTTTCAAGGGTTCTTTTAGCAGAGGGAAGAGCTAGTCTCATTTTCAACCAAGTGACAAAGAACAGGCCCGGTCCTGCTTCAAAATCACACCATCGCCATTCCACATGGCATGCGTCACAACGCCATTGTGTTGCTTTTTGGAATGTGTTGCAGGTGTAGGCAACACTCTTATCTCAGCTAGAACATATTTCTTCTTTCCATATGCATGAGCTGCCAGACAGACAGAGACGAGAAATGTTCGATAAAGAATATGGGCTGGTTAGATACCCAGTCTCTTGCTTTCCTGTGTTGGGTATTTAGAATGCTAGCAAGGGTTGGGAGGAGGAGGAGGAGGAAGAAGAGGATGATGGGGGGCTGAGTTGTCAGAAGAAGACTTGAGAGGTGTCAATCATATGCGGGACAGGAGGTTTGGAGGTGTCTCTCTTTAGCCTGAGGGGCATGAGTGAGTGTGGGGGAACTGATGTGACGTGTCGATGCGCTCACCATCACGTCGGTAATACCGGGAGACACGCGGGAGCAGGGTTCAGTTTGATCAGACGTGCTGCCGGAGAGATGAAAGCCATTAGTAGCTTTTGCAGGGCCTTGGAGAGTCATATTCTTATGAGTGCACTAGATTGTGAGGCTTTTGCGTTAAGATCTAGTCAATCCTCTGCACATTTGGAGAGAAAACCACAGCAGGATTTAATGTTCCTGCATTAACTTCAGTTGATTAAATGTGCACCATCTATAAATAACATCAGAAATGGAGCAGATCCTGGAACATTGATTGGATTGTCTGATTCTATTGATTGAGGGGTTTGCATTAGGACATCATTTGCTATGGCCTTACGCTGGTCCAAGCTCTACTTTAAGCACAGCAATGCAGCGTGAGAGAGTATTAGGCATTATCAGATCTCTGGATGATTGGCATAGCGAGAAAGAAAGACCCCCAACACAAATAATGCAGTATGATTTCCCTCCAGGACCTGTTAATGGCAGACACTTGCATTGATCTCTCACCAGACTGGCCAGTAATTGGGATGCTGGCTGTGGTGTCACTCTATTGATTTTTAACTGGTAGCCAACTTGTGCTGGGGCTGTTAGGACAACGATGACTAAATAACGGCCGCCCGATGATCTTAATGCCCAGAGCCAAGCGCAGCTATTGATTTCATTACTGAAAGCCTCCTTGGCTCCCGGCACATACATTTTTTTATCGACCCCAGGTGGCGTCCACATTTCTTCCTGCACTGTCACATGCCTCGTGCCTGTCCAATCAATGCCTACGGAATGCTGAGCGTCTGCGTTTTGCATAGGCTGAGTGCAGGTGTCTGTGGTGTATTTTTCAGCAAGCGGTCACTGTTCAGAGGTCACCTCCAATGGCAGGGCTGGTACGTGTGAAAATACTGCAGGAAATGAAGCTGCAACTTCTCAATTCCCAATATGAGTTTCAACACCAATGCAGCATAAAAAAACATTTACAACACAAATATGGTTTGTTATCTGTTAAACAGTTTGAGTGTGCCTCAGGCTTTTAAAAATATCACATTATTAGTATTAATGCTGACAAAAAGGGTGGCACAGTGGCGCAGTGGGTAGCGCTGCTACGGCGTAGCAAGAAGGTCTTGGGTTCGATTCCGGGGTCTGCTGTATGGTGTATGTTTCAGAGCAGACGGTGGCATAATGGTTGGGTGTTTGCCCCATGATCTAAAGGTCATCGGTTCGAAGCCCAGACAGGTAAAGTTACCACTGGGGTACTCATGAGCAAGGTACCTTCCCCAGGCACTGCCCATATTAACTGCCCACTACTCCTTCATGGATGGGTCAAATGCAGAGGTTACATTTTGTTGTGGTGCATTGTGTGCTGTGGTGTGTTCACAATAACAATCACTCACTCACTCACTCACTCAAAAAAGTAATTAAGGAAAATATTAAACAAATGACAAAAATCAAGGTCAATTTTAGATTTACAACATTTTTGAGGTTTTTACTGCAGTACAAACTAGGGTTATCATGTTAATTTCAAGTTTCAAGTTTAATTTTAAATTCCCCACATTATTTTTCAGTTTTTAGGCATTTGGCTGGTAACTTCAGTCTTGACAGCAATTGATCTGTTTATACTAACAAATAAGGCAGTGATAAAATGTTGAAAAATGTATGAGAGAGCAATGAATCAGGGAAAACATTCCAGCCAAGCTTCCCATCAATGCAACAAATTGTAGACATTTAGAATGTTGTGTATCTGGTCTGTATTAAGGCCTAAATCTCACCCACTAACTGCTTGTTGTAAGGGCATTGCAAAAGTTCATTGCCTTTTGCATACATATATTTTTGCGCCAAGTGATAGACAAGATCATTGTCAACTTGCATTCTTTCTCAGCCTTTCTATTATGACATGATTGAATGTGCTGATGTCCAGCTGAAAGACTGATCTGCTCATTCACGGATGTTTCAAATGCAGCGGTCACATTTCGATGTGGTGCAAGCTGTGCTGTGCTGTACTCACAAAGACGAATAATCACTCACTTAAATAAAAAGAAAGCTACTAGTGGCAAGAGGTCATTCATGATTTTAAAGTAATTATAAAGATGTTCTGAACATTTAATTGAAAGATGTAACATAATGGTTGGCTACAGTAGATACCTGAAAGCTGCATGTAAAAACCTAGCTATTCATGCAGATAAATACTTAAATAACTCTCCTGGAAGGGTCAGATGTGTGAAACAGAAATACATTGCCATTCAGGGAAAGAAGCCAATGACTTTATCAAAAGCTTTTCACAGTAGTGACAGTTAACCATTGATATCTCATATAGCCACCTTCATGCAGAGTTCACCCCTAAAACATGGAGGACAGGTTTAGTGATAAGACAAGGCAAACAGAGAGACTTAATAAAACATCATCAGTCCACTTTCATTCCCTGCTTTTAATATGAACATAAATGACTGTCCTTGTGTACTTCTTGAGAGGCTGTTGAAGCGAATTTACAGTGTAGTATGACAATGGGATTCATTAGAAAATAGGCCCTCCTCCATGACAAGATAATCTCTCTTTAATCCTATTAACAGTAAGTGGAACTCCAAGGTTTGTGTTTAATGCATATATAAATGAATGAAATATCTTATCTTGGATACAGAATCAGCAGCGGCAGTTGGACTGAACATTATTTGGAGTCAGCACGCACACAATCAAGGACACAGCAAGCACACCTTTATCAAGGACTTCAACTTTCAGCAAGGGCAGCAAGTTGAAAAATGTGATTTATTAAGCAATAATGTTTTAGGACATGAGTAGTTAAGAGGTCATTTCTAGCTGAGAGGGTTTACTACATTGTCTATGCTAACCATACTCATTTATGGAAGCATTTATAAGTACCTTTACTCACTGGCTGCTATATCATTTAGACTTAATCCCTCGAAACTGTAGTGGAATATTTTACATTTTATTTTTGTCTTTGCCCAGAAGATTCCACTGAACATCACTGTCACAGTGAGTCACTAGTGGCCTACCTGTCTGTCTCGATTTCCCACCATTAACCATGGTTGTTCGCCCAAATGTTCTGTACCTGTGTTTGCCCTTATTTAAGTCTGCCACTTCCTTTAGTCTGGGTCTTGCATCTGCTTTCTGTGTGCTATTTTGCGTTTGGTTTGATGCTTTCGGCATATTTTCATCAGGTTTGTGTTTCCTCATTTCCCTTGGTTATCTTATAATTTCTTCTATTGCTAACTTTGTTAATAAATCATAATCACCCTGCTCCCTTGCTGCCTTACATCACAAACAAAACTCTTAAATATTGAATCAGCTGAAGAAATTATCCCAGTGACCAGCAATGAAATGGACAGACAAGGTGAGTAGATGTGCATGAAAACAGATCTGTGACTGTACGGTCAAATGCACATTAGATTTAAATTCTTTTAGTTTGGGAATTTACCTTGAGTCACTACTAGCGCTTAACATAAGTACTTCCATTAAAGTGTTCTTTATAGGTTTATAAAAGATAACAATATATTATAATCGTTGGTCTTGCAATCAGAGAAGCATTTGTTATTTGGATAAAGAATTTAGCCACAATATGTCAATGAACTACCACTTTATAGAAACGTTATACACAAAACATAGCACCAATGTATCATTTTCCTGCCAACTTAAGAAACTTTACACAGCAACATTCAAATTATGCTTAGATATAAACTCTGCATCTGTGTAGATCAGAGCTGTGTTAATGTGCTATAACTCCAGTCTGACATCATGAATGTGAGGTTTGTGGCCTGTAAAGCACATCTCAAGAAATAATCTGCTTTACTACACAGCGGTAGTTTTTTTTTTTTTTTTTGCAGAAGTGCTACGATCACATTTTCAGCCATCTTCAGTAGTAGACCTCATATGGGACATGGCCCGAGGGTGCAAATTAGGATAATTACAGATAGCAAGGTCCCCCAAAAGTGGCCCTCGGAATGTGAGCGGTTGTGCGTTCACTTCCACTTACTTTATGTCAAAACAAAAGTGTGCATTCGTGCTTGACGTAAGGCTGAGACCCCGGCGCTCAGCAGGAGGCCGCGGCTCATTAGGGTGCTTATTTTAACGAAGCATCTCCGCGCTGCAGATCGCTGCACAGCCCCGCAGATCCGCTCTCCTCCTCACAAAGGGAAATAAATCTCTTTTCGGCAGGATAATTACCAAGATAATTTTATCCGTAATGATGCTTGTCAGTCAGGAGTGCTGATGAAATTAGAGAAGTTCTTGGATAAGAAGGAGGGGGAGCAGAAAAAATCCCTGCAGATTTATCTGTCAAGAATAAAAAGAGGAAGGAATCGAGAAAGTAAAAGTGTGTCTGTCTGGGTTGGGGAGGGGGGTAACTTTTCTCTCTGACCTCACTCACAAACATCAATGCTAAAATAGGGGTCAAAGGGGGGAAAAAAATTATATCAGCCTTGTTTCCACTTAAGTGTTGAGGATCTACGTCCAGAAGAAACATCAGCAGGCAGGCCATTGTTGACTTTGCATTAACATTGCTGTGAGATAATAAAGCTGCCAAGATAAGGAAACCAGCCTCTTCATCTGTGGGTGTCATTCAACTTGGCATTTCATTTGCTGTTCATACACACACCTGGCAGTAAATATGCAGACATGTTGAGCGTTGCAGGCGAAGCTGGGGGGAACCAGGACGGCCCTTTAACAAAACACAACACTTGATCATCACATAGAAAGCAGGCGAGTCAACATTTACTCCAGTGGCGTCACAACTGCGAGGCTTTGATCTCTGATACGAATTCTCTCAACCGCTCGCGCTCTCTCAAAAAGGGGCTACTTAAATTATTTCGGAGACGCCGCCGCTCGGCAAAGTGGCAAAGGTAAAGAGCTCCCGTGGATTCGGGAGATGAAAGAGGTGCTCAAAAAGACATGACGACAGGAACGTTATAATATTTAGCATAAGCAGCACCAAACATCCCTTAAAGGAATAGACGCCTTGCTTCTTCTTCTTCTCCTTCCCTTTTTTTAAATTAATGGGAAGGAATTGGGACCTCGCTCTGCGTTGCACCGTTCAACAAAGGCGCACGAACAATCGCTTATTATGTCAAACTTTGACAATGACAGAATTAGAGCAGGGCTTCTACAGCTCACTGTCCCCCACTGGGAGCCTGCCACACACACAACTCCGAAAAGAAAGTTTACTTTCTCTGTCATTTGAAATTACGCTCATTTGCATGTGTAGAGGGAAGTGGGGCCACATGAAAAAGAAAAGCACAATATGGCGCTAAGAAATAAGATAAGAGAGGACAGCCTCTTTCATATGGACCCATTTTCATGTTGGTAAACAAAGCACCTGTGCCCATGCAGTTGTCGCCTCTTCGACCCCGGCGCAGACAGTCAGTTGGCAGACAGACAGCGTCAAGTTACCCAGCTTGCTGCTTAATCATCTTGAGACGCATTAATTGGCACCATACCAATGTTTTTTATTATTTTTTACCTTCACGTCGTCGCAACCCTGGATTTCTAGGATTTCTAACCACATTAAGTCAAGTTCTTAAACTATAGATTTTTAATGATGAATTCCCATGAACAAATCTGAACTTATCTGGCATTAAGAAAAAAATATTTAAAGCATTCCGGTTGGAGAGACACCATGCTGTTGATCCAAAAGTTGTTCAAAGACTTTAAGCAATAACTACCAGAATACCAGTAGACTTTAAATATTGTCTTCTTTGTTCAAAGGTCACTTTAATATATATAAGCTCACTTTGTATGTGTATATATATATATATATATATTATATATATATATATATATATATATATATTCTTTTTTCACATATTGTAGTATTTCTAGGCGTGAAATCAGTGATAAATACACTGTCCTTTTTAGCAACTCAAGTCACAAATGATTTTCATTTGTCAGCACTAACTTTGATTGCTTAGAAGGTTTCCTCAACAGTCCAAAACATGCACTATAGGTTGTTTGTGAATCTAAAATTGGCTCCAAAAGGTGTGACTGGGGGTGTGATTGTCTGAGTGTGTGTGTTGGCGCCCGCCCAGGGTTGATTCCCACCTCGTTTGGTAGTCCTGGGATAGGCTCCTGTCTCCTAGCCTTAATAGGGACTGAGAGGTATGGAAAATGAATAAATGAATGAATGAATAAATGAATGAGTACTAACTTCAAAAAAAGAATAAGTTGCTCACAAACTCGCTTCTCAAGGGTCACTTAGGCCTGTTTTCCACTGCACTGTTGCTGGTTGCCATTCAAGAGAGTCTGGCTGCAGACCACCTCTGTGGGTAAATCTCCTGTGTCAGTACGTCTCCTCTTAGGGAAAGGAAATGATGTAATAAATTTAACTACGGTTATGGTTGGGGTTAGGGTTAGGTTGATCCCCGGCTCTTCTTCCTTGTTTCGAAGCCTTACGTTACGTCATTTCCTTTCCTTCAGAGAACATGTAGTGACAGAGGAGATGTACCCACAGAGGAGGTATGCAGCCAGACCCTTTTCTTGCAATTTGGGACAGAATTAATACATTTGTCCACAAGTGTCGTAAAACTGGCTCCAAAATGGCACCAGAACTTTGAACTGGGACCAAGAACCCGAGATGTCACGAGATGTTTGCCTGATTAAATGAGCTATATAGATTTGATAGACAGTTTCACAGCTAGCATTTGAGCTAATGCCGGTATTACCATTAGTATTTGAGCTGACGCTACTCTTGGTGCAGCAAAACATTACCTTTAATAGTTGAGATTTAAGATATTTAATTGTTGTTATCAATCTTTTCTACCGTGAAAAAAGTGAGATTGAGTTGCTTTGGTTGATTATACAGTATATGCTCAAATTTGAGCAGCATAAGAAAAAACATATATTCTGCATTGTTGCTTATTGAAGAGGACAAGAGATCAGTGGCTTTGCATGGAACAGGGCATTCTGTCTTCGAGATTCATGGACCATAAACACTATGGTGAGTTCTACAGAGAACTGGACTATGTTACAGAATAATCTTTTACAAACAATTTTGTACATCACTTTTGAGTTTCACAATATGTCCATTCTTCTAAAAATCCACTTAAGTCATGACTGAAGTATTCAAGCAACAGAAGAGTCTTTGAAATAATCTAATCCCCATTTCTAGACAGGCGATAACAGGGATTTTTCCCTGTTCCTACCGGAAATACATTTTGGAACATGACATTTTGCGCAGCTATCCGATCTGTCAAAATGATCATTTTAACGCTTCAGCGTCTGCAAGTTTAGATTCTACAACACAAACAAAAGCGCCAGACATAATGATTACTTTTCTCTTCTTCTTCAATATTCAGCATAGAACACTTTGGAAATATGCTCAGATAGCACCAAGCTTTTATTGCATTGCACCCTCATCATATTTTAACCAGTTCATGGAAATTTATGGTGAAATGCTCACTGTGAAAACATACCATGGTAGTAACAATATCACGTTCCATAATACTATATCGTTAACGGTCCATTCTCTACATTATTGTGATAAGTAATAGTAATGATTTGTTTATAACTGTATATAACTTCATTAGAAGAATGTAGACAATCGCAAAAGAAAAAAACAAACAAACTTCTCCTCCTCTGAATTTCAACTTGCAGGAGAATGGATACTGACGAGCAGCGGTTTAAGGCTATGCATCGATGTCTGGCCACAACTTAGAAGATAATGACTTATGCAATTCATTCCAGAGTTGTCTCACTCACACTTTTTCAATAGAAGCCTGGCATTACTGCTAACTCCCACTTTAAAGGTCACCAACAAAGGTAAATACGTCCATTTACAGAACAAAATGGCCTATAATGAATTGAATTCTCTTTCTCTTTTTTGGTAAATGAATACTGCACAAGATTGAAAGCATATGAGAAAGGGTAGAAAAAGAAAAAAAGGAGGGTAAAAAGGGAAAAAAAAAAGGGAGAAGATTTGAGCTAGGCTGGCAACCTGGCGTGAAAGCGGGCAGGTTTGGCTCAGGTGCGTTGGGGCCTCGCTCAGGCTGGCTGAGCCTCCATCCGCAGTGCTCGCTGGCAGCCCCTCTGCTCGACAGGAAGTGATTCGGCCGCCCGAGGCGTGAGTTGGTGTCAGGCTAATGTTCTTTTTGATCAGCACGAGCTGCCCTATTAACCGGAGGACGAGAGGAGGAGAGAAAAAGCGTCGTGTTTTAGTTACCCGCTCGCGAGGTCCCCGGTCGGCTTTTGCAGCCATCTTCAAAAACCTTGTAACCAATTCTGTCAGCAGTGATTGATAAAGGGGAAGGGGAGAAAAGTCTGCTGTAAATTCCCCGTTGATGGCAGATTTTGTTTAATCGTTTCCAGTTTTGCTCGGTTTTAATATGCGTTGTGGAAGAGAATAAAAAGGTCTGGTGCTTCATTCGCCGGCTGTACGGTGGTTGTCCTCTTTTCCACGGTACGCCATTTTCCTTGTCACTCTGTCTGTCAGGAGGACGTGCGAGGACGAGGAAACTTTGTGCAACTTTTTTCTGTTGTTATTGTTGCCTCCGCAAAATTTATCCTTGTCTCTGGGTAGAGTCTTCACATTTTCACTGTGGAAGCTAGCTATTAATGAAGAGTGGGACAGCCATATTTGTGCATATTTGGGCTAGACTTCATCGCTTTACATCATATAGATAAAAATAACGAGGCACAGGAAGATAAGCTTTAAAAATTAATCATCATTAATTGCTGAGCTGCAGTTTTAAGTTCCAGCCAATACTATATATTATGAGATATGTATATACATGCATATATATATATATATATATATATATATATATATATATATATATACACACACACACATATATATAGTATATATGTATATATATAGATATGTTATAAATATATATTTATATATACATTTATACCAGAAATTTTTTAGTTGTATATTGTATACTTTAAGTTTTATATTTTATATGTTGTTCTCACTCTCTTCATACCAACAGCTTCCTTTCTTGCTTGGCCAAGCGCCTTCCTGTTATTCCCAAAGCATACTAATTGACCATTCCTCTCCCGTTACATGCGTGATGCGTGTCATTCCAGACAGTTGGTATTGAGCGGCGAGTCAGAGCGCTGGAATACAACCAATTTAATTGAGGAGAACCAAAGGGAGTTTGGGCATCGCCCACCTCAAGCTTAAGGGCAATCCAGCCTTAATCAGCATCCCTGCCGCTCACGCTCAGCGTGCTCTAGCAGTTAGCGGACACAACAAGGCAATCTTCCTCACACGCGGTGCGGTGGGCGCTGGAGGGCAGGCTCGCGGGCATTGTGGCGTTTGATAGCGTTTTCGGGCTAGTTAAGGGTACAATGGATTCAGATGTGGTCCCTTTTCTTGGCGTTGGATGAAGGGCCGCACACCTGCGTGGAGTGGCCCGGGAGAGCGGCTAAAAGAGGTGTCTCTCGCCTTCTCGTGCCTGTTTCTTGTAGGGCGAATCTCAAGGTGATGAGCCGAGTGGATTTTATGTTGATTTTTCTGAGCTGCTCAAGGTCTCAGAGTTGGTCCTTGAGGTTCACAGGCTTTCAGAGCCGTGCTGAAGTCTCTCAGGGCAACAGTTGTCTCTCATATTTAATGAGAACTGTGAGTTCAGAACCAGCACAGCCGTCTCACATACACACACACACACACAGTCTCCCTTTTAGACTCACACACACACTCAGCCTGCTTCGTGTACACAGGCCACTCATTGCTGCTTTCGGCTTCAAAATAAAACACCACTTACTACTTCTGAAGTTGACTCGCCTCCATCTCTGTTTCTTTATTCTTTTCTCTATCTTTCTGACTTTTTCCTCTTCCTGTCTCATTTGAGAGCATCCCCCCACCCCCACACCACACCATCCCACCCCAAGCCCTTGAGTTTTTCCCAATGTCAGGGCAAACTTCAAACGCCTGCCAACAGGCTCTGAGCTGTCCGCTGAGAATCCTCATCCCAAACAATTATTCTAGCTCCACACTAACTGGTGGCTCTCTGGCACGCCGGACGGCGGCGTAATAAGCGCAATTAACGGGATCCTGAATCCTCGCTGTGAACGTGCAGGTAACTTGACTGACTGGCGCCAGATCTCGAATGTGTAACATGGCGTAGGTTGGGGAGGTACTGAGGATGAACGTTAGAAGGCAACATTTTTTTCTTCCTCTCTTTAAAGCCGAGTAGAGGCATCTACTTCTTTAAAATCAGACACACCGAACGCAAAGGGGAAGAGCATCTACGGAAACGCCCTCTGCAGTCAAGGCCTTCGCTGGCACTCTCAAAGGCAGACAGAAACAGCATGCGCTTGTCAGAAGGCTTGAGGACTGCAAAGAATAGCTCCATGTCTTCATCTCAATTCTCCAGAAAGCAGTCTGGTTGTCTGTCTGCTCTTCAAGTGTCTGCTAATTCTCACTGAAACTTCTCCACAATATTACGCACAAGCGTTCTCCTCCATTCCACAGCTGCAGCACTCTGATCCTTTTTGGTAAGTTCGCCAAAGTTTTGTTGTTTTGAGCTGTGGTATTTAAACCTGGGGGTCTCAACGCATTTTTCAAGATTGCTCTCATCGGCCTCGTAGGAGACGGAAGCCAAACCGATAATTATGTTCGGTCCGATTGAAAAAGGAGGATCGATACGGATCGCTGCCGCGTTTTTGGAGCATCCATCAAACGTCGCGAAGCAGGGAGTGCGGCTCTGAGGCGTTTCGCCTCCTCCACCTCCGCCCTTGCCATCACCCTCCCCTGACTGCATTTCATTTATCGGGGAGCACAGGGGGGATATTTCCATATTGATTGCTCTGTGATTGTGGCCTTTTGTGCTTGGTAAACCCAATTGCAGTGTAAAGCACAGCCTTGCAAATGCAAGCCAGATTGGTAATACCAGAGACGCCCCATCAATTGCAGCGAGCCTCTGAAGATCCTTGGCGAAGGGGATTTTTAGCTTGGTTACCGTACTCATTGATCATCAAATATGGGAATTGCATTAAGCGTCCAGGGACAGCTTTTATTTCTTGTTGACAGTGCAAAAAGGTGGTATGAATGCAGCATTGGGTCATGTCAACAAGGGCCAGTTCTTGAAAAGCTTTCTGCTCTGAAAAGAAATTCTGTTTCTGAAATTGCTAATGAAAAAGCTACACTTCAAGAATAAATGCAATCCAGATACGGCCCCTGGAGGTTCGAGGCCAATAAAAATGGGAAGAATTTACTTAACTCAATGGTTCCTGTTTTTTCCTTCTCTTTTCTCAGGCCCACATTTTAGTAAGCACCAGTAGTCAAATTCCCTCTCCTATGAACTCGCCGTCTACTCTAACCATCGCACCCGGCCCTAATGGATAATAAATACTGTGCCAATCTGTCAATGACAAATAATTTATCTGGCGCAGATTCGAGAGAAACCGAAGCTAATTAACGTTTGTCTTTAATTTGCAGCCGACGAGGGCAGCTGCGGCACCGGGCCGTCAGAGGCAGAGAGACTTCAGAGCCAGGTGAGCTCTCGAGCAGGGGGTTTGATCTCAAATACATGTATTCCATCTCTTCTCTGTCACTGGGGAGCTCTGTGCCAAGGTCAGCGCTCAAAGACGGGCGCGTGCGCGGTGGGAGACACTCGGTCGACGTCCGCCTGCCCGCCTGCCGCCCGCCTGATCCGGCCCCTCTGCTTTTGCACGCATCACGGCAGCATCAGAAGGCCCAGACTGACACTAGTGAAGTCCCCGGGTAGCAGCCATCACTACCTGTTTCTCAGACAACCTCAGAAGCCGGTGCTTGTTTTAATTGCATCATTAATATCATTACGGCCGGAGAGTCAATTAAATTCACTTTCCTCACCTGGTTCGTGGGTCCACACGTCGCAGGGGTTAGAGGAGGAACGAGTGCGGCTGACCTTTTGTGGGGAGGGCAAGACTGTGGGCGAAGGTCGCACTTGCAGTGACGGAACTTATTGGACAGATGGGAATTAAAAGCTAGCACTCTTACTGACTTCTTTTCCTGAACAAGCCAACTCAATCCTTTCACTATTTTATTTCTGGAGCTGCTGCTTGCCTCAAAAACCAAGGCAGTTTTCCCCAGGCGAGCTGAACTGTGCCGGGCCTTAGACAGGCGTAAGCCTGGCAGCTGTGCATCTTGGAAGACTCTAGCACAAGGCCTGTCTGCTTTCCTCCAGTTTCTTGGCTCGAGCTGGCAGTCGAGATCCTGCAGTTGAGCTGAAGTGTAAGCTAGGCACTGAGCTCAGATAGCACAAAGCTAAGAGCTTGTCTGTTTGCTTCATCCGTGAAAAACCGCTGGGCTTCACATCGTTGAATCCAAGGAAGCTTTAATCGCATTTTAATTGTTATATAATAGTAATTAGAGCACAGCAAATATATTTTTGGTAGTAGTGGACAACCATGTTGCCAATTTGCCACTACCATCAGTCATGTTTCAGCCTTTTAAAGCTTATAAATTAATCCAGTCATGCTTCTATTTGCCCCAAAGACTTGTTTGGTCAAATCATGGCCACCTCTTTTAGTCACCAAAATAGCTGAAGTGTAAGCTAGGTGCTGAGCTCACACAGAAAAGAGCAAAGAGCTTCTCTGTTTGCATTTTCATTGAAACCACTGAGCTTCACAACCTCTAATTTAAAGGAAGCTTTAATTGCATTTTTATCTGTATATGATAGCTCATTATATAGGCCAAAATGAGTCAAAAAAAGCTCATCATTACCCAAAACTTTGGTATTTCTTCATTTTCAATTGAACATTTTTTCTATTTTATAATGTTAGAGAGCAATCAATAGGGAAAAAAATATAGGAAAATGCATTGTTTGTTATCAAATAGTTTGTTCTGTATCCAGATGGATACCAAATTGATAAGAAGTGTATCCATCTGGCACTAACCTTATTTTTTTTCACAGCACTAAGCCATTGAATGTCGCCGCATAACAAAAACTCTGCACTCCAATGAAACAGTGAGTTTGGTCTTGAGGAGTGTTCACTGTGGTTTGTTGAGTTTAACATGTGATGTGATCAGTTTGGATAACTGCGTCCAGTGAAGTGATTTCCTCATTATAGATATGCAAGAGACAAATATTGAATAAACGTTTATTGTTGCTTAGGCTTTGCATGTTCCACTTATTTGTCATGGGGTGTAAAACGTTCATTGGTCCACCCCGCCTTGGTCTCTGTCTCGTCTCGGTCTCGGCCCTTTAGAGTCTTGGTCTTGTCTCGGTCTCAACAGACACTGTTATCGGTCTCAGTTTAGATGGTCTTGACCCCATCTCTAGCATATAATTATAAATTCATTACAGCAAATACATTTTTGTAATATAGACAACAGTATTGACAATGTGCTGCTACTATCTGTCATTTTTCCTAATCTTTTCATGCTTATGAATAAATCCAACTGTGCCCCGTAGTGATGTTTGGTCAAATCAGGGCCACCCCTTTAAGTCACCAAAATAGCACATGTCAACACCAATGTGTCAAAATACCGACACCTACTGTCACCAAACATTGTCAAATCCATCACTTTTGCTGTGTCAAACTGTTCGCATTTATGCAGAGTCTCATTCTGAAGTGCACTCAAGACATTTTGTTTTACGCATTTGTCATTTTACACTATTTATCACAGTCTTTTGGTATGTTAATGACTCGGCCCCACCAAGCTGGCCTGCCATCGGGGAGAAAAAATGACATTCTGTCACGTATATAAATATAGGACGACTTCTAGATATTTCAGCCCACATCCCCGATCTGATATATCACTTTCCTTTTTAAGAATCGCAGTATTATTGGTCCTCGTTACAAATATAAATCTAAAATCTACCATTCCTGCTCTCTCAGTCACATTAAAGCCTGTCATGAATCAGTGCAAGAATGGATACAGTACCTACTGAAGTGGATAATTGATGAAAAGTCTGGACCTTACAACGCTGCCTCCCCCTCCCAGCCCCGACTTCTAACCCCGGCGATGACAAATCCAGGCCCGGGCCTGTAATGAGTGTAGTTGACATGTGACTAACGTCTCATTACAAACAGCTTTTCGGTGTGCAAACACCTCCCGGACCATGCCATTTTTCACATCAGCTCCCTAGATAAAAAAACACTGATGAATAAAACAACAGGAAAGCAATCAGTCTGAGCAAAGGGATGTGTCAGAGAGTGAGTGAGAGCCACTCTGGCCAGTTGGCAGATTCAGACACTCTGTTAAAAGGACCATGACGCTGACCTATTCTTTGTCATAATGCGCAACACAGTCGTGTATATAGCGACCATGTAATTTACTCAAAATGCTCAAAAGGTAAAAAAAAAACAACACCACACTAATCTAAGACTTTCACTGCATGTTATGTTGCACTTGATGACATAAAATATCTTAGGTGGTACTTATAATTCCATAATAAAAATACAAATGATATAGACAGTATTAGCATGATTTTAAGATTTGGTCGGCTTACGTCAAATGTAATGAGTTTTGTCAAATGCAAAAATTGTGCCTCAAGCACTAAAGCCCCTACTTTCTAATGAATAATTCAACTGTAATTTAGCTATTCCCCATGGCATCTGTTTTCCGGAAACTTAATTAATTTACATTTCATTCAGTGTGTGACCCCATAATCAAATTAGACTTATATGACAAATGAATATATCCATAAAGGCATCAATCTTGTGCCCTTCATTGGACAAAAAAATCTCATTTGGTTTTAGGCTTTAAATCTCATTTTGGGCTACAACGTGAACAACGTGATTTGAGCCTATAGGCCCTTTTTGTATGAGGTTTTGGTCATTATTAATGGCTGTGTTAAATTGCATAGCGGCGCTGCTTTTACCCGCTGACGGAGCCACCGAGGTCGGAGTATTAAGGTGGAAATGCAATAATTACACACTCTGTATACGGCGAGATTTTCCAGCATGTTTGAAAGGAAAACACATAACCAGAGGCCAGGCAAGTTGCGTGACAGAAGACCTTAAGGAGAGTGAGCGACAGAAAGAGTGGGAGAACGAGGGGGGAGAAATAGGGAGAAAAAGAGAGAGCGAGAGAAGAAAGAGAGAGTGCTCTCGGCGGAGGGTGGAATCAATCTGGAGGCCGACTCAATCCTTCAGTCTTATCTGGCGCTGCGGTGCAGGCCGTGGGTCCAGATTGCAGATGATCTACATGCCTTTATGTAAGTGGAGCTAATCTGTCACGGCCTCGGGGAGGTGGAGGGAGCCAGACAGAGACGCGAGGCTTCATCACTCTTACTCAGCCCCTTCCGCTCAGGGCTTATGTCCTATAGCCAGGCTGCGGCTAATGAAACACATCCACACGACTGCCATTCAGTCTCCATTATTAATCAACATTGAAAACGGAAACGCAGCTCCAAAGAAACTAGCACGAGCAGACTTTCCAGTAATGGCAGTCCCTTTTCCGTTAATGTCACACTCGTCCCGTGCAGTTTCAATTTCAGTCCAGTCGGCTGTTTTAATGGCAGCGCATGGCAGATATTATTCACTATTCCTTTTAATCTTGTCCAGAACTCTCAACATGAAGGCACTGATGGAACCGTTATTCAAGCTGTTGCTCATCCGACTTTAGGGATCCGTTTTGCGTGGGAGGGGGTTAAAACAGACTTTAAACACATTAATTTTGTACAGTTACAGTGGAGTTCCAGTGTGCCCTCTACTGGACAAACTACACAACGACAAACATAAAGTAAAATGTAGGGTCTTTTGAGTAGGGCTGTGTATCATCATTTCTTTTTGATTCATTCCTGATTGTTATGGATATACATTCAGTTAAGTTTATGTGAGTGATTTTTTCTCATTGTGACCAAAAGTGACCTCTGTATTTGACCCATCCTGGAGCGCAGTGCTTGGGGACGGTGCCATGCTCATGAATACCTCGGTACATTATTCCAGACTTTTACAAGGCCAACTCCCTATTCATTACGCTAGCCAATACCTGAGTTAGTGTACTGAGGTTGAGATTCTGAATTATAGCGACGTGTATGGGTTTATAGACTGCAATACAGTTCAATAATTGCTGTGACCTATGCAGCTAATCCACAAAAAGCAGGCTTTCTATAACCCTTTTGTAACTAGGCAAAAATATCTATTTACAACATTTAATGTAACAATCATTTTCACATTAATTTAGCATTTCACCTACTGTAATATAAAAACATACTTAAGTTGAAAATAAAACTCATCATACAGTGCCATACTGCAATGGCTCCCTACGACGTTCCAGATTAGGATCAAATCCTTAATAGTTGCTTTTAAGACCAAAAATAAACCACTTATTGGCACTGATCAAGCAGCTTGTCATTTCTCATCCTCTCAGAGCATTAAGAACTGCTTGTCTCAAAAGACTGACTTTTCTCAGTTATGGCTCCTCAGCAGTGGAATGAACTTCCCATTGCTATTAGAGTCCATTATTATCATCCTTACCTGCAAACTCGAAAGGGCTCAAAAAAGGTGACAACCTAAATCATGGTTAGTGCCAGGTGGAGAAAACAACTTTTTGGCCATTTCTATTTATCCATCCAGGGTTCCCACACCTTAGTTAACATCAAATTCAAGGACTTTCCAGAACGTATATCCTCAAATTCAAGGACCACACGCGGTGGCATTTACCTACTGCTACCGCTGAATATGTTATCAATAAACAATTTTAGATGCAAATTCAATAAAAGACTGTGAATGGCATAGAAGTTGTTTGGACAAAATTAATGTAAGAAAGTGGACTGAATGTATAACCTAGATTCATGTCAATAATATTCATAGCCTACATTCATATCCACAATGCATGGATATGTCCACGCTACATACATTCAAGATGTACATTACTGTTTTACTGCACCACCTCTGCCCCCGGAACGACATCGAGAGCGGGCCCGGCGCGGAATCCAAGGACGGTGTCTTTTTATGCCTGTTTTCAAAAACTTTTCAGGGCCTTTAACTTATTTGTTCAGATTCACAAACAAGGATTTCAAGAACCCGTGGGAACCCTGTCCATCAGAATATAGATTTTTTTGATTAATTAATTATTTTTTTCCCCTATTGATTATTACATTATAAAATTGAGGGAAAAAATCTGATTAATTGAACATGAAGAAATACTTGGACACATCTTGACCTACGTATAAAATGAGCTGCTTTTGGCCTTACTGAGAGAACAACATTTCCCACAATCCCCTGCCACTCGGAGCTGCGTCAAAATAACGTGATGGAGGTGGGGCCGCTGAAAAACTCAATTAGGCAAGGCAAGGCAAATTTATTTATATAGCACATTTCATACACAGAGGTAATTCAAAGTGCTTTACATAAAAGGAAGTAGAATAATCATAAAAACAATAATAAAAAACAATAATCACAAAAAAGGAAGTAGAACAATCATAAAAACAATAATCACAACAAAAAATATATATAAAGTGTAAATTTATGGTATAAAGTGTAAAATGAATGGCTGTATTGTGAGTAGGACGCTGGTTGTTGTGGTTATCAGCTAAAAGATGACTTTTGTGTGTAATAAAGGGGGAGATTTAACCGAACTCCCAAACTGGAGCGTTTTAGCGAGTAATAGCACTCGCCCGCGCGCGCTCACAAACAGCACTTGTGTTTACAACGCGAAAAATGCCATTTAAATGTTTTTACGCATTTACTTTTGTTTTTGTGCACGTAATTTCTCACAAATAGTTTCACAGAGGAATTGGGTCTTGCCTTGATCGGGGCACTTAAAATGGAGCATGCTCTAGAGGGTGACTCGTGTTCCACCAATCCCGTTGATTCAGAAAGTCCAGTCCATGGAAGATTGTGGCATCTCTCACAACAGTTTATAGACTGATTTAATGTTTTCACTCGAACAAAGAATTATTTTCACATTGGTAAAAAAAAAACCCTGACTGGGAATATTAATTCTTAAAAGCCACAGTCTAACGCCAGCTTTTCAACAGCTTATTAGACATCGTCTCACTGCCAACTCAGCCCTTATTATTTTTCTGGCTTCCCGAGTCCCGGTGGCCTGAATCTACTTCCATTTTCCTGAAGTTTCGCCTCGGTTCAACCCTTCTCCCAGCTCATTCTCCATTCTACAATTAATTCACTCATTTATCCTCAGTTCCAGTCAAGGGCACGGCCCGAGATCTCTTAATTAAAGAAGAAAGGGGGGGAAGAGAAGAAGAAGAAAGTTCCTCCGTCTTCAAATGAAGCCCAAATTGGCGCACAGCTCGATCTGGTCATTTAAACTCACTTAACCCCCCTTAATTAATCCCCAACACACACTTCACACATTTGGTGCGGAGTTAATGAAATTAACGTAGCTCAAGTCAGATAATACATCCCTCCGTGAGTGACGCCGTGACCCCAGGTGCAGCTTAAGAGATGCTTAAGGAGGTTAGCCAGCGCCGGGTTGGACGTTTGATATAGAGGAGGCTGATGCAACATGCCAGGCCATAAAGTTGGGAAAGTGTACGAGAAGGGGAACAGTGATGCTCTGAAACACTAGAAAACTAACTTGTGAAAATGACTGTTTAATTAAGCTTTAGTCATACAATTTCAGCCCTGTAGCATAAAAACAGCTCACATTAACAGTAGAGACACAGATAAACTTAATTAACTTAAACATCCTCATAACTTTTGGAGATGAAATTAAATAACATATTTTTTAAACCTTCTTGACATTTATACTGATATTCATCTGGGGGAAATGGTCAAACAGTAACAGAAAAGTTACAAATTTAAGGCACAGTTGGTCAGGTGCCAACCTAGAAATGGTAGCAGGTTTAACACACAACACTTCTTCACTCTACAATGGTCTCAATTTCAGCAGCAAGTAACTTGATTCCTCCTGAAGTCTCCATGTGTCAGGATTTTCTCTCTTGTGGTTGGTTGATTGGGAAAGGTTCTTGTCCTCGCTGGTCACATGAACAGGATCTCAGGCCATGGGCAGCTCGTGATAAGCTGCATAGCGTCCAGTCACGTAGTGGTGAACCTGTGAGGCACAATGCACACTTTTGAGTAAAAATCCATGGCAGCCAAATATGCTTATAAAATAAATGAATTCATCTGAACTCACATTAAATTACTCACTTTGTTAAAGGACACATGGAATTAAGATTTTTAAGATTTTTCACTTTTGTTTCATCACTAATACAACACTTTAAGAAAATTCTAATGCTAATGAAGGTATTTACTGCATTCACATGTACAGCGTTTATCAGACGCTCTTATGCAGAGCCACTCACATTTTCAAATTTAACTTGGGGGTAAGGGTCTTGCTTACCCCCAATGGTAACAGTAATACCACTCTCATGCCACTTCATATTATTTGAAAAATTTCTGAAGTACTTCTATGTCTACTTTTCTTCTTTGTTTTTTGTATCTGATGCAAGTCGGGACTTAATGCATTTATAAAACTTATGAAAAGACTTTAAGTCAGGGATCATGTGTTAAGATAAAGAATTTGCCTCTCAAGATAGTCATGCCTTTATTACAACATTTAACGTTAATAGAAATACAAACTAGCCCTAGCCCTAACCCATTTCTAATCAAGTCCAAAATATGGTGCTGTAGATAATGTATTCCATACTCGTTTTTAATGTAAAAAATGTTGATAGACACATACAGTATGTAGCCGGGGGGAGAGCGCACACGAGGGAGTGCGTGTTCGTTTGGCGTGTTTATACTTAAGACACACTGATAAACATTTATTATGGAGAAAAAGTAAACATTGCAGAGTAAAAATGTGACTTTGAGAAAATTTGTTTTGCTGTTCATGAATGTTCCTGTGTAAGTTAAAAACTAAGCTTGGTAGCAAACCTATAGTATTTATTTCACCAACGTTAGACGCGCTAACTATAGTAGCAGGTTGCAAATGTTTACTTCAAGTCTTTTACCTTGAATTTAGCAAAGAGTGGGGGGGTCACCGCCTTCTGTCATTGCGCATAGCTGGCGTCAACCAGAGGGGGAGTGTTAATCTACGCTTCACACAACATGGGGGAGACCTTCACTTTCTGTCTTTGATAAGGTGTTAAAAAATAGCGCACACCACAGAGATGGTGATGGAAGTTTTGAAACGGGGGCTTTATTAAACCGCGGTATAGCGGCAACTGACCCATGCCTACTCCAGACCATTAAAAAAATTTTAGGGTTTTGCAAGGTACTGTAGTTCCAAATTTAAGATGTACTTGGCAACACTCTCGTTGTTGCTTCATTATTTATCAGTAGTATTATTGTTAGGGATCCACAAGGATATCGGAATCGTATCAGAATCGGCAGATAATTGTTTTTTTTTAAAGTCATCTGTATCAGATCGGTGCTTAGATTTGTCTAAAGTTTTCAGCGCGTATTTAATGATGCATTCATGCAAAATATGGGCTAGCGGCACAGAGATTTTCCCAAGTGAGCAAACACAACATAAAGCATGCAGTTTGCAATGCTTATTCAGCTAACATCAAACAAAGTATCAGCACTGTTCTGTAATTCCCACATCATGTGATAAGGTTTCCCTTCCTGTTCTCCATCACACGTTTTGTCCCTTATCACCTCTCACCTCTACTTGATTACTTTAATCAAACATCCTCTACCTCACACCTTTACATCCTGAACCCTCCCTTCCTCTTTTAATGTGTATTGCCCTTTTTCACGTCTCTCCTTTGAATCTATCTCATGTCTGACCCCAGACGTTCTGTCCCTAATTTACAAAGTTGGGGAGGCTCGAAACCCCCACCATTTTGTATTAAAAGGGAGCTGACAGAATGCCAGGGAATGTTACGTTCTAGCATTTATTTGGATTGAGACACACTGAACTATCTTTTTCCTCTCCCAATAAACCCTGCTTCAGCTTAAGACCCAGCCTCATCTTTGACTGTGTACGAACCTGGGATTTCATTATAAAAATCCAAGATGTGCTTTGCTAATTACTATTTTAAGTTCGGCAAAAACATGACTAATAATACCTTTATGAGCAATTTCAATCATCATTAAAAATGCAAAGAAAACACGCAAACACCCTACATTAAAGAGAGATTCTCTTTTTATGCTCTTAAAGATAATAGTTGGATATCAGTAAGAGTGCACTGCTAAAAAAGTGGAAGCACAAAAAGAAACTTTAAAATTTGTTTTTAAAGGTTCTCTTTTAGTGTGTTTCTTCCTGAAAGAGATTTAACAGAAAAACTCTAAACCAAACACCATCCAATCTGGAACAGAAGCTATTCCTGGGCATTAACGCTGGGTTTCTATTCTAAGCTGTGATGGCTGTTTATTATCAGGCCTCGCTGTACGTGAAGGCCATAATGGAGGGGGCGTCTCAGGAACCCACCTGGCGTTCAATGTCGGCGAGCAGGCTGCTGGCCCCCAGCCGGAACAGGTGAGGACTCAGCCAGTCGGCCCCCAGCTCCTCCTTCATCAGGGCCAGCCACACCAGGGACTCCTGTGCCGTGCGGATCCCCCCCGCTGGCTTAAAACCCACCTGCATCATCACATGCGCACACACACACACACACGAGCAGCAAGAACAGTAAGTGATTATTGGTCACTGTGAACACACCACATTACACAGCGCACAACAACAAAATGTGACCTTTGCATTTGACCCACCTATGAAGGAGCAATGGGCATGAGTACCTGAGTGGTACCTTTACCGGTTTGGAACTTGAACCGGTGATCTTGTGATCGTGGGGAACAAATAAGAAGGTCTCTTATTTAACACATCATTACTTTAGCATCTCTCCACTGGCTGCCCAGTTCATTTTAGGAAACAGTGTGTAAACTCATCATGGCCCAACTCCTTCACCAATGTCAGATTTACTCAACCCCCATAGTGTTCCTCGATCAGAGGTCCTCAGACATGTCTCTTCAGTTTCTGTTTTTAAAGAACAGTTAAAAACTCACTTTTACGCACTGGCATTTGGCCAAATTCATAGAAGAGCTTTTATTTAAGGTTTGACCTTCTTTATATAGTTCTGTTTTATTCTGTAAAGCCCTTTGCTTTTTGATGTGCTGCATCAATAAATTTACGAACTTACCAGTATGACTACTGTCATGCCGGCCCACGCCTAGTCACGAGCGGAGGAATCTGAGAAATGTGCAGCGAAAAAGGCATTGTTTTCCCACACAAACTCACCTTGTGGCCTGTCCTCAGGTAGTAGTCTCGGATGGCCCTCACCATTACTATTGCAACAGGGTAGGTGGCGTTGACCGACTCCTTGCCAGTGGAAGTTTTGATGAAGTCTGAGCCTGTAGATCGTTAAGAAGACAATGTAAGGCTGCCAGAAAGCTTTCTGCACATCTCATATGTATTCATTGTGACTTCCAGAAAAAAACCCTCTAATCAGACGCTCTTATCCGGAACGGCTTACATTCCCCCTAATGACAGGCAGAGTCAGCCTGGAGCAACGGGGTCTCAAAGTGCCCCTGCTGTTTTAATTACATGTGTGCCTTGTATGGGCAGTTCACCGGCAAAATGATACCAACTAATTAGCAATAAAATTTAAGCGAGTGTAATTATATTGCTGGTTTAAATGAACAGTATAGTACATTCTGGGTTTAACAATTGGAGCCTGACTGATGACACTGTGTCAATTTTGGGCAAAATGAACAAATATATTCATAATTATTTTAAAAAACACAGAAAATTGCAAGTAAAATAATGTCAGAAGATTCTTGAATCGTCGCCTTTTCACCCTTATGGGTTGGTTTCTGGCTCATGGATTAAGCCTAAGTCTTGGACTAAGTTGTAGTACTGATGGAGATTTACCATTCAAATTTACAGCTAGTCTAGGACTAGGTTTAATCCTCGAGTGGAAATTGCCCCTATAAGTGTACTTATTATATTGCCCAGCATACCTTAAAAGTGTAACTACATTTTTGGTAAGAATTATTACAAAATTATATTTTCATATAAAAAATACACTACAACTTTAACAGTGAACAATTTCCAAATTCAACAACAATAATTTTTAGAGTGAATTACAGTTGAAGACCTATAATAACCAAGCAAATGGATATAATAAAAAAAATCAACATTTTTAAATCATTATCAAAAATCCTTTTATCATTTTCAATTTATTCAATGCAAAGCTCTTCATAATATTTACATTATATATATTGTATATATATTACTCAGTTTGGGCAACTGGGAAAGTTTCATTTGACATAAACAGGACTCAAATAATTAAATCAAAATCTTTCTAAAATGATAAATTTCAGCAGTTAAAATGGACAAAAATGCTAAAAAGGTCATTGTCTGGAGCAAAATCCCGTTTGTTCATTTGGAAGCAAGTAAAAGTGAAGCTTGGAGTAAATTTTTCTCTGTTCAGAACCCATCAGTATCAGACATCCTCTCTTCCGGTTACCGCTTTCATCACACCGCATTAAAAAAGGAAGACGGGACCAGAACCGGCGTCTCTGTTCGGAGCCGTTTCGGTGCGTCTGGGCCCGACTGCAGAAATAGAAAGTTCCTTATTCGGAGACGCACATTTTTAGCCGGTGCTCGCAGCCGGCCGCTCCGCAGGGCCTCCGGGTTCCGCGTCCCGGACAGGGCATTAGTCGTGCCAGCGCGGGGCAAGACAAGAACATATGCCCCCGTCGGCAGGGCGCGGAGGGCGTGAGCGCGCTCATCAATAAGAACGCTCATTTTTCCCCCTTCCTCTCCTCCGCAGCCTATTATGGTTTATCAGCGTTCTGATAAAAATAGAAGATAAAATGACGCTCTTAATGGATGATCCACAAATTGTGGGCCGCTCTCGAACCCGCAGAACCCCCTCCACCTCCGTCCTCCTGCTCCGCCGTATGTCTAATGACTGTTCATTACCGAATGGGACAAGATGAACATTTTCCAGTTCATTAAAGATATGCTCTATGTGTTTTTCCACCCTCCCTTCCTTCTTCTCCCCCACCTCACTTCCTCTTCACTCTCTCCACTCTTTCCCCTCTTCCCCCCCCCCACCCACAACTCCCCCCTCTCCTTCCTCCGACTGGCATAATCCTTGAGATTCGTTCTGGGGAGTCTTAATTACACCATAATGGATAACGGTTATTAAACGCAGCCGACAGTAATGAAGCTCTATTCATTTGAGCCGGCGCGGGGGTACACTGCCGGCGAGCGGGGGAGTAAAATAGCCCCGACGTCGCAGATTAATAGGCGAAATTATCATTCAATTTCAGAAACCTCATACGCAATTCATAGGAACAAGGGGAGATTAAGGAGCGAGCGAGGCGACAAAAGCAATGCATTTTAATAATGATCCCTATCGGCGCCGCTGACAATTGGGTACAGTAATCGGCTTAACGTGCGATGGCTATTTAAGCATACAGTCACAGGCGGTGTGTGTGTGTGTGTGTGTGTGTGCGCGTGTGTATTGGCCAGTATACTCGGCCTTGGAGAGAAACATTAAATCAACAGCACCACGCCGTGGTCTACAGCTCTCACTGCACAAGTGCTGAGCTCAAAACCGCTGTAGTTGGAGAGAACATGTACTTATCAGAATGCAGACATGTAAGTTAACAACTTACGATGCAACAGAACTCTTTTACTTTTACTCAAGGCCTTTAATGCTCATCAGTAGATCACCAAGCCCTATACACTAGTGATGCGCGGGTCGACCCGTGACCTGTGGGTGCGGGCGGTTTTAGGGCAGACATTTTTAAAGTATCATGGGTGCGGGCGGGCGGGTCAAAAAGTTACAAAACGCATTTCATACTACAACGTTTAAATAAAAAAGTTAAATTAAAATAATGTAAAATGTTCAAGTACTTATAAACAATAAAGTTTTGTGTTGGTGTTTGTAAAATTAAAAATTGACAGAGTTGTTTTTGGGGTTTTTTGTATATTGGTTCCAAATATCGGTTACTGGCCCCGTTAACTAGCAAGAACTGGTATCGATATCAGCCCTGGAAAACAATATCGGTCGACCTCTAGTCTTGCTGACTGGCTCAGTGGTTGCAGTTCTGACAACAGGATTGAGGTGAAATTCAACCCACAACCTCGTATACCGTAGGCTGGTTTCCTAGCCCTGCCAGGTCATTACTGCCATCATCATCATTTCAACATGATTACTACAAGCATGCTTCCTTTCCACTCAGGGATGATCAGAAAGCAAATGACAGGGTCGGGAACCAATCCGAGACCTCTTTTGAAACGTCAGAGTAACACACATGGCTTGCCGGAAACTGAAAACAGTAATAGTATGTTATGTATTGTTAGACTGTAGTGACAAATGGTAGATAAATGGTTTGGTGACGTTGAATAGAAAATTACAGATGATATGGTGTCAATGAGCAGGAAATCTCATGGACAGCAAAACCAAAATCCTTCTAATAGCACACAGCACCTTCAAAGACAAAGCTCTAAGATGACAGTCTGCAGCTGGCCAATCAACAAAATGTTTCTCACACCTTTGTGTCTAACTCACACCTTTGTCTGTAACAGAATTTGGGGAAACGCAGGAGTAGCCCCTGAAGGCTGTAACATCTACAATGAAGGTTTATCTTCAAAGCAACTACATTTATATAGTTGTCACTAGAGCTGGGCGATATTGCCTATAACTAAAATCTCAGATTTTTAAAAATTTGGACCCAATTTCCGATTCCGATTTATTTCGAAATGCATTATTTATAAATTTATAAATAGCATGATTTAGGAACAGCATTTATTATTGTTTTACTGTATTTTTTTCTGGTCTTAGTAGTTTACTCAGGTTCACAAGTGCAAAAAAAATTGTTACTAAGTTACGAATTTTAAAATGAACATATACAAAACTAAAGTGCCTCTTAAAAAATATATATTTACTTATATAGATTTATACTTAAGACTTTTCCATCAAAATATTTGTACCACAGGTCTGAGGTAGTTGAGTAAAGCAGCAAATTCTACAGCAGCTTTGCGTTTTTTTCATGTGTACTGCTATATAAACGTGGTATGGCTACTTCTGTAAAATACTTTCGTCTTGGGAGCTCATATTTGGGGTCGATTGTTTTTAACATCCGGACAAACCCGTATTTTTCAACAGTGTAAATGGGCACCATATCTTTGGCGATATGAAATATCACTGCATCTGTAATTTCTTCCCATCAGGGTCCTTTCTTATCGTATGGTACGCAACGTGAAAACGACGCTGCTATTGTTATCTGCTTTTTTAGCGGGTTTTTGGAAGCTGCCGCTTGCTTGCGCTTCTCGCATAGCTAGACACTCCGTCCATTCTGGTGCGTGCCTCTGACGAAGATACTGAAATAAGTTTGTTGTGCTGCTACTTTTAGCAGCCACCAACTTGAAACAAACTTTACAGCGGACAGTAGTTTGTTCAGTGTCGGACTTAACGAAACCAAACCACTTCCAAATGACGGAGGCGACGCTGCCGCTTTTCGAGACGAGCTCCTCACTTGTTGACGCGTGTGCTGCCATTTTCCTACTGTCTGCTGGTCTCCTTAGGGGCTGGAAGCCTTGACAGCGGTCTGGGTGCTATAATTTAACGTACCTTACAATTTAAACAAAAAAAAAAAAGCATAAAATATTTTGTGAGCATCATTTACTCAGTGGTATTAACCTGAAGCTACAATAGATCGACGTGCATCCCGATTTCATCATCTTAAACAAAAAAAATTGAAATAATTGATAAAATCTATTTATCGCCCAGCTCTAGTTGTCACTCATATCTATCTAACAGCATCACTGTGCCAACATCACTAGTAGCAGTTATTTTCAAGTTCATGCATCTGGCGAGGTTGTGTGGAGGGCAGTCTCAAAATTGCAAATGCAGGAACACTGCAGCCCCTCAAACCCCAGTGTAGAAATTAATCTGGTTTGTTGGATTTCAGGAGTGAAGATAGTAACAGCATTTACACCAAGTGCAGTCCTTAAAAGACAGACTTCTACTGTAAAGATTCCCGTTTTTACCTGCCATCATGGACACCAGGCTGGCCTTGTACACGTTGGTGAAGGTGCCGAGCTCTCCCACTGCCAGGATGGTCTTCATGTGGGCATCACCACACGCCTCCCGGAACTGTTGCACCTCGTCGTACAGTGCTGACAGTAAAGGAGAGTGGGTCAAGAAATCAATTTGGAAAGTCCACTTTGGAAACTGCCGCTAAAAGGTAAAGTGGGGAACTGTCTTGTATGTAGACGCGTAAATGGGCAAGTCTAGTAAAATATATATTTATGGTATTCAGTCACATCTGGGCAACCTTAATATTTCCCACCTTTTTACGGAAGAGGAGAGCATTCCTGGACTTTGAAGTGTTTATCATTTACACTTTAAAAATCAAAAGAGCAAAAATAAAAAAGCAAAATAATCTTTTACTGTCATTGTTTTGTTTTTTCTATATTGATCACAATCATTCATTCAAATGTTATCTGTTGCCCAAATAACTGTGTTCAAAATAATTGGAGGAAAAATACAAGAATTGGACTTTTCTGAATACTCGCTGAAGATACGATCCGGGTCATGGGTAACTTATTAAAAAAGGCAACTGCCTCTATTAACAGACTGAGCAATGCAATATATATATATATGCATATGTATGTATATATATTTCATGCAAAGTCTATGTTGCATATATTGTGTCGCGTTAATTCGAGCCAAAATACTACACTGCTTTTGCAATAAAAATTGAGACAAAACCGAGACTCAAACTCGATTTCTCAGTCAAAGCAAAGTTTTTAAAAAATGGAACGTTCATTCTGAAAGTACAAGCATGTGTCGCTAACTTTAAATGCAAGTTGTTGCACACATACCAGCCCACTGTCCAGTAAGGGCCAGCGTCCGATTAATGACAATGTCTATTTCCGTGGCTCCGTCCTCTACAGCCATGCGCACCTCCTCCAGACGCGTTTTGAGTGGAGTCTGACCAGCAGGGAACCCAGTAGCCACTGGAGATGTCGAAATGGTTAAAAATCAAGCTGTTTAAGCATATATTTATAGGAGCCATACAAAAACAATAAGATCTCACCAGAGGCAACAGGAAGGCTTGAGTTGGCAGCTTTCAAGGATTTTACTGCATCAGCCACACGAGACGGATAAACACACACTGCAGCAGTTGTAATGCCTGCAAATGTGCACATGAACACATTTAATCTGTGTGTATTGTCTGGATAAAACACTTTTGTATTATCTAGATACTGAGGTTCATTAGCAGGCAGTGTCTGGAACCAAATAAAACAAAGAACTTTGTCTCCCTCTCGTGTGCAACAGTACAATTGCACATACAGGAAAAAATGCTGTAAAGAAATAACCAAAAAATATCTTATAGGTGTCTCATGCAAGAACTTTCACACTGAGTATTTATATTAGTTAATATGCAGTGTTTAATTATTATTTTGTGTTGCTATAATCTGAAGAACGAGAATGAAATTTAGGACAAAATTAACAATTAAAAAATGCCTGTCAAAAGACATTGTTACAAAGAGCTTTATATTTATGTGTAAAGCTTTGTGATAATGTCTGTTGTTAAAGTGCTATACAAATAAAATTTAATTAAATGCATAAACAGGTATGCAAACATTCAGCCCATTAATCTTTATTTCCTTTCAGTTTTGTACCATTCATTTTATAGAGAAATGACAATTGAAACTAATATACAGTGCATCCGGAAAGTATTCACAGCGCTCCACTTTTTCCACAATATCCTATGTTACAGCCTTATTCCCAAATAGCTTAAATTCATCTTTTACCTCAGAATTCTACACACAATACCCCATAATGACAAAGTGAAAAAAGTTTATTTGAAACGCACCTGAAAGACTCTCAGACCATGTGAAATAAAATTATCTGGTCTGATTAAACAAAGATTGAACTCTTTGGCCTGAATGCCAAGCGTTATGTCTGGAGAAAACCAGTCACTGGTCATCACCTGGCTAATACCATCCTGGCTAATAGCATCATGCTGGGGGGATGCAGCAATGTACAGAGACATCCTTGATGATAACCTGCTTCAGGGCGCTCTGGACCTCGGACTGGGGCGACGGTTCATCTTCCAACATGACAACGACCCTAAGCACACGACCAAGTTAACAAAGCAGTGGCTTCAGGACAACTCTGTGAATGTCCTGAAGTGGCCCAGCCAGAGCCCAGATTTGAACCCGACTGAACATCTCTGGAGAGATCTGAAAATGGCTGTGCACCGACGCTCCCCATCCAACCTGATGGAGCTTGAGAGGTTCTGCAAAGAAGAATGGGGGAAACTGCCCAAAAATAGGGGCGCCAAGCTTGTGGCATCATACTCAAAAAGACTTGAGGCTGTAAGTGCTGCAAAGGTGCTTCGACAAAGTACTGAGCAAACGCTGTGAATACTTATGTAAATGTTTGATTTTTGTTTTTATTTTTAATAAATTTGCAAACGTTTGAAATAAACTTTTTTCACTTTGTCATTATGGGGTATTGTGTGTAGAATTTTGAGGTAAAAGATGAATTTTATCTATTTGGGAATAAGGCTGTAACATAGGATATTGTGGAAAAAGTGGAGCGCTGTAAATACTTTCTGGATGCACTGTCAGTTGATTAAATCTTTCTCTGATCACTTTCCACATTCAAGTCTTTTTAAAGGTGCACTTCCCCCAAATATGCAAAAGTGACTAAAATGTAGCTAATGGTAAACTCAAAGTTATCTTTCTTTCACTACATGCCACTTTAATGTTTTTATGTGAAATAATTTAGAGTTTAGCATCTAGATCACTTTGAACCGACACAGAAAAATGTAAACACTTCTACACAAGAGACCTTTGTCATGCATGTCCATACTCTTCAACACGTCATGGCGGACTGGCTGGATGGCCTTCATGCACAGCCGGTGGACGTTGGACGGTGTATCATCGCCCGATAGCGTTGTCAGATCAATGCAGGTTACAGCCTTTAGGAGCCAGGCTGCCTTTTAAAGAGGAGCATTATGTGTCACAAGCTGTCAAACAAACATATCTGGCATTGCAGACACCTTAGTAATATCAGCATTAACCTACCTGCCACTGTTTTTTGGCCACTTTGACTCCTTGAACTTGCTGAGCCCGTTTCAGCACAGCCTGGGTATTAACCTTGACCTTTGACACCCACTCTAAGTCTGTTGAAGAGAAAATAAAGAATTTAATTATGTACATTTATATTTACACATTTTGCTAGAGGATCATACTTTGAGTGATTTTTGTTGTTATTACTATTCCTTACTTTTATATAGTAATGCACAACAGTACTTTACATTTTGCAAAAATAACCTGTTCTTCATACTGCTAGACTTTAATCACCAACTGCTGTTACTGCCAGCTGAGTTATTCACTGACGGTGAGTAACAGTCAAAAGTTAATACCTTCAATGTCAACAAGAATACATACGTACAATACAAACCACTGGGGAAGTGCCCAGAAAACAGTGTTTATTACAGCCTTAAATTGGTAAACAATAATAAGTGTGAGGTGCACATAGTCTAGGTGCTCCTTAAAGACATGGGTCAGAGGACAATGTTTTTTGTCAGTAAGTGACTTTACAATTCTAAAGAAGTTGGAAAGTTTGTTTGACCTCTGAACAGTCAGGAATGAGGTTAATTCTATGTATTATGAAGAAAAGATGCTAGTGGTCTAACTGTCTAAACACCTTTGTTAGTAAGTGAAAGACTTGTGGTTCAAATCAGGCCCCTGAATACATCACTTAACACTTAAGTACAGGGATATGCCTCCATCATCAAGAAAGTTGCTCTGGAATACAGCACTAACTAATTCTTTTACTTTACTTTTCATCTTCCTCACTTATGTCAAGACTCTAATAATATTGCCCTATATACATGTATTGTTTTGTCATCATGCTTGGTTGTCTTATATTTGCTCTTTTGCCTTTACTCACTGTAAACATCTTTGGGCTTTTTGAAATGTGCTTTATACTTTCAACAACAACAACAACAATAATATATTACACGCGGAGAACAGTGTTTGTGAGAAATAACCTTGAAGTGTTCTTACAAATAATGCTAAATACTAATCTGTGCAATTCATCTTATCCGTATTAGTACCCATTGCCATATAAACCACTGAAGGAGAATAAGCAATTTACTCTTGGTTTGCAAATAATTATCTCTCAACCCTGGCGTGATGTTTGAGGCATGATCATGGTCATGGGTAACTTATTTAAAAAGGCCAAGGCCTCCAAAATAGACAGAGCAAAAACAGCTTAAAATAAATGAATAAAAAAATCATGTAAATTCTCCGTTGCATATACTGTGATGCATTATTTGGAGCAGAAATACTACGTTGCATTTGAGCAATAAAAATGAACTCTTTTAAACTCTAACACATTTGACACGTGACTCGGACTCTTTGCTTTTTTCTCGGCAGAAACAAATAAACGGCAGGCAACCGTGTTAAGGAGAAGTGGGTTAAAACCTACCGAGCTCCATTCCCGGGTTTCTAGCCGACATGATGCCGATAAAAGTGTTAAAATAAAATTTGACGGATTTACTCCAGGCTTCACGTCCGCGCACGGCAACTACTTCCTATACGGACGTCACCGCCCCGCGCTCTCAGCCAATCAGAATGCAGGGAAGGGGTCACATGAGGGATATGTCATCCAGGACGTGGTAAACTTGAGAGCTTGAATCAGAAGCAAATTAACTTTTCTGAATTGATGAAGACGTTTGACCTCCCATCTGAAAGCTCAAACGTCTTTAAGGATATGCCTTTCGGATGAGAAGTGAAAAAATTATATATATATACTGTATATATAAAATGAAAAGATAGATAGATAGATAGATAGATAGATAGATAGATAGATAGATAGATAGATAGATAGATAGATAGATAAATTTTGCATTAACTGAATTCATAAAGATGCCCAAAACAAAAGAAAATGAAAAAAAATTGATTAAATGAAATAATAAGGGGGCCGCGGATCACTAGTTGAAAACCCCTGGTCCAGTCCATTTTGAGGGTTGCCAACTCCCACGCATATCACGCTCAAGCAAAATAATCTATCCATTAGTATATATTTTTAAATTGTCCACTCATATGCTGAGTTGATCACTAGACTACACAAGAAAATTATTTCCGAATCACTAGAAACAAGCTCTAGTCACAAATAGGCTCTAAACTCCTAACTTGACCACTGCATTCATTAGCTGCAGCTAATCTGTCTCGTGCGTTATCGATCCACAATTCTCTGATTATTGATTCACTTAAAATATTTGCCGCCATTACGTCAGTTACGTCCGTCTGCCCAGCCATCATCTTTGGTATAAAGTTGTTGAGAGCCAGCAGGACAGAGGTGGAGGTTCGGTGTGAAATCGGCGATTATTAAGGTAAAAAGTCCTTTATTTCAACAATTCTGTGTAGTAACAAGTAGATACGTACTCAACTGCACTTCATCCGTCGTTGTCTGAACATAAAGCCGTATAGGCTTAAAGATAAGGCAGAGACGTTCAGTTAGCTAGCTTGAGAGTTAGAGTATGGGCCAAGCGGAGGATCACGACTGTGTTATTACACTAAAACAACACAGGGTTAATGATGAATTATAACTCTTTGTTAGATGTGTTTGCTGGCATGTTTTACGAAGAAGAAGATGAAGAAACAACGAATCTCACCACGAGGTAAACTAGTTATTAAGGTTTCGAGGAGGTTCATGTTGCATACATAGAAATACTAGGTGTAAAACGTGTAGCGAAAAGGTTTTTCAGCTTATCCTGTGCAAAAAAGTGATTTGTGGTTTGTGTAAAAAAGTACAGTATCTCAGGTACATAAGGGGGTTGTGTGGGTGGGTGAGGACGAGACTTCAATGTTAACGCTTGTGTAGTGCTAGGCTAGGGTTAACCCTAACCATAACCGAAAATTGAAAATCTCACTCCTGCCAACTGACCGAAGTTGGCAACCCTGCTTTTTTGAACAAACCCCTACACCAGAAACCAATTACAAGCATTTTTGTTATGATATACAAAGAAAATACTTATTAAATGCCTTTCTCAGACAGTAGATATATTTGACAGCGGAGTGCACTGCAGTGCAGGCTAACTACCATTACACCTACTCACCTTGCTATTAAGTAGTTTTTTTGGCTACGTGTACTTTTTTAAGTATGTGAGTATATTTAAGTCGGTAATTTTGATTTGTTCAATAATTTATGTATATATTATTTAAGAAGTGTGCGTGTACAGATACTGTATGTAACTGAACACAACTATAATGTGCTTGAAACTCTTTAGTATGTATTTTGAAATGCTTGAATTTGACTGGAAAAGTTCTGTATCTAGTCACATACGAGGGCGTTCAGTAACACTGCACAACAAAGTTTTTGCTTCTTGAACACTGTTGGGTGTTTCTTATAGATTTTTGGGTGCTGATCACGAATATCACATCAAAATTTACCCATCACATACCGTTTCAGAGAAATCTTCAGTTTTGTCATGATTTTTTTCTTATATTTGTATCCAAACATTTTCGCTCCTGTAAGTGACTTATCAACAACGGTTTGTGCAGCCTGGGCATGTCCAGGCATGGAATCAGGCCAGGTTGGAAGCTGTTCTGTGGAAGATAACAGCCTGGGCATGCCTGGGTCTTCAAAGACGTTGGTGACAATTTTCTGGGCAAATTACATTCAGCTGGTAGACAAACTTCTCAAAGCATACAAGACAATGAAGTGCAACATGTCACTCAAGATTCATTTTCTCCACTCACACTTGGACTTCTTCCCCACAAATCTCGGTGCTGTCAGTGACGAACACGGTGAAAGGCTTCACCAGGACATTGCTACGATGGAGAAACGATACCAGGGCAACTGGAATCCGTCAATGCTTGCTGACTACTGTTGGACACTGCAACATGATGCACTGGACATTTTACATTTACAGCATTTAGCAGACGCTCCTATCCAGAGCGACTTACATTTCCTAATTTCAGGGAAAGCAACTTAGAGTTAAGGGTCTTGCTCAGGGACCCAATGTTGGTAACGCCAGAGGTTGGATTCGAACCCTCAAGCTCTTGGTTCGAAGGCAAGTGTCCTATCACTAGGCCACCCACACCCAGTTCTGAATACAAAAGAAAATCAATAGCAAAACACTTTTAGTTCTGTTGAATTTAATAGCTTATGCAAAACGTAAACGTGACTAAATACGTTATTGGCAGTAAACATATAAATGTCTATTTCTCAGAGTTCCTACGTGATGCAGTAAGACCAAAACTATATTTGTGCATACCCAGTAGGTGCCTGTCACAATCAGTAAAAACTTCTCAGGAAGCGAGACTTAAAAAAAAAATTGTTGTGCAGTGTAATTTATCTACCTCAGTAGGAATAAAAAAAAGTTTTTTTTTAAAAACCCACTTTATTTTTTAATATAGTCCCCTGATAACTCCATACACTTCATCAACTTTTCCTGCAATGACTTTGAAAATCTTCTTTTTGACCTTCAAACCAGGATGTCACAGCTGCCTTGACTTCTTCATCACTTGAAAACTGTTGTCCACAGAGAGATTTCTTCAAAACTCGGAACAGGAAATAATCTGAGGTAGCCAGGTCAGGACTGTAGGGTGGATGGTTCAGCTGTTGGAACTCACATTTTTTGGATGGCAGCCTGTGATTGACGTGCCGTGAACCGGTGTATTGTCGTGACGAAGCAGCACGCCTGCTGTGAGTTTTCCTTGTCTTAATTGACGCTTACAAAGCGATCATTGTGTTGGCGTAACTCTCCCCAGTTATGGTTGTCTTATGTGGAATGAACTCCAGAAGAAAAAGTCCTTTAATATTCCAGAAGACAGTTGCAATGACTTTGCCTGCATGTTTTCTTGTCTTGAACTTTTTTGGGGTTGGGGATGACTTGTGCTTCCACTGGATTGACTCCATTTTGTACTCAGGAACTCCGTGATAGACCCAAGTCTCATCTCCAGTCACCAAACGATGAAAAAATTTCACCTGGTTTTCATGGAGCATCTCCAAGTTCTCCTGACAGCAGTGCAGCCTTGTGGCCTTCTGGCATGGTGTCAGCATTCTTGGAACGCATCTTGCACTGACCTTTGACATGCGCAACTTTTATTTTCCAACAATTATTTTCCAAACTGTACCTGCTGAGATTCCCATTTCATCAGCTATTCAGGAAACCTTAAGACGTCTGACAAAATTAAATCCTCAACTTTCTTGCACATTTCTGTGGAAGATGCTGCCACTGGCCGTCCAGTGTGAGGGTCATCTTCAATGGCCTCTCTACCCCACTTAAACTGCTTGCTCCAAAATTTTACTTTGTAGGATGATGGGGCAGACTCACTTTAAACTACAGTCATGCGCTGGTAGATGTCCTTTGGCTTCTTCCCTTCTTTTGTGAGAAAATTTATCACTGAACGTTCCAAATCTAGCATTTTCTTAATTGATTCGCATGAGGACTCTCCTAACATCCTGTCTCCTCCCCTCGTAGTTACCTGTTTTTCTAAGATCACACATCAATTTATTTAAACATTTTTGTATGATGGGCAGAAGAATAAGCTAATTGAATTGCATTTAAACTTAATCTTCAAAACACTGATCATTTATATTTCAGTGATAATCATATAAGCGAAGAAATACCTTAAAGGGATTAGCCCAGAATTCATGCACATGACTTCATCTATATAATTTGTGAAATCATAAAGTATAATAGTATCAACTCATATATTTACAAAATTAAATATTCAGACTAAAAGTAATGACAGCATTGACCAAAACTACTTTTGTCAGCTAAAACTACAGTAGTTAGTAGTACAGTAGTAGCTTGAAATGACTAAAATGTGACTAAAACTATTAAGTTTTGTTTAAAGACTAAATCCAAAATAACTGCTAAAAATAACCTATTTCAGAGACTGTATGTTCCATTTTGACATCACTTCCTTTCTCAGTTTCTAAAAATCTGCATATATCTGGTTCTTAAGGTAAAACAAAACAAATACACTGCTGTCACTACAGAAGATTGGACATACTTTGTGATTGGACTTCTTCTGACTTTGGTTTTATTAGCTCAGTGGAAAAATCCATGACATGTTGCACTGGTTTTCAAACTGCATGTTTTATAAAACACCATACTGCACAAAAATAGTTTGTGCAGACATCAGTTGTTTCTTCAGAACATTTAAACATATACAGTATAATATAATCAAAACCTACATTCTTAGCCAGACTTGTTTCATGTGCATGTTAATAAAATCATTAAATGTTCCATCGTCAGTGGTTTACAATTGACAAATATTAATGTGTTAATATACCCACAAATCTGTACGGACAGATTGAAAAAACAACAGTACCAAAAATGGACATTTACACAGATTAAGGCCCAATATAAAAAACACACTGACGTTTATCATAATTGCAGTGAGAATCTGCTAATAAATACAATTGAGAATTTGTATTAATGTTATATACTGGCAATAAATACGTCTGCATGAGATAAAGTCAGGCAAATGAATATGAATATATTCCTGGAATCTATCTGTAAAGCTACATAATACTTATTAATAATAATAAAGCTTAGCCGTTCCTTGAGCTGAAAGTACAATCAGTCTATTTACAAAAAGATTTGAGGGATATTATTCTAAAAACAAATGCATAAGCATAATTACCTTTAAACAGATTTACATTATTTATACGCAGTTAAAAGCTCTTTTAACTCTGACATGGTGTGATTTGTGGCACTGTAGCGTATTGCGGGTAAATGCAGGTGGCTCCTGGTTCTTCTCATTCTGTTAGGATTGTTGTTGGTTACTGAAGAGTTGCCTGGGTGAAGGTTTTGGGGCGTCACTGCCGAGAGACAAGCGCTCCATTTGTGTGCATCCCAGCGGTGATTCTCTGGTAACAATCTGCAAGGACAGCAATAGATGAAGGGTAGCAATGGCCAAAAGACTGTTCACTCGAATTGAGAAAATCATCATCATACAGTCCAGCCATGACTACAATTACACGGTTTCATTTTTAATAGTCATTTAACAGACATTATGAACGCTGATACCATATTGGCGTGCTGATTTATTACTACTTATTATAAGTTTGTTCCATCTGCTACAAACTCTTCTGGCCTCATTCTTACCTTTGGGTGTTTGGAAGGTGTAGCATGTATATTGTTGCCACTCTGTCGTTTATATGGGCTTGGTTTGTCTGACTGCCCCATGTTGAAGTTCCCAAAATCAGTACCATGATTCTGCCCACCATCGTTGATGTTAAAAGCAGCTTGGGGAAAGCCAGGTTGTATTGAAGGCGGCTGTGAGGGCTGACAGGACTGAATTCTGGGTGCACTGTTTGAAGATTCAAGGTGAGGTTGGGTCATCTGGGTTGAGGCTTGCCTTCTTGTGATTCCCGGCTTAGGGGTTTGAGCAGACAGACGTGTGCAGCGCTTGATGACCATGCCTTCGATGGCATTTTTCAAGCCGTCCTCCTTGACTATCACATACACTCGCTTCTGACCCCTTGTGACCGCAGTGTAGACATGATTCCAAGTCTGACCTCTGCCGTCTCCCAGGACATACACAATAGTCTCGGCCTCGGAGCCCTGGTTGGATGAAAAAATGATAAGTTCTGCAATTAGAATAACAAGTAATAAATAATAATAGTAAAACAAACAAAAGAGGAAAGATCATGTAAGAAACTGGAAAGAAAACACTGAAATATACTTAACAGGTCGCAATTTGCTTTAATCTCCTACTTTAATTTCCTACTTAGGCAAATTTATAATGTGTGCTATTAATTCGTGCCCAATTACCAAAGTAAAGTGTTTTCAACAACAACAAAAAAAAAAACATCTTAATGTCAGTAAATTTGTTGCATGTTTTAAACAGTAATTTACTTTGGTAATGGTGCATGGATTGAGGTTATTTTTTTCTAATTTGGTTGACATTATCAAGCAAACTCAGTAAACTGAGTAGATGTGTGTGTGAGTGAGTATGTTTATAAGACAAGCACCTGAAAGGTATGGATGGTCCGAGACCAAGCATGTCGCAGTTTGCACTCCTTGTTCAGTTCCCGGAAGTCAGCCACCACCATTCTGCCGTGACCATCGTCCAGAGTCAGGTAACGCTTTTTACTGTACGATTTACCAACTTCCTCCTCAGTAATATCCTGTTATCAACAAACATACAGATCAATACTCAGTGAGATTAAACTAATCATAACAGTAAACCTAAGATATTAACTAAATCACGCGCTCCTTCATAAAACAGGCAATTTGGCTCATGGGCAACACCATCCAGTGTACTTACAGAGGAAAGATCACAATGCCTTCAATTTTGAAACAATGTCCGGGAAAAAGAGTAGTTTTCCATACCTCTCTAATAAAGAAAATCTCCCCATTGCACAGTCGCTCTTTGTTATTCTGTTCTAGGCTCTGACTTGCGTCCACATCTTTCTCCTGCCTTTTTTCTCTCCTCTGCTCCTCTTTGGCTATATCTGAGATGTAGCCGTTCTTCGTGCAGCAAACTTTGTCACCTCTCTGAAAGTTCATTTTCTTCTTATGAGTCCTGAGGTGTGATAAGACTTAAGTTAACAACAAATATATCTAATGGCAAGGTAAGCAAATCAAGGACTGTTCTGATTCTTTTATCTATTGACATTCTCTATTAAACCTATAACATCAGCAACAGACAGTATTTCTAAAGAAAAAATTGTTAAATGAACTTACTTTGTCACATGATCAGAATAATGCTTGCAGCAAAGTTCATTGATCAAGTTGCACTCAATCCTGTTAATAAGAACAGACATAAATGAACTCAAATTTCTGTGGTGGTTTTTAAGAAAAATAGAATTCTATGAATCCTGGATCTCCCTGCGCCAGGGTTGGTCCCCGCTTTGCACCAGTAGGTTCGAGGAGAGGGGGTAGTGGTCCCACTGCGACCCCAGTTGGGATTAAGCGTTTTGGATAATGAATGAATGAATGAATGAATGCTGGCTCTGTGGATACTGCATCTTCAAAGAGTCTAATGCTATCCATTTTAGGAAGTACTTACATTTGCACATAAACATTATCCTAATCTTTGGCAGAATGATAAGGCTACGCTCAAATGATGTCTAGAAAAATTCATTTCATCTCATTTGTGGATGTCACTTTACCTCCTGAAGGCAACAAATTGTGAAGTCTTATCATCTTCCAGCCCAGGGGCTGGGCCTTGGAGCAGTTTCTTAATAGCATTTTGTAGATCTGAGAAAAGAACAATTACAAAACAAATTAAACAAGTGTCCAAATTTGATCAATTCTAAATCTGCACATAAGTCGATGCAAGACATCGCCTCAATTGCATTTCTATCAGTAGTTTTAGCAGCCTGGGATTACTAGCGAAATGCCTGCAAAGATCAGTGCATTACCGTCATCTCTGCTGTCTTTTGGTAGGCTGATCAAAATGAAGCGCTTGTCAGACGATGGCATAGTAAACTGTCCACCCAGGTCCACAACAGCATCAAACTTCAGAGATTTATACTTTTTCTTAGCGCCCATCTCTGCAATTCTGAGAAATCAGGAAGACATGTTTAGACATTTTTCAAATGAAAAATGAAATATCAGAACTAGGGCTGCACCGATCCGATACGTGGATCGAACTCAAAACACTGCTATAATAATTTTTGCATTGCCGCTACTTATTTGCACAACCATTGAACATTGAATGTATATATCACTGGTCACTTTCTAACTGTTTCTACACAAATTTTTGAAAAATATTGCACAGACCCCGGTTCTCCAGTACTGTTAAAATATCTGCAAAATGTTAGTCATACTTTTTTACTGTTTTATTAAAAGACTGGATATAGAATGTTTCACATCGAAACTGTTTCTAACCTCCTGCACATCCAGTGTCAAAGCCAACTTCCACTTTTGTAGGCAATACTGCATCCAAACTGTCTCTCCTCTTCCTCTATTTCTAGTTCTAGTTTAAAGTTATATTTAATATTCCATTCCTAGTTTAAAATGTATATTTTGTATTCTGTTTATATATTGTTTATTCTGTGTGCCTTATTTGTTCTTTGTCTTTTATTTCCTATTGCACTGTAAAAACTGGAGCCACGTCGTCTCATCTCTCTGTATATCTGTACAGTGTATATAGACTTTGACTTTGACTTTGAAAAAGCTGGATCGGGTATCGGTGGCATTGGGCCGATCTTTGGAGCCGATATGTAAATTGTAGGTTTATCTATGTTTGTGTATGTGTGCACACTCTATTCATTGGAAACGCAACACACAACAACTCCAAAAGCAAATCATATGAATATACTGTTTAATTTCCTTAACACCACCAGCTTTCGCTCCCAATCTCTGTATTCCTCGCAGTGTTTGTTAGCGCACACGACTCTCATAGGGAAGTCCAACATTCACTTAAGTGTTCCAGCTCAGTCAAATCTTCCCTTTTATTACAGACAGAACTATTTTAGCTGATAAATAACAAAAACAACCATCATTCTACTCTCTGTTACTTTCTGTTTTAAGTGTATTCCGGGTATTGTGTGGAACGCCATCACGTCAAATGACTCATGTGGAATGCCATCATGTCAAAAATGTCTTCAAGAAACGAGTCCAAAATGATTCCAAATTGGCTCAAAAATTGTCAATAACTTCAGTATGTCTTTATTTTCAATTAATCAGAAAATAGTTTTTTACATTCTAACATCTTAGAGTAAAAAATACATATAGATGCATTATTTATCAAATAATTTTATTCTATATGCAGATGGAGTCCAAATGGATAAATAAGTGATTCCTAACCTTATTTTTCTTCATAGTACCAAGCCATAGAATATCTCTACATAAAAAAAAAACTCTGCTTTATAAAAAAGACTTTATAAAATGCTTACAGTCCAGCGTTGTGGACGATGAGCTCTGACTCGGCACGGTGGTTTGTGTGCATTTCGATGGCACAGCCCACTCTACGGAGACGATCAAAGAGATCGTTCAGGACGTTTCCTGGCTCAATGCTCGGTAACTGCCTGACATCTCCTGTACAATTAAACATTTACATTATTCTGAATGAAACATTTGTCATTGCAAGCAAACATTTGTAGGCGGAAAGGGTTGAATACTTTGACTATAAAAAGGGTTAAGTAAATGTGAAACTACATGAAATGCCTAAAATGCTAAATTCACAAACAACTCAAACAAATAAGTATATTATTTATCCATCTGTGTTAACTGCTTTTTCTTTGTATTATTAGGAGCTATATTACACATTGTTACGGAGAGAACAGAGAGAGTGGAAAAGAGGTGAAGAAGCATGTGCAAGCAGGTTGGAATGGGTGGAGAAAAGTGTCAGGTATGATGTGAAGGGTTTCAGCAAGAATGAAAGGAAAGGTGTACAAGATAGTAGTGAGACCAGCGATGTTGTATGGTTTGGAGACAGTGCCAATGAGAAAAAGACAGGAGGCAGAACTGGAGGTTGCAGAGCTCAAGATGATGAGGTTCTCTTTGTGAGTGACGAGGGCGGATAGGATCAGGAATGAGTTCATCAGAGGGACAGCTCGTGTTAGATGTTTTGGAGATAAAGTCAGAGAGGCCAGACTGAGATGGTTTGGACATGTCCAGAGGAGAGACAATGAGTACATAGGTAGAAGGATGCTGAGGTTGGAGCCACCAGGCAGGAGGCTGAGAGGAAGACCAAAAAGGAGATTTATGGATGCGGTGAAAGAGGACATGAAGTTAGTTGGTGTGAAGGTAGAGGATGCAGAAGATAGGACTAAATGGAGACAGATGATTCGCTGTGGCGACCCCTGAAGGGAAAAGCCGAAAGAGAAAGAAGAAGATTACACATTGTTACAGACTGCAATACTGAGGTGTATGACTCACCCAGAATGATGAACTTCTGGAGCTGGGCATGTTCTGTGAGTATTGTGAGGATGGAGTGCAGAATCTGCACACACACCAGACTGCCTTCATCCACCACCAGCACCCTCACACTGGCAAACTTCCAGTTCATAGGCTCCCCTTTTTCATTCTTTTTTACAGTCATGTAACTCCACATGATCTAGCATTGAGAGGAGAAAATCATATAAGGAAATACAACCAAAAATATTATCACATAATAACAGACCCTCTTATCCTATTAAACTTTTATTTAATTTCTGGTCTTCAGGAAGCAAGTTGGCGTTAAGGGCATAGCTCAAGACTCAGTGCTGGTAGTTCTGGCAGTAGAATAGAGCTAGGTTCACATAACTTATCATATCATATATTTTGTTCTTATCCTCATTCAAACTAATTCCAGACTATCAGCACCACAATTGCAAACAAACGTGTTAAGGTATAAGAATATTTCCTGACACATTCCAGACTAAACCAACCTGATGCAGGGTATAAGCAGTAAAACTGGTTTTCGAGGTCAATAGCGATGCAGCTCTTCCTGTGGGCGCTGTGAGGAGAACCTCTATTTTGGGTTTCTCGTGCTCATCCTCACTCTTCTCACAAGTGCTGTGAAGCTCTTCAGAACTCTTCTGAAGCTCCATGGCAGCTTTAAAGATCATACTGACCACAGTAGTCTTACCACACCCTCCTTTGCCACTGATCACCGTCACCGGCTTGGAGCACATCACCTCTGCTGCCCGCACCTGATCAGCATCCAGGTCCATTATGGTGGGCTCTGGTTCCTCATTGAAACTTATGGAACCGTTCTCCTTTCCAGCCTTGGCTTTTAATCTGTCTCTCTGAGCGGAGAGAAGCACCTCCTTCACATCCAGCTCAATTTTCCAGGGTTCCTTGGTCATTAGTGTGTGTAGGCAGCTGGTGATTTCTGTCTCGTACTCATAAAGATTCCTAAGGGCCACCCTCTGCCCCTCCACAACCAGCACGCCCTCCTTTCGGAGAAAGCCCACCGCTTCCCAAATGCTCTCTTCTCTCATCTTTTGGCGGCACCTCATCTTCCCTACCAGACTCTCCTTGTTAATGTAGGTGTGACCCTGCTTTCTGCAGAAGCTCTTAATTTCGTCGTACACTGACAGAGCGTTTTGCTGCTCAGGTGTGAGCTTTTTGAGCAATCCAGAATCTTTGAAACCTGATATCTTTGCCTCACACCTGATCAAATGGAACTCGTTGTGCATGATCTGTTCGAGTAGAAGTCAAAGAGTCACATTAGTACTGCACATCTAGAATCGCTTTGACACTAGTCAAACACCACAGCACATCACAGTGGAATGTAACCTCTGTTTTTAACCCATCTCTTTACTCTGTTACACTACTGCTACCCCCAGCCACATCTCAACATAAAATGTCAAGTAAGACATTTTAAACTTGTCATGATACATTTACATTTTTGCTATTTTATCAACTTTACATTCTGCAAGATTTAGTCGTACTCACATAGCCAAATCCAAACTTCCATACATCCGTTTGGATCAGCTTCTCTAGTTTGGATAATAAAGATCTATCCTCTGGTTTCTGTGATGAATCCTCAGAGTTAACAGCTTCTTCTGCCCTCTTCCTTTCTTGTTCTTTACCCTTTTTGAGCAGGTCCAAAAATCGCCCAGGCAGTAAAGCTGGCATATACTTCATAAAGCCAGGATACAGGCTGGCAGCTCTCACATAAAACCCAGCGTCTATGATGAGATTAAGAAGAATAAAACACTGTAAGAACAAATTCATCTTTAAACCACATGTATGGTGTACATCTACCTACATCAGAGACAAACAATATTATTCTCATTCCTAAAACGATCAAATAATTTGTTATTCATGGGTATCATTCTTGCCATGTTCTGGAATAAATCATAAACCATTATGTGTTATTCTGAGAAGAGACCACTATCTCTCTCTGGTTTATATACATATGACAAAATTGGCACTTATTTTACTGTCATCCACTAAAAAACTTTAATTTGGATGGTAAAGTCATTATTTTAGTAACTAAAGTCAGTGGCACTGCTTTATTTCCAATTCATGCTCCATTTTCCTGAATTGTATCAGAACATAAATTCAGTTACACTAAACCTTTGAGGGGTTTAAAATGTATTTAGAAGAAATTTAGAGCTATTATACCTGATTTTGAAATGACACATATTGCGTAATCAGCTGCTTTTCTCAGTGCTTGGTTACACTCCCCAAATTCCATCAGGGCCTCCTGGAGATTTGGGAGTTCCACCTGTCTGTTCTCTGGTAACCACGTCATGAATTCAGTGACCAGGTTGGGGTCTGCACCACACGCTGTCAGGAACAATGGCACAATACTCCGGGTTGTCCAAAGTTTGTAGGCTGGGTAGCCCTTCATTACAGTTCCATGTTTTTGTTTCTGGACAGTACAGGTAATCTCCCACCACGGGTCACTGAGAGCAAACCGTCCCAGAACCCGCAACTTCCTTTGTGAAACCATGAGCTCCACTGCAGAGCAAGAGAAGGGAAAAGGTCAGCTTTTTCTTCCTAAAAGCTACCAAAACACACCCTCTTATTTAGCTTGTAATTCAGCTTGGGAAATGCAATTTAAGATTCTACATCATTTACACATAATACCAGTTCTAAGACATAAAATATATCTCAACCTATCAGAGCAATGCAGCAAATGTAAAAACTCTGAAGGATCCCCCATACACTGCTTTTGGAGCTGTGTAAAGATTCAGTCATTTTGGTCGAATGTCCTTTTGGAACTTTCAAAAATATTTGGTGGTTTGTTGCAATTAGGACCTAGAATTTGCTTTTTGGGAATTGAGGAGGAGCTACCACCCGAGTTTAAGGATACTGCTGTCCTACAAATTCTATTGCACTGTGCTCGTAAATGCATTGTATTGCTATGGGTGTCTGATAAAAGCCCTTCAGTGGCACAATGGATTGGAATTGCAATAGGACTTATTCCTAATGAGGCCTTCTCCTCTGCTATAAGTGACCAACCATATAAGTTCTTTAAACTGTGGGACGCTTTTCTTAAATATCTCAGTTTAGATAAGACACAAAAATTGTCATCTTCCTTGATAGACTTGGCCTGGAGATCTTAGGGAGACTGTTGTATATTTATCTTAACTGTCCTAAGAATTTGGTCTATTCTGTCTTTGTGTTTGTGTTGTTAAATGTTAATTTTTGATTTATATATTTTATTTATATATTATTTATGGATATCTGTGTGATTGTTTTGGTTTTAGATGTCTGTGTATTTTTGTAAATTGTTTACCTTGCTGTTGCCACAAACGCAATTAAAAAAAAAAAAAAGAAGCTAGTAGCTAGTCATAGCTAGTCATTTCAAGCCTCTTGAAAATGTGCCGATACACAAATTAAAGCATAAGCTTAGAGGGGATCGGGCTTTTGCTGTTGCAGCTCCACCAGTGTGGAACAAACTGCCTTTGCACATTAGACAGGCCTCTTCTCTCTCTGCTTTTAAATCTCTTCCTAAAACCCTTTTTTCCCTTGGCCTTTGAGAACTTGTAAGATATTGGCATTTGATTTATTTGTTCTATTTTTTTTTTTTTATTATTCACAGTATTCTGTGTTACTCACTTATTTTATAATTGCTGCTCCTATTTGCCTCATGTTTCCTTTATTTTCCATTAAGCCTTTTAGTTATTATGTCTTTTATCTATTTTTTTAATTATTTTCTGTACAGCACTTTGGTCCAGTGTGGGTTTATAAAGTGCTTTATAAATAAAGTCGGTATGGTATGGTAAATTAAAATCAGTTTACAAACTACAAAATTAGCAGCACTAGGCATCGTAAGTTAACATTGACATTAATAAAATAAAATGGTGAAAACGTGAAAAGCAACTAAAATTTCCCGTGAATTTTTAAGTCGTAAAGGAGTTGCCATGTGAGATATGTATATCTGTGTAGTCTTGAAACTGGACTAGACTAGACTTCTTCTAGGCTCTTAAAGGCATTTCATACCTAACACTACCCCTCAGCTTGTTTCAAGATTCTGTGTATCCTGAATACAGGATACACATCAAATGTATCCTGATCCGCTCTTTAGAACTTCAGAAGCCCTTTGGATACAAGGTGAAACGTGTTCAACAAAACAGAATACGTTCAGCTGCGTTTGATTCAAGCTCTCAAGAAGAGAAACTTTAAAGATAAACAAGTTTGTAGAGCCACTTTAAACCCTGGGTGTAAACAAACACAAGCACGAGGCTGAAGTCAGACTGCCACCTACTGGCGGTCAGCGCTACTTCGCAAGCCATTTTAGATGGAAACGAAACCGCGAATAAATATCCAACTTCAGCCTTTAACGGTCAACCACGCGGGCAGAACATATATTAATAATTTAATAAGCTACACAAAAACAAGTAGACACACAAATAAACCCCGAATAGATTATTTAAAGAACCACAGCTTATATTATAAAATAATTCATAGTTATGTTTGTAATTATAGTTGTTTATATTTACATTTGACATATTAATCATATTGTTAATGCGTGTCGTCAGTGCCTTATTTGTACAGACCACTGTAAAAACTGTACGGCCGCGCAGTGTCGTCTTTAGTTGATAAGTGTATATATCAGATGTGGCTAGAGTGACCACACGTACTCTTTTGCCTGGACATGTCCTCTTTAAAAAAAAAAAAAAAAAAAAGTCAAGTCGGGATTCTAAAAATCGCCCGGAATTTCATTCTACACCAGCCTCAAACATTTTTACACTGTATTTGCGTTGAGCTTTCCCAAGATGTTCCCAAACTAGTTATTTCGCTCTTCCCCTACTCACTTCCACTCGCTATTCTTATAGCCTCACTGCACAAATCGAGTGGAACTGAGTAGTGGGAGGACGAAGTAACTAGTTTGGGAAAGCGCCCCGGCCAAGTGTCCTTTCTTTCACAAACTTAAATCTGGTCACCCTAGATATTAAACACAATTTATTTTTGCTGGGCAGATGTAAGAGTTTGTACCTTCTCTCTGCCGCGGCGCGGCAGATTTATACACACTTTCCCCAGAGCCGACGGCGTCCATCTCGCTTATGTCCAGAAACTCCGGCTGTTTCTCCACCTCATCGTCCTCCTCATTTTCGGAGTCTTCATCCATGTTCCTGTTGTGCAAATCCTCTTTAGGGGGCACAATATAGCCCACTATCCTTTCGGAGGGAAACGCCATCGTGGAGGTGAAGTCCTGCTTAATCTGTTTGTACTGGCGCGAAATCCTGAGACTTAAGCTTGGCGCGCTGCTGCCTTCTTCCTCTTCTTCTCCTGTCGCTTTAGCACAGCCTCCGCCTGATCGAGAGTAATTACTGCTGCCACACAGCGATCTTCTCAACTGTTAGTCGCTCAGAACAACTGACCGACGTTTTTTTAAACAGGCCTCCTGATTGTGACGCCACTCGTTCAGCAGCGCGTCCAGTAGCGTCCAGCTCGACCTCTCGCGAACTTTCAGATCTCACTTTCCAGGATTCTGTGTGATTTACGACTTTCGGAACTTTCGGACTTTACTGTTCTTGACCCAGATCAGTAAAGGTACCACTAAGGTGCCGTCCCTAACCACTGCTCCCGGGACGCTGCCCAATGTTCCCCCACGGGTGGGTCAAATGCAGAGTTCACATCTCATTGTGATGCACTGTGTGCTGTGTTCACAATAACAAATAATGACTCACTTTAAGCAAAAGTTGAATCCAAAGTAAGATTATATACTGAAATAATGTATAGCTTACCCCAAAAGAAACATTAAACAGTTTTGTACACTGTACAACAGTTCATTATAACACTTTTTTTTTGCCCCACTTTTGTAAAAATGAACATTCAAGTTAAATGTTCTTTAGCAGACATTACTAAGAAACCGCTTGATATGTGCAGTAGCTTTTTTCTGGATTAATTAACCAATTTAGCTTGTTTTGGAGATAATTCGTAGTGTAGTTAACATTATTTTGTAATTTTTAGTATTCACATTTACATATTTGTGTCTTTCAGTCAAATTAATGTATGACCCTCAAGATTTATGGTACCCTCCCCTCCCTCATATCCTTATGTATGGCATATACCCTGTCCTGATTTATGACACCTATTTACATAGGGTAATTTGGGTATTCCCAAATTGCTTGTTCTAGATTCCAGGATGTCTGAAATCCTGAAATCAAGGGTGTGAATCATGGTGTGAGTCAGTTGTTTCATCTGGGCCTGGGTGCAAACAATTGTGGGTGTTTCCTTTTAAATTAAAAGTGCAAAGATACAAGCTGAGACAGGTCTTTATACCTCACCTCAACCACATGTTAAACTGAAGCCACACCGTCTTGCACCTCATATCCTTGTTTCTTTAATGAATAAATAGAGAAGCATGCAAATTCTGTAACCAAGTATTTACATTTGCAATATAATTTCCTTTGTCATAAAATGATTGTGATTTCTATGTTTAACCAAACAAAACGGCTTAAGGTTCTTGGTCTTAGCTTAGTTAAAAAATAAATATATATTTTATTGAAAGTTCTGCTAATGATATCATGAGATGCTTGAGAGATGTACAAGCCCAAGCTTGAGCTGTGGTGTCTGAATCACTCTGACGTCATTGAGAGAAGTTCCTCTGTCTTGATAATTCCTTGATTGTACAACTGGATTTTATGTGTGAGCCTCACTTTAGCTGGATTTTCAACAGTGGTCTGAGGAGGCGGGCTTCCCTCACCTACAATATCAGCAAAGAAAAAGCAAAAGTTATTAAACATATATTGTTTCTTACCATAAATATGCACATGTGCAGTTACTGTGTATAGTGTAAATCTTATTTAGAAAGACTTTTTATGTTCACTCTTTTATCACTCAGTATGTTGTAATTATAACTTGCAGTTGTACCAGGGACTGAAAAATTACAAGACTTCCTTTGCCTCGATATAAATGAAATACAACATAACTAGAAAATAAGTCAAACATAGAATTTTCACAGGTATAAATGAGGCAACTGATCAGCCACACTGCCACATGCCTTTGGGGATAAAAGACGAAGTGTGGCTAAAGCCATTTGCCCAGCAGTCCTCACAGCCCTGCGTTTCCGTCTCGGAGGTGCAGCTACATTCCACCGGCCAGCTCCCGTACAGGTCCAGCTCAGCGGGCTCCCTGCCCATCGGCAAGCCTGCTTCCGCTCCGGCCTCTCTGCCATTCTTTACTGCATGGGCACTAGAAGAAGAGACACTCTGCAGCCCGTTGCCCAGGAAAATGACCTCAGACTGGCTGCACTCACAGGGCCCGGAATGTTCAGGAAACTCAGGCTTCTCAAGGGGGCCCTTCATTTCATCGTCCTCCATCGGCAGGCTGTAGCTTGGCGCCACAGCACCAAAAGGATGCAGAGGTGGGGCCGTGTCGTCCAGCGTCCGCGGCTGGTCCTCCGGGGGAAATGGTAGAGGGAGAAGCTGGCTCAGCTTCTCTAGAACCTGAAGGTATGCAGCAATATATTACTTCAGTGTTATTTAAATGGATGACATTCTGGACTAGATACTGATTAGTTTCATGGGGTAGTGGTGACTTACAGGTTTCTTTATTGGTCACATGCATAGTTATACTAATGTAACGTAGTGTAATGCACTCTGATTTATTTCCTAATGTTAAAAACAGAAATAAACCAAGAACTGTTAAAAGAAAAAGGGAAAACATGTTTCCTAAAATAAGACATTTATACTATAGCCAGTAACTGTACATATGTACGTGTATTTTTCAGGAACACAAAAATACAAGTTAACAGACAGATTTAAGTTAAAGAAACATTACAATAATCTAATTTTTATGTAAATATATAGGAAATGTAAGTCATAAATGGCAGGTGGGTTACAGAAAGAGATTACATGAGTTTGTGTTGTTAAGCTCAGTTAAAAGTTTCATGTGCTGATTAAGAAACTTTATGGCGTAAGGATACTCAGTTACGGCCCAAGATATGTTGGTTTAAGATAGAGGCCCTAAGTCCCTGAACAAGGCATCTAAGTCCAAGTTGCCTCAGAGAGACTTCACAGCATTTGTAAGTTGTTCTGGATAAGACCATGTTCTTACTACAACTGTAGTTTATCCATATTGATCGATTACACAGGGCATATACTTATTACTGCTACTTAAAGATACCAGCAAAAATAGTGAATCAGATTTCAGATATGTTAATGTTTTTATAAACGTTTTGAGAATTCATATTCCAAGTCATATCACATGGCTGAGGTAATGCAACAAGTTTAAAGCACAAGCCAGGCAAAGAACAGTAGGGGGAGTTTTATATATGAAGTTGTGAAGTGAGCCAACCTCCCCCCTCCCACCCTCACTGTGTTATACAGAGGCACCATAGAGAGCGTACTGACCAGCTGCATCTCCGTCTGGTTTGGTAACAGCACTGTTGGCGATCACAGGCGGCTACAAAGGATTGCTAAAGCAACTGGCAACATCATCGGAGAGTCTTTTACAAACGCTGCATCAGGAGGGCCTCCGGCATTGTGCTTGACCCCTCACATCCTTCACATGGACTCTTTACACTCCTCCCATCTGGCAGACTCTATCGCAGCATCAAGACTCGATCCACCAGAATGCGTGATAGCTTGTTCCCGTAAGCCATCAGACTCTTGAACACACTTCCTGCCCTCACACTTCCCCCCACAAACACCCGGACTGTGAACTGACTCCCACCTCTGCACTTTACACATCACCGTCGCTGTGATGCACATGCTGCTATACGGACAATCTCATTCATGTTGCACTGAAACTGTCTCTGGAAAGAATAATGTTTATATTTACAAACTGTACAGTATTATCACTGCAAACGGCTGCTGCTCTGCCATACATTTAATGCCAAATAACTTGAAATAGTAATCCTCCTCAAATGACTGTTGCTACAACATTGCCATAACATTTGCACAATTTGCTGCTACTTATTTGCACAACTATTGAACACTGAATGTATATATCACTGGCTAACTAACTGTATCCGCACAAATTATTGAAAAGTATTGCACAGACTCTAGTTCTCCACTGCTGTTATAATATCTGTACAAACTTAAATGTTAGTCAGACTTTTTTAAGAGACACTGTTTTTATTAATAGACTCGATATAGAAATCCTGATACTGAAACTGTTACTAACCTCATGCACATTCAGTGTAAAAGTCAACTTCCACTTTTGTAGGTTAACACTGCATCCAAACTGTTTTCTTCTAGACTTCTAGTTTAAAGTTTATATTTAATACTCCATTTCTAGTTTAAAATGTATATAGCAGAGATGACAAAGTTTACTTTGACTTGGAAAATAATGGAAAATAATTTAGGATTACATATACAAGCATATTTTTACAGGCTATTTAAGAGTAGTTCAGTCAGAGCTAAAAACTAATAAAGCTCTTTTCTCTGGCAGGTTTATTTTCCACCTTGAGATGAACAGTACGAAATGGCACTGACACAGAAAGAATGATTTGTTGCTTAATCTGCTTTTTTGTTCCACCAAAAGATGGAACGAGTCAGGACAGGTTAACTATGCGGTAGCGATTCCCGTTACCTTGCATGGTGTTACCAAGCAATGTTTCTACAATATGCACAGTTTAATCAATGATATACATGTTTCTGTGTAAAGCTCATGTTATGCTTAGTAGTCGGTATGTGAGTACTCCAATAATATCCATATCCATTTTTTATTACTTTTATTAAGTCTATTCATGTCATATTCAAAGATGGGCTACAAAAAATGGCTATTTTCTTGACCATCTACAGGATCAGTGTGTGCAGTACTAACCGTCTCCATGTTGGGTCTGGCTCTGGCTCGACTGCTTGTACATTCCAGGCCGAGGCGGAGAAGGCAGAGGGCAGTTGCAGTGGGCCAGCGTCCTGCTTTAGAATCTAAGAAGCTGAGACAGGCATCTACACTGCCTTTCTCTTCTGCCTCTAGACTTAAAATGTCCCTCTGTGAGATTGGGAAGAAAATGGAAAACATGAACTCAGTCATAAGTGATCCACTGACAGAAGAATTTTGCAGATTATTATCACCTGCCCCCCAGTGTTGTGCAGGGACAGGGAAACTGCAAATTAATCACAAAAATGTTTCCATCTCAACACCACAGGAAATCCTTTTTCACAGTCATCAAACTTCTAACTCTCCTACCCCATCACTTATACACTGTGTGAAACTGTTCTGCTCTTTTTTCCAGAATACAATGATGATTTAGGCAGCGTTTCTGCTCTGAGAGGGAAAGTGGAAACTTTGATCTGAAACTCTGGAGAAATACTGACTCATAGTTGTAATTTACTACTGCTGAAATAAGTAATTGGATAAATCCTTACTCATATTCAGTTCCACTTACAACTTAATTTATTTCTATTACTGAATAGTCATATAAACCAATGTTTGCTTTAGTTTCTTTACCTTTTAAGTTGATTTAACTATATTTATATAGTGTTTTGTCTATTTTTGTGCTGTTGTAATGTCACTAATTTCCCTGGCTATCAATTTTGATTGTGATTGGTTTGGGTTCTTACTAGTAATGTGGGCTTTGGTTCCTCCTGCATCACTTTTCGGCCAGTGCACGTCTCCAAAATGACCTACAAACACACCGATATTTAGAATGAACAAGATTTCGTACTTTAGACATAGTGTAAAGAAGATAATGATGATGCACTGTTTATATGCCATCATTTTGAAGACTCACCACTTAATCAAACATTTTTGTTCTTTAATAATGTAATAATGTTTATGGATAATCCATGTCACAAAGGCAAATTACTCATCTTGTCGAGCAGTATACATCTTGCCCACGTTTCTGGGCACTTGGGGCGTCATCTAGAACCAAAGGCTAACCGTCGTGGTACCAAGATTAACTGTTACTTTCTAATTTGTGTTGGCCATATTTACTGGATACAGTTTGTATCTGTGTTGCTGCAGAGCTTCACTGGAATATAAGTGGAGATTGTGGACTCACTGTACCCAGGCTGTAAATGTCTAACTTGACAGACAGTTTGCCATCACGTATATACTCCTCTGGCAGGTAACCCAGGTTGGAACGGGTGGCTCTGTCCATGGTGATGGTGCAGCTCTGGTTGACAGAGTGGGGTCTGAGACGAGCCATTCCGAAATCTGACAGCTTGGGCTGCATGTTCTCATCCAGCAGAATGTTAGTACTGTCAACACACCACAACAGTCAAATCGAGCTGTTCAACAAGTTCCACCTGGCTCAATGAGGAACTTTGCACAACGATGCTTGTAGGGCTAACAATGAATTAAAATGAGTGGTGACTCATGTGCAACTAGATCTGGGGAATTAAACAACACTCAGATCTTACTGTCAGAAAATCATGAGGGCAAAAAACTCAGAATCAAGCTTAAAATGTTCAATTAATTGTGACATTGATTTAGGATCAAATTGCCCAGTCCTACACGCAATCTATGCAAAAAAATAATTCCATTATATGTCAGTTTTTTGCTAGCCACAATAATGTCACTGGGGTCAGGAAGCAACTCCCTGTGCTGCAGCATCATAGACTCAATCTGAAAGTGCAGGGGCAAAGCAGTAGGCATAATGGCGTACCTTGTAATGTTACCACAGATCACCATGCATGGCTGTGCGGTGTGCAGATGATACACCGCCCTTGCTGTGCCTTTAATGATGTCGAGCCTCTTCTGCCACGACAGATCACACCCAGTTTCCTGTGTGAAAGATGATGTTCAACCTGACATGGCCCAGCCTAAAGACTTCTTCCTTTCAAAGCTAGTAAAAGGCAATTTGGAATTTGACAAAAAGTCTCACCTCACTGTGCAGTCTATTAAAGAGTGATCCATTAGACATAAATGGATAGACTAAACAGTATTGATCTCCCTCTGAGAAACTGCCCCAAAGCTGCAAGATATTGGGATGCTGGTAGCTGAGAAGATAGAGTTTGGCAGAAAAACTATGAAAAATATCATTCAGAAATTGCTTAATTTACATTTATATATAAACTTTAAATGTAGCATTTCAGTATCTAACAAGCATCTACAAAATCAACTCACAGTTGTAAAACTTCAATTTCTGTTTTGAACTTCTCCCACAAAGTCTTCCACAACTCTTTTTTCACCTGTGTTCAAAACAACTGAAATATTTTTATTACATTCTCAAAAATAAGTGAAATTCACTCACATAATCACTCACATTAAAATGGATTTATTAAACATTTGTCCAATTTTTTAAAAAGTGACCGCATCAGTGACAATGATTCACAGCTTTCATTGACGTCTTATGAAACCACGTGTTTAGTTTCACGTCTATGTTTGTGAAAATTGTGGTAGGAAGAAACCGTTTACTCAAGGGTTTCCTCAAATATCTAATGAAACGGCCTTGCATGAAAAAAACAAGCATATGGATTACATTAATGGCAGCCAAACTTAACAACAAAGGTTCTAGATAGTTGGTAGCCCGTAATCATTTCAGTGTCATATCTGTATATTTTAGTCGAGTTTTAGTGAAGTCACTGTTTGTCCAAGATATGTTGAATCAATATGAATGAAACGTAAGAATATTTGCCATAAATATATTGTTCATTATGTGTAGTAAGGTTGTACCTGCTTGAAAACCTTCACAGCAAAGTATTCATTTCCCCGTCTTCCTCGGTAAAGCTCTGAGAATGTGCTGTCTCTGATTTTCAAATCCTGATGGAAGTTCCTAGTTCCCTCTATGACTTCTGAATAAGTGATCAAAGCCTCGTGTCTTCTAGCTATAAATGGATAACAATAACATTCCAGTTTTTAAACACATAGGAGTTTTAATTCAGTTTTGATTTTGACATTAAATTAATGCAAACCCATCAATGTCCTGTATTTCATAAGAAGTGCTTTTCTGAATGTACTAAGGCTTGGTGCAGTACATTACCAAACAAGCAGTCAGGCAGGGGTTCTGAAACTGGATTGAGTTCTTCACGGGAAGTCTGAGTCTGAATGAAAGTATATAATTGACCCAGTGAAATTCACATGAGATCAGATGCATTTTTAAAAGAATCTGTCTTTTTTGTTGCAAAATTGCTTGTTTACCTTGAAAATTTCAGAAGCTGAAGAAATATTAGTTTGTAAGAGTGGCACTGGTTTGTAAGAGTCTAAGAACAACAGAAAGACAAAATCTCATTTAACTGTCAGTTAATTCACAATACATTCACAAAACTACAAGTCAAGTGGGTGATTGTTGGTGGAGTGACTATAACAGTCATATTGTGGTTCAGTGGGTACAAGTAGCAGCTGTGACCATCCAAAGCAGCAGTCTTTATTGAAAGTCGAGTACTTGTCAGTGCCCTGGAAACATTGCATAACAAACACTGAAGCAGTAGCAATGGTAAGAGCTGCCCAAAGAATAACATGCAAACATCAGACAGAGGCAAGGGGGAAACATCTGTTCGTTTCATTCAATCAGAGAGCTTTTAGTTTATTTCAACTTATTAAAAATCTCTGGTGTTTTGAGTCAGTACTTTGGTCAAGAGTACGTAAGAGCAACTCCCTAAAAACTGCCCCAAATTATAACCCAAACCCATGTTGTATGTTGTATGAATATATTAATACAACATCTGAAGCGTGCTTGAGCTGATTAATAGTCAAATCTTGACTTTTTCTTTCATTTTCAACATCAGGGCTTAATCAATTAAGTACATGTATATAAAAAAACCACCTTTTCCAAATAACTTTAAGAAAAACACTTTCGCATGTCTGAGTTACCATATATATAAATGTTAACAGATGCAAACAACAAATTAAGTTAAAATAGATTTAGCCACACTGTGTAGTTTTGTTTATCTTCTTATTTCCTATATATTTTATTCTTTTTTAATTTTCATTCATACCTATGAAAATCTCCAGACCTGTACCTGTGGGAACATTTTATTTCTCAATCTCTGAGATGAAGAAACATATAATAAGAAGAAGCCTGTAAATAATAACACTCAGAAATTCGACCCCCGGCTCACAAAGAGTTAAAGGCTGTAATTGTGAAAAGAGGAACAGGATGTACACACACAAAAACAGAATGGAAGTGAAACGCAAACAAGAAAAAAGTGAAAAGAAATGATGGTGAGGGATGATGCCATGGCCAAAATACTGTTACTCTGTCGTCTTAGAATGCAGAAGTTGAAAAAATAACGTTTATCTGAAGCCCAAATGATAACAAAATGTAATAACAGTCCTACAGATGACTTTTGACTTATATTTATTATATTTAGATTCAAGTAATCATACTTATAATTAATTACCTAAATGTAACTACACATGCCATATGCACATATAACAGACAAAACCACATACAGGTGACCTGGAAGTGAAATGGCATGAGTGTTTCTGGGTCCTACTCACCTTGACACTGGAAGAGACTGTGAGCTCGATAGTGACCCATATCCTCCAAAACCTTGAGCAAATCTCCCACAGTTTTGTTCTGCTGAGCCCAGGACCAGACGAGCTCATGAGTCGGACTTCTCCCCGCAGCTGCGTGCATCTCGGTGCATCTCACATCCAGCCAACTGGGCAGAATTCGGGCAGCTGATGAAGATAACGGAAAAGAAGTCGAGAAGCTCAGACACCCAGCTCATTAATCCTAACACCTAATTAAGACCAACGAGTCTAATTAGGGTCTAATTAAGGCCATAATTAAATTACTGTGCGCTCTTACCCAAACCTTTCCATCCCAGGCTGTCAGGACCGCTGTCCATTATTTTACAAAACGCCTCCATTATTAAAGGCGGTACGTCAAAAAGAAAGGTGGACGGCTCGAGTCTAGCCGACATGCTGGAGGACGGCGGGCGAGGTTTTCTTGCTCAGGTGCTCGATGTGTTTGGGTCTGTCTCAGGCGCTTCAGACGGGTTCCCTTCGCTGCTGTAAACCTGGAAATGCCCAAACCACGCCCACTTCCTACAACTGACACTGTGGCGCACGTGTGATTTGTTTAACTTTTTTTCCATTTCCGGAATGGAAGTTGTAACTAGAACTTTAACACATGCAGAGTTTCTGGCGCGACGTTTGTCCATGGGCGTAAATTCCATTTAACGGTAGGGGGGGACAATAAATATAAAATTTCTCATGAGCAATTTTTGAACGGGACACAAATAATACAGTCAAATTGTACTTATAAAGATATGTCCCCACAGTGAAAAACTTTGCTTCTATCATTATTATTGTAGCATGGAGACTGCGTCATTATGGTTATTTTCAAAGTTTTTCTCAGGTTCAATGACAAAGCAAATTTTTCTTTTATACTGTAGCACATTTCATACACAATGGTAATTCAAAGTGCTTTACATAAAGAAAGTAAAACTGTCATAAAAAATTCATCACAACAATAAAAACAAGGAATTAAAAAAGGTTTAAAATTTTATTTAAAATTAATTAAGACACTTAAGAACAGAATAGAAATTGATTATACCAAAAAATACAGTGGGGTCAGTTCGGACGTGGCAGTGCTCATTTAGTAAATGCACAGCTAAATATGCTAATTGTGGCCGTTAATGTTAAGTTAATATTAGGCCAAGTCGTCACAAATAAAACAATGCATGGGAAACGGCTTTGGCGTGTTAGCTGCAGTGCACTGTGCAGCAAGCTACTGTAAACAAGCTAACGTTAACTAGATAAGTAATATTTTAATCGCTAATATAGCAGATTCATGGAAAATTACATCGGTAATCAGCATTTTTGCCCAACTAATTTATGAATGAGTCTGCATCAACTATATTAAAGAGAATCGCTTTATTTAAAGTGAATAAAATACCCTACTTTCTGGAGTTCAACATTAATCGAGCCGCAGCCACACACCTGACTCGTGTGTGTACAGTAGGTGAGATGAACTGGGAAAGCAGGCAGTGGGCCAAACCACTGTGAGGAAGGGGAGGGGGAACTCAACTGTTTCTAAATGCATTTTTTGCGTTTGTTTTTTTTTTCTACTTACACAATTACTTTAGGTATACATATATACATTTTTTACAATATAGAGTGCGATTTTTTTAAATATATATATTAAAACCCTCGGATTTACGCCCATGCGTTTGTCTAATATTTACAGGCACAGTCCCAGTCCCAGTCCTGGAACAATATGGGGCTAACGGTGAAGTTTACGGTTGTAATGTTGAAGATTTGGAGTCCTATGAAAGAGTAACATGTTTTCTATGCATTATATAACTAATAGACATTTTAATAGGCTATATATTAATATTAATTAATCTGTGTCCAACGGAGGAATACAGTAGAACTTTCAAACTATATTCTTTCAAAGGATCCCAGATGAATTATATTAAATATAGTATATTACTTAATAATTGATAATAATATAAGCAATTATTAAAATATTTAACTAATTATGCTTCTTCTTCCTTTCCTTTCGGCTTCTCCCGTTAGGTCGCCACAGCGGATCAACCTCCTTGTTCTCACAAGGGGTGTTAAAATTAATCTTATAATCGATGCATCACGATGCAGATGCGGACGATTCTGCATCGATGCAGTGGCAGGACATAATCGATTATATCATAATGACATTGTTTGGTGATTTTCTGGCGGCGCATAAAAAATTCTAGTTAAAAGTAGTTTCGGTGAAAGACTGTGGGCTGCTCTATTCCGAGTACAGCGGTGCTCCGCAATCCCTATCTCACTGACGCACTAATACGGCGCGGGCAGCCGAGAATGGCGGAGGGGAGTAAATTTCACAGAATAATATAATATTATTGCGCAAGAACCGTATTTTTCCTAAATGTCTTTTTTCCTTCGTATAAAAGCAAATGTCCTCGCCACAAAGTAAATTTTTCCATCGACGAGCAGCTTTTTTTGTTTGAGGAGATTTCTGCCATGGTTTGAAAGGGGCGGGTTTTGGCAGTTTGGGGGCGGGGTTTTGGCAGTTTGGGGGCGGGGTTTTGGCAGTTTGGGGCGGGCTTGGTAGTTTGGGGCGGGGCTGTGGCAGCTTGGGGCGGAGCTAAGTAGTTTGGGGCGGTTGCAGTTTGGGGGGCGGGGTTTTGTAGTTGGGCGGGTTTGAGTTTCTACCAAGTAATCCTATTGTTCATGACCTGGTTTGGTGATTGGACTGCACACTACAGACAGTTTTACAGAAACCAAAGATGACGGAGGAAGAGGAATGATGGCAGGTAGATTAAATCCAGTTATAGTTTATCGAATCTTATAATAATAATTTAATAGTTAGGTTTTACATCGCTTAATAAGCATCTAACCAGTGCCCCTGCCCATTTGTCTGTCCCCAATTCAACATAAACACAGATGCAGTTACAGACGCATGAGGGCACATCATTGATGCTAAAGCAGGCTGCTATAACCCATTTATTGCTAATACCATACACACCCCAAGACTGATGGGCCCAGATTAAACTTTTTGATAGTATTCGCATAATCATCCATTACGCTTCGTGCTTTTGTTGATCCTCTTATGGTATGTATGCCGACATACTATTATATTAGTTGTATCCTCAAACAGCTTGCAGAGATCTAGCCGCACACAGGTAAACTGCCAAAATGGTAACATACCATTGTAACACTTAGTTACAAAGGCCTTGGTTACTTTATCTTTTTCCAAATCTAACGCCTGTGTTTATATAAATTGGGAAAGAATATGAGCTACATCTCACTGCTTGTATTTGTATTTGTTTAGCAATGCATAAAATTGATACGTATCGTGACGTTCAGATATTGAACCTAATTCCAATCATGATGTGATAATTGTAATCGAATCGAATCGTGAGACCAGTGACGATTCACACCTCTAGTTCTCACTAGAGGACTGTATTAACATGAATGAATACTTAAATATAAAAATCCCTAAAATAGTATTTCATTTTTGGAAGATTTTATGGGCAAATCCTACTTGCAGGTTTGTCATAGCAAAATGCTAGCCAACAGAGCGCGTATTATATGAAATTGTATAAGGAGAGATTACCAACTGTCACTAGGGAGAAACATGCACAAAAACATCAAAAACTGAAGAAGCCAATACACAGCAAAATTATAGTCTGTCTGTGTCTTGTGTATTTTGTGTTCCCTGTTTCATTTATGTTTATCCTTTGTCATGACCTTTGTTGTTCTACAGTTTAGATCTTTTTTGAGCTCTAATGTATGTACAGCCGGCAAATTATTTATACATTTAATATTTGCTTTTCTGGGCTAAAGCTACTTATCTTACAATCTTACAAACTATCATAGTATCTTACAATACTACGGTCCTCAATTTGTCTATTAAACCTTAGAGAAAATGTCTTTGAATGTGATCCTTAAAATTCAAGAGTGATCAATTTTATTGCTATTTTATATCATTTAAAATAACCCTAGCATTCATTTATATATGCTTAATATCAATTTTAACAACAAGCTTTTTTTCATGTGCCGAAACTTTCCTAAGCAGTGGGTAAGCTTACACAGTTTCACTTGTGCTCTAGCCAGCATAACCACAAGTGAGAAGTGACAAGCCACTACCACGCTCAACCAGAAAGTGTGAACTGAACGATCAATTCCTTAAACAGAAAGTGACTGCAAAAAACATTATCAGTAGGTTAAAACTAACGACTCGTCTCATTTTGTTGTGATGAGTATGTATGAGGAGCTGCACAGTTACACAGTATAACCGTTGAAGATAAACTGGCAAAAAAACTTATAATCACAATGTGCTTTACACTTTACAGCATAAAATAAACTATTTTTGTGAACAAAACCAGGATGATAATTAAGTAAAGGAAATAGCTAAACAAAAATGACAATGAGAAGATAAATAAAGGATTATATCACCAACAGGTTTATTTGAGTGACATCAACAGTTACAAATATGGCACAAAAAGAGAAAGATCTAGTTAGTTAAATTTATTTATATTATTAGGGAATTATGTGCCCAATTGCAGAATTTATAGAACTTTAGAGTCCATACATATACAGTCCCCATGTTTCAGTTACAGAAGAATGCATTCACCATATAGGATTCAATTAAATAAACATGCTTACTAAATAAATAACCACCAGGCATTGATCTGAACCTGCCAGAAACTGAAACACACTCAACCAATTCTCAACAAACCAACAGGACACCATTTTCTGGGTTAGAGACACAGCGGTAGCCAGACAAAGGATAAAAGCAGGATTTTAATAGGCATTCTGGACAGATGAAGACAATAAGAAACAATAAATAGACTAAACCAACTATATATGTATATAAAGAGTATATATATATATATATATATATATATATATATATATATATATATATATATATATATACACACACACACACTGTATACTGTATATACTGTGCTATGTATATAGCACAGTATATAGCAGAGATGACAAAGTTTATTTTGACTTTATATATATCTTTTTCATTTGTATTCCTTGTTCTATTTTTTACTTTTTTCTACGGGTGCCCAGTCAAGAAAGAGCGGTTCAGGATACATTTCACTGCATATTGCACTTGTATAATTGTGCATGTGACAAATAAAGAATCTTGCATCTTGAATCTTCAACCAATAATCAACCGAACTGGGGTTGGTCTAGTGGTTAGGATCTTTGGCTAAGCGGTTGTGGGTTTGAATCTTAAATCCGGCTCTACCATCATTGGGTCCTTGCTCTCAAGGAATTGAAATTAGAATTAAAAGTCACTCTGGATGAGAGAGTCTGCTAAATAAAAAGGACAGATGAGACCAGACATGCCGGCATCTAGTGGTTGACGCTGGGATTGCAGGGATGATTGTAACGAGAGCAGTTTTTAAAACTTGAACATTCTTTCAATATGAGTTCTATAATACATTGTCTGAAACTAATCTCCTTTTTTCTGAAGTGAAAGGCAATTATGTTGATTAGGATTTGTTCATTATGCACACTTTCAGCCACTTTTGAACATAGAAAATAATTAATAAATGCATGAATTACGACATACATCATCTAATTTATAACATACAGCAAAGATTGTCAATCCAGTCTACATTTGCTCCCCATGAGATCTGGTAGTACTCTTTCAATCAGGAGAGGATGGAAGAGTGGAAAGTCTTATTGAATTAAACCTAAAAAATAATGTTCTTTGAGTATTGAGCATGATGTTAAATTTTACTGACATATTGCCTACTTACTTTTTGTTTTGCACTGTTTTTCACAGTCTCTTGTTTAGTAATTTATACTATATTAGCACTACATATATGTTTACCCCAAGCTTTGCCATTTTGTCTCTCTGCATACGACAACAAATTCACTGTGACTTTAACTTTGACTTGAAATCTCTACTTACAATAAATCGCCTTGGCCTTTACTGAAGCGTCTAAAGGCTGCCCATCTTAAAGAGCTGACTATTTGCCTGTTATCTAGCTGATTACACAGTAGAACGATTTTGCTCAACTTGACTTACAAGAACTTACGACAAGTAGAAATAGAAATAAAATCAGATACAAAATGAAATATTGTCAACAGTTAAATGTAACATTAAATGTGGTGTTACATAGTATTTCCTTTGGAATTTAACATGGAAGAAGAGTTCCCAAATAAATGCTAACAGTTCCACTATACATCCTTTCTTGTGTTTTTCCATTGGAATGGGGAAAATTATAGTCAGAAAAAGACTGTATTTGTAAAAGTGAACAGCACTAAGGTAACTGGTTGCACACATTAGAAGAAAGAAAACAGAACTCTTAGTGGAGCCAAAAAAAAAGTGCAAAAATGCAAAACTGGATTGAAAATCTGTGGTGTACACCAAGCAGAGCGTGACCAAAGTACAGATGAGTAGGTTTTGAAAAAGTTACCACAATCACCCACCCAGAAAGAGTTGTGACATGACATTTAGCAGGTAAGCCGAAAATAAAATTGCTCAGTGGCCAATTGACCATGCCTTCATGTCTTACATGTCTGCCTCTGTAAAAAGAGCACAGGAGATCATGTTAGGTACACAGAGAAATAAGATGGGCATCATTAGATGTACATCAACATGTTTAAGCAAATTGGGTTGGAGAACAAATATTTCTGATAAAACATCTTACCCCATATGAAGTCCTTTTGTATGCCCATGTGAGTAACCCTGCAGAAGTAATTTTCATTCTTTTGTGGATTGAAGTCTACGCTTTTGGTGAGATGGAACTTCCAGCCTTGCTCAAAGGCCAGGTCTGTTTGCTTGGCATCAGTTATCTGGTTTCCATCCTTCAAAAGCTCAATGGTGATGTCGGGAGGGTGGAAGCCGCTCACATGGCAGATCAGAACGTTGTCTTTGCCAAATTCGCCAGGGCTGTGACTGTAGACCTGGACTTTGGGCTCAGCTAAAAACCATGACGAAAGAAAGTCAACCTTGGGGTTTGGCTTAAAGTAACGCAGGTCGATATGACTCCAAATCAATATCATGATTACTTTAACATGCTGCCTCAATTACAATTAACAAACAATAATTTATGTTTTTCCTTTGTTTTTTGCCTCCATATTTCACTGACAATGTAAATACGTTCAACTACTAAAGGTAGAATATTTTTTTCATAATTGAAGAATGCACATTGTTGTGATTTGAAAATAGAATCAGTCACAGATGTAGTGGTAGACTGGAGGGGGCATGTGACAACAGATGCAGTAACATTTTAAGGGCACTGTACATGAAGACAATGGGGAAATGTATTAGCATGTATTATTTTTTGTTAATTAACTAAATTTTAAAAATAGTCTAAATTACTAGTTACTAGTTATCAAAATAACTATTGGTCTGTTCCTTTGAGCCAAAAATGAAACACTTGTGTAATATAATACTTTCTAGCTGAAACACTTTCAATTTCACTTGACCTTAGCTTAAATGTCACAACAATGTACTAAAAGTTCGACTCTCTGCTAATGGCAAAAACAGACAGTTCATCGAAAAATATTTTTAAAATATTTTTCATTGGAAAATATTTTGCTGACATTATATATATACTGAGAGAAAGAGATAGATAGATAGATAAATCCATGACACTAAAGGCTGACATGCTGTAAATATGAATTTCAGATAAGTTTGTAAAATTACTTACACACTTTGGCCAGAGAGCTGGAGCCCAGAGCAACCAAAACTACTAGTGCAAGAAGATTGTTCATATTTCTGTTGAACTCAAATCTGCTTTTAAAACCGAGTACTTCTTCCGTCTCAACAGCACAAAATGAAATCAAAAGTAAAACATATGAGCTCCTCCTCCTCCTCCTCCTCCTTCCACATTCATCCACTGAGAAAACAGAAGTCCCTGTTGCTGTGAGCAGGAGGATGCTGCAAGTTTCCAGAGTGAACACAAACATACGACCATTATCCTGAGCATCATACAGATTACACCCCATCGTGTAACATTTATACATAGCAAATCACAGATCGCATCATTAAACACTACACGTTGGCTACACGTTTTGACAGTATTTCTTGTAACTGTATTTCTTCTCAGTATTTCTTCTCCCTGCGGTGTGTTGGCCGCCCAGGGTTGGTCCCTGTCTTGCGCCCGTAAATTCCCAGGATAGGCTCTGGTCCCCCCGCGACCCCAGTTGGGATTAAGTGGTTCTCATAATGAACGGATGAATAAGTAAATGTATTTCATCTTTAGGCCTGTTAATACATCTGTTAATTAAAACAGACAGCAAGAGATTCTAAAATGTATTTGTATAGACTGTTAAATCAGTAACATCTAAACCCATTGTGAGACAGGGCATCTCGGTTCAATCTGGATTACATTAGCACAACTTAATATTTATTGAGCAAATGATCAAAACTATTTGTTTAATTGGAACTGTTTAAAATATTTGGAATATTTGGAAATGTATAAAATATTTATAATGACTGTTGCTGTTAAGGGCATTGTTAAATTTAATTACCCACTACATAACTAAATATGTGACAAATATTTTTATTGTTACAACGCTTAAAGACAGATACTGTGAAAATATTTAAATAAACATATGTGTTATGTGTTATCTGTGCTAACTGGTTGGTGTACCCATGAATAAAAGAACTGCAAAGTTATTATGTGTTTTTTTAACAAATGATTTTATTGTTAATCAAGTAAACCAAAGAAAACAATCCACGTCTAGAAAAAAAAAGGAAAATGATTTTATATCAAAAATTTTGGAATTGAGAAATGTTCAGTTCAAAACAATTAATTCTGTTGTTCAAGTCAAATATACTGTAAGTGGTTTTGATTCTTACATGTTTAATCCATTGCTGCCACCAACATGCAAAAGTTCAGATTAAATGGGCAAAAACAAATACAAAATCTCCAGTATTCTTGATGCAGTTCTGCTTGATTAACTAAAGCAAATCTGAAAACAAAGAAATAAGTAAATGCTGAGTATTTCAACTCAGATTATTGCCTCATTTTTGTTTACATCAAGTGGGGAATTCTGGGGGATTCACCCTGTTTTGTTATTGTCAGTGTGTATTTGAATAGTAATTTTGGCAAATAGTTATCATTCAAGGAAATCATAGCAGTTATTTACATTTAATATACAACGCAAGTTTTACAAAAATGAAAAAAAAAGTCAAATGTTGTTTTACTGCTCAGAGAAAAAAGTTATCACTTGTAATCTTCTTTTAAACACAGTCAGAAATTTTGCTTCCTAACCCCGCTACGTCCCGCTCTTTAGACTATAATTATCAGCTTTTTCATGATTTACAATGAAAAGAAAAGAGCAGCAAGTAATGGAGACTTGACTTTTCACAACTCAAGCTATCAACAGCATTTATGGCTTCAATGCATTAGAAACGAAACAGAAAGTCATCTAGTGCACATGACGTCCAGCATAATCCTGAGAGCAACACAACCCTGGAAAAGGGGAAAAAACATCAGTTTCTTGTAACGATTACACATTACAGCATTGCATCGGTCTGGCATAAACACGTATACATTTTATTATGGTGCCACATATGTTCCATAAAATAAAATGTCTTACCCTCTGTCACACTCCAGCCCTGCTCACATGTCAGCCTCTGTTGAGAAAAAGACGTGTATACGCTCAGAATCGGATTAAAATCTGAACTAATGCTTCACCGAAAAACATATTTGGGTCAATTTATCAAACTTCATACATTTCTATTGTATGACCAACTTGCATCAAACTGAAATAATAATAATTATAAAGCAACTTGCGTATAAACATTTACATGCTTTAAATTGTTCAAAAAGCAGAGTTTAATGAATTGATTCATTTAAATCATAATAAATCTGAAACCTTAAACAAACTGTCTTCATAAATCTAAATCAATAAGAACATAACTTTTAATAATGTTTAGTAAGAAATGTACATAATAATAGTACTTTAGATAATATTGTTAAACGTAATTCAATTAATTCAATTAAAGTTGAATACTTTTTGATTTAATAAAACTCTCCCGTTCTTTTTTCATATATTTAATTGAGTATAATTTTCTAAATGCTAAAACATGTGTTTTCATTTGACACTTATTAGAATTTATTTGATATACTTTCAATTTTGGGCGTATTATGTTCAACATAACCAAATAGATTTAACGTAAGATGGTCGCAACTCTTCTTTTTAAAATGTGATAACACTGTGAAATAACTCTCACCCCAGTAGTACTGCTGAGGTTTGCTCATGTGTGTGACTTGGCAGGTGTAGCGCTCGCCCTTTTGGGGAGTGAAGTCGACGCTCTTGGTGAGGTGGAACTTCCAGCCCTGCTCGAAGGCCAGGTCGGTCTGCTTGGCACCGGGCATCACCACTCCATCCTTCAGGAGCTCGATGGTGATGTCCGGAGGGTGGAAGCCGCTCACGTGGCAGATCAGCACATTGCTTTTTCCGAATTCTCCAGGGCTGTGGCTGTACACCTGAACTTTAGGTGGAGCTGGAGAAAGAAAGGAGAATGAAATTTGGACGTGTAAGAACGTATAAAAATTGAAAAATTGCTTCTGAAAATTATGAAATATTCAATTTGATTAACAGTGAAATTCTTGGTCATGAGTTCAATGTTTACTTCTCCTAAATGCGTATTAAACAGTACGTTTGAGATAAGGCTCTTTGCTAGACGTTGCTAGATTTCCAAAAGTGTCTGGCTAACAAAAATGTATGTCAGATTTGAAAGAAGCATATACATATACTAACTTACATTCTTTTGCCCATGCACTGGCCTGCAGAATGCAGATGACCCCAAATGTCAACAGCAGCTTCATTTTGGAGAGATTCGGGAGAGCCTGTTTGACTCAATACCGTGTGATTGCTGACTATATTGAAAGTAGTGTGTGTTGCTGTTTTCTTAGCTCATCGTTTTGAGCCCTATAGCCAATCACATACAGCATACGCTTGTTGCTAGGTAGAATAATCTCAAATAGGTTGCATTCATGATGACGGTGAAGTAAAGAGGCAGGACTTTTGGAAATACCCGAAAACTCCACAACCATAAACCCTCCAATCTGTTTTTGGTTTCTCTTTGGCACAAAGAACAGGCGAGAAACAAAGAAGATCAAACGAGGAAAGTCGTAAATATAATATTCAAATGATTAAAAAGAGATTTAAATGATGTTTTGAGTCTCTCATAACAAAAAATGGAAAGAAAAACTTTTACTAAAATAGGAACTATCAAATTAAACTTCATATTTAGTAAAATCATTTACATGCAAGGTCACTCTGTTACATAAACAATTATTACTGATCAAGAACCAAAAGAACTCTTGCTCACCGACAAACTACCTACACAATTATGTGTCTGGAGTTTAATAAAAAAGCAGCTGAAGCCACACCAAACAATATCATTAATAGGTTGGAAATCAGGACGTGATTCAAATAGGCCTTAATCTTTTTTTAATCAAGTAATTTATGTTCACTAAATAATTAAAACTAAATAATATATAGAGGTTAAGCTGTTTTGGTTCAAGTGCTATGATTCATGGATATTTTGTTATTATATGTAATATTCATGGGCACATTGGTTAGCGCTGCTGTGAGAAGGTCCTGGGCTCGATTTCTGGGTCTCTGGTTTCTTCCCACAGTCCAAAAACCTAAAGTACATGATTTTACACTGTGGGAGGAAACTGGAGCACCTGGAGAAAACCCGGGGATCGAACACAGGAGCTTCCCACCGTGTGGCCACCATACCACCAACTCATTCAATTAAATGTTAATAAATCTGCCATCATAAATGATCTGTCTGCATAAATCTAAATATATTAAAATATAGTCTCACAAATGACACTGCTGAGACACACAAACAACAAACAGGCTTGATGGCCTAAAAGCAATAACTGAAAACTTTCTTCTTTCAAAATACATGAAACAGCACACCAACAGGGGTTAGCACAATGGTGGACCAACAGACACAAAAGGGACAGACGTGCCTAAACAGTGACGGATTTAACAATTTTAGGGCCCCAAGCGAATAAAGGCAAACACAAAAACAAAACCAAGAAGGGCCATCCCTATACGGCACCTGTCAAAATAGTGAGGGTTGTTAGTACATCAGCCCATTTATGATGAATAACTGACCTGCCCCTGTAGAAATTTTTACTTTTTTTTTTTAGCTTTATCTACTATAAAAGTGCTGAAACGGTAAATATAACTACTAGAAATAGTAAGAACAGTGTCTGTTTTATTGGCTTGGAGAGTTGTTATTACGCAGAGATATTCTATGGCTTAGTACTGTGAAGAAAAATAAGGTTAGTGCAGGTGGAAACACTTGGAATCCATATGGATACAGAATAAAATTATTTGATAACAAATGATGAATTTTTCTGTATTTATTTTTTCCTATTGGTTACTCTCTAACATTATAAAATGGAGAAAAATCAATTGAAAATGAAGAAAATTGGGTAATTGTGAGCCAATTTGGACTCATATGGGCCACTACCTTTGGGGCAGTTGGTGGCATAACGGTAGGGTGTTCACCCTGTGATCAGAAGGTCGCAGGTTCGAATCCAGGCCCAGTAAAGTAACCACTGAGGTACTCATGAACAAGGTACCGTCCCCAAGCACTGCTCCCCAGGTGCTTGTAAGCTGCTCGCTGCTCCTTCACAGATGGGTTTAAAGCAGAGGTCACATTTCGTTGTGATGTGCTGTGCTGTGGTATGTTCACAATGACAAATAATCACTCACTTTTATTTTGAACTACATTTTTGAGAGTGATGAGAGTCGCCAGCGCTAACGCATGTGTTTACATCACGAATGATGTAATTAATATGTTTTTACGCAATTGCTTCCGTTTTTGTGCACAGAATTACTCACAAATAATTTCACATACAGAGGAATAAATGTAATTTCCGTTAAGGTGACGGTAGGTGTATGGTTTCTGTAAGTTAAAGGGATTCTGAAGTATTAAAAAATTAATAATGAACAACACAAACGAGTGCTTCAGTCTCAAAAAGTTGAACATGGTTTTGAAGTGTTCATAATGGGTGAGGGCTGATTTGTGGCCCCACTACAGTTTCGGAGCCCCAGGCCATTGCCTAGGATTGGCTAATTACAGAACCACCGCTGTGCCTAAATAGGGGACTAACCAAACCAAAATACCTGCTAACAATTAGGTAACCCCCAAAATACTAAATGCTAATCCAATAGATTAGCAGAACTGGGCTACCTGGAGGTGGGAACTAAACAGGAACGAATGAAACGAACAGATCAGGTTTAACTGGGAACAGTTAACTAAACATGAGCAGGTGTGACATATTCAACTAACTAAGGGAGCCAGGCAGGACACACAGGGGCAGGACAGAGGGAACGGATTGACCTATCAAGCAAGACAGACACCAGACAGGACAGAGGGGACAGGACAGCTGGGGTAAAGTCCAAGGGGAGCCGTGACACATAGTATTAACAAATGAAAAATAATTAAACATAAAAGAAAAAAATTAAAACATTCTGTGCATTTGTAAGGTTTTCTTTTTTACATTTAATTGATCTTTAGTGTATATTAATAAATGCAATACAAATAATTGATGTAGATTAATGATTACTTTTTTATATTTAAAATCATTCTCATTTTTCATATATTAAATTTTAAAAATGTGAAAACACTAAAACATGTATTTCTGTGTAAGATTTGTTAAAACTTTTTATATCCAGTTAATCATATTTAAGCATATTTTCCTCAACGTAATCAAATAATTTATTTAAAACTCAATCTGGTTTAGAGTTAGAGTTAAGTTTTTGTTACACTGTAAATATACAACCAAACATAACAGCTATTATTCTGTCTTATCATACCTGGAGCTGAAAGACTTTTTCCTGGAGTTATGGCATACCAAAAGTGGAGGAGGCCCGAGGAGGCGTGTTAAATGCGGCTTGGCTCCAAGACTCGTTCCTCTGCCACAAACATTCCACCTTTACCCCAGTCGCCATGGATACCCTGAACAATATTGTGGCATCGTACTACGGGGAGGGCTTGTAATTTTTTATAGTGTTTGTATGGACCTATAAAGCTTCTACATATAGACTACCCCTACCCCATTCTTCACGGTATAGGACACGTAAACGAAAAGGGTTACGTATTTTATATGTCTTGATACAGTTCATAACCAAAACAGATGTACCTGATGGGAAATAATCCACTGCTGATGTATTGCCACCAAGAACGTTACTGGGGTGTAAAATGTATTACAGTTTGACAAACACATTTCTCTATATTTTTCCATATGACGAATAATTCCTAGTTACAGGTCTCAAAAGCCAGGAAGTGCAACTTTTTGCTGGGGTCATGTGATAAAACAGTTTATAAAGGCAGTAAAATGGTGAATTCCACTGACATCACACCCACAGGAATGTGTGTTGTGTGTTTTTGTGTTGAGTCTTTCCACATGATGGCAGCATTGCGCCAGCACTAAAGTTTTCTCTCACATTTGCACAGGGTTTGTAAGATGAAATTCTTTGGAGTACATTTTGGCCCCAATAAAATATTTGTGGTTTGAAATTACAGTATACCTTCAGAATAATATATAAAAACAAGGGCCTTTGTCTAAAAAAAACATTTTTTCCGCTGGTAGCGCCTATTTTTAATACAAATCCTATGAGCTTCAGCGTTCAGAGCACTAAGCGCCTTCTGTGGAAAAAACGCAGGTGGAGACTTTTTTGTCGCAGCGCTCAGAGCGCTTCAAGTTCAAATCCGTTCAACTTTTCGAACAGCGCTGCGCTCATCAATGTCACTTGTCTCTTGCTAGCCTATCAAAATCGAGAACGGGGCGGGGCATGCACTACAAATGGCAGCGTGTCTGCAGCAGTTGGAGAAGCTTTCATGCACCCGATCTCGCCTCGAAGACATGTGAGAATCTATTTCAAACACCACCACTAATGCTAAGATGCGATTTCTCTCCATCTTGTCGGCTAAACTAGCGATCTTAAAGAAACACGTTGAAATAGGAACTAACGCAGAAGTACCCAAGGGCGCTTTACGTAACTTTTGCAACAAGCGCTGAGAGAAAGTGCAGAGAAAGCGCCCTGGAAGTGAGGTTATGAGCGCTCTCCGTGGAAAAAAATGTATTTGGTGGGCACAGGCCCTAAATGTTAATCTCTAATAACTATAAGTTATTACATACTAAAATTTCCTAATGCTGCCGTAGGTTTTTTTAAAACTCAGAATTCAAAACGTCCACAGAAAACCTGGTAGACGTCTTTGTTTACGTGCAAAATTGTATTCTCAGTTACAACATTCCAGTTACTACCACAACAATAACATGCAGCTCTGCTCACACCCACATTGCAAAACATAACCCGCTTTGTGCACACTTTTCCAGCTTAGCCCGAGACCGAGTTGTAATGGAATATGGAATATTCGGAATGTAATGGTACGTTATTTTGCACGTTCGTACTTCAATGAAACGGAACAAAAAGAGAATTCTCAGCAGGCTGGTGACACTCAAGAGAGGAAGACAGAGCGAATGACCTGTTGTTTCGCACCTGTTTCACTTTTCATGTCTATATCTACAGTAGGCCGCAAATCTTCAGGCCGACGGGGGCCTACACATGCCGTAACGTTCCTCCCTATAAAGACTTCTGCTGAGACCATAACAAACGGCTTCAAAGTCCGGAGGAGCAAGTCGTTCCCCACAAGCACCCGAGGTCAGCGTCAGCGTTTGACCCCGGCACGGAAAAGGCCACCAACAGTATATTAAGCACTTAACAGCAAACAAGTAGACTTTTACAGAACAGCTGGAACACTGTTGCTCTTTTCTACAATCCCAGCCAAGGAGATCTGCAGCCCTATAGGGTATGGAAAAAAATTCATATTGCTTGCAGACAGACGAAGAAAAAGCTATTACATGTGGTATTGTTGCAGTTAGGTGTGGACTGTGTTCAAACATTTGTCGTGAAACTCTAGAGGCATCCGACCACACGGCTGCTCAGGGAGGGAGAGAGGGAGGGAGGTGAGCGAGAGGCAGCTCCTCCAGTGCATAGTGGGGATGGAGGGAGGGAAGGAGGGAGGTTTTTTGGAGGGAGGCTCCAGCCGTGCGGTCTGCTCTGTTCGCCAAGTCTGTGCTTCGTTAAAATGAGGTCATTTACAAAACAAGGGAGGGAAAAAAGGAGCGGGGAGAGGTTGAGGTGGGGGGCGGCAAAATGAAACCAAAATGAGTCACAGAGAGTGTGATCCAGAAACGAGAGTAGGGAAGAGAGGGAGAGAGGCAGAGAGAGGGAAGGAGAGGAAATCGTTCCTCGATGACTGTGCGAGCGGCGCGGAGACCACAGCCGGTGACGGGGGGGTGAGTCAGGAGCGGCCATGTGACTCAGGGCCAGTGTGTTCCACAACACACGGGCCAGACCGACACACCCTCGTACAAAAGCAATGGTCAACACACACACATACAGTAATGGTTAAAACTCTGCATGGCATGCAAGCATGTAACCAAGATTATTTTTATAGAACATTTCATATTCCAGGTCATTCAAAGTGCTTTACAAAAAAATGCATCAACATTAAACGATAATGTACAGTAAAAGTGCGGCTTATCATTACAAATACATGCCATATAAATAAGAATGAATGATACAATGACCATTTGACCTTTTCAATTGAATTTCTAGATTAATAAAAGCTATTATGTTGTCCACTTTTCTCACACATGGGTTTGGGTATGGTTTAAGTTTAGTGTTCAGTTTTGGATCAGGCTTTCCCTGTTCGGTTAGGATTAGAGGTTAGTAAACCTTGTTGCCCAGAACAGCTGACTCCTGTAAACAATCATCAAAATCTTAAAACCTGCTCTAATGACAGGTGACTTGTTGTCCTGGTGTTAATTAAATTTGTCATTTATCATACAATCACTGGTTTATTATGATGCCATTTATTATTTTGTGTTTTTAAAAAAGATTCAGCATTTTGTTATAGCAGCCTCATGGTCTTTTCTGGAGAGAGATTAATAACTCATTAAAGTAATCCAATCTGATAACAATATTTTGTCTTGTTTTATCTCTGATGTATATTTTATGGTGATAAATGGATGATTCTGCTTCAACTGGCTGCTCTGACTTTTTTTTTTTAGCCAAAAACGCTCAGACCTGTGGTTCATGCAGGTCAGTTTTCCAAAAGTGGTCCAGTGCGATGATTGGCATCAAAGATTCATAAAGTCGTACATTGTAAAGGTGGTTTTTATGGATGAGCATGAATTACGTTAAAAAACCCCGTTGAAATCCGGCTGTCTTTTTAGCGTGGACTCATGCAATGTAATCAGACATAGCTAAGCATGAATCATAATCATGTCATAAATAGTCTAATTCATAAACATTTCTTTGACTTCCAGCCAGTGGGAAGTGGTATTGGATTGGGGAATTTGTTCTGGTACACACACACACACACACACACACAGACACACACGCAGTGTTCATTCAGCTTTGGTGAGACGTCTCTTAGTCACACTGCCGTCCTGCTTTCTGTCTCATTCATGTCAGCTGTGTACAGTCTGCAGTTCCACACACAAACACACACACCTCCCTCTGATTCAGCTGCTCACACTCACACACCCACTGCCTGCAAAAAGACACCCCCTCACACTAGTGGTGGAAAGTGTCCTGAACAGTTGGACTTCAGCACAAGTACTGTGACAGATCTCAAATAAAAATGATCTTCTCAAAAACTAGTCGGAATACTAGATACTTGTTAACTGTGGAAATGTGGTAAATAAATATTCTGTATTATTTTAGTACTTCAATATTTATTTATTTGCAGTTTTGGGGAAGTTGCTTTACCTTATACATGATAGATTACTAGTTATGTATAGATTACATTATAGATTACTAGAGATTTATAGATTACAAGTTAGATTACTAGTTATTTATAGATTACATTATAGATTACTAGTTATTTATGGAATACTGGTTATTTATAGAATACTAGTTAGACTACTGTTATTTATTGATCACTAGTTAGATTACTAACTATTTATAGACTACTAGTTAGATTACTATGTATTTATAGAATACTAGGTATTTATTGATTACTAGTTAGATTACCAGTTGTTTATAGAATATTAGGTATTTATGGATTACTGGTTAGATTACTAGTTATTTATAGAATACTAGGTATTTATAGATTACTAGTTAGATCACTAGTTATTTATAGATTACTAGTTATATTACTAGTTATTTCAAAGTAATTCATTACATTACAATATTACTGTCTCTGAATTTTAATGTGTTACAGGACGACCACGTTTCTTTTGAGTTATTTCCACTTTGTGTAAGTGTATGACTTAGTGTTCTAAAATGCTAAAATATTCTACATCACGTGGAGGTGTGGTGTAACATGATGGCATACAGTCTGTAGGAAATAACTTTTTCAACACAGCTTTTTTTTGGCTTGTAAAGTCAAGCTTTAAGATGGTCTCATTAAAATGATGTGGCTACTGTGAGGACTAACAATCATATATCAAAACTGGCTACAGAAATGCTGGTCAAACTTCTAAATATTACTTAAAATTGTAGGTATACTCAGCAAGTAGGCTCATTGGTCTGGGGATATAATTCTCGCTCTGGGTTGAGGTTCCAGGTTCAAATCCCTTACGAGCTCTTGTGTTAACTGACGCTCAGCGCAGTTGTCAGTGTAACGGTTAAGAAGTTGGCCCTGTGATCATAAGGTTCTCAGTTAAAGTTCCGAACCAGTAAAGATACCACTGAGGTACTCTTGAGCAAGGTATTGTCCCCAAGCACTGCCCATGTCAGCTGGCCACTGCGCCTCCACAGATGGGTCAAATGCCGTTGTGGTGCACTGTGCTGTGTTTATAATGTCAAATAATACTTAATGAAATGTGAATTTGAAAGTAGTGAAGTAGATTACTGACAAAAATTTGAACTTAAGTAGAAGTGAAATTACAGACTTAAATATTTGCTCATGAAACTACAGGTACTCAAAAAATTCAGTTGTAATTCATTACTTCCACCCCTGCCTCACACCCACACACGCCGTCTACACAGATCCTCAACCATGTTCATTCAAAACACACTCATATAAATACACAACACACCCACAGCTCTCTGGGCCGTGCAACACCCTTGTGGACAGCTGCCCACACTGGAAGCCTCAGTCCAGGCGGCCCGTGACCCATCATCGGAGGAAACCGGACACACTCCAGTCCCGCCCTGTGGCCACGGGTACATGCGGTCTGCCGCCTTTCATGTGTCTTGTGACTCATTTCCACAACCAGGCTCTGAAACAAAAGCAGAGCATCGGGTAACGGAAAACCGTACGGCTCCAATAGCAGCCACTGGCCACCACGCTACTGTTCGCACCGCATACCTGCTGGTGACTCAGCTACTCTCGAAAAGGGATGGGGCTCATTCAGAAACATTTTCTTCATTTTTTAAAGAGAGTTAAAATATTTAATTGGTTAGTTAAAATTCAAGTAAACCGAATAAGCAAATGATTTGCTCTGTGCTCTTCACCATTTGTAGATTATGTTATAACCTGAGAACAAATCTCAAATAAGAAAACATTGCTCAGGATCTTCATGAAAACTGAGAGTTTTAAGAACAAATATCTTAGGAACGGCTGGTGAAATAGACCTTCATTCATTTATTGAGATTTTCATTTGATAAACACGCAGACACTTTGTGTCTTACGCTGCTAGTCATCTAATGAACTATTTATTACTTACGTGATTCAGCTGCAGAATGGCTTCTGACTGCAAAGTTTAAAGGGTTAGGTGGATGTGCGGATATGTGCAAGACAAAATATCTGCTTTTATCCTTTTTTTCATTATATCCTTTTTTTATTCAGTCTCCTTGATCAGGTGACTGGTTGCCAGACTTCCTTTTTCCTGTCCAACATAAGGATGCATGCAGAGAGAAAGAGAGAGAGAGAGAGAGAGAGAGTCGAAAGGAAGGAAGATCTATTGGTCATTTTCTTCTGAAAGATGTGAGGAAATGGATGAGCAAAGGGAAAGACAGAGAAAGAGAGAGGACACAGATGGGGAATGAAAGGGAGAGAAAGAAAGAGAGAGAGAGAGAGAGAGAGGGAGAGAGAATGACACAAAGACAGACATAAAGAAGATCCATCTGCTATTTTATTATGGATGAGAAAAGAGACAGACAGAGGAGCAAAGAAGACACCGACAGAAAGACAGACAGAGAGAAAGAGGAAGGAAGAGCTGATGGTCGTTTTATTTTGAAAGATGTGAGGAAACAGATGATAATAGAGTGACATCCTCTGGTGAACAGCAGAGCCATCCGTCTGTTTCAGCGTTTTTTAAAAAAAGCAAGTGTTTGCACAGCACCCTGCTTTGATTCTCAGGCTGGTAAGGAGAACTACTACCGCAAATCGTAAATGATGAGATGAGTTGAGCAGGTCAATGAAGATCTACAGACGTTTGCATCCTGTTCTATATTGTGAATTCATCTTTCAGTTACTATTTTTGTAGAGCACCCTCTAAGTGTCCATGCGTGCGTATGTGTGTGATTGCATGCTGTGACCCTGCCAAGAGCCGAAAGACTGGCCTTAACCTCCTCCTGTCTCCTGACATGGGTTAAGGCAAGAACAAGCTCTGGCCTTCTTCACAATCAAACACCCCCATGGGTCATTCCAAAACGCTTGTCTGCAGGAAGCACCCAGACACATAGCGGCTTCGGAAGGGTCGTGACCTCCACGCTCTCCCCCAAGTACCCCCATCTCCCAGACACTCAGCAGAGGCAGGGAGGCAAAGATCAACGACCCATCAAACAGCCACTACAAAGCTCCAATCTTCATTAGACTAAAGACATGGGAAATGCACTTTCACACTCTTCTCTAAAAGATCTCTGACATTGCCACAGCGAGGGCCCCCCGAGACTGACCGAAGACACTTTCCCCTGCTGGAAAGAACCGGAATCAATAAAACATTTGGGGGAATTTCATCCTAAGTGTGTAGTCTTTTTCTCAGAGCAGATTCCACTGAACCAGAAACAGCATATCTGATGCTTCTTTTCCATTTGATGTCGAGTTCAAGTTGCTTTTGCATACTAAATATTGCATATATAGTTTCTACTAACAGGGGCAGAATACAAGATTTCAAGATATAAATATAACAAGAATATTAAGTAATCAATAATTATATAATATTTTGCATTATGTAATATTCAGCATTCATTATCCGAACTACTTAATGCCAACCGGGGTCACAGGGGAACCGGAGCCTACCCCGGGAGCTTACGGGCACAATGCAGGGACTAACCCCGGGTAGGTGCCAACATACCGCAGGGCAAACACACTCACACAGTCACACTCTCACCCACACCTTATGGGGACAATTTGGATTCACCAAGTAACCTATAGTGCATGCTTTTGGACTGTGGGAGGAAACCGGAGCACCCGGAGAAAACCCACACGAACACGGGGGGAGCATGCAAACTCCACACGGAAAGGCCCTATGGCCGTCCCTGGGGTTTAAACCCTGGATCTTCTCGCTGTGAGGCAGCAGCGCTAACCACTGCCCCACCGTGCCACCTCCTTGTTGATAGTCATTGGAAGTAAAATCACACAATCTGGTCCCAGGATCTCTCACAACTGCCAACAGGTCACAAAATTTGGCTAACAACTCATTAAAAGCACACTGTGTACCATCTTGAAAATGCTGTGCTCATGTCAACGCTGTAACATTATCAAACTGCCATACATAAGCATATCCTAGCACTTGCAAACAGGGCAATCTGAGCTAAAATAGCTTGCATTTGGAAGTGTAAGACCAAGGTCATGCACGTGAGAGACAGAGTTGATTGCAGACTGTGTTTGGTCGTGCTACTCATTGTCTTTTTCTGTCCTCCCTCAGAAAGATACAGAACTCAGACTTCCTGAGTGTCCAGAAAGGGATATTGAGGTTAAATATTTACTCAAGAGGCTGGGAAGTGGCTGTAGAGGGGTGTGTGCATGTGTGTGCATATGTGGAGGAGGTTGTATCCTATTTTTACACCACCAACTACAGCTTCATGTTTATAATGTAGCGAGGACCCTGTTCATTGTTACCGTCCATATCGCTGTTTGTCAGTGAAGTGGGGGGGGGAGTAGGTTGATGTCCCACACAGGTCGGCTGCTATGAACTTACTCTTCAATGCTGCAAAACAAAGCAACACAGAAGTTGTAAAACAGAACGAATGTGTGTTTGTCCAGTTCAGAAATGTCCATGTCAAATCTAGTTTTTAAGGAGCCAGTCCATGTCCATGTCCATTGTTATGTCTAAGAAATTCAAAGCACTTTAAATAGGCTAATGCGATGTAATATGAGACACACAACACACTGTTCTTTTTGTAAGTTTATAGCTGTATTGTACAACAATTTTTAATGTTTCTATCTGCTGTGAATTGTACTCAAATCATGGTGAAAGACTGAGCGAAAGACTTTTTTTTAACAAAAATAAATAAGAAAATAATCCAACTATATCACTGCTTGGTCTCCATATCCTAAAACATTAGATATATTGTGTCCACAGACGTTAAAGTGGAATTTGTCTTTTACCTTACAAAGTGTCAGACTGAACACTCCAGGTGTGTTTTGGAGCGCTTTCGAAAATAACTTCGTACTCATAAGCCTGTTACATCTGGTTACCATGACTTTTACATCAGGTTGCTTCATAAACAATGACGAATAGAGGGTGCTTCGTATGGACAGACAGTGGGGCCAAGTTACTTTAAATGTTAGCAGGTGCAAACAAGAACAAATAGCTTAAATAAGGGAGATGAGAATCTCTGCTCAGACAGTATCTATCTTCAGTTTTTAACGTTAATAACGTTAACGTTTAATGTCGCACACCTGACGTCAACGTATTTCCTGTAGCACACTTACGACACTATGAACCTAAAACTCTGTTTTCGCCATCCACACGTAGTCGTGGATCGCATAAAAATTACCTGGCTAGTCGGTTCAGCCTCTTTTATTTTCACACTGCATACCTTGTACATTGTTCTTTTGTTAGCGCTTAGAAGGAAGACATCATAGTCAAACGCACACACATCCCGCAGTTGTAGCTGTTTTTCCACCATGATAACTCTGTTCTTGTATGTTTGTGAGCTATGTATGATAACAAGGAAATACTTAAAGCTCGTCATACTTTTCTATTAACTATGTGCACAAACTTAAACAAATCAAACTAAAAAAAAAGACTCCCAAACCTCAATGTTTTGAGAGTGAGTTTGAAGTCAAGTCTCAAGTCACTGAGTGTGCGACTTAAGTGTGAGACGAGTCCAACCGCAAACTCAAGTCCCAGTCTTTGGTCCAGTTGAGTCCAGAGTCGACTTACAGACTGATATCGGTGCGACTGAACATCAAGACGTGCACCACTTCCTGCGATTAAGGTTTTGAGTAGATGGAATTGATAAATTGAAGTAAATGCTAATGGTGGTGGTGTTATGGTTAAGATTATGAGGGTTCAAATCCTATCTCCAGCACTGCCATCACTGAGTCCGGGAGCAAGACCCTTTAACCCCAAGTTACTCCAAGGATACTGTCCCTGAAATTAGGAACTGGAAGTTGCTCTAGATAGGAGTGTCTGCTAAACGCCGCAGATGTATAAATATAAATAAAGTCTCTTTATGGTGTGATAGATTAAAGACACTGGGACTTACGGTGCAGGGTTTAATGTGGTCTTTGTGCTAAAGGACTGGGTTCCTGGGGGTGGTGGTAGTGGTGTCTATGGCAGCATATACAGCGAGGCAGGGGTAGGGGTATGTATATGTGTGTGTGTGTGTGTGTGTCGCTGAATCTGAGCCAGAACTCAACAGCAGCTGTACACAGAGACACAGAGCAGGAAGTGTGTTTTATTTGCTCAGCGAAGAGGACGGACATCCTTTAGAGTGGAAGATACAGGAAATGGCCAATTAAGTATATGTGCAGCTCACCTCACTCACACACACTCACACACACACACACACACACTCATAACTCCTAAATAACTCCTACATAAGATACATTCTGACGGTCAATGAATATTCAACTAGTTAGACTGATATTCTAGGGAAATATACCACCTGAAACATCTTGAAGACAGCATGGTGTGTCTGATGTGTTTTACAGAAGTCAGGCTCATAAGTTCTGCTTATGAAATTGGTGAAGTATAATCTTACTGAAGTGCAGGGAAAACTTGATGCAGTACGAATGGGAGCTATAAACACTGCACAAATGTGAGAGGGAATGTGGTAATTTGGGTTTAAAAAATAATGTTTTGTGGATAGGTTTGTGGAATAACCACCTCAAAACATGGTCACAGCACCAGTAAATTCCCCCCTCCACACAGACGGCAAGCTTTCTCCCACCTTCTCCTTTCTTCTCTCACTCTCTTACTTTGTCTCCTCTTTCTTTCGAGATTTCCTCCTTTCTCCTCATGGCTCAGTCGGGAGGAATTAGAGAGCGGCTGTGTGATGTGTGCTGCCACTAACAACGGAGCCCAGAAGGGGCGGGCCGGGCACGTTCTTTGGGTGGTGGAGGGAAAGAGAGTTTGGGGGTCGGAATGAGTGACGGATCTTGTCATTGTGCCGGGAATGCCGCGGCTTTGAAGTGGGGGCCGCCGTTCCATTCAGAGGGGCCACAGCAGTGCAAAGGTCAGGGGCTCCAGGGTGGGCCACATCTCCCCAGCGGGACTGTCAGAGAGAGGGAGGTAGAGAGATGTTTCTGAAATGTAATGGGGAAAGAAAGAAGTGGAACAGCAGAAGTCGGGGGAGAGTGATGGAACATGTTGTCCTCTAAATGATATCAAGCCACAAAATTATGAAGGTTCAGTTATTGAAAATTTCAATCATCATCATGTCTAACACACATTATGATTCAGTGCCATATAATTTTGAAGTATCACAAGAAGTATTTCAAACAATATTTAATATTTATTCTGATACTGAACAAATATTACAAAAATAAATGTTCTTTAGGCACAGTGTCAGTGGCTTGCGCTGCCGCCTCACAGCGAGAAGGTGCTAGGGTTCGATCCCTGGGTCGGCCAAAGGGTCTTTCTGTGTGGAGTTTACATGCTCTCACCATGTTCGCATGGGTTTTCTCCAGATGCCCTGGTTTCCGCCCACAGCCCAAAAGCATGCAATGTTGGTTAATTGGCAACTCTAAATTGGCTCCATAAGGTGTGATTGTGATTGTGTGTGAGTGTGTGTGCCCTGGGGTGTGTTGGCACCTGCCCAGGGTTGGTCCTCGCCTCACGCCTGTAGTTCCCGGGATAGGCCCTGGTGCCTCCGCAACCTCAGTTGGGATTAAGCAGTTCTGATAATGAATGAATTAATTAATTAATAAATGTTCTTTAGTAAAATGAATTTTGGCTTTGAAAATAAATGCACCCAAATGTTCTGTGCCTGTGTACATACATTGATGACTATAAATATATAAAGTTGCAGCGCTGAAAATAAGCAAAAACCAGAAATCTGCACAGGTTAAAACAGAAGTGAAGGAGGCCCCTTTTGGACTAGGAGATCTACTGGCCTGCCTTGGAATGATGACCTAATGAAATGAACACTTGATTTAAAGACAAGAAGTCGACTGTCACGTAACCAAACCTGGGAAGTTCTTCAAATACGGGTCAGTCATTTCCTTCAAGCAAATCAAACAGTCAAAGGCACAAAGAGGGCACGGCCTACGGGTTGTGGTTCTTTTGATGTGCATGGTACACATGGTTGATCATTCGTTCCACTTTGGACTATGAGTGGGAATCATTGAAATTGAGACAATTATAATTGGCGAACCGTCTCACACATATTCTTTTTGGGGTTGGAATACATGTTATTGGAGAGTCAAAAAGTCAAAGTAAACGGTCATCTCAGCTAAATACAAGTATATAGAGATGAGACGACGTGGCTCCAGTTTTCACAGAGTATACACAGCAAAATGGCTCATAGAATATGCATACAGTATATAAATAGACTATAAAATAAAAACTCTAGAGATAAGAAAAGAAAGTGTGCAATTTAGTTAAATGCAGTGTTCAATGTCAAGTCAAGTGGAGAGAAAATCTACAATTACAGTCCTGAACTTGTATTTTGCATTGTATGTGCATAAGATCTGTGGCAGTTCAATATGAAAATTTTATACAATTTTTTAATTAATAACCGTAGCTATAGAAAGTCTAAGCTAGAATAAGAAAATGGATATTTGCAATAATAATATGTGCAATACTCTTTATATTTGCACTAAAATGCTGAAAAAACAACAAAGATGTTTTTAAAATATTTATATTAAAAATGGTTCTACTTTAAGATCCTTCACATGGATCAATGTTTCTCAGGCTTAATCAAATATTGTTTGAGTAAACTGAAGTCAATTTAATGTAATGTAACCTCTCTCAAGCAATCACATGCTGTACAGATGTAATATGGCATGCTTCTTAGTGTAGCAACACTACAAATTTTACTTAAATCATTTATAATTTATCAGTCGCTAGTGCTCACAATGCTTATTTCTGCTGGTGTTTAATGACTCATTCTAAAGCAAGATCCACAGCTTGTTTATAAGTCGAAACTGGTTACTCTGAAAGACATAATTTACATAGAGGTTTAAGTAATTATCATTAATTATTACTATTTCTACAAGTTTACTGCTAAATGTGTAGATGACAGAGTCTGATCACTAACAAGTGTCCTTGTGAAGAAAAAAAACATCATAGACAACAGTAGTTAAAAGCACCCATTTTTATTGTGCTGAATAAGGCGGTGAATATCTATGAAGAGAACTTTTTATTTAAATTTTAAACAAGCAAGCAATTTGTAGTGTAATCATAGACAGCAATACTAGGTGAAACAGAGAAAGCCATAAATGTTAGAAAACATCTGAAGTTATATATGAGGTGGTGGAGGTCAGGAAAGCAGCATAAAGTGGCCATTCCTGACCTCCCCTCCCACAGTTAATGAAACTACATAACATTGCATAAGAAGAAAAAATGCTTTTAAACAATTCATATGTCCAGTCCAAATGTGACTGCGGCAGAGAGGAACGGTATTATAAAATGCATCTCCCACAAAAATAAATGTGTACCTATATATATATATATATATTATATATATATATACACATATACATATATATATATATATATACATATATATATATATATATATATATATATATATATATATATATATATATATTATATATATAGTTCTCCCTGACCTCAGCCACCTCAATTTAAGCAGATATTAAGTTTGAATAATGAGGTAAAAATGAGGCCCTCTTGGAGGTAGTAATGTGTATTCGATTGTACTAGAACATATTATGAAGATGCAAATCAACTTCATAAAGACACACAGCTGAAACGATATGAACAGTGGCCCCAGTGGATACACATTCAAACCAACGAATGAAGTCAAGAAAGTATTTTGACATTACATCATCACTACACAATAAGCGCATCACTGTGACCGTGCATTTTATTGGCTTTCCTAAAAAGGCACCATACTTCCAGTCAACAAATGGGTCTGTTATGGCTGTGTGAAGCTGAAACAAGCTAAAGGCAAACGGCCACGAACAAACTAACGAATGAACGAACAAACATCCTGAACAACATAGTGTCTTGATGCAGAGGGCGGATTTATGGATCATGCAAAGAAAATACAAACTGTATGGTTTTTGATAAACTCAGGTAAAGACTGTAGAAATAATAGCTGGATGATTGCTTAGAACAGAAGGATCACACCACCCAAAAATGCTAACATCGCCGTCAAAATGATAACACAGACTTTTGGGGTAAACTTGAAATTTCATTGACTTGTACTTTTGGGTGAAATGTCCATTTAACATTTTATCAGGTTGAATAAAATCTTTATAAATTAGCCAAACGTATAATAAGCGTAAATCAGCCTACTGATATGAAGATGCGTTCAATAAGGAACTGGTCCAGTTCCAAATCAGGTGGAGCTACTGAACGGTGTTCTTTCAGGCCAGTTAGACTAGTTTGCCTATAGCAGTAAGCAGACAAACAGACCCTTTTTCCCAATCGAACAATGCCCAAACCAATCAGTGCTGTGTCAGAGTTATGAGCATCAGTTTCACTAGAAGTATGTTCCCTGTTCCAAGGTTAGATCAGCAGTGGATGTTTCTCTAGGTGGAAGTTGCCCGTCTTACAGTTCATGGTCTCCATGTGACAAATAAGCGTCGGTGATGAAGGCCAACTTCCACCGACACAGGTAATGCCCTGCATGAAGCTACATTCACATAGTCTTTACCTGCTACTCTGTTGAGTTTGACCAGGAAGCTGTGCTTATCTAAAGCACGGCCCCCTACAAATATGCCATTCCAGAGATGACATTGACTTTTTAAATGTTTGAAGCTATAAAATGTAGATTTTTTTCTCTGTTCCCAATAGTGTAAAACTTGCAAATGTAGCTTTATTTTGAGCTGCCAAAGGGGAACGTTCAGCAAGTTGTCTACTTTCTTGCAGGTAAGTGGGGATGTGAATTTATTCCTGCTGCTGAACGGTGCCCGAGATCCCATTAGGTAGCATTACAGTGTTCACGCTAGCTTTCATGTTGGTTTGCAACTGTCACCCGGAGAGGGGAAATCGCACGTCCATTTTCACGAGGCATGTCCACAGTTGCGTTAACTTTCTTTGAGGCTCTACCTCAGGCCCAGTTGATATTTCAAAGGTTTCTTTTATGGTGGTCGGCTGAAAAAACGTGTAATATTTCACTACATAATGGAGCATTACATACACCTGTTTTGAACCATATAACAAGAACAGAAAAATCACATTTGTGTAAAAGACACAAAACTCGCTAATCAAGTATATCTCAATATCTACTAATTTTCTTAAAAACATATTCATGTATGCAATATACAAAACCCAAAAATATATATATTTTTAAACCTGAAAAAGTTTCAAGTTTGTAGACTGTCTTCTCCCCCATGCGAATTAAAATGAACTCAATTTATTGTTTGCAAGAGCACAGATTGCGTGCAGTCCTCGCGTTTTTAGCATACGTCATTTGAAATCATAGTACTGAAAGAGACCAGGCAAAACCATTCATTTTTCAAGACTGGAGGTAGGTATTTGTCAATTGATTATTAGTCCATTTTTGTCTCTTTTTTTGAGGTACATAATCTGAATAGTACATAGCTCAGAATAAATCTAGACTAAAAACTCAGAACAAAAGAAAGGAGGAAAAAAAGAAGAAATCAAGAAAACAGGAGCAGGAAAAGAAATCCATTCGTAATATCATTTAGTGTCATACGAACACTCAATCCTTAACCGTTGAGTAGCCTAAATCAGTACAAAACATATATTCAAGTTAAAAATGTAAAACCGATGTCCCAGTCGTAGAGAAAGAGAAGTGTCTTGTTACAAATGTCAGATAAATGTTACGGTTAAAATAACGAACGAAACAAACAATAACGAAACAGTACGTATTCCCTTAGCTGCTTAAGGAGTTCAACATTGAACGCAAACAGACCTCGGATGTCAGTCATGACCTGCCCGACTCTCACGAATCGTTCACAGAGCACCACATGCTAATGAAACCCTTGAACGACACTCTAGTTTTTCTGACGTTGGCACTCACTCCCGTCCCCCTGCTTTGTACTTGAGTAGTTTATAGCAGCGCGCGTCTCACGAGCTGTTTTTGTTTTTGTTTTTGTCGCTGGGCGAAGGAATCGGAGGTAGCTTGGAAACGGTGAGGAGATATTGCATGGGCAACAGAGCGGCCCTCCGAGGTCACGCTGTCACGGCGCTTCAGGTATCGCGTGTGTCTTGAGGTATCGTGTGGTTTTGTTCCTGTGGTTTTTGTTTTTCATCGCTTGAGGTTTAGTTCTTGAGTCAGAATGAGTTGATATATTTCCCTTTAATTGAAACTGTCGGAAGCAATGTCTTTCTTAAAGCTGTCATTTAAAAAAAAAAGAAAACATAACACGATAATTACACGTAAAGATGGTTAAGATGCCAGAGTTATGAGTTTATGTACAGTAGATTGCTGCATAATTGTTCTATAGCATTGTTGGAGAATCTCGTCTCACAGAGGCTTTATAATTTACAGGTCTGGATTTAAAGCAAACCACCAAAGACAGGAAGGGACGTCTAAAGGTTTCTAAACCAAACCGTCTCTGTGATTAGATCGTCTGATGAAGAATGAACTTAATGCCATCAGGCTGCTGTATCTGTATATATACAGTATATGTATATATATATATTAAAGCTTAGTGATTTTGGTGACAAGTAAAAAGAATTTGTCTTAAAATCTGTTTGTTTTATTTCTGCAACCAATGAAGTTACCGACTGACAGTTAATATTAACTTTTAGAACAAAGTTCTTATTAGCTTTAATTCATTATTAGTTTCTCAGCTGCTTTCACAGCTTTGCTTCTTCAACTTTAACATAACACAACAAGAATTCTCGATCAAAGGTGTAAAGATTTCTAATTTGGGACCAATATGAGAGAATTCTAAAAATGTAATAGCTCTTGGTGTTTTTTTTTAATATGACCCAGAGGTCAGGAACCCAAACAAAAGCCACAAAACTGTTTGAAAATATTCAGTCACAGTCACGCACTCAGGTGTATTTCCTATTCACTCTGTTCATTTATACACTGGCATGTATTTAAATGTACCATTAAAACCAGCTTTGTTCATTGCAGTTTTACATATTAGGATTTACTGATTAAATTTGAAGATTCTTGTTTTGTTTTACCATGATTTCTGATCAAATTCAATGCCAGTGTCATTCAGATTTTCAGTCATTTGGTGAAAAACGTGTTTGTCTTTATCTACGCAAGCAGCCCCTAATTTAATAGCATTTTTACAAAGTTCATTTATTCGTCATCCGATTTGTTTAATCCCAACTGGGGTCGTGGGGGACCGGAGCCTATTCCGGGAATTTACAGGCGCAAGGTGGGGACCAACCCTGGGCAGGTGCCAACACACCGCAGGGCACACACACGCTCACATCCCACAGTGCCAATTTTGAGTCGCCAATTAACCTATATTGCATGCTTTTGGACTGTGGGAGGAAACCCACGCGAACACAGGGAGAGCATGCAAAGTCCACACAGAAAGGCCCCACGGCCGAGCCGGGGCTCAAAGCCAGGACCATCTAGCTGTGAGGTGGCAGCGCTAACCACAGTGCCACCGTGCCGTCCCATTACGAAGTTATTGGTAATGATTAAAAGTTGACTAAAGAAGTAGTTTAAAAGATTAAATTAAAATCTATATGCTGGAATAAGCATTAATATTTTAATTGGGTATTTAACATTAGAGGCCGATAAAACAGGATATTGTATTTGAATGTAGCAGGTTCCTGACCCCTAGATGAAGAGCTAGTAATAAGCGAAACATTAAAAAAGGAGTGGTCCCTTTCTCTTCTGTCTTTGGTGGTAGGACACTGGGATGAGGGGATTCCGCATGTGTGTGTGTGTTGGGTGAGTGTACGTGTGTGTTTGGGGTGATGGAACTCCACCACAAATATAGAAATGGCCGCATGGTTGGACTTTTGAATGACAAAACCAGACAGTCTGGAATATCAGTCACTGACCGACTGTGTGTGTGTGTGTGTGCCTGTGGCAGGAGCAACAGCAGCACATTCGGCTAACCCCTGCACCTCTGTGCTACAGCAGTTTGGAACGCGGAGACAAACAAAAAAAACGACACGGCTCCTATTTGTCATCAATGTGCTGTTTACAAGTTTTTTTTTCCTTCCTTCCTTGCTTCCCTCCCCGGGTTCCTGCTCTGAGGTGTTGTGTGTGCTGATCACGAAAACAAGGCCAAAACAAAACAAACAAATGAAGAGGAGAAAAAAAAAACAAGCAACCAAAAAAAAAAAAAAAACCCAAACAAAATAAACAAATGAAAAATGATAAACAAACAAAAGTGGAAAGTCAACAATAAGTGGTCAAGGCAGTCTTTTCCCTTGGAAAGAGCTGACAGCTGGATGAGGTAGCAGTAGAATGCTGTGGTTGTTTAGTCCTCCTCTGGTGAGCCCTCGGCCTCCTCCTCCTCCTCTTCCTACAAGACACAAAAACGCGTCCCATCAGTCAGCACCACTTCACACACACACTAACGGTACTCGGGTTACGCTCGAGAGGCATCTGCCGTCATGATATGATATTATATTGGTTAAATGGACAACGAATCTGTGTGCTACGAAGCGATTTCGATTCAATGAAACAATATCATACACTGATTCATGTCGCATCACAAAAAGCAACTAAAATGCCGTTGGACCTTTTTATTATTTGTATTATGTATGAGACAGTTAGTAGCATAACAGTAGGGAGTTGGCCCTGTGATTGGAGGATGACGGTACCACTGAGGTACTCATGAGCAAGGTACTGTGTGCACCACAACCAAATGTGACCTCTGCGTTTGGTTGTGCTGCACTGTGTGGTGTGTTCACAATGACAAACAGTAATCCTGTTCAATATGAAGGATGTCCGAATGTTATAATTCTGGGTCAAGCTATGAACTTGCTGATCACTAAATCAATGTGTCAACGTACACCCCTACTACGAACTATACGCCATAACGAGCCCTCCGCCACAACTACGGCCTGTTTACACATATGCGGACATTTTTGTATTTTGTCATTTTTATACGTTAATTTTTTTAAATTGCATTTACACGACATTCGGTTACAAAAATCTCTGTACACACGAGAACACAAAATGATTCCAAACTCGAATGTCTACCACTTGTCTGCGTCATGTTTTTTTTCCGTCAGTAAATAACAGGTGACATGCCTATCGTGGATCACGGTGCAGTAGCCTTCTTTATGGTTAACACAGTCACTTGAGGTATGTAAGGAATTTAAGGTATTTTTGCCTGTGTCCACCAAACATGGTTTTTGCGCTGGCAGTGCCTATTTTTTATACAAATCCAATGAGCTTCAGCGTTCAGAGCGCTAAGCACCTTCAACGGGAAAAAGACGTCAGTGGAGATGTTTTTTTTACCACAGCGCTCAGCTTGCTACTAAACCTAATCAAAATCAAGGAAGGGGCAGGACACACACAGTCAAGAACTCACTACAAATGGCGGCGTATCTGGAGCAGCTGGAGAAGCTTGTTTTGGCTTAATTTATTCAAATAAGGCAAAAAACTACAATTATGTGATCAAACCCCTAATCGGTGCTACTCTCCCAGCTGATTTCCACAGTTTATCTCATGCGTCCAAACTCTACGTCTTAAAAACATGTGAGCGTCTGGTTCAAAGCTGCCGCTAAGCTAAGATTTGATTTCTCTCCATTGTAAAGATAAACACTTTTATGTCGACTAAACTGTCAATCTCAAAGGAACACGTTACAATGTTTACATGAAACAGGAACGAACAGCAAAGTGCCCAATGACGCTTTTCGTAACTGATCAAGAGTGAGCACTGAGAGAAGCACAGAGAAAGCGCTCTGGAAGTGAGGTTTTGACCGCTCTCAGCACAAAAAATGCGCCTGGTGGACACAGGCCCTTAAAGGCACGCGCACAATAGAACTAAACATCATCACTTTAGGAAAACTGCATTTCACTTGTTTACACGCATCCACAGAATCCAGCATGCTACAAAATCTTCACTTTAGAGGCTGTTTTAAAAAATATGCGTTTGAGGTGACTAATTCTCAAATGTATAAAAAAATATGCCTTTATAAAAATATCTGCATCCGTGTAAACAGAGAGTATACAGGTCTAGAAATGAAACCAAACTTAACAGAAATGGTTATGGACGTCGACAAGCCGTTTTTAAACATATAACAAGCGACCAAAAATATTGGTTAATTAATCCGAGGTAGATTCTAGCCTGCATTAAAAAATATTGATTTAAATATTAACGCTAATCCAGATGCTGAATTCATTTTAATTAGTGTTTTCATTTACACTAACCAAAATTGTTCAATAAACTCACATTAAATTACATTCCCGTTAGACAAATCCCATATTTTTTGTTTTGAGAAATTTCCGTTCTCTAATCGTTAGCTAATTTAGGCCACGCATCTCCAGCATGCACAACGTTTAAACTGATCTTCAGTTATCCTTTAAGTTTGTTACGTTAAAGAAGAGCCCGCAGCGATACAGCTCTGCACTGGTACTTTCTGCTTTCCTCTGGTTCCTCCCCCTCACACACACTCCACATTCCCCAGCTGCTGCTGAGATGACCACCATTGAGAAGGAGGGAGAGGAAGAGAGAGAGGGAGAGAGAGAGAGAGAGGACACACAGCTCTGGGCACTTTTCAGAATGAAATGGATTTCATTTTCCACATGGCTTCGTTTTATTTGGGGAAGCTAACTGACACAATTTATAACCTTCTTCCTTTCTCAAGTTGCTGTGCAGCCTCCATTCACGAGACGGCTGTGGCGAAAAGCTGCACACAGTTCACCAGCCAGCCTTCATTCATTAACACACACACACACACACACACACACTAGGAGGGAGGGATGGATGGACAAGATAGCTGTGTTTAATCACGCTGCATCTGACTAGAAACAAGACGGTGGAAATTGACCACACGTCATATTCAGCAATGACCCTAGTTACAGAGCGAGAGGGAGAGAAGAATGAGACAAAAGGAGAAAAGAATGAGAGAGAATGTCCATGTGTGTGAGAGAAAAACAGATTGTGTGTGTGTGTGTGTGTGTGTGTGAGAGAGAGAGAAAGTGTGTGAGAGAGTGTTTGTATGTCTGAGAAAGAGAGAGGCCAAGTGGTGGTTAGTGGGTCAGAGCTATACTCCCTCTCCACCTATGGACTCTTGTAGTCGAGTGTGTGTGCGTGTGTGTGCGTGTGTGTGTGTGTGTGTGCGTGTGTGTGTGCGTGCGTGTGTGTGTGTGTGTGTTTACAGGCTGCAGCTCTCAGGGCTACTTGAAGCCACTGTGTGCAGTAAGTTTCCACGAAGCAACAAAATCAACAGTTTTGCGTTCCCATCCCAAACTGGTCCACACCAGCCAACAGCCGCAGAGAATTCCTCACCTCCTCTTCCTCACCTCCTCCCCTCGTCTTCCTCACATCCTCCCCCTCGTCTTCCTCACCTCCTCCTTCCCTCCTCTTCCTCACCTCCTCCCTCCTCTTCCTCACCTTCTCCTCCCCTCCTCTTCCTCCCCTCATCTTTCTCACCTCATCCTCTCCTCTTCTTAACATCCTCCTCCCCTCGTCTTGCTCACCTTCTCCTCTCCTCACCTCATCCCCTCAACTTCCTCACGTTCTCCTCTCCTCTTCCTCACCCCCTCCTCTCCACGTCTTCCTCGCCTCATCCTCTCCTCTTAACATCCTTCTCCCCTTGTCTTCCTCACCTCCTCATCCCATCCTCCCCTTGTCTTCCTCACCTCGTCTTCCTCACCTCCTCCTCTCCTCTTCTTAACATACTCCTCCCCTCTTCTTCCTCCTCTCCTCTTATTAACATCCTCCTCCCCTCGTCTTCTTCTCACCTCCTGCTCCTCAACTCTTCTTCATTCTTACCTCTTCCTACCCACCATGCCCTCCTCCTCCTCTCTTCATCTTCAGCTATTCCTATGCACCTGTGCCCTCTTCTTCACCTCCTCCTCCTCTTCCTCACCTCCTCCTCCCCTCTTCTTCCTCACCTACTTCTCCTCACTTCTTTCTCCTCTTCCTTATCTCCTCCTCCTCTTTCTCACGTCCTCCTCCTTTCATTTGAGTACAAAATGAGCAGACACATGACCACACACATGACCACACACACACACACACTCTGGGCCCCCCACATCCTTCCCTGATAGACTGTGCACACCTGGATTGTGCATTATATTTCCAGGCCTGGCAAATAGTTCTTTCTGGATATGAACCGATCACACGCGGCTCCTCTGGGCGAGTTGGAGTCATGTGAGCCTTAACGTCGACCTGTCAGTCTTCCACACGGTCATCAGCAGTCTGACATGGGCCAATCCTCACCTGTGACATGTGTCCACTCACTGCTGTTATTGTTTCCTTCTAATCCCAACTTCACTCAGTAAGTTGACAACATGTGAAACTCATGGTTGGTACAGGAGGGGGAAAATAACACAACTCCACCTATCTTACGCAGCGCTTTGCAAGCTGGATTTGGTGCCTTATTTCATCACCGTCGATGCTCTCGTATTATCAGGACAGTTTGTAGACCAGTGGTTCCCAAATGTTTTCTGCAGGGCCCCATTTTTGTGCATAAGAATATTTTTTGTTTCACAAGATTGTTGTTACGCAAGTTGTTTTGTGTATATCCTAAAGAGGGTTTAATGTTCCGAGCCTTGCTATGAACATATTTTCTCAACATTACAAAAAACTAAAAACCTGAAGATTTGGGCAAATTGGAGTTGAATTTGTGGGTTTGAAACATACACACTTTTAGTTCATTTTAGTGTCCTGGTTCAAATTATGGGGGTATTGGGGATCTGACCCACATGATCAAGATCCAGACCAAACCAATGGGACAAAAGTAACAGTTCTGGGGGCTTGAAACATTCAGTATATTCTTCTGTTACTGTAGAAAACAGAGCGTTGTCACCATGTGGGAACATACTAATGCAACAGGATTTCAGACACCCCTAATGTGGGCCATACCATTTCTTGACCTCTTTAGCATTGCTAGAAGCAGCCAACTTGTTCATTCATTCTTATCCAGTGACTCACTTGTTTGTATTGTCTGTCATGGCACTGTTTGATGTGCATTGTTGAAAATGTTTGATTTTACATCCTTCATTTAATTCTTTTAAGCATTTCGTTTACATTTGCAAGCTAGCGTCTATAAGTTGAATTATTCAATATTGTTTTTCAGAGGCTAGTTCAGTCAACGCTGGTTAATCAGCAAAAGCAGATGGATAACATTTTCCTGAATAAATGGAGCCCTAAAGCATTAAGTGTTAGGCTTTCGTTGGAGCCATATGTGTAAGTGCAAGAGTTGGTCATAACTTCGAAAGACTTGGCCTCTGAAAGGTGGATCACCGATTGAGGAGGTGTAATTCGTACTCTAATGAGTTGCTGCCAGTCCCTAACCCTAAACCAGTAAAATCCAGCTGATGACCATAATGAAGCAGCTTCAAAGCTATGTAGGTGTATGAGTGTGAGGTTGTTTTTTTGATTCTGCACATGAAAGTGTGAAAGAGGTCAAAACATCACGGCACGTACCTGAGCTGGCTTTTCTTGGACCACGCGCTGTGGCTGTAAGAGAAAGAAAATGAGAAGAACTATTAGAATTCTTTTTACACTTTAAGCATCACAGCTTACACAGCCATTCAGACCTTTGCTTTAGCACTGCGGTGAAAATTCTACCACTGTAAATCCCAACCAAACCGCACCGATCGATACCAGCCACCCTCGGCCCAATGCTCACAAAACCCCCTCTATAGAGCGTGTATCACTGGAAGAAGGCGAGCGCGGAGGAAACACAGCAGAGCCTTCACAGTGGGTGAGGGAGGGGTGAACAAAGCCAAGATTGTGCCCTCCTCACATTACATCACACCCACTAAGCACTGCCACCCAACAGGAAGTGGCTCTAAGACCCCGGCCTGACAGCTGAGGAGGTTTCTGCCGCTCCAAGAAGCAGACGTGAGGGGGAAAAAAAGCCCAGAGGGTCCCCAGTGTTTGCAACCAAAACTGGCCACTGCAAGAAGACACACACACACATTACTCTACACTAGATCGTTGGAAACAGCTGGTGTTTTTTGTGCCAGCCCCTGCTGGAATGCTAGCAGGCTGTAACACAGTAAATGTCAACACCGGATGGACATGGGAGAGGAACGTATGCGCTGATAAAGAGAATTTGGGAGCATAACTTTTCCCATTTTGCATGAATGCAATCTGGGAAATGATGATAAGGACTGAAGCTAACATCTTTCCAGCTTTCCAAATTCCTTCAAAGCCATTGACTCAACGCTGATGTATAACAACATTATTGTGAGCTTTAGTACAAGAAAGGCTCTGCTACAATACAATTATATCACAGACTTAATTTAATAAGGACAGACACAGGTGAAGCACATGTAGAAGAACCATAAACACGGAGACAAGACAATGCAGCCACTAGTGGCCTGGCCAGGTATCATGAGTCAGACTGTGTCACTCGCTTGGTGGCCATCTCTGTTTCTGGCTCATCTAAATTGTCTCAGCTCACCATTCTCCTGCTTGTCAAGGCAAGGAAGCATCTCTGCCTTTGTGTTTGTTAAAGCTGTGGATTATATGCAAGGCTAACTGCCTATGAAAGACAGCAGGGTCGATCTAATGCCTGTGTCACATCTTCTTTTGGCAGGGCATTAGATCGCTCTCCGAGCAGCAGAACCATACTGACTCTAATACGCAAGCCTGTGACAGTGTGCCTACGTGGAACTAAGCGCCATGACCTTCCCAAGCTGCCTTTTCAGGGTGACCTTGTGCCCACATTTCTGCCATTCACAGATCTGCGACTCATAAAACGAAAAGCTGTCCACCAAATTGTTACTGTTCACTATTACTTGCCCCCTACCGCACAAGGTTTCCTGAAAAGAATTCTTTCACTGGAAACAAAAGCTGGCCCCCGTGCTGAACTCTGCCAGCTCTCTATGAGCCTGGAGTGATTTGATTAAAGGAGCGAAATCCGAAAACAGATCGAAGGCGGACGCCGCAATGGAGCGCGCAGTCGTGTTTCGGACCAGAGTAATTTGAGTTGGGAATGGACTTGAAAACCGTTCACGTGAAATATTTTAGCACCTCTAGCAACTTGCAGGGGCAAAGCTACGTGCGAGGAGTGAAGTTCCTCCACTCTCTTCCCCATCACTGGTTGCGGAATGAAGCGCGGGACAAATGCCATTTGAAACCAGAGCTCTATAGGTAGAGAGGGCCCCTTTTTCTATGCGCTGGACCTTCCCTCCGCCCCTTTCACTCTCACCCCACTCTGCCAGCAGCACAAAAGGGGAAATCTCGGCATTGTCTTTCACAAGGCCGAGGCTCCACTTTGAAGTTGCTCGGAGCTGACACTCCAAATCACTTCTGGGCGCAGTGTTAAGATGTGGGCCGGGCTGGAACCCCCCCCCCGACCCCCTTCCCTCGTTTCCCCTCCCTTTCGGACACGCACTGGTTACGGTCAATGCTAAAGGAGGCAGAATCACACTCCCAGAGAAACAAGGAGATCAGGAGATTGGCAGAAAGTGACCTGCAGGCAAGAAGCTCAACATCATTGAAAATCAAGAGGAGGAATGCATGCCATACCTTAAAAAACCCCTCTGTGCCACAGATCTTCAGCAAGGCCTTCACAGTTAGATAATGCAATGCAAAATCAATACATCCAGCCTTCCAAGACAGACAAGTTCATATTGCTGAAAGCTGAAGGGCTGTGATGAAGCATTAGACATGATCCTTCCTGGTGTGACATGATGCTTATCCTGACACATTAGAAGGCAAAACTGTATTATTCTGATCTTATCCATTGATAGCTAATAAAAGACATGAGAATGAGTGTGTCCTGACTTAACCTGAGATGATTGCAAATGCCCTAACTCTAATTGTTCTTTGGTTAAATATTTACATTTAATTAGATTTACACTGATTTATCAGATGGGACAGTTGGTGGCATAACAGTTGAGTATTTGCCCCGTGATCAGAAGGGCAAGGTACCGTCCGCGAGCGCGGCCCATGTTAGCTGCCCACTGCTCCTTCACGGCCAAACTGTGGTTATAGAATTACCTGGGATTCAATCCTCCCATCAAACAGCAATCTTAACCAGAGCAACTTACATTTTCTAATGACCTGGAAAGTTTCCCCGTAGAAAATGGGGTGTTTGTGGCCTAGTGCAAGGCCGGATTATCCATAGACTTGATCGGGCAAGTGCCCGGGGGAGCCAGCCAATGAGGGGGCCTCGTCATTAAATATCTTTTCATCACTTTTAGATTATTAACTGGAATTGATGCATACAGATCATATGTTAATCATTTTAAAATATAATGTTCTAAAGAAGCATTTTTTAAAGCACAATTGCATACCACCGGACAGGCGGAGGGATAGGGGTCTTGAGGTGTAGTTGCCCATGGGCCTCATTTGAGGGTCCCACCTCCAACACTGCCACCAATGGACCCCTGATCAAAAGAACTCTAAAACAATGTGGACTCATAAACCCCAGGTTGCTCCAGGGAGACTGTCCCTGCAATAAGGCAATGTATAATATAAACACTCTGGATAAATGTTGTACATTTTAATGATGAGAAATCTAGAGCAAAACCCAACTCTCACAAATTTAATTTAAAGGTCTGGGGTGGTTCCAGCTCCAGCTTTTGGGCTCAGTTGGGATTCGATTTTTCTAGTCACCAACAGTTATACAAATCCGCACAAATTTCAATTATTAAACCCTCCACCTAGCTTAATAATATTTTTGTTAATATCACTTGGGTGGCATCCATTAAGACTTGCTTGCAAGACTAAATGTGGAACCTAACATACCTCATTTAAAATCTTGGAAAACAAAGCTGCACAAAAGCATCTCATCAAACACTGGTAAATCAGTGTTACAGTAAGTGTTTTTCCTTTCACAGTTCCACAGACCCACTGACTGATAATGGCACCTGCTGTTTAACTAGAGGAAACCATGCTTGCTGATCAAAGCGGGGAACGTGTGGGAGATAAAAGCTAATTAACCTGTGAGAAAATGCACTCCTGTCATTTAAGTGGCTTAACCTGTGTTGGCTTTTAATGTGATCGGCGGCCTTTGGTTCCCCCTGTGAAGTGTGACGAGCTGCAAGAACTTTGTTCAATAGGTTCAGTCCTGATCAAACTTGCCTCTCCTGAACTAAGCCTCTCTGCAAATAGGTGTCATGTTAGACATGATCTAATCACGGGTTATCACAGGTTAAAGTGATCAACAACGCCCCAACTGCATTCCATTTCACCCTTTACATTTTAAACATCTTTGCATAGCTTTATGGATTACGGCAGTCTCCAGGGAGACTGTCTCTGTGTTTAGGAAATGTGAGTCACACCAGATAAAGAGTGTCTGATCAATTCTGAGAAGGTAAATGCCATGCTACAAATTTTTACTTACAACAAAAGGAAAACTCATGCTGATCTAATTTTCCTTGACTATAATCTGTAAGAGGAGTCTTATTTAACAAATAAAATTTACAATAAATGTAACAACAGATCACTGACTTTAGCATGTACTTTTAGAAGAGCATGCTATTAATAAAATAGTAACTCTACAAGAGTAATAACCAACTTTATTTTCAGCTCAAAAGTTCATTTTGGAAGAGCTTACTTTTCCAAAAGTTCAAGAAAGGCTTGTTTGCACGCAAACTAGGTCTTCAATAAAAAGTAATCAAAAATGCAACTGCAAAATCTGTAAAATACAAAATTATAGAGTGATTTTAGTGATATTGCAATATATTTCAGGGAAAATCAATTACGCAAGTAATGCAACACTTGCTCCTTAATATACTTAAAATCAGTGTTGCACACTGAAATAACTAAAAAGCACTGTTGCAATATTAATCTAATAACTAACCTTACCAGATTTAATAGAAAAAACAACGAACTTGACTGTGATCAGAGCAGTGCCGCAGGTTTATTAGAAACGCCAGTATTTCTAGACATTGCCATGAAGGCTTTAGTGTGAGTTTTCCTCGGTGCCGACTGGCTTGCCACAACCTGCTGCATGGGAAATAAACGCTACAGTGAACGGTTTCCCAGCCTACAGTGTTACGCATGCCTTGCAGTGCCTGGAGGAAGACGGACACACACACATACACACCGTGCTGAGGAATGATAACATCAAAGAATGCTATCTGGAGGGAAAGGAGGGAAAAGGAAAGGAAAAGAAAACCATGGAAGCACCGCTCATTTCGTTCAAAAGCCCGCTGGTGGTGGCTTTCCTGTCCTCTGAGCTCAGCAGCCTTGCAGCACCCTGCACCGAGCCGGTCAACTGTTCTCAGTGCGGCCCTCTCTGAAGCGTTAAGGTTTGCCAAGGAATAAAAGATAACAAGATAAGCGAGCTCTTCAGCAGCCAGTTAAGTCTTGTCTGGACTGTCGGCCCCTTTTCAAGTTCTGACAACCCAGAGTAATCATTACCCCCCTATGGATGAGACAGGCGCTAACTTTTTCCAGCCGCAAGTTGCGTGGGTGTTGCCCCGCTGGCAAGAAAAACCAACACATCCCCCTCGATGGTATTCCAACATGCTGTTCTGGGTTTGCAGCTCCAGTGAGGGGAAAAGTGAGAGAAGAGCAGTGATGCCAACTGTTATGAAGACATTCTTCAAAGTCTAAACGTCCTTAAGTTTCTTTTCCTTTCATTTCCATTCAATTTATTTTCTACCTGATAAACAGTATGGCTTAGTGATCCGGTTCAGACTCATGTTTCATGTGACTTCAGCTGTGTTTCGGACCCTCTCTTTAACATTAATGGTTGCTTTACCCGTGTCCTAACAACGTGAGCGAACTTACGCCAAGATGCGATTTCTCTCCATTGTAAAAATAATTTTGTCAGCTAAACTGCCGATCTCAAAGGAAGTGCCTGATAATGCTTTTCATAACTTAGCAAAAACAAGTGCTGAGAGAAGTGCCGATAACACGGAGAGAAAGCGCTCCGGAAGTGAGGTTTTGAGCGCTCTCAGCGAAAAAAAAAATCATTTGGTGCACACTGGTCCTCGAGTTTTGCTCAGGGGCCTATTGGTGGTAGTTCCTACAGTAAGCCAGAGCTGGATTTGAACCTACAACCTCTTGCTCCATATACAAGAATCCTATCACTAGTTCTCCATCATTCTATCACTATTTTTTATCAAACCTGCCAGTTTTACAACTAAACAAGTTAAACCCCTTTCTTAAAAGCACCGCAAACGTAAGGGTCTGAGATTTTCCAGCATAAGTGTTGCTATACGGACAATCTCATTCATGTTGCACTGAAACTGTCTCAGGAAAATGTTTATGAATAAAGTTTATGCTTACAGACAGTACAGTATTTTCACTTCACACTGCTGCTGATCTGGCACACATTTAATGCCGGCCGATCTAAATTCCTATCCTCTTCTCTTGACTGCTACTACAATATTTACACAGTTTAACACTTGCTACATATTTGCACAACATCTTTGTCTCTCTTTCTTGTTATTGTCTCTCGTTCTAGTTTAAAGTTTTACATTCATATTGTACTTCTAGTTTAAAGTGTATATTTTATATTCTATTTATATATTTTACTGTGCCTTATTTGTTCCTTGTTCTTTGTTGTTTGCACTGTTAAAACTGGAGCCACGTTGCCTCGTCTCTCTCTATACTTGTACAGTATATAGCAGAGATCACAATAAAATACTTTGACTTTGACAAGGAATTTTTGGGGGGTTGTTTTGTTTCGTTCTTTATCCCATAGATAAGAGGCACCACACTTAAAAGCTATTTTGCTTCACTGTTAAGAACGATTTTATGTTCTCTCCATTGTTTTACAGTGCTGGATTTATTTCATATATTATATATTTATACAGCTAGTACTGATATTTATTTTATTTTTTAGGTATTTAGGTGTTCAACTGCTATGAGGTTGATAAGATAAGATGATACGATAATTGATCAGTGGATACTTGCCTCAAAATCCTGCCTCCAGCACTAAAAGCATTGGGTCCTTGAGCAAGACCCTTAACCACAAGTTGCTCTCAGGGAGACATTAGGAAATGGAAGTCGCTCTGGATAAGAGCATCTGCTGAATGCCATAAATATTGTTTGGCTTTACTTGCTTTTTCGTGAGCTTCTCTTGTAAAGATGAGCGGTTTTGGACAGCTTTGCAAAACCCAGTGAAAAGATCAAATGAAGAAGGAGAAAGAAAGGAATTACATCTCCGAACAACAAGATATTACACCCTCTTTTGGAATTCCGACCAACTTGACTATAACTACAACATGGCCTCATGATCAGTCTCGGCAGGTCTATAATAAGTCAAACTAGCAGTTGCTCGTTATTGTGCCAAGGATTCACACCTTTGGTATTTCAAAGAATTTACGTCAATACTCTTGTAAAATCTTGTCTCCACCGCTCATGCACTTTCTGGACGTGACCTTTGCATATGTGACAACTCGTTGAAACTGCTGATTGCTGCCAGACAACCACACTGTGCCATGATCAGAGTCCATATAGCCCTGCATTGTTTTTTGGGCTTGTTCGTGTATATGGAGTAAAGGTTACAGAAAGGCATTATGTAATGGCAGGAATGAAGCTTCTGGCACAGGTAAATGGGACATCAGCCCTGGAGGGTTTGCAAGTTTTGGCAGCTTCAACGCAGGGCATGCTGGGACAAAGAAGGGACTCGCACTCCACAAGATGACACATTTTTTTGTTTCATTTTGCATTTGCTAAAAATGAAACCTACCATCACCTGCCACCCTTTAAGTTTGACAGTAGAGATGATTTTTCTCAACCTCGCCTTATAACCTTTTCATATTTTTCTTTAACTCGCTTAATAATAATTTTAACAACTCAACTTTATTCATTGATTCATTCATTTTCTGAACCGCCTAATCCCTATTGGGGTCACAGGAACTTGAGCCTATCCTGGGACTATGGGCTTGAGATGGGGACCAACCCTGGGTGGGCACCAACACACCAGAGGGCACACACACTCACACAAACCTTAGATTTGCCAATCAACCTATAGTGCATGCTTCTGGACTGTGGGAGGAAACCAGATCACCCTGAGAAAACCCACACGAACATGGGGAGAGTACAACACTCCACACAGCCACACAGAACGGTCCTACGACCGATCCGGGAGTCGAACCCAGGACCTTCTCACTGTGAGGAGGCGACGCTAACCACTGCTAACCGCTAGCCCCATGCAATTTTATGTTAGGGACATTTATACCTTTTTAAAATGTTGAATAATTTTAACAGGGAAGTAAATTGACTGCGGCACTGAGGCTGTAATTCTGCTCGTGTGGATGTCAGAGAGACTAATTTTTAAACTAAACAGTTATAGCAATAATAACCATAAAACTACAAGAACTTTCACTATTCATGTCCTGTCTGAATAAAGAATGGCTAAAGACATCACAATTAATCTTCTTACAGTTCCGTTTCTATAGTTAGTCAAAATGCACGATTCTGCCCTGGAGGGCTGTGACATTGGCTTTCGATGTTAAATGAGTTCCCTTTCTCCTCTTTTGATTTGAATGCCTCAGCATGCTTGAAACATGCATGAATTATGCATGCGAGAAGTGTAGTGCCGCGCCAGAGACGTTCCTCTTTTTTTCTTTTTTTTTAACAATGGCCTTGGCCAAGAAACCCTTCTTGCCCACAGGCTAAGTTCGTTTTACCTTGCTAGTAAAACAGAGAAGAAAGTGTAGAAAGCAAGAGCGGAGCTCATATTCACTTTTAACACAAAACTGCGAACACATGGTTTGTGTTTGTGAATGGGGGGTGGGGGTGAGTGGGGGGACGGTACAAGGGAAGGGGGTTAAAAAAGCCTTTTTCGACCATCGTCTCCTTAGGGCTGCTGACAAGAATTCCACAAAGGCAGGAAAAAAAAACATTCCGGCTGATTTGATGAGGCAAACTTATCCAAGGACTCCCTCGCTAAAGGCAGACCCCACAGACGAGCCACCCAGCGACTGCAAACCCAGCCCAGCCCAACCCCCACCCACCCCCCCCAGAAACGCTCCCAAGAATAAAGGCCACATGTTCTGTTCTGACTGGAGGTGGAAGTGGTAGACATCTCCGGGGTGCAAGGCCACAGCGTTGGCTTTGTGATGTCTCCTGGAATGCCGGCCGCTAGTTCGGCTCATCCTGAAAGGATTCCAAAGCCGTGACCCACCCACCGCCCTCCAAAAAGGAAAAAAAAACCTCCATCCACACCCCGCTCCCTCTCCTTTTCCCCCCCTTTTCTCTTCTCCGTCTCCCAATCGAGTACCCTCCCCTACCAAACAGTCCCATGAATGGTACCTATCAGAGCCGGGCTAAACCCCGCGATTATGGGGAATTTGCCGAAGGGCCCTTTGTAGAGGAGAAAAATGTCTGCCAGAGCGAGGAATGTGGAAAATTCCTGGCAGGACAAGCAGTCTTTTGTTAGGATGGTTTTTTTTAGGGTGGAGGGGGTGATGGGTGAGTTTGGGAGGGGATGGAGAGGGGGGTTGGTTCTGGAGGGAAAGAAAGGCGCAGACAAATTGGATCTGCTCTGTTTAGGAGCCTCTGCTGTTTGAAGTGAAATCAGTTCCCAGAGTTTCTCAAAGGAGAGAGGAAGAGAAGGGAGAGGGGGTCGGGCCCAGCGCTATAATTCAGGTTTAAGTTCTGTTCCGCACAACTTTCTGCTCGGAGTTTTTCTCGTCTTGAGGGTGCTGAGGGTGTGCACTGGGAGTTGTGTCCATGCTTTAAGGGGTCTTAAGGGATGAAACAGAGACTCTAACGTACATTTATACTTCCCAGACTTTTTGTTCTGTTTTGGTTTAACTCAACGCCCCACTCTTTCTCTCTCTCTCTCTCTCTCTCTTTCCCTTCAACTCTCTCTCTCTCTCACACTCTCTCTCTTTCTATCCCACTCTCTCTCTCTTTCTCTCGCACTCGGTCTTTCTTTTTCCCTTCAACTCTCTCTCTTTCTCTCCCACTCTCTTTTTCTCTCTCACTCGGTCTCTCTCTCTTTCAAACACTCTCTCACACACTTTATCTCTCTCTCTCTCTCGCTTTCCCTTTAACTCTTTCTCTTTCTCTCCCACTCTGTCTCACACCCTGTCCTGTTCTTTCTCTCATAGTGTGTACTCTCTCATGCTCTCTCACTCTTTCTATTCCTCTCAAACTCCCTGTCACTTATTCTCTCTGTCTCTCACTCTCTCTCGCCATATCTTTTATTTGCTCTCTCTCTCTCACTCACTGTCTCTCTCTCTCTCTTACTCTATCTCATTCTGTCACCCTCACTGTCTCTGTCTCGTTCTCTCCTTCTTTTATCTCATTCTGTAGCTCTCTCCATGTCTCATTCTCTCTTCCTGTCTTGTTCTCTCTCTCTCTCTCTCTCTCTCTCTCTCTCTGTAACCACAAACTCCTTAATGTTATTGATAGCTGCTTAAGTTATTCATAGGCATTTTATGCACACATACCATACAGGAGAGAGTGTATTTCTTGGAACTGCAGGATGCCTTTGTGGTTTAGTTGAGGCGTAAGAGCCGAGCAGGAAGGAATCCGCACGGAGCAGTGAGTCCCCCGTACTACGCTGAGCGATGCAGATGTTGTGGATTAACCTGCATTGCCTGTTGCAGCTCACTTCCCCTGTCTTAATGGCAGGGTCAAAAATACACCAGTGACAAACGTCCATCATTTACTCCCAGCAGTTGAGCAAAAACGGCAGAATGGTGGACAGAAATGATTTGGGAAAGACAATGATCAAACTTGAGCTTATCTGAGCTTTGTGCCCCTTCCTGCACTGTACACTGTTTGTTGGAATGACCTTTTTACAGTTTACAGTTTTTCTCAGTTGCTTTGGTACGTTTCTCACAACAGAATTGAAGTTTTCAAAACTGCTCGTTTAATTCCCACAACCTCTAGTCAGTTGTGCACATCATAACAGCAATTTCTGGTTGTTTTTGTCATTTCGCAATTGCTTTAGTACACTCAGGCAGATGCTTATGTACAATTCTCAACTATATCATACATCAGCGGTTGCTTATGTCATGATGATCAAAATGCATTGTGCTAGCCCTCTATTGCATAGTCTTACACTCCAGATGAACTTGTCATTTTTTCATTGTGTAAGTCATTGCAGTCAAAAGTGTTGAACAAGATATCACTGGCTGTCAAGAGTATGTTCTAGGTTTCTACAAAACTTTTTTTTGGTTTATATTCACAATACTAATGATTCCTGCACCACCTTACAGTTTTTCTCAGTTGCTTTGGAGCATTTCTCAGATCAGAAAGTGAATTCTCAAAACTACTTGTTCAACCGCCACGTAATTTAGTCACTTGTGCACAACACATGAACATTTCTCATTGCGTTGATCAAAATGCAAATGCTTTTGTACATTCATATAATTGATTGTGTACAATTCTCTGCTGTTTCCTACATTTCCACTTGTTTATGTCATGTTGATCAAAATGTATTATACTAGTTTCATCTAAATAATCTTAACCCCCAAATCATTTCAGCATCAGTTCATTGCACAAGTCACTGAATGCAAAATAGTTAATCCAGTTGTCAAAATCTACAAAAAATAAAACTAATAATAAAAAATTAAAATAAAAACTGTTTTATGTAAATGTGTCTTGAATTGACACATTGTGCAGATGAAATTTGAATGTCACTAATAAAGGGGCATGAAGAACCAATGATCAACTAGTTCTCTAAAACAGGTGAATCTCGTGAACCTATAATTGGCATGCCTATATAACAAAAGGTGCAAAACCCAGATTTACAATTTTTGAAAATGGATGAACAACCAGGACGTGGTCACTTCCGGATAAATAAAACAGATTTACATATACATACAGAAAAACAGCTGCAAGGAAATCTGCAATAAAATCTAATATTGTAAAATATATTGATGAAACGTGCTGATAATATAGCTGTTACTGTAATTTATCAAACATAGCGAAAATCAAAAGACAATTCCCATAGCAGTGAATTGGTTTGAAAATCGTACTGTCTGACACGAAAAAAAGCACAATTTGTGGCAGTGGGCATGAATCAAATAGATGAAATAACGTGAATATTGCACGTAATGCCGTGATACTGCGTTGGTAAATTTGTGCTGTTGAATTTCATAGATCCCATACAGCAGAAATTCAGCCTTTTGCATTGTCAATTACTGTAAACCAAACCATATTTTATATCAGGAAATCCTGAAACCATGCAATGTCACTCTGACAACACGACTAAACATTTTGACTTCACCGTATATAAACAATGACAAAAGGACTTGTCATTCTGATGGTGATGACATTTTCATTGACACAAAAACTTACTTTTGAGGGAATACCTAAGGATTTTGAGTAAAGTACATGCTTTTGCAAGAAATCCAATGTGTTGTGCTGTTTGTACTAATTGTTTTGAGAATGCACTAACTGTTATGCAAATATTAAGACTGATTCGAGAAATGCTCCAAAGCAACTGAGAAAAACTGTAAATTGCTCTCAGACGCCTGCAGAGGCTGGATAAGACATCTTAGGAGGTTCTTTCCACACTGTATTGCAAAGGAAGATATCCGTTGTGATGTGGATGAGAACATGTGGCCCAATATACAGGATCGGCAACAATTGTGGAAAGCATTTAGAGTTTTAGTATGTATATAATGTTTTTGATTTTGTAATTTGCTTCTTTTTTCATTTCATATGTTATGCATAAAGCATTGAAATGCATTTTTTTTCTAGACTGCAGTTGCAGTGCATGGTATGTCACCGTATACTTGTACAATCAATAAAATATTCTTCTTCAATCAATCTCCCGCAGTCAGTGTTTTTTATTTTTATGTTTCCTGCCCTTGTCATTCAGATGTTTTGTGCATCAGAAAATGTTTAGATTGTGCCAGTTTTATATTGATGACATGACTTTACATTTTGGCGGTCATGTCCGTGGACGATGATTCATGGACTTGGGATTTTGATGGCACTGACATATTCAATGACGTAAATACTTGCTTTTGAGGCATGTACTAAGGATTTTGAAGAGGTCACCTGCTTTTGCCGGTCATCCATGATGTTTTGCCATTTGCACTAAGTATTTTGAGAACGCACTCGCTGTTATGCAAATGTTAAATCTGTTGTGAGAAATGCACCAAAGCAACTGAGAAAAACTGTAATACTGCACAAAAGAACAATAACACCTGAAAATCTGGGTGGTGCGGTGGTTAGCACTGTAGCCTCACAGCGAGAAGATCCCCGGGTCAGCTGTTGGGTATTCTGGAGTGGAGTTTGTGTGCTGTTCCCGTGTTTGTGTGGGTTTTTCCCACAGTCCAAAAACATGCACCATAAGTAGACTGGTTACTCTAAATTGCCGCTTATGTGAATGTGAGTGCGTTTTCGGCACCGGTCCCCGTGACTCCAACCAGGATTAAGTAGTTCAGATAATGAATGAATGATAACTTACTGAGACCACTAAAAGGATCAGTGAAGAAATAAACATAGATAAACACGTGTGTGAGCATGCAATATTTTCACATGCACACAAGATGTTTTTGAGTCCTGCCATATACTTTAGACTAGGTTTTTATTATAATAGGTTTTTATTATGTCCAGTGCTTTCAACTAGACAAGCGCTATGTTGTTTATAAATGACCACTCTGATTCACCTGAAATCTGAAAGTGCCATTTCTTGACTCCTCCATTGCCACTGGCCGTTCAGTGTGCTATGTTCTAAGTGTCAAATGGTGCATCTGTGACCAACAGGATCAAAGAGAAATGATCCTGTGTGTAATTTTCTTGTGAGCACACAAAAATATCTTGTGAGCACTTGAAAACATCTCATGACGTCTTGAAAACATCTCTTGAGCACTTGAAAACATCTCATGAGCACTTGAAAACATCTCTTGAGCACTTGAAAACATCTCATGGCGTCTTGAAAACATCTCTTGAGCACTTGAAAACATCTCATGACGTCTTGAAAACATCTCATGAGCACTTTAAAACATCTCATGACATCTTGAAAACATCTCATGAGCACTTTAAAACATCTCATGAGCACTTGAAAACATCTCTTGAGCACTTGAAAACATCTCTTGAGCACTTGAAAACATCTCATGATGTCTTGAAAACATCTCATGAGCACTTGAAAACATCTCATGACGTCTTGAAAACATCTTATGAGCACTTGAAAACATCTCATGAGCACTTGAAAACATCTCTTGAGCACTTTAAAACATCTCATGAGCACTTTAAAACATCTCATGACTTCCCAGAAGCATCTCTTGAGCACTTGAAAACAACTTGTATGCACCTGAAAACACCTCATGAACATTTGAAAACATCTTATGCTTATGCAAAAACATCTCCTGTGCACATAAAACCTGTGTTGATTTTTCCTCACTGTTTCCTTTATTGGCTATGTAAGTTGTTGCTCCAAGTTATGCTATAAGGCTGGAGACGAGCCTACCAGTCCAAACAGAGATGTCAAGCCACAGCGTGCTGATTGGTGCTGACAGGGATAGTCAGTGTCCGATTTTCTACTCCTAAGTGAGTTTTCATTTCATGTCACAGCTCAAATCTGCTCCTCTCCAGGAGGCCCCTTCTTTTGTTTGCTCCGCAGTCCAGCTCAAATGTAATGAATGTGAAGCCGCTTGTTAACCGTGGCCTAGTGACGGCCCTCGTGTGAGTGTCGCATCCGTAAAGGTTTTAGAAGTCCGACATAAGGATGTGTGAAATTGAAAGCAATGCTGGAATGCGTTTCTGTGTGTTTTCGTCAAAAAAGAGTAATCAGAGTCAAGGGCCTCGGCATCAGAATTTCAATTTCTGTCTTTCCTTCTGTCTCGTTCAATCTCTGTCTCTTCTGCTCTCTCACTATGTCATTTTCACCTTCTTCTCTCTCTCTCTCTTCATTTTCTCATTCTTTGTATATTCCTCTCTCTATTGCAGTTCTCCTCTGTCTTTCTCTCTTTCTCTTGTCTTTTTTCTGGTCTTTCCTTCGTCCTTTCTCCCTCTCCCTGTTGCAGTCTCTCTCTTTCTTTTGCTCTTTCCATCTATCAATCTCTCTCTCTCTCTCTCTCTCTCTCTCTCTCTCTCTCTCTCTCTCCCCCTCTCTCTCTCCCTCTCACTCTCTCTCGCTCTCTCTCTCCTTCTCTAAGTGGCATCCCCATCAGATTGAATTTCAGTTTTGGACACTCTGCATCGTGCATTTGTTAAGGGAGCAGATTTAGGAGACACAAATGCAAGCTATTTCAATCTGGGCTCGCATGGAAATGTTCTAGACATGTCCGGCCTCTCGGTGAAAGACATCAGTGAAGGAATTCACAACTGCAGCAGCGCTGTGTCGACTCAGCCTCCTCCTCCTCCTCCTCTTCCTCCTCCTTGTCCCCCCAACAGGAAACTGAGGCAGCGCATGTGGGGCCAGGGCCTGATAGAGGCCTTGGCTCGCGTTGAGGTCTGACCATCAATAATATGCACAACATACCTTTCCCTGCTCTTACAAACACAGCCGCCGCCCCCCGCCATCTCTTTCCCTTCCTCTCTTCCTCTTTCTCATGTCAACACTTCTCTGAGCGCCGCTGGTGTAGCTCGATTAGGTGAGTGCTTTTGTGTCGGCCTTAGATAATAAAACGGGCGTGGATCGGGACCGGCGAGATATGAAAGGAGCATTTTATGGTGCAGTCGTAGCGCTGCATGGTGCCCTTGCAATATATCTTTCAAAACAAGAGTTCTGATGGATTTTATAATATAAGTTTGATCAGCATTAGTTTAAATCTAATCATTTATCCCCTACAGTACATCCTAAACCACAGGTGTTAATGGGCTGTGCTGGATCCAATCAAATCCAAAGCAGCATCACATACCACATTACATTTTAAATGTATTTTTCCTTTTTTTAATTGGTTGTTTTGGTTTCAATGCAAAATTTTCATAAGATTTTAAATGAAAGCAAAGTAAAAGACAAATACGACAAATTGCATTCCAAATCTAACCTTATAAAGGAATAAAGGTTTTGATTGAAAAATTGATTCAAAACAGTTTTTCTTGGCCGCTTAACTACATTGACCATGCCATTAGTCCGAGTCGTCCATTCCAAATAAACATAAGCAACTCAGCAAACTTTCTTGAGCAACAGAAACCATCATATCATTGCTTGCACATCACTTTTCATTGCTACAGTGATCATTTGGCAACACCAACATCACATCAGAGTGTCTGATCAAGCAGTTTACTTCAAAATAGTGGCAGCTGCTAAATCCCAATCAAAAACACTACTGAAATTGGGGCAGACTTGCAATCGGTTGCACTACTTGCTGCAAATCTAACTCTCAACCACTCAAAAGTTGCTAACACGGTGTAAAAGTAGTAATAATGTGGTGTAATGAAACAAGACTGGAGAGGATGTGGACGTAGATGTGGAAGAGGAAACAGTGGGCAAGGTCAAAGACAGAGGTCAACCATAAAACTACAGGCACTGTCATTGACCATGCTCATGGTCCTGTGTTGCATCAATCATTCGAACATTCAAGAGGGAAAATAGTCCTGTAACATTCACTTGCTATAATTCAAATATAGACCACAGTTCTTACAGTTACCAGATGTATATTTACTGCAGTATTCTACATAACATATCTGTCTTTATAGACTCGAAAGAAGACGTGCAGCTGGCGGGAGTGGCCGCTATTCACTACATACCATGAAGCAGCGATTGTTCAGATGGTGCAGGGGAATAATACACTCTGTTTACAGGCTGCTGTAATTCCAAACCACACAACATTCATTCAGTCAGTTTATCAACTGAGATATCAATATGTACAGGTAAAAATCACCATATGAGTTCACTATATATTCACAGTAACTCTGTGCACCCCTCGGTATAACAGAGACTGGTCCTGTTGTGTGCGTCCCAAAAGTTGGGCCGTATAACTTTATTGGTTTATTGTATTCCTTGATGAGATTTACAGAGCACTTCCGGACCCTGAAGGGAGAGACAATGCCACAGAAGAGATCGTGCAGCATAAATCACATGCCTTTTTTATATCACATGACAAAATTTGTTTTCTTGATTTTTGCGTTTTCATACACACCCAATAAAACCACTTTACCTGCAGAGAACATGTGTTTTCTCATCCTTGTACTTTGTTGCTCCCTCTGCGTGTGTATAGATTTTACTGCAGTGAGTGAGTGTTTTGTCTGAGAGCGGTCACTGATTGCTTGTATGTGTCTCCTGTTAGACTGATGTGTGTTACTGTTTGAGTGAGTTATACAAATTTGCAATATCTATTTAGTGTTTTTATTCACGTAGAGGGTTTTGCAGTTTTGTTAGTGTTATGCAGGCTGCACTGGCTGATTTGAGAATGTAATTATTGTTTTGAAAAAAGTAGTTAAGTGCCTGAGAAAAACTGTAATTATTTCAAGTATTACAAATCATATTACATTTGTAGATTCTCACCAAATTTGCATTAACAAAATAAGTAAACGCTAGAAATAACTTCAATTTAATCTTTCAGCTGGTTGTTGAAAACTTTTGACAAGATCCCGAATTATGTCTTCATCCGTCGCTGATTTTGCTCAGCTTTTCCCTCCCTTTGCCTTGAAGTTAGCTTTTATGGCTTGTGAAGGGAACTCACACACTCATAACCACGTCCAGGAGGGTGAAAGTACGGTGTCTAAACTGCAAATTAGAGCAGCCCAGGAACACATCGTGGGACTCTGGCACACCTGGCTCCCGGAGCCTGACTCGCCCGAAAACTTTCAATAATTGCTAATAAAACATTGGCAGTTTACTAGAAAATCCCCCTAAGTACCGATAATTAGTAGAGCCCCATCAAGGGAAAACGAGCCAGTGAAGGTCAGCGTGACCGAGTGTGCAGCGCAAACAGGCAAGCGCCTTTAATCATGGGCTAGCGCGCTTCCATTAGTTCCGTGGGCCTGCAGTAAAAAGAAACGGCCGAGGAAAAGGGAACAGCATGACCTAAACGAGAGTGAGAGAACTCTTTAGAGAGTTGTCATAGTAAACAAATCACACATGACTCATCGCTGCGTCATGCCGGAGTGCTGTTTTGCTCGTGGTGTTTGTTTATGTACGCCGACAAAGCTAATAGCACACACCGGTGTGTTTATTCCCTTCCAGGGAGCACTGCAAAAAAAAAAAAAAAAAGCAGGGAAAAAGAGACAAAGAGAAAAGGTGGGAGTGAGAGAAGTAGAGGAAAGAGAGCAAGAGAGAGAGAGAGAGAAACAGAACATGAGGAAGAGGAACATGCAAGAAACGGGAGAGACAGAGATATGCGAGAGAGAATGAAGAGCGCAAGAGGCGAAGGAACAAAAGCGAACAAGGAAAAGAGAGGAAGGAAGGAGGATGGGGGGAAAGAAGAAGAGAAAGAGTGTGCTAGGGAAGGGAGAGAGAGAAAGTTTAAGAGAGCGTGTGAGGAAAGTGGCGAAAGAGACAACAGGGAAAAGGAGAAAGAGAGAGAGAGTGAGTGAGAGAGAGAGAAAGAGTGTGAGGTAGGGAGAGACTGCGAAAGATTAAGAGAGGGTGTGAGTAAATGTGAGAGAGAGAGAGAGAGAGAGAGAGAGAGAGAATGAGGAAAAGTAGAATAAGAGACAGAAAGATTTAGAGTGATGGAAAGAGAAAAAGTAAAAATAGAGAGAGAGTGCGTAACACATCACATTGATTCACTCTGAGTCATAGAGCGATGCGGCCACTCGTTTGACACCTCTCTACCCCAAAAAAGAAAGAAGAAAAGAAAGAAAAGTTGGAGAAAAAAACAGGCCCTGGAGGCCAAATTCAATATTTTGCCTATGAGACTTGCTGGAGGTATAAAAAGATTGTGATGTTTGACACCAATTTCCCACCCTGATACCCTCCTTCAGTCTTACACATGCGCCCTACAGTAAAAAAGACGAGGAAAAGAAAAAAGAGCCCCCTAAAAAATCTCTTCACACTTTGGCAGGAGCCGAGGGTTTTCCGAGCCTCCCCACCGCAGTCCGCGACTGTTGGATGATTCCCAATGGCAGAGCTCATCCACTCGTCCCCTCCTCCCCCTCTCCTCTCCTCCCCCCTTTCCCTGAGCTCTGATTCCGCTCCTCACCACCTGCCAACATTGTTTGTCCCACGGCCAAGAGCAGCACAGCCTTGTGTGAGATGAGAGTACTTCCTCTACGCCCCCCTCCCCTCCCCTCCCTGCACTCATTCATTTACTCATTTGCCTGCCTTCGCCCGAGTCGGGGAGGTGGGTGTTTCTGGTGTTACGCCTGTAGTGACTAATGCAAACACACAGGTTTGAAAAAAAATACACTGACTGACTTTAAGGTGTGCAGCAGCTGAGATTATATCTGTTAGCGCTCAGGTTAAGTCCCGCCAGTACAGTAAAGCCAGTACCTAAATAAGGTGTCGGTCCCTCAGCACCTCTCAGCTGCCCACTGCTTCTACACACCGATGGACGGATGGGTCAAATGCAGAGAAGTGGCACTGTCATTGCATGTACGACCCCAAGAACACCACACATACAATATACATATGACTTTCTATAGAATATAGGCATACTAATCACATAGTGAGTGAGTGATTATTTGTCATTGTGAACACACCACAGCACAGCGCACAGTGCACCACAACCAAATGTGACCTCTGCGTTTGACCGTTTGACAGCACTCAAGGAGCAGTGTTTGGGGAATGTACCTTGCTCATGAGTACCTCAGTGATACCTCTACCAGTCCGGGATTCAACATGGACACATGAATTTTAGGGTTGGCATGAAAAAATAACCAACCACCGCGGCAGAAATAATTTAACATATTTATATATATGTTGAATGCGTAAAGACAAGATATTTTGCTCGCCATAGTTCCACTGCAGGCTCAGAATTTTGCCACGACAATAAAGCCATATAGTAGCTCTAACACTTCTAACACAGCACCAAGTCGAGCGAGCGTGACAGCAGACTTGAGCGAGGGCGGAGCACTTTGAGTGCGCGTGCAGCCAGATTCGAGAGCGTAAAGACAAGAGATTTTGCTCATGAACATTACACTGCATGCTCAGAATTTTGGCACAAAATAACTCCATATATTTTAAGACAGAAAGTGTGGGCCATATAAAATCTGACCACGGACTTTGGGCACGCCTGGCACAAGCGATGCCTTTCGGGCGTACAATAAATGTGTCATCAAATGTCAGCTGTAAATATCGGGCCAACCTAAGCATCAGCCTGATGCTCATGACTTTAAAATAGCAATTAACGGCCGATTCCAACATGATTCTGATATGATTGTGCATCCCTGATATATATGTATACAGCTCCCCACCTCAAACATCGGGGAGTTTACTGGACTCTGGATTTGCTGGATTCTGTTTGAATGATTAACAGCTTGTGTGTTATTAGGTGAATATTTCTTGTAGCCCTGCAAATGTTTTGAGATTCTGCAAGATTTGATCTTCTCACCTTTCCACCATAATATGTAGATTTTTTTCTATCTATGATTTACAGTTGATAGAATAATGGTTAGGGCGTTCGCCCCATGAGGGCTGCTGGGATGATTAATTGTTTTTTATTGCAGAAAATTTCCTGGACTCGATTTTAGTGTATTGTGTTCTTATCTTTTCTTATCTTTTCAAAGCAGGTAAATTAAAGGAAACTGGATGTTCAGCTACTTAAATGTGGATTAATTCTGGATGTTTTATATGCGGGGATCCAAGAGGATGAAGCCATTAAAAGCAGATCTCAAATTCTGAGAGATTTGATGTTTTAGATAGGGTTGCCACCTAGGTCTGACAAAAAACCTGGACATTTCACCAACCCGACCAATCACTTTCTGCCTATAAGCAGAAACACCTCTGACCTATAACATTCCGGGTCCCGGGAGAGTGATTTTCTCCACGGGACAGGCCATTAAAAAGAAGGACAGTGCCGGTAAAACTTGGCCAAGTTGCAACCCAAGTTTTAGACCTCAGGTAAGGTCTTTAAGGCCAGCAAACATAAAGTTCATTGATTTTTGGCTTTAGTGTATTGTGTTCTTTTCATATTAAAGCACGTAAATTAAAGATTATTCTTCTCCTTTGTAGTAGGAGGGGAATCAATAAAAGGCAAATTCTGTGACCTTTTAGAACTCCAGTGAGGTCACCTGTCCACCTTCTCATTTTTGAAGATGCGTGCTGGAGGAAGTGAAGCGGAGCACTTGGGAGGTGTAAGAGCCCCGTAAATAAGACTCCAGTCTTCCACCTCATATCAAAAGAATTCTCGGCAGCGAGGCCCCATGGACGTGTCCGGCGTTCCTCAGACCTCTATGGGTAGCATCGAATCTAAAGAAAAACTATTGTCTTCACCAACATTCCCAGTTTATTCCCGGGGCAACCAACGAGCCGGGATGTTTGGCGCAAGAGTACTGCAGCTAAAAACCTGCTGCTGGCGAGAGAGAGGGAGAGAAGAGATCGAAAGTTAAGCAAGAAGGAGAAAGAGCTTCTCTCTCTCTCTCTCTCTCTCTCTCCCTCTCTCTGTCCACTGTAGCGCTTGCTCACTTGGTGAAGAACCAAACTCATAAAACTGGGTGGACACCAGCCAGTTGGCACTGCAAAAAGGGGCACGGCTGTGCACGACTGATTAATGCTAGCTGTTCGAGGACAAAGATTCACCGGTTTTCCAATCTGGGCCGTGATGCCAACAGCGAAACTCGTCCGCTTGGCAATGGGAAAGACTTGGCCTTCTTAGCACCTGTGCAGGACAAGCGCTGGGAAAAGGAAGAGAGGAGACTATAAATCAGGCTACATAAACTGAGCTACCTTGCAGCACTTACGAAAGATGCCAGCCCCGGAATGAAATCACTAACCTGCCTGCAAAGGCCCCCTAGTGGTGAGGATGTCAACGTCTACAATGTTTTCTGTGTCACATTTAGTGGTTCAAATGGCCACTGGCTAGCGCTGATCCTAAACTTCATCATTGTTCATACTTAGCTAGAAACGGGAACCCTAAATCCCCAAATGTGTTTTGCTAATGAGTTGGACAAGTCTGTCCAATACAAGCTCTCGTCTACACATGGCTGATCGAGCGCTGGGACACATGCTGGATGCTATTTGGCTAAGTGATTTTTTACTTCTGATTTGTTTTATTCTTAAGTGTAAACTGCATCACAAGGTGTTATTGTTGTGCTATTAATATTAATCCAAAACATTTTGACTTTAGTACACTGTGTTCTTTTCATATCACAGTCAGTGTGAACTGATGGAAACTTGTTGTTGAGCTATTTAAAAAAACATCATATTTAATGCTGGAATTTGTTCTCTTAGCCTAAGAGGTTATAAGATGATAAAGCAACAGACCCAAAAAAAATTTATTTTTTATTGTAATAGCTATTTTGCACTTTGTACAATTAAATATAAGGTGTTAGTTCTGCTTTCTTTGTCAAAAGCAGTGCCAAAGGAGAACGAATCCCTTCATGTCAACACTCTGTGCCAAATCAGCCTCCCAAGGACTTCTGATTCCGTGGGAGAGCAATTCTCTAGAACATCTCTAGATAGCATCCGCACCACCTGCACAAAGTGACGTTAATCGCCCAAGGACCAAAAACACGTCCCTCATCTGTACCTCACTATCCAACCCCATTCCTGTTGCATCATATTATTCTTACACAATGGCAATATGTTGTGCCTGGACAGTGAGTGACATGATGCAATTAAAACGCTGTATATAGTAAACCATGCAAAAAGCAGCCATTTTTAAACATTTGCCTGTTTATATTATACCAGTTTACAGGATTTAGGGATTCATAAGAAATGTTTTCACTCCAGAAGGACGTTTTATTTTTTAGACACAGAAATTATGCAAGACCTCTGTTAAAATCTGCATATTTTTACCCTACATATACATATTGATGGTGCAGAGTTTACAAAAAGGGTTAGAAACTGAACATAACTTATCTTGTGAACATCTCGGGTGGTTGACTTGTGTAAATATAGAACAAATAATGCAGACTACTTTGCAAAAAATGCAACAATTTTAAATTTAATCATCCTTTTTAAATGTTTACATTTGCTTTCATGTGATTTTTACGAATTGCATTCATTATTTTTATTTCTGGTATTCTTTCTAAAGTTATCTGCTTTAAAAGGAGATTTCGTCAATTTCACCTAATTCATTTATTTCTTTTTAACAGTATATCCAGTTATTTAATTGTAATGAAAAACCCCTATATTTACTCTTGAATTGATTATGTTATGAATGCTGGTATGCATACTGGCAGCTATGCGGCAGATACATAAATATTGTTAATTACATTAAGTATAATGTACATATAATTACAACTTTCAAGGCCATCTCAGGTTCAGAATTCAGCGGTTATTTGAAATGCATAGCAACAAAGATAAAGAATGTGAGAACAGTCTCTAGCATGTGGCCATCAAACAGTGGGGACGGAGGGGGTCCGGTTCTGACTTTTTTATTTCAAAATATTTTTAACTCTCTGTGGAGACACTCACGTTCTATCGCCTCGCTCTGGGTTAGACATGGTTAAAGACGACTTTCTCTCCCTCCTGGTGACACCTTCCATTAACAATTTAGGTGGTTGGGGATGGTCAGGTTGGGGTGGGGATGGGGGTGTGTGTCTGTATGGGGGGGGTGGGGGGGGCGGAAGGGGGTGTGTGTGCAAGGCAAGGAAAACATTCCAGTGGCCCCTTGTAGCCAAAAAGGATATGCTATAATTAGTTCCAGGAGGGTGAGTGGTAGCTGAATGAAGAAAGCTAGGCTGTTTACCCGGTACAGGAGCGGCAAGACTCTCGCTGAATTGCGCGGAGGCAGCCGCCCTCACCTTAGTTGTAGCCACAGCTGACTCCCGGGGCCACGCCAATAGGTCTGTGACAAATTAAATCTACCAAACAGATCATAGCCGGCTTTTATGGCAACACAAAGTCACCCATAGACGAGGACGGGGGAGGCGGACGCACACCACAGTCCCTCAGTCCATTCATAAAAAAGAAAAAACACAAACACACACACAGTTGCTACTCTGCCCCTGACCGCAGCGCTTGGGTTAATGGGTGATTCCCGGCGTGCGTCATAGCACTCAGATTAATGGCGTCCGTCGACGACACGGGGCCTTGAACCTACAGCTCTGGGAGAGGAGACTCACACTCGGAAGCAGCGCTGCCTCCGTGACTCACTCCCATTCAGAGAGTCATTGAGAGGCTCGGTAGTGCATTAGAGACTCACACTGACCAGCTCAACATGTGTCACAGGATGTATTAAGCCTGGCAACCAGCCTGCCTTTACACATACATACACATGCAAGGTCTGGGCGATATGACTAAAAAAATTCAAATCATCTTTCTGGAGATGTGGATATATGACGTGCCATTTTTTACCCCACTTTTTTAAAAGGGATTTTATTAAGACGCAATTTTTTCTTATGAAGTTCAAGCCTCACATACATATTAATAATGCTTTTGTACCTTGATTTATGTTGATTGATGTTGTCGTCTTTTATTCAGACCCTCCAGGATTTCGCGATGTTACAATTGCAACTATTAATGCAAATTCAACCAATCCCCACAAATTCATTACTACTGTGCAATTTTGACCAATTATCGCAACTTTACCACAATTTCTGACCAATCACTGTTGTTTCCCGCAAAACTTTGAGCCATACGTCAGAGAACTCACTACTTTGTTACGTTTAGAAGACGCAAGAAACGTGTGTGATAAAAACGCTTCAAATTTACCTTCAAAAATAACTAAATAATTAATGGTTAATAAAAATAATAGTGGATTTGTTCTCTTCATTTTAATTAATTGTTAAGGTTCATTATAAAGGGGGACCAAATTGCAAATTTTTCCAAATCGCAGCTTTTTAGAAAAGCTGTCTCAACATCAGGCATTTTAGGGCAAAACAATCTCAAAAAAGGCCCACAAAATCCTGGAGGGACTGTTTATTGGACAAACAGGTCCTCACAAGTGTATAAACAAATCTAACCCTCAAACTCACACACAAACCATAGAGGGAAACGCGATGACTGTAATGATCTCTAGATCTATGATCTCGCACCGTTTCCAGTGGCTATTTCAGCGGAACACTGAGCCTGAGTTTGTCTGTCGTCTGTGTTGCGCGTGTTTACGTTCATTCCCTGTTGAGTTCGTTTTTGATTGGTCTTTTGGTTTGGCGCCGTGTGTGTCTGTGTCACTCTTCTTTCAGTTTGCATGTTCATTGGTCAGTTTCTCTTAGTTCTCGTTTAGTTAGTTAGTTAGTCAGTTAAGCCAGTCTGACCCAGTATTCCTCGTCCGGTCACCATCACGCTAACCTCTTTCTTTGTGCTTCTCAGAGTATTTTTTAGACTGCCACCACAATCGCTCTTCACTGGATCTCGTGCTTCCAATTCCAATTCGTGCTTTACAGAAGATTTTGTCACATGGTCAGCTGGACGCTTTCTTTTGGGCTGTTTGGTGCTCAGAGTGTCAAGTTTTAGAGTGTTTTTTGAAGAAATGGATGGCATGTCATCGCTTACTCCTGCATCTGTGTCAAGAGAACTAAGCACCTAACGTGACAGATCTATTAGGAATAAAACTGGCTGCTTAATTTTTCTTGCCGTGGTGGTTATTTTTTCACACCGACTCCAAAATTCGTTCATGTCCACCACTCGTCATCTCTGTCACCACCAGACTTCTAACTGAACTGTAGTTCACCTCTTGTTTCGTAATGAAGCTCACAGGTGAACGCGCCCACAGTCAACAAAGCGTCTCTTGGTATTTAGAGCTGAGCTCCATTTTTTCCCATTAACGGCACGGACGGCAGCTTCCCACATTACAGTCAAATCAGTTCCAGTTTTCATTGTTGGGTGGTAGCTAACTACAAGAGGAGATGTGACTGACTTAAGAACGTTTTTCAGTAGCTCATCAGTAGTGAAGCTACTTTTAAAATATAGCAGCTTTAAAAGTAACTACTTTTTTCCAAAAAGAAATGCCAAAATGCTACATTATTGCGAAAGAAAACAAAAACGGGAATTTCAACTACCAAGTGCTTCCGATACCCATTCCTTGCATGCTCACTGCATCCTCAGATGCTCACTGCATCGCAGCACACTCTTGGCAGCTGCAAGTTGAAGTTGTACCTCGGCAAAGACGGAAGCAAGAATCTGTGGTCGATAAATAACTTTGATGTGGTTGGCTACTTGTTCTTTGTAGCTTGTAGTGTAGCTATCTACTACGTTATAACAGTAGCTTGGCTGTAACTTGTAGCTGGAAAAGTAACTTCCCCAACACTGCTGGTTTTTCCCTACTATGAGATGAACACCGTGTCCCTTCTCTATTCGTCCACAGCGAGCATCAGTGTGTGGGTGGACGGTGCGGGTGTATGTGTAAGAGCGTCGTACTGCGTAGGTGTGTGTACCTGCGGCATGCGGGCAGCATGAAAGAGCGGCTGAGGGCGCCGCTGGGCCGCAGGCCAGAAAAACACAGTAATAAACAAGAGTTTCTTCATCAGCACAGTCCAAAGGGTTGGCCGGTGCCATCCCAAATCCCTACAGCCTGATCTCACAGTCGTCCACGCTAAGCTTTCCAATTCAGTTACGGCACAAACGGAAAAGATTCCAACAACTGAGAAACGCTTCAACTCGCTCGCTAAAAGGGGCGGCCGGACACATGAAAGCGGGGGGGAGTTTCGGACATGCCGAGCTCACATGTGACCCAAATCACATTCCTGGATGATGCAGTAAGTCGGGTCATGTTTTCCCCCCAAAACAGCAAATCCAACCATATCTCTGTTGAGTGCAATTTCTTCCTCCAAGTCTGTGTTCCAGATATGAATGCGTGCCAGGATGTCGAGTGCTGAAGTGACCACAGATGAAGTAAAGTTACATTAGTGATAGAAATGTGGAGGCTATAAATGTATTAATCCACATTCCAACACCCTTGGAATGTCAACAAATTACTACGAAACACTGCAGTCTAAAGGAACTGATTCGAGTACAAAAAATCATAAACCACTCCACTGACACGGCTCATGCAGCAAACAAAAAGAAGCGCTTGCATTCGCATCCAACTGATCTGATACATCTGACCATAACCCTTCTTTATCACTGCTTTTATGGTTCCCATTTCAGCTTCAGCAAAAACCACCATTCAACACGGTTATCAAACACACCCGACACACTTCAGCACCCTGCTGATCAGAGAGCGAGAGAGAGAGAGAGACAGAGAGAGAGAATGAAAACGAGCAGTCGAGAAACAGTGAGATGGAAAGATAATGGATAGAAAAAAATATGCAAGAGAGACAGTGCGACTGGCATAGAAAGAAAGAAAGAAAGAAAGATCAAGGTCAAAAATGAGAGAGAGAGAGAGAGAGAGAGAGAGACAGAAAGAGAGAAAGAGATGGTGCCAGTGGTTAGGAAACAAACAAACAAACAAAGGTGAAAAAAATGAAAAAGAGTGCAACTGGCACAGCGAGAAAGAAAGAAAGAAAGAAATAATGTGTGGAACAAAGAAATAAAGAACACAAACATAATGAAAACAAAAGCAAAAAAGAAAGTGAGAGAGAGAGAGAGAGAGAGAGAGAGGACTAGCATAGAGAGAAAGAAAGAATAGAGAGGAAAGGAGAAAGAGAGAAAGAGTGAAAGAACATGCAAGAGAGAGAGAGTATAACAGAAAAAAAAGAAATAGACAGAAAGAGACTGAGAAAGGGAAAGAGAAAAACAACAATACAGAGAGAGAGCGTGTGTGAGGGAGGATGAGAGAGGGGCAATAGTAACTGACTGCGGCTCTCATTCAGGCCATCAATCAGACGTGTCACTTACAGGCCAATAAACACGCACAAGCTTTTCAAACCCTCCACAGAATTACTGAAGTGTAGCTGTGGTCAGTGTGAAGTCCAAACATTTTCTTTAACTGATAACACAAACATTTGTGCGATCCGGTTGAGCCGATTCCGCTGAGCGCCCCGTGGTTGGTTCCCAGGCGCAGGTTTAAACCCAGCTCTGGATTAAATTGCAGTGATTGATGGCGAATCCCCATTGAAGAAAATCCTTTTAGACCTCGACTGGGCCTAATCTGGGCCCCAGAGCATGCCGAAAGTGCGTTTAAAACCGCATAATCAATATGGCTGCCAACGTTCGCCGACATCCCGTGTGAGAAAAAGCCGGCAATGAATGTGATTTATTGTTAAAAATCAAAAACAGTACAGCCACAATAATTTGGGAAAAGAAAACACCATGTGTGTATTGACATCAGCTGTCATCTCTCATGAAGCGTCGGCCTCAATTACAGCTGGCTGACGTTGCTAAACATTATTAACAGTTGCTGAATTTATCTGCGTTGTAAATGGAAGGCTTAAGATGTCAAGATGCTCAACTGAGGTAAAGAGAGTGTAGGATTTACATGTATAACACATGATCTTTATTTTAAAAAACAGCCCAAATCCAGTGTTACAAAGACCCATTTTAATTTGACTTTTGGAAACTGTCAGACTGGTTTTGGTGACAAAACTTGGCAAACGTTCATCATATTTCTCAAAGCCTGGACCATCATGATCATCATAAAGCAGTTTAATCCTGAAGTCCTGTTTATTTTCAGTAGGTGATCGTTGTGGGTTTGGTGTTGGTTTTATTCGATCAGAAAACAGAGATGTAGAACTTACCCATTTCCTTGGTCTTCCCCTGGGTCTCTTCTCCCCTGTGGTCTCAGCCTTCTGTGAATGTCGACAATTATGAATTAGCGGCAGGCAATTTTTATCAAGTACCACAATAAAGTGTAGAACAAGATTTTTTGTGCAACGTCCAGGGTGATTTTTATGGGAAGGCGGTGAATGGCGGGTTTCTTCTCTTTGAGTGGGGCGGCAGCGTCTGGCGCTGGCCGTGTGTAAGGTATATCCAGGTCTCTGACAAGGAGCTGTCTATGTTAGCGCGAGCGCGCCCAGGTTGTTCCCAGCCCGGCCAGCGTAATATTTCACTGCAGGAATTTTATGCCATTCATGTGTAAATGAGAGGACCATTATCAGCGCACTCGCAGCCCAGATAAGGAGCGTGACGGACAGTTATGGGGTTTGGATCACACTGCGACCACTCGGTAACAGTCAGGCGCTGATATGGAATAGCTAGGATTTCTGAGATTTACTTTCATCAGCTGAAGGTTGATATAAGCACAGAGTTTAAGTGTCTTATTTGTCTCATCTCGTTCTGCTTTGGCTGTTAAATTTGAGCGTGTGAGAAACCGCTGCGCTTAATAGCCTTGTTGCGGCCGTTGTGTCGAACCCGAGCATCCGCACATACTTCTCATGATTTCTCAATTTGAAACAAATACCACAAGATATCACAAATATGGAACAGTGGAAATCGTCAATATCTACTTTTACACCTCATGGCTTCATGTAACGACGTCACCTGTTGTAGAAGCTGCGCTTAGCGCAATGTGGAAATAATATCTGTAGACACTTCTATGAGGCAGAAATTTCATTGTCAGATTTTGTGAGTGAAATCATTTATGAGCTGCTGTAAAAAGGGAATGCCTTTGCCCTGCACGGTGGTGGGGGCAGGCACAAGAAGGTGGCCTGCCGTGGCGGCCGAAGACAATTAACTAGACAAGATGCAGTCTGAATAATTCATAAAGAGCCCTCCCGGGCTGCAAGCTTTTGTCAGTCCAGGCCCTGTAGGAAACTCAACCCAATTCATAAAACATCTATGAATTCTGCGAATGCCTAAGAAAGGGTGAGTGTCTGGCACGCTGCGTTGACCGGTTCACTATGCCAAAGAAACAGGTCCGTACTGTGAAGTTATTCATTTGAACTTGATCAGCATTAATCTGCGCAAACTACAACAGTAACAGCGTTGATCCAACGTTACAGCATCACTGAAGCGTGTCCTCACTGAAGAAAAGACAGGGTTGGTTTTACCAAATTTTTTGAATAGCTAGATTTCTTCTGACTGTGATTCAGACCTTGAACTTTATCTAGGGACCATTGTCCTTTCGTAAAATCCAGCTAAATAGGTGTAGCACAATGTCGTACTTGGTATTGCACATGATGCAATGTGACTAATGTGTATACACATCTGGATCTGGATGACAAAGCTAAAATGTGTACTTATCTGTTCAATTATATCAGTCTTTCTTTCTCTTTCCTTGTGTGCAGAAAGGGAGCTCAGTGTTACGTGTGAATGGTTGAATCCTGCTCGGTGCATGTCTATGCAGCCCTGACTGGGTAATGGTGGCATTGTGAGGAAGGCTTGCGTTACCGCTGCTGCAACAAGCGCTGTTTGTTTTAAATACCCCAAGGACGCTTTATTCAAGTCCTTGCTCAGCAAAGGGCCGACACACAAGCGAAACATTAGCCCGAGCGTCACGGGAACGGCCGCGGTCCGAGCCTTGAGAGAGGAGACGACCTCTTCAGGCTCATCCCAGGTCTGCTCCAGGCACCAATCACCTCAGTGTTTCACTTTACACATGAGCGCTCCGCTAACTCATACAATTTGCATGTCTTAGACGTGGCAGATCAAATTCTGCAGCGAGAAGTTAGATCATCCCGTTTTTATGATTTAACAAAAGATGGTGTGACAGTTTCAGCTCCAGACATAGATTAGCAGAAGCGCTTCATGGGTTGACAATGGATTCTTTCCCCTTATTCCTCTCCTCTGTCTCCCTGTCAGTCTGTCAGTCAGGCCAATCTGTGTCTCCTAACCCCATTTCTCAGTTTGGGTTGCTGCATTTTTAATCAGGATATTTAATGGTCGGTAAGCCAACACCCTGATCAATTAATCATGGCTGCTTCTGCGCGTCTCGTCCGGGCCCTCACGTCTGCTGCAGACTTGCATCTGACCGGCGGCGTCCGGCATATCCGGCAGCACTTACCGTCTGACACAAGGACGAGGCACTAGCACGAGGCGTAGGAAAAGGCCACAGCTCATTAAGAGGGCCAGCGAGATCAAGACTCGGCCTGCCAGACCCGGTTTTTGCTAAGGGAGAGTTTAAAATTAGCCCCCGAGTGCACCGTATCAAGTTCAACAATGACCGCTCTATGGAAAGTATTCCGGCTCTTCATTGGAGCCAATGTATTGAGCAGATGATCAGAGTCCGGGTAGCTGCTGGCTTTTGAATGTGGATAAGGCCGTGCTAACAACCCTCGAGGTCGTCCTTCCACATTTAGCCCGGACGATTCATATGATCCCGCCTCAGAGGGTTCTATATTTTCAAGGAGAAGTTCAGAAATTAAGAGATGCGAGCAACAGTGCAAGTGGAGTGACAACTGTACATTTACTCGGTTCAGTCAAGAACCTGATTAGTATGTTAAATTTACCTAAGGACACCATTTAGTACGGTCCTCCCATCTTCAGCTGGATGTTTGAAGGAACATTTTTGAGACGTACAGTAACATAAATGTGACCCTCCACGGCAAAACCAGTCGCTTGTCGCAACGGAGGTTTCCAAGAAAAATGACCGTTTATGTTGCGTGGGGTAAAATTTTGGATTTTTTGTTTTTAGTGTTTTGAAACAGTGGAAGGTCTATACTGTACTGTTGTGAATAAATTTCGCTGCAAAACTTACCCTTTCCATCCTAAAAACGTGACTTTCTTGAGGTGAGGAATTCAATTCCAGCAGAATGTTAAAAGTTTCGGTTTTGACCGCTCTACTTCAATATTTACGGTAAATCCACTCGTTGACTAGCGTGAAGATATTTCTCCGGAATCCATCTTCGTCTCCCGAGTTCAGTTAACCTAACGCAGGTAGGCTATCCATGTGGCTGTGAATGCAGCGTAGGCTACCGTAAATACAAACGTAGCCGCGACCGCAACAAGCTTCTGTGAGTGCTACAGCGATAGTCAACTTCAAAGGCAGATTTCTCCGTTTCTCACTTGGCGTGACAGGAGAAACCCGACTCCTTTGAATGTTGATATCTCAGGCATATGTCGTCCGATTCATTCGATATAGGCATCGTTTTGAAGCTTGATATATGCCCTTTCAGAACATAATAACTCAATTTTGAAAATTTGCGACAGGCGACTGGTTTTGCCACGGAGGGTCACAAATATCTTGCCACTGACTAAACGTATGATATGAGATAGATGTGTACAATTGCTATGTGTTATAATTTCCATTTAAGTTTGGTTTAGTTTCTGTTTTCCACATCACTCATATGAAGGTCCAATCTTCAAGAGGTTCTTTCAATACAATTCATTTGAACTGCATTTTATTTGTACAGCACTTTTTACAACAGACAGTGTGAAAAAGCAGCTTAACACTTGACCAACTCCAAATTCTGAATAAGCAAGTCTAGGCCAAACTGTCTTCTGTAGTAAATAGGATAAAACCTTGAGAGCAACCAAGACTCAGAAGAGGGCACAGGATTGAGCCCATGCATTTAAAGGGTGTTTATAGCAAAATGATCTAGTATTTAAATGAGTATTTAGGGCCCATCTTTTTTTTCTCCTGTCCATCCGCTTCGCAACCGCTGCACTCCACACCCAGTTTGAAGCAGCTTTCACTGTGTTGGTGGAGGACGATTTTTGCTAAAAGCACAGAATTTTTTGGAGTCTTTAACCGTAAAAGACTCCCAGGTCAAGTTTGCCATGTGTTGGATTTAGCAACAGTAGAGCAGAGGTCAGGGAGAGGGGCATCGCTTTTAAAACCGAGGGGACGAACACTTCATTTGGGTTGTTAAACTAGCAGGAGCCGGTGAGGGTGATTGATTCGCGGTGGGAGAGCTAACCTTGTGAAAAGTGTTCCTAGTCAGGCGCCTTGGCGATTTTGACTCCTTTCATCTTAGCAGATTTATCTGCCCACTGTTTATCATAACAACGCCAAACGAGATGAAACGGGATTACGGCGGCAGAAAAGTGCTTGGGCTTTTTTCAAAGCGGGCCCGCAAATGTTTACAGTGGTACCTTAAGGCGGAAGAGAGCAAGCTGAGCTGTCAGCGAGTCATTAACAGCACCTGATCTCAGCACCCCCTACTACCAGCAGATAAATGAAGACATCCAAACTCCCCCATGGCTCATGGATGAGAATCACAAGCTAATACTTTTAAACCAGGGACTTAACTGAATGGCAGGCAAAGACCACATACACAAAAAAACAAACATTACACTTAGCACAACTTACAAAGCAATAGTATCAGGCAACTGATACATTCACATATTAAGTTTTATTAAGCCATAAGCTGAGCCTAAGTTAAAGTGAAATGGTGTCTGTTTTTGTTTTATTTCCGTACTTCCGATGAGTGTGTTGGTGTGTGGGGTGGTGCACGGGTGTCTAAGAATTTAATTCTCTTGACCTAAATGGAATTAGTTTTTTTTTTTCCTCTAAAATGACCTTATGAAAATTATGGTCCTTTGTAGAGGAGCTGAATTGGACTCTATAATGAGGGTTGAAGAAAAGATGCAGTGGCCTTATCAACTCACCAGGTATTTGTCTGGTTTATGGCTGTGAACACAGAAGATATTTGGCTAGATGGTGTATTTTTTCACACAACACACATTAACAACCAATCACTTCTAATAACTCACTGTGGACAATCTTTCAAAAAAAGTACAAAATTGTACCGTCGTGTCACTAAGAGGCTTCTCTCAAAGATTCCTATACGTACTTCAAGCCAAAGGAACAAATTTGTAACTTGTACCTTTAAACATTTACACTTAAATAATTGCTAAAATTTGATGTTAAAGGTCAAATATTTAGCTTTTATTTGACATTATTGTACAACATTTGAAAGATTTACATATAAGGGAAAAAACATACATTTTGTGAACCATAATGAGTATGCATACAGTCAGAATATAGGAGAAAACGGAAGTGCATGCCTGCATGTGTGTGTGTGTGTTTTCACAACTAGCAGTGAATGAGGTGCCACAGGGGTGGGTGTTTGTGCCTGTAGAGGTGTGCTGCAGTAGTCTGCTTCTCACCTTCTGTGCTGCTTTGGAGGGGCCCTTGTTCTTGCTTCCTTTGGGGCGGCCCCTCGGTCGTTTGGGGACAGGCTCTCCAGTGGGCTCCTGAGGAGGAGAGGAGGTGAACACAAGCTATGAGGATAAGAAACAAAGCCACGGCCCATTCTGCCCCAGCAGCAAACACCCTGCACTGGCCGACCCACCGCCCTCCCGCTCAGAGAAGGCATGGTTCTCTTCAACAAAGCTCTCTTTTACTGGTGGTCTGCCATTTAGAAGTTAAGACCAAAGAGAGACAATGGTTTTGTGCAGCAATGTGTGTGGGAGAGTAATTAAAATTCATTTATTAATTGATTAGAATAATCACATGCGCAATACAAGGACATTATTTCCTGCATTAATACAAGTACATGCAAGCACGAAACACTTAACATAAGATTCCTTATCTTTATTATATGCATAATGCCTATTCTCTAAGTTATTAAATAAAGAATTATTTAAAACTTCTACAGAGTACTGCCAATCTCAAAAAAGTTATAATAATTATAATTATAATAATTATAATTAACACAAAATTTAATAAGCACAATTCAAATAAACATTATCGGTCTACATTAACTTTAATATTTTTATATAGTCTTTATATTTAATTTTTCAAGCCTAATTATAGTCGGAAGTCCTAGTGTAATTGTCACGTGATGTTAATGTTTACTGCAAATAAACAGAAAACGCCAAATGTATTACTTTGGACTGAACTTTTGATCCTGGGTCACATTTTTATGCCCAGATTTGGCTCTTAAGGCCTTGCATTGTTCTTGCACATTTCTCCGACTGGGTAATTACAAGTTCTACTGGCTCATTCCACACCACCTCATTGCTGTGAAACAGTTCTTTTTATCCGTAAACAAGTTCATAAAATATCTTGATCATAACTGGACTGATGCGGCTTTTCCAGACAGTAACATTAAAGTGCAAAGAGGATTCCTGGATAAACTGCGTCCAGAAGACTTGAATAAATGGATGCAACAGGTCTAATCCAAAGGTGCATCCAGCATATTTCTCTTTGCATCCATCATTTTAGATGCAAAAGAGCAGAGGTCGTGGCTTTGGCCAAAGCTCTTCCTAATCCATGCGTAAAAAGTTGCAAACAGTAAAGCCCAATAACAAACGAGCGCAAAATCGAGCAGTAGTTCCATCAAGCAGTTACGGAACACAGAGTTCCCAAATTCACATGTACGCTATGCAGCATTTACTAAGCATTTATATTTGTTTGCATGTAAATTAATGAAATATCTACTTCGTATTGCAATGCATTTTTCAGAGAAAACGTGGTGAGGGTGGTAAATTGTGACAGGTTGTCACCTATAAACGCGAATCGTCTCCGCAAGTTTCAAAACTAGAACATTTTATTGCCAATGTAAAGACATGCCGAATTGGCTGAAGTTCAGAGTCGACCAATAAGTATAACAGAAGAGAACAGAACACGATATACATAATTTATGACAGGTAAAGAACGCAATATCAATGCAAAAGAAACACAAGATACATCGTGTTTAAACATATTCAATTTCACAGAAGTAATCTGTCCAGAAAAGGCTTAAGACAGTGAGAGCAGTGTGCAGATTTCACTAAGGTGCAAAAACTTATTAAAAACGAGAAGCACGACACTATTTAATTGGTGTATTGCAGATAGTCGAACGATTGGTTAATGGTGCAAACAGAGGTGAGGGAGAATGGATCATTTTTCAGTGTCTCCCGCGAACACTTTCCACAAACGTGCATAAATTGAATTGCATTTAAAACCATCATCGCTCACAAATCTTCACGTTTAATTTCATTGCGTCAACAAGTCACTCTCAAGCATTGCATCGGTGGGAATTTGGCGCTTTTTTAAAGAGGTGCAGAATAAGAACTGGTACCGACTTGCTGGGGTTTCCTGGGTCTGCCCGGTCCTCTCTTCGGTGGCTCGGCCGGGGCGGGCTGCTCGCGCGAGCCCGAAGCTTCACCGGCTTCCTCAGCGCGTGCACTCATCGTGACTTTGTACCGAGCGGTTTAATCTCCAGCAACCGTCTAAATTCGGCAACTCGGTCTCGGCGGCTCTCACCGGACGTCCTGCTGCGGAATACGAGAGGTTGAGAGGGGATCCGGCAGAGGAGAGAAAAAATAATGAAAAATAAATTTAAATAAAAAATGTTTAAAAAAAAAAAAATCAGACTGCCACTTCAGGTGAGACGGGATGCAAAAAATCGGTGCCACGGAAGTATTGTAAGAAGCACGTGCTGCCCGGTTGAGTATTTGGCACAAAAAGGAGGGGGGTCTCCTCTTAGAACAGGGTGGGGGTGGCTTTAGTAATAAAATAAGCCAGTGATCGATAGGAATTTCACTCTCGTCTGAGACATTTGGAGAAGAGCGGGAGCGGCGCACGTTCAGACGCACGCGCCAAACCGGAGCGGAGCTGCAACAACAAATTTGCGGGGAAACACTTTCTACACGTAGGCGTGTGTTGTTGGGTTTTTTTTTCACCAAAAAACGTTCGGCATTTTAAACGCGTCCCTGCCGCCCAAACTGGAGACAAGTCCACTGAGTGTACGAGGCCGAGGTATATATATTTTAAAAAGAGAGAGAGTAGAAAATCACTTTTCCCGTGGGTGGATAACACGGAGAAGGAGGGAGGGGGCGAGAGAGAGAAAGAGAGAGGAAAAAAGAATTGGACGTCTGCCATAGAAAACATGAGAAATTCTGAGACGCTAAGAGGAGAGAGCACACTGAGACAAACTCACGTGTCCAGCACCATTCATGTCACTGGACACAATCCAAGCAGTTTAAAGAGACAGCAATCACAAAGATTAAATATGCGATAAATAAATGAAAAAAAAAATTTATATATATATATATATATATATATATATATATATATATATATATATATATATATATATATATATATATATATATATGAGAGAAATAAGAGGGGAGAGAAATAGATAGATGGTGTGTGGTGTGATTGCGAGCTCGACCTCCAGCAGGCGCTGCTCTTTGAACTTTCCGCCCATCGACGTGGAGAGAGATCAATTACACAAGAACAACAGCGACAAAGAACAACGCGCTTTACGTGCAGGGCCTTTCCCACGATCTGACCAGGGTCCCCACACCACACACCAGCTCCACAGCACCCTCCCCCTCCCCAACACAGAGCGCGTGCAGCTGTAAAAGACTAATTCACGTCTAAATTCAGGGGAAATTTTAAGGTGTATTGTTAGAGAGACACACCACTTTATTTTTGTCCAAATGCGTTTTTTTGGTCTTATTAGTAGTAGTGAGAGTCGTTTGTTGCACAGGTTCCGCTTCTCCTGTGAAAGAAGAGTGCTTAATTTGTCGTTGGTATTCAGTTCATTCATAAAAAACAGCTCTGGGAGCCCCAAAGAGGGCGGGGCTGAATGAGATCCCGCCGTTTTCTCCCCGAGGCCACGCCCCAGCAGACAGAGCGGCGTCACGAGCGCAGACGCGCGAAACGAGTCCAATCAATAGCCACAGCCACAAATTACTGTCGAAAGTTCTACCGAGATCGATTACGGCCGACGAGAAATGTGCAGCATTGTACCTACACACACGACTGCAGTGATTACACTTTTCACTTAAAATGCATCAATTAGCGCAATGACTTTTTCATTTCATTAATCATGGCAGGTCTATAAAAGCTGGAGAGTGTGCATACGTGTGTAAAATAACTTAGCAAATATCTGTTTTTTCAGGTAAAGACCACCTCTTATAAGAGAAAATTACTTTTTTGAAAGGGTCTTTTTTTCCAAATTAATGAAATGAAAATGTTTTGCCTTTAGTTACTGGGGTTAAGGTTTTCATACTTGTACTTGTGTAGTCGCTGTAGAAGAGGACCTTATTGTTACTTAAAAGACAGGTAACGTCTCAATTTTGGCAATTGTTGTGCATGTAAGGCCCGGTCCTCGAAAGGGGAAAATACTTTTTATTTCGGGTTGCTAACATTAATTTGAGAAACTAAAAAGTGAGATGCCTTTGGTAGCTGAGATGAAGTTAGGGTTAGGTATAGCTGCAGTATAATTTAGGTATTGTCACTGGATATATGTCCAATAGATAGAAAGGCATGACTGTGAGTTATGTGTGTGTACTATTTGTACTATTTTTTTCTTAAATACTGCATGTGAGTTTAGCTTTTTTGACTTCTTCTTGCAAACCAAAACTGAGGACATGTGTAGTGGGGGGAAAAGCACTTATTGGGTGTAAAAAAAAGAGGAGCATGACTGTCTCAAAAGACATTCTCGGGGTTGCACACGAAACCTTTTTTTCTTAGGACAGAGGAGGGGAGCACTCTAGGCAAATTGTGGGAGAACTCGTCCACGGCGGTGCACTAAAAAGATTTGAGACCAACCGCAGCCCCTCGCCACCCGATGTCAATTTTAACCGTTTCACCCCCAGCCAGCTTGCCTCCTGGGCTGCGTCAAAGCAGACCCACATATGAGAAGCATTTATGAACCCGGTTGCCAGGGCCCTATAGCTACACATCAGACACAAACCGTTAAAGCCTTTCTTCCTTCACTCTCCAGAAACAGGACAAGAATGAGCAACAGAGTGGAATAAACTAAACATGATTGAAGTTATTTATTAAAGATCCTTAAGGTTCAAGGTGGATCTCATTGTCTTAATCAACTGTGTGCACTTACAAGTGCTCTTCAACCTGCAACAAAATTGTCAGAGAAGAATGTGCCAATGGCAGAGTACAGTGCAGGACACAAGACATGTAAGAGAACACTGCAATGTAAGTAAGCAGATTTGCTCAAACTATGCAAACAGTGGAAATGTGAAAATGATTAGGCCTAAATTTTGAGTCAAGTGGTGTAAACTGAATACAAAACTATGTCAGATGTAATGTTAAATCTAATTTGCATTGGAACAGAAACCAACACTGTTGTTACTGTCTGTTTAGATGGCAGTGTATTTGCTATCGATGGCCGGTCACACAGTTGGAGAGGGCTCACCCTCTATGGAGAGATAAATGATCATCCTGGGCTGCTTTTCCAAGTTGACTCCCTTTTGGGGTGACACGGACATCTGGCAAACTCCCAGGCCACCTCAATGTGTGTGAACTCACACTCACTCCCACTGACCCAGTGAGCACTGAGCAGGAGTAACTGCTCTATTCATAGTTGGCTGGCTCTCTTGTATATAAGTGAGCTGAGAAGGGCAAGGTGAAGGGAGCTGGTCTGAGTGCAAATTAACCTCTGTGAGCTCATCCTGTAATTAGGGAAGCATTCCAGAGAGGAAGCAAGTATGGTGTGTCATTCCAGGGTCAGGGAAAAGGTGTTGTTGTGCCACACACATACACACACACACACACACAAACAGTGAGCGGAGGTTCTTCTCGTCTTCTATCCAGGACCTGGGAATCACACCTTTCCCAGGCTCACAAGAAGCAGTCTGCAGTTAAGGTTTAGGTGTTTTAGTTTTTTAAAGTTCTAACATTAGCATTAAGTCCCAATGGCAACTAGTCAGTGATCGGATCTGGAGCACAACATAGACATAGTCCTCTTAATTTTGTCATTAATGCACCTGAGTCAGGTTTCTTCCTGCTTGACCAGACTGCTTAAGAGTCCGTAAACCTTTGTTCTTACCATTTTCTGATAGATTAAGTCAGTCTTCAAAGACTTCTCGCATTCACAAGATCCTGAGAATCTGACCTCTACTTGGTTTTATATTTGTGCACAAACATGGAACACAATAGTCTCAAACCTAGGGGTTGTGGGGTAGTCGACCAGGTGAAGGGTCTACTGATCACTATGTGTGTGTGTGTGTGTGTTCTGATATGCTTGTGTCTGCAGTAGGGAGAACTCATGGCCTCAGGTTCATACCATGATGTCATTTGATTGATTGCTGTGTTTGAAGTAGAAGAGCCTAACCAATATTTACTATACCAGAGGTTTGGGATCCAAGCAAAGGAGCGCTGAACTCTCTATGACAGCACAGGAGCAGATAATATGTGGAGTAAACATAGTTATATAGAGAGTATAAAGAGTAAAAGAGTAAAATGTGAATATGTGTTAATTTGTATGTAAAAAATGTGCATTTCAATTTATAAAAATGTCAAAATTTTGAATGATTATTACCATTTTTACCAATTGAGTTATACACTTTCTGGATTACATATTACCTATAAAAATTTTATCACTGAGTAAAATATGTGTATTGCATATATAATGGATTTATTTTCTAAAACAAAATCATGATAAGAAGAACAAAGTCAGTACATATAGACATCAGAACTGATTTCCCCTAATTTCCATGCATTTTCCAATTAGTTGCGCCCCTTCCACTCTCTTATTTAGCACCACGTTATTCTAATCTCCCCGGTTAAAACAGATCGTTGTCTGATGGGCCAGAAACAGGCCAAACTAATTGTGTGGTGGTTGTTGACCCCAGCAGAGGGTCAAATGTTAAGCTGGGCTTTAAGAGTGGACTATATGCAGAGAATTCTTCAGTGCAGCAGTCATAGGGGGAAGCGGATGTCATGCTGACATGCCAGGATAAGACACCCAACGTGTTCGGGAGTTTCCTCTGCAGCCACGTATCACACTTAAACCGTCTGACCCGCTGAGAAGCACTGCTGCCTTATTTCATACAGCGTTCATAATCTGTCACAACATGAAGGTGTGTTAATGTTATTTTAACTAATTATGTGCACTGTTTACTCTTATTAGTTAAACATTAATTAGTAGTAATTAATATGTTTCTTAATTGAGTAAATATTCTGCTTAACTAGAAGATTTTTTACTTAAGATTTCATTTCTGCCTCAAATCAATCATGGCCATGGCTCTAATTTAAAACTTCAGTGATCTAACAAGAACCATACAAATACTCAGAGGTGCAGACATGAAAACCTATATCATGCACTAAGGATCACAAAAAATCTTTGAAATTTGCGTCTAAACATATGTTTTCATGGTAGGGATGGGGCAGGATTTGTCTTAAATTCATCTGCATTTTTTAAATATATAGTATATGATGCAGGTAGGTTTTTGCTTTTAGAGCTGCTATACAATGTTTCATTAAGACTCGGTCTTTGTTAAGTCAGTCTCTTTTCCATAGCCAGAGATAGTGTATCTCTGTGTGTTTATTTCCTGTGATGGAGCTACTCAGGAAACCACTGTCAGAAAAACCTACTGACCTTTGGCCCTCATGTTGCTGTAGACCTAAGGACTAGAATTCAGCCTCCACACCCTTTAGGGGTCAAAGTGTTTTTTAAACAAAAGTTCTAACCCCAGGCCAAGGAGAATGACAAGTATGCAGCTTAAAGAAAAGCATCTGGTCTCTTTTATTTACCTTGATAAGGACACATTTTTAAACTGATTGTGGACAGTAGCTGAAAGTTGTAAGTTATTAGCATACTTAGCTAAACAAATATGTTGTAATGGTAAAATCTACTGTGGAATTCACAAAAGGAGTTGCTACAAATCTTCCAAGTACAAACAAGTAATGCATTAGTGGCTGCTTTTTTAGAGCTTGCTTTTGTTTTTACACTTGCCATATGTGAAATCGGGCGAAATTTTGGTCATTCAGATACTTTCTTGTTTATTTTTCACACATATTAAACTAAAATTGTATTGTTCTTTAAAAAAAATTAGTACAGTATGATTTTTATTTTTCTGAACTGTAATCACATCACCAATGCCAAGTCAGCCCATGAGATTTACTTGAGTTGTTTTGGAAACATACTTATTCTTCTTACCCTGCACTACAGACTGTGAGAAAACTAGTGCAGTGGTTTAAATTGATGCCCTTCCCACATAAATCTGCCTCACACTGATCATATTTCCTGCAGTGCATATGTAAGGCTGGTTCTGGTGCATACATTAGTTTTGGGAGACGACCTGCCAGGTCCGTCTGGGCTTCTCAGTGCCAGCTCTGCATGTCTGTGCTCCAGAGGGAGGCTGGCAGGCCAAAGGCTCCATCTGCTGGCATAAATGAGAGGATGATACATACTTATTGGGAAGCCACCAATGCCAAACCATCTTGTACCATCTGAAGACGTTTGCTTCACTGTAGCATGGCATAGGTTTTTTTTTCCAGCAACACATTGAGACAGTGCTCTTTTTGCTCCCGTGTGCAATTCCTGCTTGGAACAGTCAGGACAGTGGACAGTTAGGATGAAAATATTGAAATCAAGGGATGCACAATCATTCTCAGGAAGCAGAAAACAGGACTAATTTAGTTTTAGTTTATTCATTTGTGCATGAACCGCTACAGTGTGTAAGTGCCTTGCCCCACAATATGTTTCTAAAGGGATATATAAAGGGGGTTTAAATTTTTAATACCATACAAATGAGGAACAGCTGTAGTGGAAAATACACTTCCCTACCACCGCCTCCACCCACCATCAACTTACCCACCAATACACACACAATCCTTCCCTTCAGCTGGTTTTGTGGCATACATCAGGCATTTGACTTGAGTCAAGGAAAATTTTGCAGGAAAACTTTTTAAACCAAATTTTTTATCAGTATCTCTTCTTTTCTGGTCATGAAAATGGGGCTCCAATGAATCAGGTGGTTTGCTTACACTATGCAAAGACCTGAGCACAAAAACAGAGATCGCAGCAGCTGCCCTCTGTGTTACTCTGTCTTCAAAGTGGGCAGGCTATAGGTGTGTGTCTCACACTCTTGCCCCATGTTCATCTCCACCAGAGGATGTTTACATTCACACTAATCTCCATTAGCACTGCAGTCGGCACCATCACTGGCCTGCCCCAGACCGGTTTTACACAATTGAAACCAAAGTGGTGTAAGGGCCTGTGTTCACCAAACATGTTTTTTTTTGTTGAGAGTGGTCAAAACCTCACTTCCAGAGTGCTTTCTCTGTGCTTTCTTGGTGCTTCTCTCAGCGCTTGTTATTGCTAAGTTACGAAAAGCGTTACTATTTCTTGTTAACATTGTAACGTGTTCCTTTGAGATTGGTAGTTTAGCTAACAAGAGTATCTTTACAATGGACAGAAATTGTATGTTGGTATTAGTGGCAGCGTTTGAACTAGATTCTCACATCTAGATACTCAACATCTTCGAGACGTAGAGATTAGGTGCATGACATAACCTGTGCAAGAAAAGAGCTGGGAGAGTTCCATTGATTTATTTGCCCCGTCCCTTCCTCAATTTTGATTGGCTAGCAAGAGACAAGTAACATTGACGGGCCCAGCGCTGTTCTTAAAGTTAAACAGATTTCAACTTGAAGCGCTCTGAGCGATGCGACAAAAAACATCTCCACCGGCGTTTTTTTCCACTGAAGGCGCTTAGCATTCTGAACGCTGATGCTCATAGGACTTGTATTAAAAATAGGCGCTGCCAGCGGGAAAAAAACATTTTTGGTGGACACAGGCCCTAATATTGCCAGAAAATCAGTAGGCATCTGATGCGACAAATTAATCAGCTTGTGATGAATTATTATGAGAGCTTGTGTGATAAAGTAAGTGCTTTATGGCACACATTTGGTCTAGGTGATCTAGCTGACTGATTAGATTTATTTATTTGTTTGCTTGTTTGAAAATTCGGAAATTCTAAAATTGTTTTAGCAGTTAATCATCAGGAGACACTGACCGTATGAAAGTCAAATCAAGGTTTGTGATTAAAACTTCCTTCAGGTCCTGCTGACTTGATCGCTGAATACATTTCTGTGTAATGGTGTTTATTTAACTTCCACAGAGTCACTGTAAAGAAACTCTTTTTCTGCACGTGCTGTTTCTCATATGGCGACAGCAATCCCAACTTACTAAGTGCAGACACATGCAAAGTTTATGAATGGAGTGAGTTATGCTCTGAACAAAATGGCCGTTCTTCGCTGTGCTGAACGTTACTACATGCAGCAAACCACAGTTTTGTGAGTTTTTCCTTTATAATAATGTATTTCCAATATTTCCAGTACTTCATGCGCACCCAGAGATCTTCTCTCAAGCCCATCTAATCTTATCTTGCACGGTTACAGAAAACACACAGACTCAAACACACACTCATGCACTTTAGTGTTGCCTCAGTGAAGTCTGTTCTGCTCTTCAATTAACTCACTTTCACTGACAAATTTATGGAACCTTGGCTTCAGATACAGGAAGTGCTCAAAAGCAAGTGGACGGCCCACTGCACATTCCTGACCACCCCGAAAACCGTTTCAAGTGAGTCTGCCCCTGCAAGGTTGAGCTATAAATGAATAGAACAGACCCTTATCTACTGAGAAAGATTTTGCACAGTATCTCAAGACTCTTCATTTGCCACATACCTATTTAGACAAGCACAAAGCATAGTAACATGTAAACCTTATTCCATGAGATTGTGTAAGTCATTAAAAATAAATAAATAGATGCAATAAAGTGCAATAAAGTATTACCTAAAATATACAAAAAAATTAATTCATTCATTATCTGTACCACTTAATCACAACTTGGGTCGTGGGGGGACCGGAGAATATTTAGGGAACTATGGGCGCAAGGTGGGGACCAACACACCACAGGGCATAAAGAAAAATATATTCATAAAATAAACATTTAATACAATAATAATTAAAAAACAACATAAAACTATATGTTAAACATAAACTATATATATAATGTGCAGTTGTACTGTTGTCTATTAAAATGTGTGCAGTTGTGCATGACCTGTAGGGCATTATAATCGCACAACAGGGCTGCCTTATAAATGTGATGTATTTGACAGATTTGCATGTTTTATAAGGTGCATTTGAATGCTAGAAACTATGCCACATTTTCTCTTTCTTGTGACAATTTATTTAGTGAATAATAATTTTTGTGTAAATGGCAATAATTGAGTTATCAATAACCTTTGCTTTAGGGCACAGACTTACTAAAGTCAACATTCCAATCTTAAACCATCTTCCTGTTTATCCCACTAAACTGCGGTGTCCATGGTGATGAGAGCCATGCCTTTAACTTGTGTTATTAATCAGTAAGTGCAGTACGTTTAGTGTTGCCCCGGTAATATATCGTTACACAAATGACAGCCTTTAGACGAAAGTTCAGGAGTCTATGGCAAGCCGTTTTAGCATTTAATAGCTAGACTGGATATGCACGGCAGATATCTAAAGTAGCATACATCCTAGTCAAAATGACATTCTTCCTAGTCAAAATGTTTTTTTCAGATATCCTCAATCACATTCTTACTAGTACAAACTGAATTTTAAGATATACAACATTAGCTTTGCACTGGGAAGAACTAACATTAAGATATCTAAAAACCTTTAACAAACTTAAAGGGCCGTTTTAACATTTAATAGCCCGACTGGATATGTATGTCTGATGATGTCCATAATTCAGTTCTTCCCAGTCAAAATGAACATTCCAGATATCCAAAATGACGTTCTTCCTATCTACAATCAACATTACAGATATCTGAAATACAATTCTTCCTAGTACAAATGACGTCACTTTCCCCATTCATGTCTATCGGGTTTTCACTTTCAGATATCCAAAATGACGTTCTTCATATCTACAATCAACATTACAGATATCTGAAAGCAATTCTTACTAGGAGAAACTTTTATTTCAGATATCTTCAATACAGTTGTTACTAGTCATAATTCTCATTTCGGATAGCAAAAACTTTAAAGGTCTCTTCATATGTCTATAATGTAATTTTGAATATCTAAAATTGCATTGTTGCCAGGCATTATTCTAATTAAAGATGTCTGAAATGTTATTTTAACTAGTAATAATGTCAGTAACAGATATATGTATTGGCATTTTTACTAGTCGAAATGCAATTTTCGATATTCAAAATTACATTATAGATATCTGAAGAGTTTTTTTTTAGTTTTTGATTTGTAAAATGAGAATTATGACTAGTAACAACTGTATTGAAGATATCTGAAATGAAAGTTTCTCCTAGTAAGAATTGATTTCAGATATCTGTAATGTTGATTGTAGATAGGAAGAACGTCGTTTGGGGTATCTGTGATGTTTATTTTGACTGGGAAGAACTGAATTACGGATATCTGACGTACATATCCAGTCGGGCTATTAAATGTTAAAACGGCTTGCCATAGGAGTCCAGTTCAGCATCACTTATGAAATGATGAAACCAAAGGTTGTGCTGGCGGGGAGGGGACGGGGGAGGTTATTCAATCAGGGGAGGGTGATGGGAGATTTCAGACATGGCTGGGAATGAGAGAGAATGTCTGGAATCTGACAGGGTATTAAGGAAGGCATGGCCGGGTGCACTGGGGTCACTACCTGCATGGCACTACAACTCCTCCAGAGCTGGATACGGTAGGGTCTAACGGAAGAGAAATAGAAATGTCACAATGAAAGTCTTTGCAGCACACTTAACCTATTATTAGATCTTTGATCCTTAATTTTTGCACTCTGGTGGAGCTCTTTCCAGGCTATATTTTATATTCATTCATCTGAACTGCTTAATCCCAACCGGAGTGGGACCTAAGCCTATGTTGCTGGGTCCTTTTCGCTGTGGGGTGGCAGCACTAACAACAGCGCCACTGTGCCGCCATTTGTTTCATTTTATTACATATGTATATGTAATATATGTTTTTAATAACAAAACACCTGCTGATACACAATTTAAAAAAGTAATATTAACAATCATTTTAATTTCAGCATTTAAAAATATTATTTTAAGTTTCATAGTTAAGTCACAATTTAACACTGTTATGCATAAAAATATATGAACATTTTGGGGATAACTGAACAATTATTTAATGATTTAATTTTTGGATTTATTTTTTTTTAACTGCCAGAAAAGGTATGTTAATGCTCTAGGACAAAAGAGCAAAACTAAAAGGATTTAAATTAGGATTTCTCTGCAAAACATCTACAAATTGTCTTCCATTGCTAGTAGTTAACTCCCAGTAAAAGTGTCATTAATTACACAATTTATAAATAGGGCCGGGTCAGGGCCTATTATTAGTGAAATATCCGGACACATTCTTCAGTATGTTTAGAGTAAACAGTGCCATTCACTTTGAGATAAGAATTCTTTGACCCATCAACCCATGTTTGTCCATCCAGGGGAGGGAGAAATGATTAGGTTCTTTGTTTGTGAGATCAAATGCTAACAGCTGCCTAATCTCACTTTACAAATGAGCAATCTGAAGAATTGGCCAACATCACAATCACAATGGGTCCCAGGCCAGCCGTGGGAGTAGAACATAAATGGGTCACAATTTAACACCTGCCTAATGTGTTGGGGAGGAGCGAGCAGAACAGGAAAGTAGTTGACCTTACTTACCTGTGGAAGTTCACAATGGAGGATCTTCTGAGTTTGCGAAACAATTCAGAACTTTCCTCTAGATTTGTAAACTCTTTTTGCAAAGATATTTGTGGTGGCCAAAAACTAGGATGCCTTCTTATAGACCAAGAGGTTGTAGGTTCTAACTAGGTGCTAACACTATCTTTCCTCAAGCGCTATCAACACTGAACCCTTGAAGAGGAACCTAAACTTATTTAAATGAGTGATTATTTGTAATTGTGAACACAGCACAGCGCATAGTGCACCACAACGAAATGTGACCCATGCATTTGACCTATATGTGAAGGAGCAGATTTGACAGTCCATGCGGACAGTACCTTGCTCATGAGTTTCTCAGTAGTCCCGGTTTGGTACTTGAACCAGCGACACTCTGATCACAGGAACAACTCCCTAACTGTTACAATACCAACTACAATACTGTTCACTGCAGAATGTCTTTGTAATTAAGGAAAAGTGAATCACAAATATCTTAAATGCTTGAAATATAAATTCAAAAGCAAATGTGCGACTCTGATACACTTGATGCATCTGTATTGCACAACATAAGTGACATGATTCCAGCCCAGAAATTACTCTCTGTATCAAAGAGCACTCAAAGCAAAACAAACCAGACAAACAACAGACAAAGCAGTCCTGTCCTCACACCCCGCATGTGCGGCTCCCTTCGCCCCTACGTTTATATTGAGTTTCCGACGCGTATTGTGTAAATGAATGCGCTCTCAGTGCGGCTGGCTGCTCGACCTTTGGCAGCAGCATGGTGCTGGATTGCAGCACACAGGGACCCTGAAAGAATGTGCTTTCTGTGGGACCACTCCAAGATTTGTTTTGAAAAGAAGCCAGGGGAAAGTCTGGAAGTCTAAGTGGAAGCAACTGAGCAGCGGTGACATCCTCTCAGCGCTCCACACCGCCCATGGAGCCAGAGACCCGCTTTCTGCTTTTACGACAGGCCAAAAAGAGAGCACAAGTACATACTGTATATACATAGATAAATACACACACACACACACACATGCATGCACATGTGCACACACACTACTAAATACTATGTACTAATACAGTGCATTCAGACACACACACACGCACACACACCACATTCTAAAAGCTACAGACATAAATATGCACACAATATTATTTATACATAAATAAATACGTTTTCACATTTGTCTGTTTTTCTGTGTCCATGCATAGTATTTAGTGTCTCTGGAAAATCTACATTCAATAAGGTTACATTTTTACATACATTCATATGCATTCATCTACACACATATGCATTGATAGTGTCCACTAGTGCTTACTAGTGTGTGTGTGTGTGTGAGTGTACTGTTTGATTAATATAATTGCTTATATTTGCATGCTCTCCCCGTGTTCGTGTGGGTTTCTTCTGGGTGCTCCGGTTTCCTCCCACAGTCCAAAAGCAAAGTCAAAGTAATGCATGCACTATAGGTTAACTGGCGACTCTAAATTGGCCCCGTAAGGTGTGAGTAAGAGTGTGATTGTGTGAGTGTGTGTGCCCTGTGGTGAGTTGGTCCCCACCTTGCGCCTGTAGTTCCTGGGATAAGCTCTGGTCCCCCCAGGGACCCTGGTTGGGATTAAGCGGTTCGGATTATAAATGAATGGATGGATGAACATTTTGATCTAATGGCTGATGCTAAAATAGGCGGCAGTTGGTAGTGTAAGGGTTAGGGAGTTGTCCCCGTGATCGGAGGGTCGCCAGTTCAAGTCCCAAACCTCTAAAGGTAGCACTGAAGTACTCATGAGCAAGGTACCCTCCCCAAGCACTGCTTCCCTGGGCACTGCCTGTCAGCTGCCCACTGCTCCATCACGGATGGGTCAAATGCAGAGGTCACACTTCGTTATCGTTCTCTGCGTGCTTACAAATAATCGCCCACTTTAAAAATCATGTGGATAGTTAAAAATGTAATCTTTAATTTATATGAATGTGTGAATGTATTTGTTTCTTTTAATAAGCGCCTTTTAAAATATTCATAAAAAGTACTTATAAAATATTCAAGAAAATATTCTCAAAAAATGTATCTTTTAGCACTAAAAGATGTGTGTGTGCAACTCAGTTTGTAAAGAGAAGTTGGAGTCACAACAAAGCATGAATACTCTAGAAAAAACTATTGGTGCTTTTTATCTTTTGTTGGTTACGGCATAATTCCTTTTGTGTTATTTAAAAGGTTTGATTGGTTTTACTCAAAAAATCCACCGTCCCCTGTACCTGTACTGTATGTGCAATCCACCCTGTATGGCATCAGGTTGTCGAGTGTGACTGAAGAGTTGTGCCACTTTTAGGATCTTTTCAGACATCTTTAAGACACTTTCCAAAGGAAATTAAAAAACCGGTTGTGAGTTGTAGTCATCCATTTACATTTTCAATTAAGGGCTTAAAGTCAAAGAGCAATAGTTCTGTGCAATTCAATTCACCTTAAGCTCTCCCCGTCCTGGCAGGAACGTCTGGGAAATTCCCATGGTTTTCTCTGCAGTCCACTAAGCCATTCCAGAACAGGACCATTTTATTCGCAGGTATGCAAATCGTGACTGCTCTGTAACCATTCTATATTTAACTCTGGCCTCAGCGATATTGCCTTTCCTCCCAGGAGCTGGTGGTGGGGGGGAAGGGGGACCAGACCCATAACCTTGATCTAGCCCTGTCCTGCAGATGTGAGCCCTGCACAGGCTGAGACTACAAAGAAACAAATGCCTTCTGTCAGGTTTACAGTGCCTGCTCAACAAAAAGCATCTTTATTAAAACTAATTATCATTTGCTGCAATTTACAGAACTGGACGCTGGGTAAAAAGGAGCAGCCTGGTGGCTACAACTTCACTACATCCAATCCCCCTCCTCAGTCTAATGGCTCCCAGAACCTCTTTGCTGTTGACATTGTTCCAACCTGCACACCCATTACACACATACACACACACCCCCACACACACACACCTTAGCCTCTTAATTAATCAGCAGGAACTGCAATAGGTAACGTCCTTTGCTTCAAGACTGCACTGCCTTTCACGTCTTTGCCAATCTGTTTCCACTCAGTTCCTCCCCCTGCCCTGCACTTCCTCTAGTCCACATCCTCTAGCGCAGCTCCCAGGTCGCTCGCTGTGGGCCAAAGCGCTGGAATGAGCGAAGGGATCAAGGCTTCATCATGACCCACCCGTGGCCAATTCTTCAGTGATTCATGGCCCCATTCCTGGTTCACTGCATTAGGCCCCTATACAGGTGCTCTTTTTGGGGTAATTGATGCCCACTTTTTTCTTTGTTTTATTCTCAGTGTTGCTGTTTCTCACCACATACTTCCTTCTCCCTCTTTGCACAAGACCAGAGAGTGCGTAGGCAACCATTTTTAAGGTGACGAAACCTACATATATTTAATTTGGTATATTTTATTACTAATTTGATGCTGGTCAAGTGGGTTTGTCATCCAACCATGTGTTTTTTCCACTGACAGTGGTCAAAACCACACTGTCTCCGTGCTTTCTGTCAGCGCTCGTTGTTGCTAAGTTACAAAAAGTGCCACCATACACTTCCACGTTCCTATTTCAATGTGTTTCATTGAGACCACTAGTTTAGCCAACAAGATGGAGAGAAATCACATCTTAGCGTTAGTGGCAGCGTTTGAAATAGATTCTCACATGTCTTCGAGACGAGATTGGGTGCATGAAATAAACCGTGCAAGTAAACAGCTGGCTGTGTTTTTTTTCTGGTGGAGGCATTTAGCGCTCTCAACGCTGAAGCTCATAGGATTTGTATTTAAAATAGGCGCTGCCAATGGAAAAAAATGTGTTTTGTGGACACAGGCCCTAACACCTGCAGTTCAGACATGGTTACCTGTCTGAAGCTAAACAGGTCTGAAGCTGGCCAGCAGTTGGATGGGAGGCCAACAAGGTTAGCTGGTTGCTGCTGATAGAGGTCTTGTTGGGCCCATCGGGGGCATTATCCTTTGACCTGTTTCCATTTCAGTGCCCCCCCATGCAGTGATGGGGACTATGGTGCAAAAATGACAGCACTTTTCAAAAAGACAAGGTCCTGACTCTCTGAGCTCGTAAAAGATCCCTTGGACTGGAACACTGATGTTCTGCTAAAGTGAAGCACATAACCATTTCAAATCTGGCCTCCTAATTGTTCCCCTTTATCTAACTGGTAAAAAGCTGCCTGCCCTTTCACCTCCTGCCTTAGCTAATGTGTGGTCAGTGTACTTGTGCAGACAGTGGCTGCTGGAGCATCGTATAAGTAGAGCATCACAATGGTGCAAGTGGAAAAACTCCACTACCCCAACACACCACAACGAAATGTGACCTCTGCATTTGACCCATCTGTGAAGGAGCATTGGGCAGCTAACAAGGGCTTGGGCACTGTACCTTGCTCATGAGTACCCCAGTGATAACTTTACCAGTCTAACTGCCCCTAAATGTTGGATTCGAACGCCAAACCTCTTGGTTCAGAAGTAAGTGTGCTACCACTAGGCCACCAATGCACCAAATGGACATTGCTCAAGATTAGAGTGTCTGCTAAATGGCATAAATCTAAAATTAAATGGAGCTACTTGGGGTTACGGGTTTTGCGTGATGCCCAACTGAGCCTTTCACCACCGCATGATGAGTGTAAAGCATGGTCCAATGTCATCTCTAATTAAACAAGATGGGTGCAACATGAAAAAAAGGAACACTGCAACAACGTTGAACAAGAAGAATTGTGCTGTACTTTGCATTGCATTGTGCATTTTTTGCAAAAAGCTGTTTTTCTAAACCTTGTCAACAACAAAAAAAGCTCTGATAGTATTACAGCCAACTGCCTTCCGTCAGACCCTCAGACAGCTGCGGGGTCATTTGTGGGCCGCAGTCAGCGGGTTCATCAGGACATGTGCATGGGTTTGCAAACACAGTCGGTCAAAACAATCTGCCAGATTCAAAACAAACAGGGCCAGAAATTACTTTTCCCCGGCCAAGAGGATGGAGGGGCGAGAAAGGTGCACTTCGACTTCCATTCTCACACACCCCATCCATTACCCTCGCGCGACTGCACACAAGCACGCATATCCACAAAAACACACACACTTCTAAACCAAACAGAAGGTTGCGGCACGCCTCAGCCCCTTAACCGACTTCAAAACACGGGGCTGGTTTTTAATTCCCAACCCTGGGAATGGAATGTCTCACTGAGGCTGCAAATGAACTATGTGAGGAGCAGAGATCAGCCCCAGACACTTCCTGATAGTAATGCTCGAAACAACAAGCCAGCTGGATCCTCCAGTTTATTTGCGTTTGCCGTGCCGGAGGGGAGCTTCGTCCATCGCCTGGTGCCATTCCAAAGCTGTGATTTATCACTAGCAAGCCCCCGTGTTCATTTAGCAAAATCATCATTTACAAACAACTGCTGAGGCCGAAGCGTGACTTGTAATTTCATCTGTATAATCTCCAAATGAAATTTCATTTGATAGGGTTATGCACTTTTTTATGTGCTTGACTTTTTCCCTCTGTTTCCTGTATGTTTTCTGAATATACTCAACACTTTCTCAGAACTGCCTACATATTTTGATCAGTGTCAGAAGGCACACAATAGAAAACTAATGCAGCATTATGATAACATAGTTGTATTTGTAATTCATATTATTTATATATTATTCCTAAAATTACAATTCCTCTCTTAAAATAATAATGTAATTTAGAACCTAAGCATACAATATGTTCAGGAATTGTTCATTAATATTAGAACACATTTTTTAATATTATTTATATAAGAATTTTATATTATATATATTTTTTATTTTATATTTATATTAGAACCATTTTTATTTTATTACTCTGACTCCTGATCTGATTTACTGAAAATAAAACTTCAAGAGCACATCATAAACTCAAATGACAACACCCCACTTCCAAAATATGATAAAATTTAGTAATGCAAACGACTAAGGAATAGTGTATGAGAGAAGGTAACAAATTACTATTAATCACAAACTGATTCAAAGTAAAGGCCTGAATTTCAACTTGAGCCTAATTTGCCTCCTTGAAGTGTCTCTGCATGCTTTACCTCATGGCTTAATTACTTACATCGCTGCCTAACAAGCGAAAAAACCAGGAGCAGAATAATTATTCACATCGCAGGCTTATATTGGTTTACCATTAGGCAGAGAAGATTTTTTTTTCTGCTCTAATGATTATTTTCTGATTGGTATTTCCGCCCCCGAACTGCATCTGTGCTGCACAGACGCTGCACATTTGGAACTAATAAGGTGACAGGCAGTAGGTATGAGAGAGAGAGAGTGAGTGCAGCTCTGCTGAGTGCTGCTTCCACGTTCCAGGCCCCTGGCCACTCGGCGGCCCGGCGCTTAGGCCCTTCATGTGGTTTCTGTCAAATTGCATCATTTGGAGCAAGGCCACAGGCAGACTCCGTCCCGCTGCCCCCACACTGCTCGCCAGGGAAAAAAGGAAACACTTGGCAGGAGTTAACAGAACTGAAATGAGATCATTGACTTTTCTGGAGGAGAGAAGCTGCATCGCATCCATCAGCCTGCTGCTTGATAATGCTGGCAGAAGTGAGGATTTCACAAAATTCTGCACACCCTCCCGTTCGCTTTCCAGGCAGCAGCTCCTTCCCCTCACTTTCTCTACATCGGTAATTGGCCAGGTTCAGGAATGTGGAGAACCATGAGCAAAGAGGTGGGGTTGGGGGTGGGGCGGGGTGTTGTCTCTTTAGTCTTGGGGTGGTACAGTATTTTTATGTTTTTTAACATGAATCTGATGAGATAAATATGGCTGAGCAGACAGTTTGCAGTATCAGACAGGCCAATTAAGTTGGAATGTGGCTCTGTACTGGTCTTGGATTGTGTGCAATAATGACTTGCAGCAGTGCAATTTTTTTGGATGGCAGAAATTGATTGGATTAATTTTATTCCAGTACTTCAAGTTCCAACACTAAGAGGTTAAGTTGATCTCAAAAGCAGACAGGTGATAAGGTGCTGAGACAAAAACATGACAATCCAAATGTCAACCAATAAAAACGATTTAATCTGTTGAAACAGTTGCATGAAGACCAAGTCAGTGTTGTAGATTTTTGCTTTTATCTGCAACACAAATTTCTGTTTTTTAGAGCTGTTTTTAAGTTGTAGCATTCAATGAATGTGAATGATTATTCTGTCATTGTGAACACACCACAGCACAGCACACAGTGCACCACAACGAAATGTGACCTCTGCATTTGACCCATCCGTGAAGGAGCAGTGGGCAGCTAACATGGGCAGCACCCGAGGAGCAGTGCTTGGGGACGGTACCTTGCTCATGAGTACCTCAGTGGTACCTTTATCGGCCTGGGATTCAAACCGGTGACTTTCTGATCACGGAGCAAATGCCCAACCATTACGGCATTATCCATGTCTTTTAAAAACAAATATTATGCACTGTCCTTTACCTAAAGTAGTAATTAATGTAATCTGAAATCACCAATGTTATTGGGACAAGGTAACTAGAAAGTTAGCTATATAACAAGCCACATTAAGTAACATTAGCTAGTGATAATTAAAATGGCTAAACTGGATTTAAAAATATTATTATTATTAAATATGATTGAAGGTTGATACATAGTCCTTCTAGTCACAGCACAATAAAAAATGCCCTGTCGCAGTCGGCATTTGTCTTGTTACTTGCCTTTTAAAACATCATTTTATGGAAAAATAACTGGTTCCCATTCTTGGTTACATTCTGCTAAAAGTATGGTTCTTTTCATTCTTCCATTTCTTTCCTTGAAGTGCTTGATGTGCAACGCTTCCAAGTCCTGCAAAGTCATTACAAATCTTTATTTCTGGAGACTGCAGGAGGAGTACAAGCCTTCAAACATGCTCCAGTGTTAGTTGTGCATGTCCAGTGTCTGCCCCAGCGCTCCAGGATGGAGGTAGATGTTTATGTGGTGTGTGGTCTGGAGATCCGCGACTCGCAGAGCTGTGTGCTTAAATGGTAGCACTGCTGCTATGTGTCCTTTTGTTTGGGCTATCGCTTCAACAGTGTACACTAGTGGGGTTACTGTCTTATCACAGGAGAGTCAAGCTAGCACACCTCCACTGTGCATGCAGAGACACAAGTGAAGACGATCAACAGTCAGGAAACCACAGGTATCAGTGCTACAGTCTCTCTGACTGTGGATAAGTAGTACTTGAGTAACTGTACCTTGTCACTGAGGTTATGTATTATTTTGAGTACTTGCACTTGACAACTTTCACTCTGTACTTGATTACAATTATAATTAAATAAATAGCAGCGCAAGATTCAGAAAATCTCATGATTCAATTCAAAATCAATTCACAATTCAATACATTGATCAGTTTGTTTATGATTGCTGTTATGAGTTACTTTTCTAATTTGACTGTGGCAGATCAACGAAAAAATCACACTGAATCAAATGCAGTTTACTACTACTCAGTCTCAACTTTAAGTAAGATTTTTTATTTTTCATCAGTCCATGCAGTCCAGGAAATGCAGCTCTGAGATAATGGTAAAATGTCTTCAATAGGAGAGTAAAACCTTTATCGACTTTTATTATTGTAAAATCTAAAATGTGCCTAAACACTTGCCTTCACTAAAAATTGGGCAGGTAGAATTGCCTTTTCCTTCACACTTTCCATTGCTTGCACACAGTCAATACATTACACATACTGACTGTGTTTCCTTCATGCTCAAGCGAAGGAGGTCATCAACAGAGAAGGACTCATGATTTGATTTAATACAAATTTTTTGCACACCCCTAGAAATCAATGTGGAATTTACTCGACATTTCTTATGAAAACAGGTATTTGCATTGTACACGATTTTGTCTACAGCAAGAAAACTGCAGCTATTAGAAACTAAAACAGAAGGGGTGACCACACCACCTGCAGGCTTTTTTTGATACTGACAGTACAAAATCCAACTTCTTGAATTAGTAGGCCAAGCCAAAGCCAATGTGACTTGTGCCACCGCCTAGACCAAATGATTCCTGCAATTAAGGGAACTTAATATTCTTTTAGGAAAGAGTGTATGACACCTGAAGCTTCTTCTTCAAATCCAGTGAGCTTCAGGGTTCAGAGGGCTAAGTGCCTTCAGCGGAAAAAATGCAGGTGGAGACGTCTTTTTACCGCAGCGCTCACAGAGTTTCAAGTTGAAATCTCTTTTACTTTTAGAACAGCGCTGCGCTCGTCAATGTCACTTCTCTCTTGCTTGCCAATCAAAATCGAGGAAGGGATGGAACATTTAAATCACTGATGCATTCCCAGCTGTTATCTCATGCACCCACTCTCCACGTCTTGAAGTATCTTGAGTATCTAGTTCAAACGCTGCCACTAATGCCAAGATGCGATTTCACTCTCAGCACAAAAACGCATTTGGTGCACACAGGCCCTTACATTTACATGTAAACTTAAGACGCTCTTATTCAGAGTTTTTATTTTCTTAATTTCAGGGACAGTTTCCGTGGAACAACTTGGGGTCACAGGTCTTGCTCAGGGACTCAATGATGGTAGTGATCGAGGTAGGATTCGAACCTAGAACCTCTTGATCCAGAGCTGAGTATCCGAACCACTAGACCACCACATTAGGCAAAAGTTTTACACTGGGATGGGTGAAGAATTTCTATCATATTTTCAAAAATAAGTAAATGAAGCCACTTAATGTCAATTAAAACAATTATCAAGTATTTCTTGAAATGGTTAACTTTTATTAATTAAACAAAGTACTATTGCTGTCAGAAACTTAAGTAGTTTTACTTAAGTATTCTACTGAGAACGTTAAACTTTTACTGGATCATTTTCTTTGTTGCAACTCTTCAACTTGAGTATTGGCTGCTGGAACTCTAGATAAGCCTCTGTAACTACAAATGTGTAAGTTAGATGACTGGTGGACCATCAGCATCCTTCCAAGAGACTTTCTGCTTCTAGGACATCTATAAAATGTCCTTTATGACCGGCAGTGCTCCGTAAACGACTTGCTTGTTTGCTTTCAAGGCGAAAGACAACATGGTGTTGAAAGTTGACTTGAGGGACTCCAGCAACCCCCGCAACCCCCCAAAACCTACATCCCCTCTCCGCGACCGTCCCCCCAGTCTAAACACACCTGACTTGTAAATATTCTTTATTGCATTCGTAACGTAAACACTCTCAGCGACAGGCCCGTCGGGTGAATTTTCCCACACTCACAGAGTGAAGCTGGCCACTCTGTTCTCTAAACAACGGCACTCGCGAGAGGCTGGCGAGCCGAGCTGACGTCACCTCTCTTGGCTTGGAGCTCTTCCAGCCACCCACCGAGACCACCACCACCCAGCCATCCCAAAGTGGACAAAGTAGAGGGTGCCTGGGACTTCTCTTCCGCAGTGGCACCTTGGGGAGACGTTCTCCAAGCAACGAGGCACCAAAACAAATGATAGGTGATATGGAGTGACAAATGCTTCAGCTTCTAAAGTTTTAATGTATCTGTGCAAGCCTGCCAACAAAGTCAGACTGTAACATTACCCCATTTTGCCTTTCCAACTGCTGCAATTTTTGGGAACAGCTTAAATCAATGCTGGGTCATTCATTTGTAGAGCTGGGAATTTATTTTAAGTAGTAGTTACAGTCAAGCTACTATTTCAATACAGTAGTTAGTAGTGGTGCAACGGATCAAAAAACTCACGGTTCGGATCGGATAACGGTTTTAAGTCACGGATCGGATCAATTTTCGGATCAGCAAAAAAGAAAAAAGACAAGCCAAATTCTCCATTTATTTATTTAAGTATTTTTGCCCATTAAAAACCATTCAACTCAAGACTCATTCCACTCAATTATATAAAAACTAATTAAGGCGTAATATAGGGCATGATAATTATTTCCTTTAATGTGGACACAATCAAAAACAACTTAAAATGCAATTTAAGGTATCACTGCTTCTTACTTTGAACATGGAAAGTGAAATAAAAACTAGCTTATGTCCACATCATCAAAGAAGAAGAAAGAAAGCAAAGCAGATCTGAGCTTATCATTTCAAAATGTTGTGCCTGTGTGACTCTCATAGAGGGGGTGTGTCTGCAGCACAGCGCGTCGTATCTCCCACTCCGCTGTGATGTGATGAGCGGTCACGGTCACGTAGCTTTCCGTTGCCCTGGAGGTCCACCCGTCTGTAATTAGGGCAGCAGAAGATGCCTGGGGCAGTTCATAACTTTAGACTTTTCCTGCTCATACATACTTGGGACGATCTTGTCACGGAAGTGGGTGCGCGACGGGATTTCATAGCGTGGCTCAAGCACGTTTATCATATGTTTAAACCCCTTGTTTTGCACAACGGAATATGGCCTCAGGTTTGTCTGCAGCTATAAACACCTCACTAGCTTCTGTAATAGCTTTAGTCCGGTCGGATTGGGCAGCAAAGGGCTGCTTAAATGCAGTTGTTGCGCAGCCTTCGTCTTGGCTCCTGTCACACCAGGGTGATGTCGTTTCAAATGAACGGCCATGCCCGACGTGTTGCCAGTCTCATACGGCTTCCTCGTGCCACACTGTCGACAAACTGTGGTGGTTTTATCCACCACCCTTTCCCCATCACTATATTTAACGGGGAAGCCAAAATGCTCCCACACATGAGATTTAAGTGATGCTGGAGGTTTCTCGAGCTCCTCTGCTCCTCCGCTTGGACCGCTACCATGACTACCATGACTGTCGCTTGACCGACTGACCACGCGCACCATACGGTGGAACTTTTTTCCGCGAATCTTCGGATCACGTGCGTGCCGAACCGTGGAGAGGGATCGGTTCAGATCACGGATCAACAGCGATCCGTTGCACCACTAGTAGTTAGCCACACTAGAAGCTACAAAACAAAAGCACATAAATATATCAAAGCTATTGCCAAGATGGACTCCATCTGCCAGGACCATGCTGTGATGCAATTAACTGGTAGAGCAGACTATTAGATACAAATTCTGCTCATTTTAAGACAGTAACTCCTGGCAGTTGATTTTTATTTATTTATTTTTTTTTGTGATAATGTAATGTTATGCTATGCTACATTTCTATAAAAATGGTAAACGGGAATGCTACTTTGTTCATTTGTGTACGTCAGTCAGTCTGGGGCACGTCTCCCAAAAGCATAGTTGCTAACGTATTGCTAGCTATGTTAGCAACGCTGTTAGTTGCTAATGTACACTATGTAAGTTGCTAATGTAGTTAGCAACTATGCTTTTGGGAAACGCACCCCTGTTCTGTGAATGCATTCAAATCGAGGAAGACTGTGTGTAGCAGTGTGGAAAAAAAAAAAAGACGGCGGTGACTGGTTGCTTCTGAAAACACTACCAATGCTACAGAGTGTAAAACGGGACAGCAAACTTGTACTTTCTAGAATTAATTCTTCTGGATCAATGGAACCAGAGCCTGGTGCTAAGGCACACACACACGCCCGCCCGGCGGCCTAGGGGGACCCAGAACCTACCAACAGTGCTCAGCACCCCACCCCTGTGCGGCCCCATATTGTCAAACCGTATGTGAATAATTTTTAATATTCGTTTCTCATTTCATGATCATCAAAATGCCTGGTAAGAAATACACAAGAAAGCACGTACCTCTTAGAGGATGTAGAATCCAAAAACCGCCAATTCTGAGCAGCTTGTGGAGGCCGAAGGCTCTTTTCTGGTAGAATGGCAAACCATTTCAAAAAGAATGCACGTCTTATGTGCTAAATGTCATTATTATTAGCATATGTTCCATCACTATTACACCACTAAATAAACCTTCCTTCAGAAATAATCTCCAGCACAAACAGTCTGTCATATACTTCATTCCATGTAAGCTGGACTGCCTGAGTGGTTTGATATTCGTTTTCTATGACAGACACTTCAAGCTTCTGTTCTTTTTGGTCTTTTTCTGCACTTTTTCGTGTCAGCGTGTGCCAGGAGTCACACCTTACGTTGATCCTTTTGGCACGTCCGTGGCATATTTAAACAGAACCCAAGCAAACACTGACTTCACTGAAGAAACTAAAAGCTCTCAGCTGAAGTGCTTCAAAGGAAAATGGTGCAACAGATAAATTTAGCCTTAGTTCAGGCTTCCGATAACACTTGGAGCCAGGCCATGAGCTACTCACAGTGAAACAGGGCTTATATTAGGATGCATGTAACCCCTATTAGGATGGTATTTAATGTGGGAATATTGTGTCATCAGTACAAACCAGCATTGGATGTCAATGTAAAACAAGAACTTTAACTGATTAAAACTAAATACTTGTCTTCAGACATTAGCAACAAAGATAATGACATTATTTACATGTGTTTGATGTAATTTAAATAAATTATCTTACTGGAACTCCCTCACACAATAAACAGAATTTTATTTTATTGTTTTGCCAGGTTTGTAATGCTGTGCCTGACCAGGTCTAATAGCTGCTTTGTCATTTTGCTTTGAAATGAATGCAAAAGCAATATATTGAGCTTTTAATCTAGAAACGAAGCAACCTTCCAAACTGGTTTCCTTAGACACAATATTTTATTCCATTACTGCCACCAACCCCTACTTTTCACACCAACATGCCCATACCCCTCATAAACCAGGTATAAAATGATATAGATGAACTTTCAGCGACTTTTGTACTCAAAAGGAAGGATTTTAATTTTAATGTGATTAAACACATTCTTTTTTGTCCGCGGTATGTGAGCTGCAGACCGCAAATTCTGTTCATTTTGCTGTCCTGTTTTACTCAATGCTACACTAATCTCCATTTTTCATTCTATCAATTAAGTCCAAAAACCCCCCCAAAACAATAAAACATCAGACTGCGTTACCTAATGCATGAAACTCCTTACAAAGGTGTAAATAACTGATCATTAATAAATAAGTAAATAAGAGAGTATTGATAACACAGTTTGCAAGACCATCTTTAATAACACTTTTCAAACACCATGATAAAGTCAAAATAAAAGCCACAAAAAGTATTCAAACTCAAAGAGAAAGAGGAGACAAGGTGAGCTGGGAGACGAAAAAGCACCCTTAAAAGTCAGGCTACATTTGTGTTCAGACTAAACATTTGTCATCTGTTCCATTTTATTTGAAAGAATGCTTTGTTCTCCGCTTGGTGCTTATTTTACCGCTTGCAGGAGCACTTTGCATAGCATTTTCCTTAAACCCGTGACCTCCCAGTATCAAATATCACTTCAAAAACAACACATTGCTCTGAGAAAGTACACATGTATCATTCATTTCCAATCGAAGTCATTCAGCTAGATCTTTGTGAAGAAAAATCTTACAATCCACAGCATTACACTATTAAAACTCCTGGTACATGGCAAAAAGCTGTAGTGCCTTATTTCTAGTGTTCAGGCATAGGGGTATTTGGATGGGCAGTTGAAGGATTTGGGCAATAAGCCAAGGCCATTAAGACGATGCTGTTTCAGTGCTGCTTCAGAACAGCACTCTGAAACGTTGGTGGACCTTATGTTTGGGTGTTTGGTGCAAACAAGCTTCTCTTATTGCTATGTTCACCTGTAACATCAGGTTTCCAGTCCAGAAGTGACTTTAAAGGGATTTTTCCAAAAGGGCTTGATAACGTTAAGTTTACAAAATTCATCCTTAAAGCTCACTCTTACTAGAAGGCTCTGATTGGCCTGAGGCTCCACTCGACTCCGCCCTATCCGGAGAAGCGTTTTTGGACATGAAGCCAAGGGAGGCGGAGTTTATGCAGTAGCGCTTCCCGGTTGGTCGCGGACCGTCGTCGAAAAGGTGACCCAGGTGAGCGCCACACTGTCAAAATGCACCAAATACACTCATTTCAAGATTTAATGTTTAGCATAAACCCATTTTTATATTCCTGTAGTATTGTAGCAGTATAATATTTTGATGATTACATTATACCTGACTGCACGTCGTCTCCACCCTGTGCATGCCGTAAGAGAAATCGTCTGTCAGTGCTATCGCATCTTCTTTAATCAGGTCAAAAAAGGAAGGCCAACCTGGGAAAGAGGAAATGTAAAGGTTCAAGAAGGACTTGGCAAATATAAATGCAATAAAAATACTGTAAAAAGCAGATAAAAGAAATATTTTATTTCTTCAAATATATCTGTATAGATAGATAAACAGATTGATAGATAGATAGATAGATAGATAGATAGATAGATAGATAGATAGATAGACAGACAGACAGACAGACAGACAGACAGATAGATAGATAGACAGATAGATAGATAAACACACATTGTAAAAAGATGGATAGACATAAATTTTTTACAAGACTTGGAGCGGCTGGTAGCGTAACGGTTAGGGAGTTTGACCCATGACCTGAAGGTTGTTGGTTCGAATCCCCTACTGGTAAAGTTAACACTAAGATACCCATGAGCAAGGTACCGCCCCCAAACACTGCTCCCCAGGTGCTGTGGATTTTCACAATTACAAATAATGACTCACTTTCAAATATTTTTAGGGATATATTTTTTCTATAATATTTTTTACAATACAAATACATCAAAATGTATTCCTTTAAGAATCACAGTAAAATACTGAACATTTTTACACGTTATTACGGAGAGCAGAATACAGTTTGGTATTGCATGATGAACAGTTGCATCAGATACTGTTGTGTACTTCTGTGTTATTAAGAAAGTTTAAAGGTTGAGAAATCGTATGTCGGTTGGTGCGTTATAAATCATGTTCATTTAGAAATTGTGTGTGTATTCATCCTTGTTTGCTCTACGCTGAAAGCTCTAGCCGTACGGAATCCCCCTACTACCTCTTGGCTTCTCCCTCTCGGTCTCAGCACTCACTCAGCCTGTGGGACAAGTTCCTCTTTATCTGCTGCTGCCAAGCCATTGCTAAGCGTTTATTTTTGTAGCTCATTCCAGACTAGACGTTTGGCGTTCCCCCCTCCTTCCCTTCCTCCAACTTCCCTTTCATTGCTTAGGGAGATCCCTGCCTGCCTCGTAATTAAAGGGCAGAATACAGCGGTGGCCTTTATTAAGCATAAAGTACGTTTTTGCGTGCTCGGAATGTAATGCGGCCGACTGCGTCCGCCAGGAGGTTTTTGGGGAGAAGCTCTGCGTCGGATAAGAAGCACAGTGCCCCCTATAGATCTAAAATATCAGGAGAATATGATCATCTTCCCCAAGCTGGCCTTAACTGAAGGGCGATCAGAAGACTATAGCCAGCTGTCTCTGGACTAGATGAAACCCAAAATTATGTAAACAGTAACAATTAATTTACATTGAAAATGTCTTGAGTACAGGTTTTATGGGTGAATGAGTGATTATTTGTCATTGTGAACACAGCATAGCACACAGTGCATCACAACGAAATGTGACCCATCCACGAAGGAGCAGTGGGAAGCTGACCTGCAGCACCTGGGGAGCAGTGCTTGGGGACGGTACCTTACTCATGAGTACCTCAGTGGTACCTCTATAGATCTGAGATCTATAGAACTGGCAGCCTTCGGATCACAGGGCCAACTTCCTAACCGGTACTCCACCAATTTCCCCTATTAAGGCCTGTGTCCACCAAACACTTGTTTTTCTGCTGAGAGTGCTCAAAACCTTACTTCCAGAGCGTTCTTACTTCTCAGCACATGTTGTTGCTAAGTTGGGCACTTCCACGTTCGTTCCTATTTCACCGTGTTTCTTTGAGATCGCTAGTTTAATCGACAAGATGGACAGGAATCGCATCTTAGCATTAGTGGCAGCGTTCGAAATAGATTATCACGTCTTTGAGACGTAGAGACTGGGTGCATGAAATCTTCTCCAGCCGCTCCAGATATGCAGCCATTTGTAGCGAGCTCCTGACAGTGTATGCTCCGCCCCTCCCTCAATTTTGACTGGCTAACAAGAGACAAGCGACACTGATGAGTGCAGCGTTATTTTAAAAGTTGAACGGATTTAAACTTGAAGTGCTCCGAGCGCTGCAGTAATAAACCGTCTCCACTGGCGTTTTCTCCCGCTGGGGTGCTCTGAACACTGAAGCTCATTGGATTTGTATTAAAAATAGGCGCTGCCAGTGGGGAAAAAACGTGTTTGGGGGACACAGGCCCTTATGCTTCCCCTTTTAGATTACTAGATTTTTACAACATTTTTAGAATACTGATGGAAGCACTGATTGGCTCATGGGTACCTCAGTGGTACATTTATACTGGTCCAGGATTTTATCCAACAATCCTTCTATCATAGAAGCAACTCTTACGTTTAAGTGAAAGTGAGTGATTATTTGTCATTGTGAACACAGCACAGCACCCAGTGCACCTCAACCAAATGTGACCTCTGCATTTAACCCATCCGTGAAGGAGCGGCGGGCAGCTAACAAGCGCCCGGGGAGCAGTGCTTAGGGACGGCACCTTGATCATGAGTACCTCAGTGGTAACTTTACCAGCCCTGGATTCGAACCTGCGACCTTCTGATCACAGGGCGTGCTTAAGTGCTTTTACTTTGGTAAAAGCACTTAAATCTGATATTAAGTATTAAACGTAGGTTGATTGTATTTGTAAATGTTACTATAAGAAATATTTGGTCTTTAGCTAAGTGCTTGTTTTTAAACATGATGCCAGTTCTCAAATTCTTTTAATTCCATAAATGATGTGAACCAGACTGTGGCCCAAATCCCCATCATGGAGTCACCAAAATGTACTTGGTCGTGTTGTAGTACATTAAGTTTAAAGGTTTAAGTCCTGGATTGGTAAAGGTACCAAACCTCTGGAGCAAGGTAACGTCTTCAAGCCCTGCTCTCCAGACACTGCTCTATAGCTGCCCAGCCCACTGCTCCTTCACGGATGGGTCAAATGCAGAGGTCACATTTTGTTATGGTGCACTGTGCTGTGATGTGTTCACAATGACAAATAATCACTCACTCACTCATTTAAAATTATGATTAAAAATCTAAGTAACAACTGTTGTAAATAGAAATGTGCCAGAGTTGAAGCATTTATTATGTTCATTATAGCTGCAGTCAGTAGACATTGAAAGTTGTCAATATTAAGTAGGGATGCACCGAAATGATTTTTTTTGCCCGAAACTGAAAACCGAAAATGAGGAAACACTTGGCCGAAAACCGAAACACCGCAAGAAATTATTATACCATTTTTTTGTAATATTGCCGTTATGGCTGGGACTGTGTGTACTCACCTCACTAAAGTCAAGCATTGCAATTGCATAAATTAATATTCATGGTTCAAAGAATAAATCTGTTACAAAACTATGAAAATATTTATTTAGCATTCAAACAATACACAATATAAAATAAAATTTGAAATAAAATATTTTACTTGACCCCACTGAATAGCCTAAAAGCAAGATATTATACAAAGCTGAAATATTATACAATTAAATATCTTCTCTCATAAGTGAATTCAAGTGCATTTTAATATTCTGAACGAAGTGCATGAACAAAGTGCATTCAGAACAAGTGCTTTAAAAAGTGTTGAAAGATATAACAACATTCTCTGTAGGCCTATAACAAAACAGTGTATTAAAACACTAAAATGAAAACTTTCTTGCCTTTTCAAAAACGTCCGCCACAGACGGAGTGGGTGTGTGCTCGAAGGGTCTTGCCTCTTCTGTGCTTCATACTCTGCATGGCGACCGGGATGTTTTGATTTTATATGATAAATTAATCCCGACGTTAAGAAGGTCTTTGTGGATGCACCCCCTCTAGAAATTTCGGCATTGCACGCTTTACAAACGGCTTTCCGTGTGTCTTTCTTAGATATATTGAAATGCACCCACACGGCAGACATGTTGACTCTAATCCAATCTGGCGTGTGCAGGTTGCGGTTGTTGCTTGCGTTATCGCCGTTTCGGTTGCGTTAAAAAAAAAAATCGTCCGAAACCGAAAATGCATTTTTGGCCATTTTCGGCCGAATTTTTTCGGTGGCCGAATATTCGGTGCATCCCTAATATTAAGTAAATATTAAGTTCTAGTGCAAGTACAAAGCGTTTGAAATGTAGATACAGTAACAAAGTACTACGCACTACTGACTACAGTATGCAGACGCAGAACTGATCTGCAATATTCCAAAATGATCAAACACTGTTCCACTACTAAGCAATCTTCATTCCTTCTTCAGATGTTAAACACGTAACGTGTGCCTACATGGGCCAAAACAGTGTCAGGTTTTCGCTCTCTGACAGAATCAAGTCCATCTGGATCCCCAAAAGAAGACATGCATCAAGACTCTTCTCACTTCATGGTGGAATGAACTTCACCTCACTATCAATGACGATCTTATGTTCCTTGTGTGAGCCAAATGCCATAAATGTAAAGGCGATGCTTGTACAGGGAAATCATCCAACATTAAGATACAGGAAAAACTGCAACGTCTCCACAGCACAACCAATTCACCAAACTGAATGTGTGTTTTCAGTCCTCAGGTCCCACTAATTAAATATTTAATATTTGACTGAAACGTGCCCGTTGCAAAAACAGACCTACAGAGCTTTTCTATGTACTGCACATTTCTGCAGCCAGTTACAGTTACAGGTTTTCCGAAGCGGAGAAAACCAAACAAGTCCGAGGGAAATGCCGCCTCAATCCATGCAGTTTGCAGGCGAGGGTCTCTGGGCTGCACGACTTGAGCGGATGGTTTCAGCTCCCAAACGGGCGCCGCAAATGGAAAGCGGCCGGCGCCCTGTGCCGGCTCATGGGTGGTCCTGCTCGAGCCTCCCCGGGCAGCTGGAGAGTCTGGAGGAGAGGAAGCCACGAAAACGCCAGCGCTCAAGCTGGGGAAGCAGGCCGGCTTACGTTGTGAGTCTTCCCCTGCAAATATTAATGTGTGCCGTAATAACAGCTAACAACAACGACGCTCTTATCCAGAGAGACTTTCATTAACTAATTACAGGCAAACTCTCTGTAGAGCAACTTGAGGTCAAGAGCCGTGTTCATGGTGGTAGTTCTAGAGGTAAAAGAGAGCTGGATTTAAACCGCTTGGTCGACCTCTTGGTTCACAGGTGGGTTTCTTAAAACTAGACCATCACCTTTACCAAATTCAGAAGTGTTGGCGATTTAGAGAGTAGGACGTGATAAAACTGGTGCTAGAAAGCAACTCTAAAAATGATGCTATTCCTGTTCCGCTGACAGTTTTTCAATCTTAGAAAATGGCAGAGGAGAAGGACGAAACGAACGAAGAACGAACCCCCCTCCCAAAAAGTCTCTACCTCTCTTAGTCTTATCCTGCCGTTCACCCCGAGTTCAATAACCAACAGTATGTTCCTTCTTAATTGCTAAGCGGTACCATACACTGGTAATTCTAGAGGCTTTTTCCTTTCAGCCAGCTAGGCCCTGACGGTTGAGACCATATGCAGAACATCAACAGAGGCTTTAGACCGACCAAGTTGGGGAGTGGTGGCGGTGGGGAGGGGAGGGAGAACGGAAACCGAGTCGCGACGCCACTTTCAGTATAGGTAGCAGTGTTGCTGATGCGATCAGGACAGATACAGGCTGGTGGCTCAAGATCTGAGATCTGTGGCTCAAGCCAGAAATCCCTGCTACTCGTCCGCCCCCCCCCCCCCCCCCCCCTTCCCAGACCCACAACCTTCCCCTCCATCAACCACCCCCCGTCCGCCTCCCGCCGCTGCCGCAGCTTCCCTCCTCCCTCGGCTAGGGAGGCAGAGTTTGGCCACAACTACAAAGCCACAAAATTCCACTCAGACACAGGAAGCTCTCTGGGGAATATAGGAATCCTGTGAGTCAGAGCGGGAGAATCCCGGCGGATCGTTACTGCGCTGATCTAATGGAGCTTTATCGGCGGGGCGAGCTGCCCGGTGAATGGAGCAGTGTAGCAGCGCTCTAACAAAACAGGAAATTGAGTCTATATGAGGCCCCGGCTGCAGCGCCGGTCCCGCGTGCAACGCAGGAGGTTTGGCTCTCGTCTCGGCGGCGAAGACAGAAAGGACTCGGCGAGAGTAAAAATCCTATTTTTCAGCGCTGCCTCACATGGTTCCTATTACAGGTTGTTTTCTGTGGAGAATTCATGCATGAGTATAGGTTGAGCAGAGAATATAAAAATAGAGCGAACAGCACCACAAGTTTAAATGTTTTGGAGAGCAGAACAGTGAGGCATTAACATGCCATTCCTGCAACACACCACCGCGTCAGTTAGTATTTAAGATGACTGAGGAAAAACGGAGCATGAATAAGCCCCAAAAAGAGTACTGGAGAAAATTAAAGTGCTTCAGCGTATACAGAATATATACAATTAGAGTCTGCTGATGATTACGGAAGGATTTTTAAGGTTGATACTGATTTGATAAATGGATGATTTAAAAATCTGATAAATTGTAAATCTGACAAATACATATTGTTACATGTACATACTGTATATACAAATATAAAAACACACACAAAAAAAGAAGTTTGCGAACAATCTATGTAGATATTACTCTCGTAACATCTCTCTCTCTACTCTCTCTCATCTAACAGCTGTTATTAATGAATTTATCATTGAGAGTGTTATCAAGGACACGAGCTCATCTGCAATTTGCTCAAATTGGGACATCAGCATCCCGATTTATTAGTCGGTGTCTAAGGTGAACACTCAAAATAGATTTACTAATATTTTTACTGCGCCCATCTCTGAAATCTCTGATGCACTTCAACAATTTTGAATCATGAGAAAATCTGGCTTCAAAGTTCCCCGGATAAATAAGCACGAACAAACTGGACCCGTCCATTCTGAACCCATGAGATACAAAGCCACGCAGAGTTATGCCCTAATTGCCTTGGGCGAAGATGGACCAGCAACGTGAACAAATGAGGAGCAGGCAAATTCCAAAGGATTACGGATGACAGCAGCTGAATGTTTACAGCCAATACATTAATCTAAAAGGGGTTGATAGCGTTCATTAAAATAACTGGCTGGGTATTTTGTAAACCTCTTAAGTCAGTGTGTTATTTCATGTAGGTGGCATAACTCATAGATTAATAAGCATGTGAGGCTTTGTAGCCCACACTTAGTGCCTATTAGACAGCTGAATGAATACACACTCGTCCTTGCAATCAACCATAAAGAGGGTGAGGAGGTCAACCACTCCCTTTAGAGGAGTAGCAGCAAAAAAGGGAAAGAGACAGGGGAGAGAGAGAGAGAGAGAAAGAGAGAAGGGGAAGAGATGGAGAGTGGAAGCCGAAGAAACTGAGAGAGGGGAAACGGGGAAAGAGAAAGAGAGAAGGGGAACAGAGGGGGAGAAAAAGAAAGAGGGAGAGAGGAAGTTAAAGAGACAGAGAGAGGGGAGGAGAGAGACCGGGAGAGAGATTCCCAAGTATGTCACTTAAAAACTTGAAGAAAACTTGCACAATCTATATAAGTAACACGTTAATATTAATATTATATGAAATACAAAAATTAACAGTCGGCCTAAATTACTTTAAAGTTATTAAAATGTTCATTTCAACTTCAGAGATTATAGACCAAAACGAAAAACAATACAGTAAATGTGCAGGTTTGTAGACACGTACCTGATCCCGAGTCAAATTTCTTATCTGACCTGCAATGAAAAAAGTCAAAAAGTTATTATAAGATGTGAGCTGAGCTGCCCAACAACAGGTTTGCCGTACATTTGATGGACGGCGTCTGAAATATTTTTCTCTCACGTCAAGTCACAGTCCAACACCGAGGCTCAATCTTCCATCACAAAGCTAAAGACTCGTTCCCTGAGTGTTTCATTTTCTCCTGTTCCTTTCCCCACTCCACAAAAGGAAAAAAGGGGGTGGGGGTGGGGGGGGGTGGAAATGAACATGAGAAATATCTACCGAGCAATAAGAAGCCAATTTGTGCTCTCTGGGAGCGTTGTTTGGAGGAAGGGAAGGAGGTATGAGGGTCTTTGCCTGTCTCCTTTGAGAACATCGTTCTTAAGATATGGGCTAACGCCAGCCGTAAATTCACAGGCCTTTGAAGCTTTGCGGTGTGCTGTGGGAAAAAGGCGACCTGGTAATGGCTCCCGGGCTGCTTTCGGACGCCCTGTCAGGTAGAGTTAACCCCAGGCCGCTCGTCGCCGACCCGGCCTGCAGCTGGGCCATGCGTGGAACCTACCAATTACACAGCGGCGCAGACGGAGGGTGGCTTGGGGAGGAGAATGAGCCCAAGCTACTGCGCTCCGGCAGCACGTAGCCCGACTCGTGCTGCTATGTTTCTAATACATCGGCTTTAAGAGCTTTTGGCTGAACACAGACGCAGTAATGTTACAGTCCGGCCTCAAAACACATAATAATGGGGTGAGTGAAGAGGAGGTGGACAGAAGTAGAATAGGCCAATTTGTAAAATTTGTGAAATATAGGTTTGTCATTTTGTTATAACATTCATATGCTTCATCATCACACAAAGTTTGCTAAGGCCTAAGGGACTAATCACTTCTCATTAAAAACAGCCAGTGTTCTACTCATAATACAGCCGTTTACTCGATGTTTTCAGTGTTTAATCAGAAGCGTGAGTTCGTCACGTTATTGTGTGGACTTAAAAGGTTAAAAAAATAAAAACTGATATCGGATCGGTACTCGGGATTGGCCGATACCCAAATCCCAAGTATCGGCATTGGTATAGGAACTGAAAAAGTTGGATTGGTGCATCCTTAGTCTAAAGAGTGTCTGCTAAATGATGTTAATGTAAAACAAGATCTATTACCAGCACACAGAGCTTGTGGCTGTGCTAGGATACTCGCCTCTCGACCAAGAGCCTGTCAGTTCAAGCCCCAAGGAACGAAGAACAAGACCCTTATCCCCAGCCTTCTCTAAGGAGACTGTCGCTGTAATTAGGAAATGGAAGTCCCTCTGGATTTGAGCATATGCTTAAAGTTGTAAATGTAAATTTAATTTAAAAGCCCTGTCCAGAGTCCTGGCCAACCGTCCAGTGCAGACTGGGACTAACAGCTGAGTTTCCTGGTTAACTGAACATGTAGAATGTCTGTATAATGACTTGCTGAAGCCTGATTTATCCTTTGTCCTTAGTTCATAGAACAAATATTTAAATGTATCTGTCCCATGAAGTGGATTCTGATTTCAGCTCTTAACTCGCCCTCACAGACAAACCAAATCACTACTAAACCGGGATCAGACTGAAAAGGTGAAAGAACACGCAAACTTACGTGAACAGCGGGGTCCCACAGACGACACATGTGTAGGTTCCTTCCTCTTTGTTGTCTGTGTACTCTCCCCTGAAAGCACTACGAATGAAAAAAAAGACAAGCTTTATTAGATTTTCGTGCTCTCGTCCATTTTAGTCATGTAATATTTCAATTCATTTATTTGGGCCTTGTTGACCACTTCACTTCACTTTTAGGGGTTGTAAAAAATCGGTCAACGTCAAGAAGCAAATGAATATAAATTTCTTGACTTTGCAGTTATTATCGTGTCTTGCTCAGGGACCCAGTGGTGGTAGTGGTGGAGGTAGGAATTGAACCCACAAACTCAAGGAGGATTTGAAGGAAACCTTCAGATGTAGAGGCACTGGACGAGTGCCCTCTCAACACACATGGTAAGATTTTTCGGTCAGTTAAGGGGACAGTACATGAACGAACACTGGGAAAAGTGTTCACAGAATGTAATGTTTGAATTCAAACATAACTGAATTAATCATTGATTAGAATGTTGGTTTTGATTTATTTTTGATTAACTGCCCAGTCCCAGGTTTCAGAAGGTTAATTTAGCTGGCAGTGGTTTAGTTGAACATCATCTGTTGGTTTAAGTCTAGCTTGGCAAGTGAAAATCAAAACACTGAAGAACGTCGCTCTGGATAAATGCAGCAGCCAAACGGCTTAAATGTAAATGTAAACAAAACCCCCAGATCTAAGTCTAAACGATGAACTGCAGAACATTTTTGGCACAAAGTTGATCTTCAACAATCTGCCAGTTCTTGTTCTTGCTCAACATAAGCACGTCTGGATCAAACTGCCATGAGAACAGTGTTGGCTCATAAACGGTTTAATTTTGAGCAGTAAGAAGCTGAACCGTTTGAACATGACTATTCCGGGTCAGGCTGTGGCGAGGCAGATGCTACCGAGCTCGGTGCACGTAAAATGGGAGCAGTGCGGTTGGTAAGATGCCGGGCAGCGACGGCTGGCAAGGGAAGCGCAGGCCACAGAAAGCTCAGCACCCTCACCCACGCGCCGGCTCACGGCCTGAGGCATATTTCACATTCCTGCTGCCAATGGGCCGATAAATACTTTCCCCACGTGTTGCTTTACCGTGGCAGAACCCAGCTGGAGCGAGGGGGGGGAGTCACTGAGCTCTCCCTTCTTCTCTGCAAACACACCCTTCTGGCATCTCCCCACCACTGGACAGGCCGAGCACTTGACCTCTCATCCCGGACGGCGACCAACGAAACGAAAAGAAGCTCGTAGCAATCCATACAGTGCTGCACAAAGTCCATGTGACACATCTTTGATGCATTTTGCGTTCATGAATCACCAGGGCGGATGTTTTAAACATCTGCCTGGCCCTTCATATCCAAAAAAAGAAAACTGTAAAAAGCAATCCATAAAGACTTTCATATATATTTACAACTACAGCTGGCCGATATGACTGCAAATCAGTATCACATTTTAAAACCTCTAACAGAATCAATGAATGTTTATTTTTCTTTTTGATGGAGGCACAAAATGGAACATGATGCAGTATTTGATAAATGGACAGTTCATGAATGCATGCTTTGGCGAAATTATTAACCAAACTGAACAAGATGGAGACAGTGTTTTCAGATAACTGACAAGCTAAATGTATAAAATATAACTTTAGATTTTTCAAACATTAATAAAAATTGGTATAAATTTTATGTTCTTTACAAAAAATGCAAAGTACTTAAAAATATGCCGCAAAAGAGCCCTCACATTTCCTGTGTACCAGGCATACTCATCCTGAGCATTACTGTAATTATTGATAATTGATAATAGGACAGTCACCCCAGAAAATCCTGCTCATAGGCCCAAAGCTGTTTTTTTGGCCAAACCTGGGATTTGACCCCTTATCACCAACATAGGGTTCCAGGCCCTCAGCCCACTGCACCACCACAAATTAAATGTACATCAGTGATGGTGCAGTGACTCAGTTGGTGCTGAAATTGGGAAAGAGTAAGAAAATTTGGGATCATGTCACATGTCACTATTTTCTATTACACAAAGTAACAACAGTTCTTGTGTTTTCACATCCTGCTTCAAGCTTTGAAGATATGTTTTAATAAGCTGGCAACTGGTAGCATAACGGTTAGCGCGTTCGCCCCGTAATTGGAAGGTCACTGGTTCGAATCCCAGGACCGGTAAAGATACTCCTGATGTACTTATGAGCAAAGTATTGTCCCCAAGCACTGCTCCTTTTCATAGTTAAAAGAGTGAACCCAGACTAGTGTGATAGTATCTAGCGAATCTATACACTTTGCCTTGCTCTTTCAACATAACATTACATAATTAAATTTAGTTTACAGATTGCATTGCAATTTGGATAAGTAAATTGCCGAATTTAGGAGTTTTTCCACTGGAAAAAAAATTGGTCATCTGTGTTGTCATTAGAGGCTAGGGGTAGATGAAGATAAAGAAGCCTAGCCCCTAAAGACAACACAGATCACCATTTTTTTTCAGTGGAAAAACTCCTAAATTGGGAACGGACACTGGAACAGCACTTGCACTACTGCAGTGGAAAAGGTGTATGAGTGACTGAAACCTCGTGGTGATGACTTCAAGACTGAGTGTTCCAATCTCCTGACAGTCAACTACTGTTGGCCCCCTTGAGCAAGACCCTTAACCCCCAAGTACTCCAGGGAGACTGTCCCTGTAATTAGGAAATGGAACTCGCCCATGACATGAGCGTCTGCTAAATGGTATTTATACCAAAGGTGATAGTTTTTTGATTGATGACATGGGTTTGCCCATTAAAAGCTCTCAGGTGTTGGTGGCCTAGTGGTTAGGACATTCACCTCTGGACCAAGAGGTCTTGGATTCGAATTCCCCGTCTGGCACTACCATCATTGGGTCCCTGAGCAAGAGGTTTAACCCTAAGTTGCTCCCTGTAATCAGGACATGGAAGTCGCTCTGGATAAGAGCTTCTGCTAAATGTTGTAGTTGTAAATGTAAGGTGAAACACTGAAGGATATCCGCTCCCCCAGTCCGGCCTTCTCACCTCTCTGTGCCTTTCTCCTGAGTGACGTGGTACTGCATTGGCGTCAGTCGCTTCCTCAGCTCTTCCTGACTGAAGCTTTTGGGCCATGTCTTCTTGGTGCGGCATGTCCCTGCAGAAGTTATGGGTGAGGGGCAGTCAGTGTCCTCGGTTACGGTTATGCCAACACGCTTCAAAGCAGGCCGCTAAAGCGGGCACTGCAAAATGAGTGCAAACCAAACCAACAAACAAAACCAAACCAAGCTGTCGTTAAGCGATTTAAATGAAAACTGGTTCAAAATTCCAAGCAGGAGTCAGTCTTTGGGGTGCTAGTGCGTGGAGCACATTTACACACACATACACATAAATACATGCACACGCACATACACACACACACACACACACACAGGCTCCATGTTCAGTTACTGTCATGACTGACTAACTGATGTCCAAAAATAGCCTATTTTTATTTCGCATGTTGACTCTTGCCTGGAAAAAGTCAAACAATAGCACGGATCTCACTGCACGGCATGTGACAGCGGGTGAGTGCAAAAGGATGTGCTACAGCCAAAGTATTTCACTGCACAATGCTCATTATTTACAGTGAAATTATGACTTCATGTAAACGTTGGTGTTAAAACATTTGGCAGGGGAAGGGGATTTCTACTCCTACATGCGTTAGTCAGAGCGCGCCAACTATGGAGCCTTACAACAATGCTGACCTCTAGAGGTCAAACTGGGGGTTGATTTATATTTTAACACTCATTCACTGTGACTTCCATTTTCCTAATTATGTGCTGGGAGCTCCTAGGGGTTAAAGTTCTTGCTCAGGGACTCAAAGGTGGCGGTTCTGGTGGTAGGATAGAGCTGGATTTAAACCTACAACCTTTCACTCTGCAGGCGAGTGTCCTAACACTAGGCCAGAGGTGATTGTTCAATCTGATGAGAATATTCCAGTCTCATATAAATGCTCCATAAAAAGGATCTAACAGCTGCATAACATTTACCTCACCTACATCACCTACGTCAACACTGAATATTCATTTTACTGCTTGAAAGAAAAGGTAAAACTTGTTTATTATTTTCCAAGACTAATCAATAAGAGAAGTCTTAACAAGAACGTTAAGATTCCTGAACAGTCCACACTTTAAGGTAGAATATTCTTTTTTTTTCAGCTCATTTAAGCAAAATCACACCATACATTACAGAGTGATGAATTCTTTCCAAAATTAAGATATTCAAGCTTTTTTGTTATATTGCAGTTTGTAGCAGGAAAATATATTGCAATGTCACTTTTTTCCAATATAACGCAAGCTTAATCATGAAAGAAATCTATTTTATAAGATCATCAAGAACACGATTGGGAAATTGGGAAAATTTGGGACCATGTCACGTGTCACTATTTTCTATTACACAAAGTAACAACAGTTCTTGTGTTTTCACATCCTGCTTCAAGCTTTGAAGATATGTTTTAATAAGCCAGCAACGGGGCGTAACGGTTAGCGTGTTCGCCCCGTGACTGGAAGGTCGCTGGTTCGAATCCCAGGACTGGTAAAGATACTCCTGATGTACTCATGAGCAAAGTATTGTCCCCAAGCACTGCTCCCCTCTGCTCCTTTTCATAGTTAAAAGAGTGAACCCAGACTAGTGTGATAGTATCTAGCGAATCTGTACACTTTGCTTTGCTCTTTCAACATAACATTATATAATTAAATTTAGTTTACAGATTGCATTGCAATTTGGATAAATAAATTACCCAATTTAATAATAACCAATATAACGCAAGCTTAATCATGAAAGAAATCTATTTTATAAGATCATCAAGAACACGATGGGCATGATTTTATCCTCAATTTCTCCTGTTTTCATTTAATATTGTAACCCTATAACCATAGAAGCACACTCGGGCGTTTTACGTGGGGTCTGCGGCGCGTCCATGCTGCCGTGGTACTTCTGGTTTGGTGAAGGTGGTGTGCTGGGAGACTGGGTCTCCTGTCACTTGGACTATGCTGGGAATTTCTCCCCACAAGATTGAAACCACATGAACAGAGGAAATAATGGGGTCTTTAAAAGGTCCCATTGGTGAATGGGCTCCATTGATGGGCCCTCCGCTCTGTCCAGCGAGTACAAAGTTAGTTCTGACACAAATCCGGGGAGGAGGGGGCACCGAGAGTGGAGAACAGGGGGGTCCCCTTTTTACACCACTCCCCCATATTCTCCTCTCTGTGAGTGGACTTCTGGATCCTATTAGAGAGCGAGAGAGGGAGAGAGCGAGAGTGAGAGGGTCTAACTTTATTTATTTGTCTGGAAGAGCTTCTGAGAGGCATCTAAAGAAATTCAGGAATTTGCCCCGTGTCATCTGCTGCAAATTATTTGCTTCTGGAGTAGCAAGAGGTCAAACTCTAAATTAGCACATTTTTTTGCCTCCCATTCTTCTTATCCTATTTAAAAAGCAAGATGGAGGCTCAACTTCCTCGACTTACAACAGGTATCAAAATTACTCGGTGCATAGCAAATTGAAAGCGAGGTCTAAATAATCATCTGGATTAATGCTCGTTAAAACAGGAGATGATCAAACCAAATCTGAGGAAATATGAGGAACAATATGCTGTGGACGGGGACACACAAGTCAATATGTTCAAGCGTCATATATTCGCATTTGATCGCAAGGTTATTAGTGAAAAACAACAACAACATTTGAAGCTCAGCTGTGCATGCAAGCAAGAAGTTAAAGAATACATTAGGTGTTAATCCATGAGCAACTCAGGGATCTAGACTAAGAAAAGGGACGAAGAAAAAAATGTGACAGTTCATCGCAAGGGGTTTGTCAAATGCAGGAAAAACATCCCATTAAAAATCCCATGAGGGTATCCCTTAGAGGGCGTTTTCACACCTTGTTCCTTTGAAGCATTTTCCCTATAAGCTGGGTTTCTACCTCAGGTCTGCAAAAACGCTACCCAAGATATCCATTAAGGAGAGCTGTGCTATTACGTCAAATCGAGTCAAAGCAATAAAGACTTAAAGGTAGAAATCGAACAGACGAAGCCAAATGATCCATCTTTTTATCTTTTAAACACTCAGAAAGTAGAGTTTTTTTCCTGCAAGTGACTCCAGCACAAACCCAAACCTTACCCCTTGCTAAACACTCACGCGTGCGGACACAGAGGAAAGCGTGTGTTAGAGCTCGCAGAGGCAGAGCACGCCACACACGCACACACACACAGAGCATCCAGTAGACCTGAGGGAAGCCCGCAGGCCTTGAGTTTAACAGGCTGGCTTTTGGTCACCAGATGCAGCAGATTGAACCCAGACATGACCACTGCGACCGTTGATGACGCTGCTGCTGCTGCAGGAAGGAGAGTAAGTGACAGAAGGCTGTCCGCCGCTCAGGCTAAAAAACAAAAAACACAGGCGGGGCACAGGAAGGACAGAAAACACAACACTGGTCAACATTGCTGTCAGTCACGGAGACGGGCGAAAACTGCAGAGGGGTTCAACCTCGGGGTGACCTCAGGGCATCTGTCATGCAGGGGAAGGATGCCTTCAAATGACGGGATAAAGCAACGAGATGAGAAGGGGAGAGGAGACGATGTTAACATGAAGCACTCGGCCTTAAGGGAAACCCTGCAGGCAATTTAATCGCAGTTAAGGGTAAAGTCACTGGGGGACAGTAAAGATAATGACACTGGTTATTAAAAAAAAAAGTTAGACATGTTTACATATAACCTGTCTAAATTATTAAACTGAAAACATCTTTTAAAATAAACGTTCCTTTTTTGTCTTTAGTAAACCAGAGGAGGGCCTTTGGGAACAGAAAAAAATAACTCAGTTGCACACAGGGGCTTTGAATGTGTTTTTTGAGGGAGGGCTTTTGTTGTGGCACTTTGTACCGTACTGCGTTATATATAGCTAACAAAAGTGTGATGGGGCTAAAAATAGAGAACAGTCTAGACAGAAAGAGCCTGATTAGGGAGAGAATAGAGGAGCAAAGTTCCCTGCCATTGTCAAAACATCAGCGGCTACTGTGGCTGTAGCACTCCTGGATTGAAAGTGAGCTAACGTACAAAAAACAGCTCAGCTAGATTCTACCATACTGACCATTTTCTTACAATAGCACTTTTTATAAACAGCATTTGGAATTTTTCAACAAGGCAATCTTTAATAGTTGGAATGCAAATTAAGTCCAAATTAAATTAAAATGGGGTGTCATATATTGTGACTAATTAAAAAAGCAATACAGTTAACGCAAAAAATAGAGGATAAAGGTCTAAGCTATTTCATTTTTGTCAATGACTACAGCTTAAGTAATCGCACCGGCTGATCACAGAAATTTAGGTTACGGTACCTAATGAAGAGAACGAAGTGGCAAATAGGAGCCGCCCAACACCCACGGTGGACATCCCGTACTGGTGCAGCGCCACAAACGCACACGGGGCCGCGGGGGCCAGGCGGAGGACAAGGCGGCATGCCATCCTGCCCTATAGCACACTTGAGCGGAGATAATGGGGTGGAGCTAAGAGGAAGAGAGCGGGCCAGGGTCACTCAGCGGAGAGGTGTGAAGACAGAAAACTGTAGTAATGATGAATAGACTGGCAAATCTTGAATTTGCCATCGAAATACTAATTTGAAATTTCTGACGCAAGTTATTAAACAGCAAACTCAGTGCATCATACAGACAAGTGCCTACTGAGGTGAATGTGTAGCTGAAAAGAGGCTACAGTTTATGTGAAAGTGGGTCCATCTAGTGGTCATGGAGGTGAGTCTGGGACAAGAAACTCATGTACTGCACAAAGTTATGAAGACCTGTCTGTGGCATTGGTGCTAAAAAACATAACTTAAAATTAGATAGAAGTGTTCTTTAAGAAGTGAATATTATGGAAAGGATTAACAATGTCAAAAGTAATGTGGCTCCAATAAATATATAGTACAGCTTACCTATCATTTTACAGGCCATTTAGCAGATTAAATAACAAATAATTTAGTTTACGCATGTTAATGTTCGGTGAAATATGTTGGCACATGATTGCTTTGCTGTGGCGAGGTCAGGTTTTTATAAATACACTACCACGGGCTATTGGCAGGAATTATAAATAGCTGTGTGTGTGTGTGTGTGTGTGTGTGTATGCTTGGTTTCACTCTTTGGTGTGTGTCTATAATTGTTCTGAAGGTTCACATCATTTGTACATTTGAATAGCAATGTAAGCCCTTCTGGGATCTTTTTTTAATCACTTATAGTTACACAAAAACAATAATAATACAAATAATATCAGACGCAATAGTCATCATATAACAAGCGATTACTAATGCAACACCCTAAACTGTAACATCAGGCCAAAAAATTGTATTAAGACTTTCTTTGATGTTTAGCTACTAAAATGATTCTACAAAGATTACTCTGGATAAGGACTTAACTTGCAAATGGTATACTGCCAGTCCAATTTCTTTTACGTTAATGAATTCTTTCACAGTTCACTTCTTTAGATCACTGTACCTTTTCTCCACAGATGCTGAGTCATGGTAGCTTCTAAAATAAGACCTTCACTTTTAGTAGAAAGTAGAATTTCCAGGCCTCATGCATATTGTTATGTCACGTCTAAATCTCACAACAACAGAAAAATTGTAAAACTCTGAGACTATTACGAGGTAGACTTGCAAAAAACAAAAAGGAAAGTGGAGAGATATTCCAGGAGCTGGATAAAGGTCTGTCCCTCCCAGATCCTTCCAGCTTTATATGCCCGTATAAGGCTGTGATGGCTGGATGGAGACTCTGTGTTCTGTCAACTTGGGGAAAGTGAATTTGCATTTTAAAGCGACCTGACTTATGAAGTGCAACAGCCAAATGGCGCTTAGAATGCGTATGATAAGTTCACTTTGTCTCATAATTTTGGTTTTAAAGGTGTTATACCCGTATAGAGTTGCACCAGAGTCACACAGATTATACACACGGATTATCATACATGTTAAAAGCTGTTACAGGCTGTTGTGAGGCAATATAGCTCCAAATTACAGACAAAACATTTATAGCATGAAAAGTAGTGCATGATATGTACAATTATTAAGCAATATTGTGTGAATGGGCAGTTTTCACAGTGCAACAACTTATGTTTTGTAGTAAGAAAATGTATTCAAACGTGTGATAATAGTTTTTGTTTGCAGCTTGATGAATTTTACAAGTTTCCCTGATACTGTATCATTTACAGGTTTATAGGTTCTAGGATGCAAAGTTTATTTGATTCACAGGTTCTTGGATTAAGTTCACGAAAGGATGATTCACACTCAAAAAATCATTAAGCAAATGCGATTTTCATCATCATTATTATTATTATTATTATTATTATTATTATTATTATTATTATTAAAATAGATACACTGTCCTACAAAACTACCCCAATTATTGCTTAATGTTCAGTTTTTATAGTTTTGAGCTATTCAGGTTTATTTGGTCGCTATGTAATTTGTGTCATGTCACGTATCACTATATAACAGCAGTAAATAATATATTAAAACGCCATTTCTTCCAGTAGTGTGCCGGGCGAATGAAAAGAATTTCTACCATTTACGTCTTTATGCTCTATGGCTAAAATAAACTCAAACTGTCATTACGTAACTCTGCAAACTGGAGCGTAGATGTTGTCATTTTAAAACTAATTAACTATTAAACGAGAAACTGACAACATAAAACACGTTATTAGATGGTTACTACTGATGGAATAATTTTCATGAGGTCTGGAGTTGAGTCTGGTTATAAGCAAGAGACTTTAGCTCTCCATTAGCAACATAACTGTTCCCCGGTCAGCAACAGCAACTGTAACTGTAGTAATTAAGCTGCTATGTCAACGCGCTTCAAACTGATCCTGGTCTAAAATGTATACGAATTTAACGTGACTCACGACACCAAAAGAAACCAAACATTCTTCACGCAACTAAGCAACGGCTGTCACTTTCTGAAATTGTGTGCAAACGCATGAAAAAATACAAACCTACCCGTAAAATGAACAGACAGAAGCACCAAAACCGTCAGAAGCGAGTTTGTGAGTCGACGGCAGACGGAGCGCATTTGTTGACAGCGATTAAGCGGCGAGACGGTGGCAAAGGCTTGTTTAGATAAACGCTGCAGTTCTACACTTCCTAGGGCTCTTACAGACCTTATTTTATTGTGTACGTAGAAGGGCACAGCGCCGCGTGCTGGAAGGCCTTTTCTAATCAGCTTGTAGAGCCCTATCTAGGGAATTCGAAAAAATTCGAACCGCGCAGCGTCTACTCCTGTCAAAATAGCACGCCGTCAGCTGCGAAGCGGTAAAGGGCTCGAACACGAGCCTGCATACTACCATACTACATACTGTGACCAAATATGCACTAATGCTAACGGAAGTAGTCAGAATACTTAGTAGGGTAGTAGGCGGTTTGGAACGTGTCCCATTGCTTAACTAAGGACAAGTCAAGTGCATTGTGGGAAATTCCTGCGTCTCTGGAAGGATTTCCAAATATGAACGAAGCCTATTTACATATTTGTGCGAAAAATCGAAACATTCTCTATATGAAAACATAATTCAATGTACTTTTTAACAAATATATTTGACTATTAAATTGTTAAATTATTACTTAAACCTTCTGTAAACAGAATCGGGTTATTACAGAACAATTAACCATCATCTATTCTATCAGTATTGTTTATAATTGAGATTGTGAGGCAGTATTCTTTAAAAAAAAAAAAAAAAAAAAAAACCCAAAAACTAAAAAATCTTTAATTAGAGGAACTTTTAACAAGACGTGACAAATTACATTAAAACATCTGAAGCTTTAAAAAGTCTGGATTATTGTACATCTTCCCCTCTGTCTTGCAGGTCAGGGATATTGGTCAAAACTTGACAATGTACTGAAACTGTGGCTGCATAATATTTCATTTTACAGTTATAAGTTACAGTGCTTATATATGATACATCAGAAAGGGCGAAAAAGAAATGCCAAGAATGCCAACACAAGTCAGGCATCAGTTTTTGCATTGCCACACTAACCCAACATTAAATTCACTCTCTTTACAGGCTGTAGATTAAAAAGAAAAACTGAAATAATAGCTGAACAGGCAAAAATATGCTCACAAGCACATACAACAAAAACAAAACCAGGTTTTAATTTTTAGTGTTTTCTTTATTTTCAACATGACTGTCCAAACTTAAAGTTCAGCCCCACCAAAATATGGGGACACACTAACGTGGAACCTTGTCAGCTTAGCTGAATAAAGAACTTAAGCAAATCCATGGATGTACATTTACCAAGATACCAATAATTTTTCAGAGAAATCAGATCATTTGTAGAAGGGGGATTCACTAGGGAACCAACTTAATGTCATAGTTAAACCATTTCAATTTAGAAAATGTCAATATTCAAATACATTCTCAGCAAATGCAGTGCCAGCCAATAGAAATGCACAAAATTAAGGCACAATTAGGTTATTTGCTGCAGATGGGAGTGCACCTGGTTTCTGAATAAATGTGCATTGTTACATTCCGCTGCAAATACTGCCACAACATATTCATCTGCACTGCATCTCCCAGAAAAAGGAACAGAGATCCAATAAAGACAGAGGGGCAGATTTACCACTGTTTGTCACACTTTTATCTGCCGACATTGACGCTGCCAAGTTGGCACGTACTGCTGCACTCAGTCAGTCTGGCCCTTTGCGTTTACTTGGGACAATGTTTATTTCTTATAAACTCAATCATACAAATTATGTAGCAAAAATGTGAATTAGCAGGATACACTTTATTAACCTCAAATAAACCCCAAAGATGGATAAACAGCTGGCTTTTGTTTTGTGTAAAAATAATAAAAAGAAAAAAGGGGGAATATGACTAAAACGCTTTCTATTTTGGAAAGAGTCAATACAAGCGTCTGAATAGCACCACCAACAAATACAGTCATTTAGGAAGAAAATGATGAGGGTGGGACTTCAACACACTTTAGAGGTAATGCAATGTTAACCGCACCACTTAAGAGTGGTCAGCCCACAATTAAGGGTGCCCAAGTCAAAATGCTTGACTTGTGAAAGAGCCGGTCAACTGTACTCAACTTAAGGTAACACAGAGTTTAACTGAACAAAGATACACTGACTTAAAATCAGGCCACCTTCATTCACAAATTCACTGGCTAACCTGTGTCTTAAGACTGTCTCCAGATCATGAGCTTAACACTTGAAGGGAACACTTCAACAAAAGAAAACCAATGTAACAATAAATAAAAGCCACTGGGGCATGTAGCCTCTTACACATTACTAGCTTTTATTAGCCAGTCATGTGCCCCACTGGTCTTGATTTATTGTTAACCAACTTTTACAAGATATTTCTTTAAATAATCGCTTGGGTAGACAGGTTTTCAAAGACTGCAGAAAGAAAGAAAATACCAAACTGAACCAATCATAATGAAAAAGTATAACTTTAAAAAAAAAACATTAATAATAATAATAATACATTAGAATATACTGGAATACAATCAAGTTGGGAAGAATGAGGCGAGTGTTCAGGGCTGCATGGCAGTGAGGGCGAGGTGTGGAACAGTACACTAGAGGCAGCTAATTTGTTTCTCCAAACACTGGTCTGCATAACATGACCCTGTGGTAAAAACCCTGCCCTTTGACACTTCTCTGAACTCAAAAATAAACTGGTGTTAACTATTTGTTGGCAAGAAATTAGAAGTAGAGCTTATTACAATTTGCATTTTTAATACAGACGATTTTTCGACCACCACCATTCAACAAAATATATACAGCACCCCTTCTAGATCGTGTGCATGCCATTGTATTTGCACTAAAAACTACAAAAAAGGGAATACATCAGCTAAAATGTCTTTAGGGAAATAAACATCCACATTATATGATACAATTCAATGTATAAATATAGGGATACCAGCACATGCAGCTATGCATAGCCCGACAGAACTCCTTAAAAGTACGGAGGGGGAGTTACCTGGAAAAAAAAAAAGAAAAGTGGAGGGCGAAGCCACGGCAGTCCCGGCACCCTCATGTATTTCCTCAAATCTGAACATTAGAATAAAATGGAAGCTTTTCTGTTTCCTTATTTAACAATAGTTTGTAAAAAAACAAAAAAACAAAAACAACATATATTGTGTCCACTGCACCAGAGTCAGGGAGGAGGGATATGAACAACCAGCTCTCCTTAAAGCAAAGCTTTGACAACTCTTGCAATGTCCGTCATCGCAATCGCTCTCGCCCCAGCGTCCCCCTTTTTAGCTTCATCTCGAAGGCGAAGCTTGCAGGTTGGAAGCCTCCTTCAAACTGACGAAGGGATTCCGCAGAGTCCCGCGCACCCCACCACGGCGAGGAGAGAGCTACCGTGCTTGTTCCCCCTTGGAGAGAAACCCTCCCAAGAGGAAATGCCTCATGAAGAGAAATAGAGGGAGGACCAGGAACGAGAATGTGGGAGAGAAAGAGAGAGAGAAAGAGCGCAAAAGGAGGTGGCAGCTTAAGGGCTGAGAAAAAGTTTGCCAGGCCCTCACGAGAAGCCGAGAAAGCTGGATGTGCTGGAGCGCCGGTGCAGATGGGACATGGTGCTCAGGCTGCTGCTTGAGGCCTTCAGGGGCGTGTTGCAGCCCAGAGCCTGCGGGAAACGCTGGTGGTAGCGGTCCAGACGCAGGTACTTCACCGTCACAAGCTTCCCTGCAAAAGGACAGGGGAAGATTAAGTAATAAATAAATGCAAAAAAATAAATGAAGGAAATAATGAGTGTTATATTACAGTGGTGATAACTATAAATATCTGGATCCAATATAGCAAGTAACACGATATAAACAACAGGCCTCATTCACCAACAGCTCCAACCCACTAAACGTAATTATCGCAATGATTTGGACATTTTGGATTTGAGCTTTAAGTCAATTTTGCCCAACCCTACTGTCATTCATTCCCATGTCATGCAATTATTAAAGCTATTTACCATCAAACCAGGAGCCATGAAGTGCCTTGAAAGCTTTGCCAGCGTGTTCTGCTGAAAGGCACTTCACATACACACAGCCCTGTAGGAACAAAAAAAGTTTGGCAAAAGAACTTTCACAACATTTATTTGCAAACTCACATTTCAACATTAAATTCTAAAACTAGCAAAAACCGAATAAAGAAAGGCCAAAACGCACCTCTCGTGAGTTTTTGTCCACTGCAATGTGGACAATCCCATCGTTGTCGCTGCATTTCTCCAGAATGGCTTCGTGAATGGTTAGATGCCAGTCTTCCCCCACCTCCCTGCTCAAAACACAAAGCATTGGGCTCTTTAAAAAGCTGCACTGCCCTTTAGACTAATTAACGTGAATTGACCAAGTATTACAAAATCCACTTGTATCATGGAACACAACCAGAGCTGGGACTTACATGATAGGGTCAAACATGTTGCGAATCTTCAGACACGGCGTTAGGCTGTTTGGTGGCGAATTCCTCCGATCCAGAGGAAATGCTACAAAGGAAAACAGATGAAGAAAGTTGAAGATAAGTGCAAAAGAACAATGGGTCTCATTTATGCCTCAAGCTTTCTTATGAACCCAGTTTTCATAAAGATTCTGACATTGAAGTGTTTTCTTATTTGAGATTTGTTGTTACATAACAAGAGTGAAGAGCTCTCTTACGCAAACTGCATTGATTGCATGACTGTTTGTGTAAAACATTAGCTGCTTTCATTCTTATATTTTTATTACAGATATTTAAGAAAAAAACCAATTAATGACGCCCAATGTCTTTTCCAACAAGTCAAGGATGAAGAAACATGGGTATCTCAAAGTGAAACTCACCTTTGCCCTGCCACACCTTGGAGGGCATATTGCACATCTTGTCACTGGACAGCGAAGGCTGAAGCCACCTCCACACCAGCAGGTCTGCTCCTCTGATTCTCTGTGTTTCCGTCCTGATGCGGGACTCGTTGGCAGACAGGAAAGTCTCTGCTCTGTCCCACACTCTCTTCATCTTTTTTCTTTAGACAGAAATAGCCAAAAAATAACTACATTTCCAGAAAAGGTGTATAGGTTGGGAGTAATATGTATGTATACACACACACACACACAAAGTCTTATTAATTTATCATGTTAATAACGAAACACAATTTTCATGTTGACACTGGCAGACATTGTAGCATGTTGTAAGAAGCAATATTGTGCTGCAATAATTAGCTATAATAAAAAGCTGAATCTTAAGGGCAATTCATCAGACCTGTCCTGAGGCTGGATGAGCGAGTCCCGCACGTGAGCGATCGGCAGGTACGGCTGCAGGTCCTTGTTTTCCTCATTATGACTCCTCAATACATCTGCAAAGAAAGGAGGCTGAGGTCAATTTAAACAACCAAACGATACTGACAATTCGCACAAAACAACAACATTCATGTAGGAAAAACATTGCAAGGTTTGTACCTATGATTCTCTCCACCATGTCATACATCTGCCTGGTTTCCTCCTCCTCCCTCCTCCATCGGTACTTTATGTAGTACAACAGGCCCCAAACAAAACCAACACCTTCGGGAACAGTAAAAGACAACAAGGAAGATGAGGCACTTGTAGCTTTAATGCATGATCAGTGCAGCTGTATTTTTACAGATTAAAAGTAGGGATGCACTGATTGCAATTTTCTTGGCAGATTCCGATTACCGATTGTTTTGTAAGTGTGATCGGCCGATACCGATTTTTCCGATACCGATTTTTTTCCCCAGATAACAGAAAATTAGAGCTGCTGCGAGTAATCGACGACATCGACACAAAAAAATGGGTTTCAACTTTTTTTATGTAACGCGGTAGTTACTTTCCCTGTTTACTACTTTTATAATAGTGACATATAATAGTGGCAGCTCTACAGTAAATACAAACAAAAATTTTCTTTAATATAATGCTTTATTTTCATAACAAATGTTCTTTACAAATTTAAATAAATAAAATGTAACTCGTAAAATGTAACTACTCCAGTAACTCGACATCCGAAAAGTATTTTGGGCAGAGGTGATTTATCAGATTTCTGAAGCCTGTATCCTCAACTATGGAAAACGGCTAATCAATCTAGTGATTGACTTGTGCATCTGTCTTTATGTTGAATTGGGAACAGACAAGTGGGCAAGGGGAGCCATTGATTGCGTGCTTATTAAACGTGTAAGACCTAACTATTAAATTATAATTATAAGGTTGATAAACTATAACTTGTGTTTAATCTACCTGTCGCTGTTCCTCTTTCCACGTCATCTTCGGTTTTTCTGTAAAAACTGTCTGTAGCGTGCAGTCTTTCAAAGCGCGCGCGATACAGTTAAATACAGTTTGCACACAATATTATCACAACCGCGCACTCTATTCTTAATTTTGTGCTCTCGAGTTTCACATTTACGCGCGCGACTTTGAAATTTACGCCCGCGATTTTTTTTGCGGCAAGCCATTTTGCGCGCTCTAGTGTTGGTTGATGTGGCGCCATACTCACGCACCCAAAAGTAATTTCGTCGCCGCGCGATGTCACCCCATTCAAAGTGAAAGAGAAACGGCTCCGTTGAGTGTACGTGTGAACGCTGCCTGAATGCGCGCGTGGCTGTGCTGCAAGTAATGCGCATACGCAATTTGAAATCGGCAATATGTGTGAGTGATCGGCCGATCACCGATCAGGCCAAAAATCGGCCGATTCCGATCGCTGGCTGATCGATCAGTGCATCTCTAATTAAATGCCAATGCTTTAGATAGAGTGTAGAGGGTTACAGAACACGTCAAATTCCTGAACTTGAACTAGGACTTGAACCGGCATCCTTCTGATCACAGGGCCAACTCCCTAACAAGTACGCTACCAACTCCCCCAAATACCATTTTCAATATCAAGCCGTGAGATTTTGTGCACCTTTAAAGCCTCATGGAGTAGAGGAGCTTAACAAGAACTAGGACTGGGCAGTATATTGAGTGCCACAATAAATATATATATATAGGAACAATAATTTCAATACATTGTTTAAAAATAAAACTAAGTGCATTGCATTAAAGTCATTTAGGTGGATTAGGGTGCATACCAATTTTATTTTTTTATGGCCATTTTACTGAGTAAGTTAAAAGACCTAATGCTACATTACATTGAGTATATCATATAAATGGTGTATTTTGCTGATGTATATAATATGTAGTTGTTTCTGTAAAATCAGCTCCAAATAATTAAATAAGAATAATATAAACGAGTCAGATTACTGACATACCCTATTTCACCATTTGGTCTAAATTATAAGCATTAATTAGTCTAAGAATATGGAGAAGAGTATAAGTGTACCAGCTAGGACCAGGAGCAATCTGTAGGCCACGGTGAAGAACGCCCGTCGCAGGCGGCAGAAGAAGGACATGCGAGGGTGGGTGGACTCCAGACGGGAGATTTCAGACACATCTTCCACCGGCTGCGCAGGCTCGGCTGCAATCAACCTGCCATCGTGGTTTTACAGAAAACACATTTACACCGTTGTTCATGCACATAGGAAATGTTTGCATTGAGAGTATTTTTTTTTTTTACCTTATACCAACAATTTCTCTAGTTCTAATGACCCACTCCAGAGAAGTCTGTATCCAGTTTTCGTAATCTTTATTCTGAAGCTAGAAAGAATAAACACATTTTGGACAATAAGTTAATAAGTACATGGATTACAAAAATGTCACCTTACAAACTTATAAGCTAAATGGATCAAGCACAGTAAGTGGATTTATTTAAACAAATGCAGCTGAGTTTCAGGAGGATCCTCACATTACTCCTGCAAAATGCAATAAAATGAAAGCAGTCATAAAGTCATCACCAGGATATTAAACTGTGCTAACAACTTGTGTGTTCACTCTAAACCTACCATTAGATATTTGGTGGCTTCTGAAAATGAAACACTTCTGTTCAGAGGATCATTCAGGTCTTTGCAGTCATGGTCCCCTGGGACAGAAAGATAACATTTCAACAACAGAATATTACATTTTCAGTCATCCACATTTCAATGTAGATATAAATACAAATCGCCAATGCAACTGCTAGAATGCAAGATCGCGGAATGATCAAATCAAAGCTGCATAAAATAATCATACTTCTAGAGTAACTGTGTCTGTGGCTTTATTTACCTGCAATGTCAGCCAAGTGGTCATGCAGGTGGAGCAGGAGACCGAGGATGAGGTCTTTCTCTGTATTGTTCTAAGAGAAAGAGAACGTGAAAGAGCATGGTTGTAATCCAGTGTGTCCTGGGCAACACAACCAGTTTTACTGCAATCCTCCATCACTGCTAACCTGATGTGGAAAGCTTACAAAACAGGCTCGGAGACGGTACACACACTTCAGTGATTTGTAAACAAATAATATTTTCAGCTCAGGTCTGAAAAACTGCATCCTGAGTTTACACTGAGTAAGCTAACACAGAATACATTTCCATATTACAGGATCTATAGGCTATATAGGTATAGATATAGATATATAGATAGCACACACATATGGATGGATGGATGGATGAATGTATGGATAGACAGCTAGACAGATACATGACACAAAGTTACTTACATATGCGATGTCAAAGTCTGAACCAAATGGGTGGCTCTTGACTGCAAAGCAAGAAAGGGAAAGAAAAGTTACTACTACTACAGGTGCAACACGCTTTAACCCCCCTTCAAAAGTAGAATCTTGTGAGGAAATATCACACAAAGCCAGGACTGCATTTCCCAGAAGGGACAGCTGAGGGCAGACAGAGACAATGAGTCTCACCCCTGTGCCCCATTTAAACACAGAGAGCTTCATTCCTTCTCAGGGGCAAGTTGACAAAAGTTAGCACAGCCGGGGACCTACGTGTCTCAGACATACAAAACTCAGAAGAGGTCAGAGGGAAAACTGCACGCACAGGGAGAGTAAAATGAAGACATTTCCGCTGCTGAGTAAATAATGCTTGGCCCGTTTTTGTGCATCTCTATATGCCAGCACGGTGAAGAAAGAAGAAATGAAGAAATCTGGCATCCGTTGTTTTGAGATACTAAATGCTTTTTTAAGGAAATCTTGCAATTCTCAAAGTGTATCCCTAAAAACAAACATTCCTACATCATAAGTAGGCAAATAACAAATATAAGTGGTCTTAAAATAATAAGGCAGTCTAAATCTAATACTACTAACGGTACTATTACAAACTGCACTGATTTATGAGTTTTAATGTTGAATAATAATCAGCAGCTTCCTCATTTTCACCCAACACTACTCAGAAACCTCAGTCTATCACTCTAGCCACAGACACTGCATGGTCAGGTCCCCTGAGAGACAAACAATTAGGCTGCTTAATCTTGTCTGTGACCTAGATGTCTGCTTCTTGCTCCTCTGTCAAAGACGCCTCCCTGAGAGGCTCCCTGTACAAGTTACACTCTCATGATTTCACAAGACACACCACTGGGTCCCCTTGCCATAGATCCACAAGCACGGGGTTGAGCAAACTCAACTATAACGGGTCAATCTGCATGTGGTGTTTAATGATAATCTACACAACTGATCCTAAGGGGTTCAGATCCAAGTCAGGAGGAAGCTGAACCAGTTATTCCTCCAGTTATTTAAAATAATTAGTGAGTTGCATGTACACTAGAGTTAGGTTAGAAGTTATAATTAAAACCTACAAGAACGCTCCATGGGTAAGGCTGCTCACCACTTTTCTAGAAACCTCTTGACACGACTTCATAAAATGCTTTGGATATGGGCAATTAAAGGAGCATGAAACCCCTAGTTTGAGTAAAGCTCAAATCTACAAGATGTTTTAAAAGATGGGTGAGGAGTCCAGCGGTTAAGAGGGGGATGGACGGGGACGAAAAGATGAAAGAAGTGGTCCAAGATTTGGCATTCATATTAGTGACTTATGCAAAAGAAAGTCAAATTTAAGTTAAAATATTACTGTTTTTTTAGTGACAGAGCGGTGTGTTACTGTTGACGGTTTCATGCTTTAAACTCAAATCTTTATGCGCCTAACACAATACTGAGGATGTCATGTTTTTCCATTTATACTATAAGCAAAAAGACAACATACAAAAAAAAGTAAAGGAGCTGCCTTCACTTAAACTTAAATGATTCAGCTATTAGCTATGAGTCACTGTCTCACAGCAGTAATACAAGTAAACATTCGTCTAACTGCAGACAAACTTCACTGAAAAGAGGAGGGGTCTAATGTATGGTTCCAAAATGCCCTAACATGAAGTTTTACCAAGGAAGAAGTGCGTTAACTCCATTTCCTGTAAGAAAATGCTTGAAGAAAAATCCACTCCAAGAGCTAAACTGTCCAACAATGAATGTAAGGCAGCGTGTTTAAGCCAAATATGCAACTTGCCCCATTACCGTTCATTCGCTGCCAGCCACATTAATGTTTGGAGTTGCACATTCTTTTAAGAGACGAAGTGTAGTTGATAACACGCTTAAGCCAGAGAGTTACTGAGTCATTTCACTTCTTTTGAACTTTTCATGATTGCAGACGAAGACGAGTCATAACACAGGCAGGCGGAGAGGTGGAACACAAACATTCCCGTGCCTTCAGGGGTTCCACTAATGTTCCGATGACCCTCCAGCAGGGCAACAGCGGCAGGGGCTGTTTCCTGTCTGAGGGTGAGAACAACTCGGGGTGACAACTGGTAGTGTCTGACACATCTGCTCACATACATTTCTTAGAAAACGTGCCTTTTGCTCATAGACCTGTTTGGCACATCTGAAGTTTAAACAATGAACACTAACTGGATAACATCACAGACGGCACCATTAAAAACACTCATAATAACTATTAGCATGCTTGCAAAGGTATAACCTAAACACTCTTCAGCATCGTCATACATGTATCTCACAGTGTGTTAGACTGCATTATCACGCTCATAAAACATAACTTCTCATACACATTACAGGGGTAATACTACCTTCATGCTTGTGTATATATACTGTCTTTAGGAAAACTTCTATACATGTTAAACTAACTCATTATGTTTTAGTGGTACGAGATCCCTAGAAGGTAACTACTTGATAATTTATGTTAATGTTACAGTACTCTGTTTTCTTTATGTCCTTTTCATATTTTTTGGATTAAATTATAAACAATAGTCATCAAGCAGTACTGTTGCTATTAGGTATATGGAGATTTGAGTTTGAAGGTTCGTCATTGACACCCGTCTGACCCGAGACTGAAAACAATAACAGAATCAATTAGCCTACTAACAAATCTAAAGCAAAAATCACAAGTGGTCTTTCAGGTACTTTCTTTTGTTAAACACAAACAGCTGGCAAGGGTCATGAGGTAGAAGTAGACTTGTCACTTTGGTACAATCACTTTTCATTTTAAATGTTAGTGGTACAAATGTCCAATGTTGGGGTGCTGCCTTCATTGCTCTATTCCTGTTCATCCCTCCTTTTCAGTAACTTTCAGAGGGGTTTGTCTATGCCCTTTTATTTATCCATATCCACATTGTATGAAGGATTAATATGTTACTCTTAACTAGCAGCTTGGTGAGCAGTCGTAACTACAAAGTGTATATGTGGATGATGGACTAATACTGGGATAACAATGAACCAAGAGGTTGCAGGTTTGAGTCTGGATCGATCCTACAACCAGCATTACTACCAAGTTGCTCCAGGGGAACTGTCCCTTTGGTTAGGAAACAAAGGTCATTCTGGACAGAATTCATTAATTAGAACCGGTATGGCTAAGAGGTCAAATTTGAAAAGGCTGTGGTGGGCAATTCTAGCTAGACTCCAATGACTTGTTGCTCAAATCTACTATGTGCTAGTGGTATGATACTCTTGTACAGACCAAGAGGTTGTGGGATGGAATCTGACTCAATACTGTCTCCAGCACTACCACCATTATTACAAGGCCCATAACCCCAAGCTGTTCCAGGGAGACTGACCCTGTGGTTAGTGGACAAGTGAATAAGTTTAAATGAGCAAACAGCAAATTATGCATTTGCACAGCACTGTTTCTGGACACCCAAAGCACTTGACAGAGTCAGTGGAAGACCACCATAACAGCTAGATGATGCTCCAGCAGCCATTCTACGCCCACAGACTCTCCACACATTAGTTAAGGTGGAGAAGGGGTGGCGGAAGTCACAAATTAGCAAGTGGGGGTGATTAAGACGCCAGTTTTGAACGGGCATTTCTAGCTAGACATAAGGATAGGTTTTAGGTTTTAACTTCTAGCCCAGATCTAGTGTGCATGCAACTAAAATACTGTACCTATACAAGTTTCATTTTTGCCACTCAGCACTAAAGATACAGACGGATATGGATGTTAGCCGCCTAATGGTAAGACGCTCTGGTAAGCACCAATAGGTTTTGGGTTGGAGAGCTTGAATTGAAGGCAAATTGACTTCTTTTAAGCTTCTTGGAGACACTCATCCAAAAGACTTTTATGGTTCCAAAGAGAAGAAGCTTTTAAACTGAAGACGTCAGTGACCAGTAGCAAAACGTCTCCAAGAAACTTTAAAAACCCTTTTAAAAAGTCCAGCTGCAAATTTGACTCTACCCAACATCTAGCACTACCACCTTCGGGGCCCTGAGAAACGCCCGTAACCCCATGTTGCTCCAGGGGCGACTGGCCCTATAATAAGAAAATGTAGACGGCATTGATACTTACTAACTGCCCCCTCGGGGGTGATGGAGCCCCTCATTCGTAAGTACATGAGCCCGAGCAGCACGAAGAACAGACAGGCGGCGGTCAGGAGGAACATGGACAGGTAATGCGCGCTGAAGCTGCCTGTACCGGACGCCTCTTCGCGCCCGAACTGCTGCAGCAGCTCGTCTTCAGGAACCGAATGCTTCCGTTTGGGGCTGTAGTTGTGGTTCGGGCCGGTGTGGTTCGAGTGGTTCGGTCTGTAACTGGACGACAGAGTGCTGTAGGGAGGAAAGCGGTGTCTGAGTCCGACGCTAAACCTGCCGGTGCTAGGCGCGTCCCCGTCCACAACATCGACGTGGTTCTTGTCGGCGCGGGTGCTCGTCGTCGCCGCCGCCGCCTCCGCGCCGTTTTCCCCCATCACGCCCGAGATGAAGCTCGACGCTTTCGGATAGGTGCGGTTCAGCAAGCGGCTACTGAAGGAGTCCGTCTCGTCATCCTCGCCGTCCCGAATGCCGGTATCTTTATGCGCCTTTTCCGGGCAATACGCCGACTCCCGGAGACTTTTGTACGGAGGCGGTGAAGATTTGGATATACTGCGTCTGGAAAGCGGACGCCGCTCGCGTCGGCGCTCCTCCTCCTTCTCCTCTTCGTCTTCCTCCTCCTCTGAATCTGAATAATCCCCCGCAAACTTGCTGGTGTCCGAGCCGTAAGCCGCCTTGCTTCTGCTCCCGTTTAAAGTCCCGTTCCTCTCGGTCTCCTCGCCGTAATCCTCATCATCCTCCGCCGCCGCACCGGAGCTTGCTCGAACCCGTTCCGCCCACCAAGGCGAGCCGAGACCGCCTCTCCTTACCTCCGGTAGCTCCAAAGGAGAGCCCCCTCCTCCTCCGGCGCTTAAACCGACTTCAGCGCTCCGGCGTGGGGCGACTGTTTCTGGCGGAGGCCTTACAGACTGCGGTGGTAGCAGCCCCGAGCTTCTCTCCCGCCTACTCGCGCCGTGGTTCGGGCCTCCTTTTTTCCGCGGCGCCTCAACGTCCGACTCGTCCGAACTGAAACCCAAAACGAACTTGCCCGTCCTCTCTGGCCGCTTTTCGCCCGAAACCTGGCGGCCAGCGGGGCTCCGACTGGCGCTCAGGCGCGTGACGTCATTAGCCGTTGGCCTGGCTCGCGCCGCCGCCGCTGCGTCGCTGTTACCGCCGCTGTTGTTGTTGTTGATGCTTCCGCCGCTGCGTCCTTTAGCGCCCCGGGAACGCTGCTGTTGCTGCTCCTCCCGCAGCTTCTTGAGTCTCTTCAGGTACACAGGCCTCGTGTTCTCCGTGACCGGGCCCGGGGAGACGCCAAGGCGTTTTAACTCCGTGAAAAGCTCCTCATCCGTTAGCTGTGCAGACGCCATCTTTGCACCCAACTCGCACAGAAAGCATTAGAGGAAGTGACGTACAAGTAGCAGAACCAGAGCGTAAACCTTGGGAGTGAAAACGTTAAGAGTTCAAGGCAATTTTCTTGCTTGATAATTTTTTAAGTCAAATTATTATTCACTTTAATGTAGTGATTTTGCAAATAATTATCAGGATTCTAAAATATTTAATTCTCAACTCATTCATTTCATTTTAAAAGAAAAAAATCACACAATTTATTCTATATCTCATTTCACACATAATTATTTGAAGAAAAGCGTCTTATTTATTTATTTATTTACTTATTTATTTAAAGATTCAAGAGATTTAGGATTCTTTGTTTGTCACATACACAATTATACATGTAGTGAAATGTAAAGCTGGTTCAATTTAAACACTTTAAGTATTTTAAATGGATACAATTAAAGAAAATACTAATCAAATATAATTAATACATAAACATAATACAAAAAGTAATTTTTGTAACATTTCATTTTTTTTTATTTCTGAGTAATGATTTGCCCCCAAAATATTTACCTATAACCTACAATATAACCTATCAAGTGCTTAAAGCTATTGAAATGAAACGGTCCCAATACTGTATTGCCCTTTTGGCACATGACGCCCCCGTGTGGTAAAGGCGGAGCCAGTGCAACTGGCGCTGTGTACAAGTACCCCGCGAGCAGCGAGAGCGCGTCATTCTGTCAATTCCAGAGCCGGTTGCGACGCATTTAGTACAAGAGTCGAAATCGAGAAAGTAGAAATAAACTCCAGCAACGAGGCAAGCACAAACCGAAGAGAAGTGATATTCGGGATGGATTCCAGGACGCCTGTATTAGAGTTCTACTTTAGGAGCTGCGTCTTTCTACTTTTGGGGGGTTTGTTAGTAGAAGGCACCCCCGAGCAGGGGAGTCTGTACATGTGGATTGATGCCAACCAAGCCAGAAGATTAATAGGTAATTTATTTTAGTCTGTAGCATCATATGCAATTTATCATATGCATAACGTTTCTGAAGGCATTGGTGTTATTATTTTCATTTAAGCAACTCTCTGGGTGAATAGCATGGAAGTCTGCATTATTTCAGGTTGAAGAAGCACTGAGTGCTGGAATGTTTCATTCAACAGGTTTCGAGGAGGATATTTTGATTGTGTCGGAGGGGAAAATGGCCCCATTCACTCACGACTTCAAGACGGCGCAGCAGCGGATGCCCGCGTTACCGCTCCACATCCACCACGTCAACTTCACCTGGCAAGTGACTGATCAGGTACGAGTAGAACAATAAGCTCCTAAAACAATTAAATTGTGCTGTTTCTAACAATACAAGATTATTCTAATGTTTTTATTTTTTATATTTTTGTGTAGCATTGTTTTTTGTATGCAATTATTATAATGAAATTCTTTGCAAATTAAAACCAAATTATTATGATTTTTACTATAAACACAACATTGGTTTAATAAATAAGCAATAAGCAATGAACGTTTTGACCTGAATATTGAAATAGATATATTCCTGTTCAGATTTTTAGTATCATAAGTAAACAAAGTAATGCCATTAAATAAATAACAGTTGTAAACATTTTTAATATATATAGGACTTTATGCAAATAAAGATTATTCTTACGCCGATCTAGTTGTTTTACTCATTACATTATTTCAATAAATGGATAACAACTGTAAACATGTTCAGTATGTAGAGGAGAGTGTATTAAAGAATAAGGTACATTAACGGAATTGAGCCATTTCTAATTATATTTGATACATCTGAAATGTTTGACAATGAAGACAGATTTAAATAAAGCACCTAATTTGTAATTAAATTAACTGGTAATGAACTAGACACTAAATTTATTTAAGACTTTAATCTTATTAGAACGTCCAAAAGGTCCAACACTCTTCTAGTGCGATATGATTTTTCGTTTGCTTTTTATTTTCTTTTCCCTTACGATTGTAATTTCCATCTCTTGCGGTATTTTGCATGTTGGTGTCGTTGCGGATCAAAGCGCCGCGCCGCCATGTGCCAAACATCTGCGCCGTCAGTCACGTGAACACACCGCGCGCGTTCTCACGGCACCGAGCGGCGCGTGCTACAACTCTCTGGGCTTCATATTAAACGGGGAACTTTCGCTAGGAATCGGGTTTTGGGCTGTTAATGCTTATTTAGCCTTTTTTAATGTAAAAAAATAAATAAAAAAATAAATAAAAGATTAATAATAATAATAATAATAATAATAATAATAATTTTACATACAGTATTTACCTGTTTTGGTTAATTTACGTTTCCCTAATGTCCGAGCCCTGTTTTTTTGGGGCGTTTCCTTTGTATATTACGGTAAAAGGCGCTTTAAAACACGTGATAACTGGTACGAAACGGGTTTTTTCCATTTCAAAGTGTACGGTGCCGTAGCAAAGTACTTTTTTGGCTTGTTTGTTTGTTTACCAATTGGGGTACTAAGCGTACAGAGCAGGAACCAGAAGGCGGAATCAGAAAGAAAGTTTCAGTGCTGACTGGTCATTAGTCACTGGCGCCTGACACGGCTAACTTATTTAGCCATTTTAGCATACATGCTTTCTTTGGGACCGCATACCTCTCATCGATCATCATTGATCATCATCTGCCTCCATCTTCTTTAAAGTGTCTTTAATTTTCTCCCACAGTCTGCGTTTGCGGTTTAGTCTTTTCTATACGATTGCGTCAGTGTTCTGTACAACTGTGACGCATGAGATGACGTCATCCACCCAGTCTTCTTCCACGATTCCTTTTTTAACGGAATACGACATCGTCCTTAAACATTATCTTCCACCTTCAAGGTAGATTGTACAAGCAGATAAACCACCAGTGAAAACTAACTTATTACCTAACTTGCTTTTTTGCGTCTTTAACTCCTTTCACTTAAAATTTTGAAACTGTGCTATTACTTGTCTTATGGTTTGCGTGTTGCTGACATGAGCTTAACATTAATTCAGGTGCTCATAGCTTAATAGCTAGATCGGCTATATTCAGCTGAAGCATCTATAAACAGCCTTTATCATTTCGCCTTTTAACATTTTCTTTTCTATGCTTAATAGCGCACACACTTTCTTCATTAATTGTCTGTATAGTTTTGTGGGAAAAACGTCATAAGCATCAAGCTAATAAGTAAAATACAACTAACAATCACACAGTATCTGGGGGATAAATCCTTCTTTTTACTAATTAGAGGTACAGTTTCCTCTGGAGCAACGTGGGGTTAAGGGTCTTGCTCAGGGTCTCAATGGTAGTAGTGTTGGAGGTAGAATGGAGCCAGATTACAACCCATGATCCACAATGTTTCTTGTCGATGCCCCCATCCCCCATGTACTTTTTCCTTATCAGCCACTAATACTAATTAAATTAGCATTTATTCCATTCATTGAACACTCTTATCCAAAGTGACTTACATTTTCTAACTACAGGTACAGTCTCCCCAGAGTAACATGGCGCAAACTGGGAAATAACGCAGAAATGAAAAGAAAAACATGCAACGGGACACTTTTCATAACTGGTATAATGACCCAGTTCATCCACTTTGAACTGTGTGACCAGACCCAGGCACAGTTCTCTTCTAAATCCAGGAACCAAAGTTCCTCCTTTGTCATGTTGTAGGGTAAGAGCTTTGATAAGTGAGTTCTAATGGGTGCAAATATCGTTTGAAAAACAGAAACTTAAATGAACCGTCATTATAGCTCAGCGTGTGTGGTTTCTTTATATCTTTGGACTTGGAACTTAACCAAAATAGGGTGGGGCTGTCGGATTTCTGGGGTGTAAGCAGCAACGATTTATGTGTTTAGATCTGGCTTTATTCTTCCTCCAGCTTCTCTACAGTTGGACCTGTGAGCAAGACACTTCAATGCACAATTTAATTAATTATACTCCACAGCTGAAGTAATTGTCTAGGTGTGTGCCAGCCATGCCCACTTTGCTCTCTCCTTATTACATTAGTCTGAACACATACTTGTGCCATCTCCCCCATACAGAGACTGTAACACACCTAGCTATTAACTGTTTCATATACCTCTATGCCTAATTGTCATGCAATTTCAGAGTTTTGTCTCAGAAAACTTAATATTTGGATATATGGATCAATATGTTATGTTTGTAGGGGGTTCAGATTTGCATTATTTTGCCACTCCTTGAACTTGTGTTGTCTTACCATTATATCTTGTTTCAAGAAGATACTGAAACTCTCTAAAACTATTGAAGAGAGTTTTGGTATTTACTAATATTTTCAAATATAACAAAGAAATATGAATTTTAGAATTGTAGAATCTGGATCTGCAAAAAAAGTTTTAAGAAGAACAACAAAAATAAAAGTGAGAGTTTTGTATCAAGATCACTTTTTCATTCTGTGAAATGGATGTTTTTTCAGGAATGATTTGTGCGTTTAAACTGAAATCATAATCCATCACAATCACATGCCAGTGCCGTAAAAAATATAAAAGTCGTGTTACTCTGAGAAAGTAACATAGGTCTAGAGATAGACTAAGAGAGAGAGAGAGAGAGAGAGAGACTGAAAAAGAGGGGCCACTCTTTCCTGGGTTCTGTTACTCTATACTTCAAAGCCTGCCGCTGAGGCTTAAGAACAAAGACCTCAGGCATAAAAGGCTGGGGGCGAGAGTTATCTATGTTGGTTATTACCATTCAGCAGCAGGATTAGCAAAGCTCTCCACATGGCCTGTGTATTTTTTCCCTTCATCAAACACTGCCCTGGTCCAGAAATCTAGAGAGAAGAAAAGGAAGATTGGGAGAGAGAGAGGGAAAAGTGCTATGTGTCTCTTGCTTTCATCTCCTTTCAGGTTTTTTTTTGTGGTGTGTGTTTTGCCATGCCATCACAGCCATTCTGACAAGTGTGGAATTTTCAAAGCTTCAAGAACATTATTTGGGGAAGGGAGGCCTCAATCCTTTTGGTGCAAAAAAAAGATCTCAACGCACACATGGCCTAGAGGGAAATTTTACGCTGTATGGACATGTGTTAATCTCTTGTGATGACTTATACAGCATAATTACATTTGTCGACTTTCTCTCCTTTCACCCAGATATTACCAATCCCACTTTAAACACAGGCACATGCAAATCTTTCCTTTATTTCTAAACAGAAAGTGAAAAAAACAAACAAATTTGTTTTCCCTGCAGGCTGAGTACTTCTATGAGTTCCAGAGTCTCCGCTCATTCGACAAGGACATCATGGATGACCCTACCGTCAACATCCCTCTTTTAGGTTCTGTACCACACAAAGCTTCAGGTCAGTAAGCTCTAAGTGAAGTATCTCACAATGCATGTGAAATCACTATACTGAATAAGACTGTACATACGTTAGAACAATTTATTTCTGTTGACTTTCTAATTACCAGACTAATGTAGTTAATGACCTTGTGCCCAGTGGTTCAGGTCAGCTTCCCATGCCGTGGAGACCAGGACGGAGTTGCGGCCTTCGAGGTCACCATCCTGGTGATGGACGGGGGTGGAAACATCATTCTGAGGACCCCACACAATGCCATTTTCTTCAAGACCTGTCAGAGAGGTTCGATCATTCATGCTTCCCATTGGAATGTCTGTTTAGTTTGTAAAGAAATATACTGTTCATAAATGAACATACTGTACATGGAGATGTAAATTCTATTAATTTGGTCTTAGTTGCTTTTTTCAGAAAATCTCTATTTTGCTCCATGCAAGCCATCTCTCTTTTGGGAAAACCAGTGTAGAATGCTACAGGATTTTTGGAAACTAAATTTGAGCTCCAAGACCTCAGTATAAGGCGTTAGATCTTCTCCAGTCTGGATTTAGACTTTTCTCTAGTCCTGACCATTTAGATCTGTGTGTTGTTCCCATCAGCAGTTCAAAGTTCAAGCATGTGGACTTCTGCTGTCGTTTATCCCTGCAGAACACAGGCTGATCTTTTATTGCATGGTGTAAGAACATATTTAGCCACATATAAAACCTGTTGCGATTATTTCACGTGGACACGATATGGGTTTCAATGCATTTCACATATAAAGGCCATCACTGCCCCATGATGTCATGTGAAATCTGTCAGCTGCAGCCCAAGAGAATGAGAGAGGAATGCCACACAGTAGGCACACACTCTTTACACACACACTCTTTACACACACACACACACACACACACACACACACACACATACTTATAGGTATGCCTTTGTTGGAATCCAGAGGTCAGTTTATATGTGTTATGTATATTTTTAAAAGTAACAGGTTATGACCTGACCCTTGATCTAACCTAATCTTAAGTGATTTTTTTAAATTTAGTTTTAGTTACAATTAAACTTTTGATTGTATTTTTATCAAAATTGTCATCTTAAGTAAAATTTTCGGGTATCTCGGGCACATGACGCAGAACATGATAGACACAATAAACTTTTACTAGAGTTTTTTTTTTAAACACACGTATCTACACTTCTACTTGAGTAAATAATGTGTGTACTTTTGATACCTCTGGTGTTTGGTTTTGCTATGTTACTGAAAACCAGGATCTTTATATATGTGTAGACCCTGGTTTTTACTAACAAAGTAAAATGTGACAAAATATAATATAGAATTTACATATATTTTATACACAATTTTATAATTAGTGATCACTAATCCTTAATATTATATTTAAGTTAATTCAATTTATGTATTTAATATTAAGTTTATTTAAATATGTATGTAATTATAAAATTAAGTTTATAATACGCTTTTCAAAAAGTCCTTTTGGTATAAAATGTTGCTCATGTAAGAACCCCCAAAATAGCCTCTACTTTCCTATTTGTGAAGCTGTCCAGTCTTCACAAAGGCTATATGCAAAAATGAAACACACACAGACTCACTCACTCACTCACTCGCCGCTGATACCACATTCCTTCCACACCCCCATTCACACATCAAATGGTGTATCAGTGTGTAGTCTCTCAGTGGGCAGGAAGGAGCACGTTGCAGTGTGACAGCTGAAGGTGGTCTAATGACCAAGACCCAGGAGCATCCAGCAGGTGTTGAGAGCTACACTCATGGCCCGGGTCTCAACTTGAGGGCCTCCGTAGTTGCAAAACCGACCTAAGATGTGACCAAACAGTATTTTACTAGTTGGCATCCTGTAATAATGTGCAGAATGTTTTGGATCAGAAAATAAATAGTAGCAGGCCAGTCGTTTGTGGGAATGTGTCACGACTGCGGACGGGGGTGAAGGGATGCTGTGTGGAAAAAAAACTCGCCTCAGACAGGATTTGTTCCTGAAGAAGGTGAGACAAACACAGCAGCTTATTCCATGTCCGTTCTGTTTCCGTAGAGGGAAGGCCAAGTCGGTGCCAGGTTCCCCTAAGGGCAGCTGGTCAGCCATTACGAATATTCCAGACACTGCTATTGCTTCGAGACCAAGAGGAAATTGTTTTTAAAACACGTCTGGAAGCTACACTTGTTTCCATGGAATGACCCTTAAATGTGCCCGGACCACATAGCCTACAGAGACAACATGCGAATTAGCACAGCAATCATAGCTAGACCACGGAAGTCCAAACTGAAAGGCCCGTAGTGGATGCGGCACGTTTGAAAGGCTTGTTGACATTGTGGCTTTACCTCAAAGCCTTTGCGATTCGACTCTTTCCCCAAAGGCTGCCCCCTTTTGAAGCTGTGTCTGTTGCTGAATTCGGCCGCCTTTTGCCGCACTGTTTAGGAATGCGGTGGCCCTTGAAGTGGTGCTGGAGAGAAGTAGAGAGTGAAGTGGTTGGAGACCAGGGGAAGGAGAAATCTCACCCTCACTTTGTTTTCTTTCTCCCCGTTCTAAAGCCAAGTGTCCGGGTGGCTGTAGGAATGGAGGCTACTGCAACGAGAGACATGTCTGTGAGTGTCAGGATGGTTTCTATGGAACACATTGTGAAAAAGGTAAACCATGTCCCTAACAGCCTCTTGCACAGACTTGATGTTTGAACACTTCAACATTATAATGGTTATACTAAAGAAGTGTGCATTTATCAAGAAAACTTTTCAGTTTTCCTCAACTTAAAAAAGAACATCTAAAGTCTTACTTTTTCATTATTTATCCATGTCTATGTTAAGTGTGTTTGTGTGTTATTTTTGTACCATTTGATTATTCTCTGGCTGTAAAACAAAACTCAAACTATCATAAATCTTTTAACCAACATAAAACTTACAGAAGTCAAAAAACAGCAGAAGTGTCTAAAAATAAGTGCTGGAAAGCTACAAATGAAATATATAGAAAGCCAAACCCATTTTCATAATAATTTGTGCGTTATTGAAATTTTATTATACTGTTGTTATATACTACATATTTGCCAGTGTTATACACTTCTGTTATTCAACAAAAAGGTATACCTTGCTTTTCCTATCATAGCTGGGATCTGAAATCCAGCAAATGCCCATAGACCTGGTCTTGTGTTCTTTGAAGAGGAAATCCTAAAGAAACCAGCTATTTGGGTTGGTGGTGGTCTAGTGGCTAGGATGCCTAATAGATCGTGGGTTCCATTCCTATCTCCAGCACTGCCACCATTCGGTCCGTGAGCAAATTGCTCCAGGGAGAAATTAGGAAATGAAAGTCGCTCTGGATAAGAGCGTGTGCTAAATGCTGTAAATGTTCATTTCTACTTGTGTCTTTTTCTCAGCTCTGTGTTCACCAAGGTGTTTGAATGGTGGTCTGTGTATGAGTCCAGGAGTGTGTATTTGTCCTCCAGGCTACCATGGAGCCAGCTGTGAGAAAGGTATGAAGGGACTTCACCTCAAATCCGGCATATTTTTATTCTAACTACTGGCATTGAGTTGTGCACTAAAGAGTCTTGTGTTGTTTGCAGCTAACTGCAGCACTACGTGTCTGAATGGGGGAACTTGCTTCCATCCCGGAAAATGTATATGCCCGGCTGGATTTGAAGGAACTCAGTGTGAAATAAGTGAGTATAAAAATGTTTTCATGCTTCAAACCTCTGAAACGAGTCACAAATGCTGATCTGGGAATTTTGGATCATTTAAAGAATGAAATTTCATTTGTGATGCTAGAATCTGTAAAGTCACGTGTATAATCACAAAGAACTTTAAAACAGTCGTCAACACACTACAGTTCATATGTTATAACTTTAGGTTTTAAAAAAGTAGAGAAAAGAAGCATCATAAATTTTAGTATTTTAAAAAAGCCCTTTCATTTGTCACCCAGCTGTGACAGCCACAATAGCCCCCATTCATTGTCTTTAGAGCAATTAGCCAAGTAAACTTCCTAACTGAAGTGTGTTCTCACATTGATGACAAATGGGCCGTCACTTACAGGGACAAACGTGATGTAATGAAGTTTAATGACAACCACAAGCCCTACATTTAAGACCATGAACCAAACGTGACATTTAACGCTGTTAAGAATATCATTTTTAAGGATAATTTTCATTTTAATGACATGATGAATGAAAGTTAAAGGTGCATTTATGCAGTATGTAGGTGTAAAAGTGCAAACATTTAGGTATAAATGTGGAAGTTTTGTCGTAAACACTTAGGTTGGGGACGATGGCTCACATTTCGTTTCCTTCTGGTATAAAGTCTCACCACTTCAGCTCAACAACAGGATGTTTTTACACTGAATCATCTCCTTTCACTCCCACTACCTGATACGTTAAAGACAAGTCATTAAAAGATTAAAGGGACGCCCCACCCAGAAAGGCTAATATGACTAATCAATGGAGCAAGCAAAGCCCACTGCCTTCCTTTCACTGTTACATGTATTAAAGTTTGTAGGGTGGAGTATTCCTTTTTAAGCCAGGCTTCTATCGGCATGAACAAACAATGTAGTCTTTGAGTATAAAAGGGATTACGGGGGTGACAGACTATTTCCAAGACTAAATTTAATCTGTGTCTGGAAATCCTGCTATGGAGCGTTTTAACAGAAATAAGCTCCACGTTTCGCTGTGATCCTTTGTAGGATCGGGTAACACACTCTGCAAAAACATGCTTTGATAGAACTGTCTCAGATCCACATGAAGGTATCACTAATGTCTTCCCATGCTTACGTAATCCATCCATAAGCCGCGGCTGTGAAGTCCAATGGGTTTCCATCATCTGTAGAGACGTAAAGAGATCCTCAGACTTTACAAAAACTGTCCATCCGTGTCCATTTTTTTGGGGCGTTTTGGTAATAAAATTTCCCCTTACCTTGCTTCAATTGCTTTTTGCTTTTATATTGTGTTTTGGCAGCAAGTGTGCTGTGGGTTTTAAAAGCTAAATTGGTGCAATTATTTTTTATAAGATGCACAATGCACATTTTCCACTGCTTAACAGATTTATATGGGATTTGTTAACTCCGTGTTTAGTGTTAGGGCCTATAGTAACTTGCATTTGCTTTTTCAGGCGTTAACTTTTAGTCATGTAGGATGCACTACATTAGGCAAGAAGCCTAAGACACACTGCAGAGTTTTGATGTAACTTTTTACACATCCTTATTCAGAATACAGATCAAGACCAGGACTAACACATCCTTATTAATTACAAGTATGATGGACTTCATGCCTGAAAGTGTGTGTCCAAGAGTATCATAGTGTGTGTCTGCTGTGTTTTCTTCTTAGGTAAATGCTTGCAGCCATGCAGAAATGGAGGCAAATGTATGGGCAAAAACAAATGCAAGTGCAGCAAAGGGTATCATGGAGATCTGTGCACCAAAGGTGAGTCTCACACGCTAAGGTGATTTAAGGGGACATTGGCAAGGATGATATAGTTTACCAGATTTTTTCTTTACAACAGTAAAAGTTACTTTCAGGCACACACTTTTAGGCACCTCTTTATGTGCCCAACAGTACGTCCTATATGTTGCTGGTTTGTAATTAGGTTTAGAAAACAATAATTTCCTAGGCTTAACAATATACCAAATTTTACTCTTAACCTTAGTAAACATCACATTTTGTGGGAACAACTATGATAAATATTTATATATTCACTTACATAATCATTCATTCATTCATTATCCGAACTGCTTAATCCCTATCGAGGTCACGGGGACCGGAGCCTATCCCGGGAACTATGGGCGTAAGGCAGGGACCAACCCAGGGCACACAATCACACTTACATTCACACCTTACGGGGCCAATTTAGAGTAGCCAATTAACCTACAGTGCATGCTTTTGGGCTGTGGGAGGAAACCGAATCACCCGGAGACAACCCGCACAAACACACAGAGAGCATGCAAACTCCACACAGAAAGGCCCTGCGGCCGCCCCCCGGGATCCCGTCTCGCTGGAGGTGGCAGCTCTAACCACTGCGCCACCATGCCGCCCCCATTTCCATAATCACTAGACACTAGAACCTCCATTATATCCTTACGAGGACTGGCCCTCACATACGATAGTGATCCTGCAAAGCCACACAAATCTGAGATTTTTCTAACTTGTAATTCAGGTCCTCACATCCATCTACACACATGCACACACTATGTGGTCAACTAGAGGTCGGTACACTCGCAACTGTGATTGTAACTCAGCTTTCTGACTTCCTGAGCATCGCAACGTCCTGTCCTAGTTACTTATACCTTAAGTAAACCACTTTATCTGTGTTTGTGTGTGCGTGTGCGTGTGTGTGTACATGTATGCAGCTGTCTGCGAGCCCAGCTGTGGAGCACACGGGACGTGTGTGGAGCCCAACAGGTGTCAGTGCCAGGACGGTTGGCAAGGTCGTCACTGCAATAAGCGTGAGTGAGCAACCTGATCGTGCAACACACAGTGGCCTCCACTCCAATCCCCAACAGCCGCGTTCCCAAGCCCCAGCTCCTGCTAGTCATCTGTACACAGATGAGCGCATGTAATCCACTGAAACTCTATAACCTGCCAGGCTCTTCCGGAGGCTCTGGTGAAAAGTAAGAGCCAGATGTTGAGCAGGGCCTCCTCCTCCTCCTCCTCCTCCTCCCTGCCCTCCCCTGCAGCTCTGTCTCTCTCCGTTGTTCATTCGTCAAGGAAAGGCCTCACGTTACAGGCTTCCTGTAATTGGTAACCACCAGTTACCTTCGATCCCTTTACCCCACCTGTGGTTTCAGGCTCTAATATGTGTTTCTAATGTGGTCAGATAATCAATCTGTGTATCATTAATCAAGTGGAGTGGGAACAGTAGCAAAACATTTGCACTGTAGTTGAAGTACTACTACACTGCAAAAAATGAAATCTTAACGAGCCAGAAAATCTTAAAAAGAAAAAATAGATCTTGTTTTTTTATTTTAAGAATAACTTACTTGACTAGACTTGTACGTGTAAGATAAATAATCTAATTTTAAGAAACGATGGCTACAATTATCTTATTAAGAAAAAATTATTGATTATAAGAACTTTCTAACATGAAATAAGGAATTTAATTACGAGAACTGAAAGGTTCTCATGCTCTCCACTACGAGTTAAGAAATTCATGGCAACTTTGCTTATTTTAAGAATACAATGTATTATTAAAGCTAAAAACATGGAAAAATGGAAAGATTTTTTTCCTTGTTTTAGGAGACCTTTACAAGATAAATTTTCTCACTATATTGGCAGATAATTTTGCTTGATTCTGGTACCCTTTTTCTTATTATTGTTTTCTTTTTCTTATTTTCTGACACAGATTTTTTGCAGTGTACCATTATGGAAATATTACCAAATGACTAGTAAAACTACTGGGGCTAAAAATGATTGCATAAAAGTTCAAGATTCAAGAGAACTTTATTGTCAATACATTCATATACCAGTAAACATTGATATTCAGTGCTTGAAAATAAGGGTCGACCAATTATCGGTTCCAAATATTGGCTATCAGTCCTGTTAACTAGCCGTGTGAGCGGTTGTCAATTATCACTTACAGCTTTGCCAACCACTTTCCTTAGTGTGGAATTCTTGTGTTTCTCATTTCACTACTAAACTAAGTAAGATGCAGATCAGCACGGTGGTGCAGTGGGTAGTGTTGCCTTATGAGTTTGAATCCCGGTCGTGGCTTTGAGTGTGTGGAGTTCTCTATGTGCTGGCATGGGTTTACTCTGGGTCCTCTGTTTTCCTCCCCAGTCCAGAAACCTGCTCATTAAGTTGATTAGCATGTCAAAAGATAACCCTATGTGATAAAGGTGTGCAAAAAAAATTGAATCAAATTATGATTCTTTCTTTGTTGATTCAAAATCAATTCATGTATTCCAAAAAAAATTGATTCATAACCCTAACCCTAAACTACATTTGATTCAGTGTGATTTGTTGTTGATCTGCCACAGTCAAATGGGAAAAGTAACTCAAAACAGCAACCTGGAAACAAATTTATCTATATATTGAATCATGAATCCATTTTGAATTGAATCGTGAGCCCAGGATCGCTATCAAATCGAATTGTGAGATTTTCTGAATTGTGCACCCCTACTAGGGGTGTGTTTGTGAGTCTGCACAGAGTTGGTCCCCGCCTCGTGCCCATAGTTGCGGGATAGGCTGTGGTACCCATGACCCTGGTTCGGAATAAACGATTTGGAAAATGAATGAATGAACAGTTAAAATACAAGCTAATTTCAATTAAGATGCAGTTACCTAAGATAAGTGCCACATCCCAACCCTGTCTGTTCCCTTTTCCACCTGTAGGGTACCGCAGTGGATTCATTCAGCGCAGCTCTGGCCTCAGGCCGAAGCCCCAAGGCACGATGGCCAAGGAAACCAGGGTGGCCTTTGATACTAACCGGCCCTCCGAGACCAACTACGTGGTTTAAGGTTCTCCTACGACTCCTGGCTCCCCCTTCAGCCCCCTGACCCTGGGGCCCCTTCCTACCATCGCTCTTCTGATCCTCCCCACGCGGACTGCTGCTCCTACCAGAACCAGATTTGTATTTTTCTAGTCCATTCTCAGTATCTCCTTTCACAGCATAGACTCCTTTAATCGAGTATGGACTGGCTCTCAGCTCTTGGCAGGCTCTCGGAAGGAGTGAAGGAGGGAGGGATTGAGTCACGGGCGTTTATTTTGTGTTCTGCAGTTTTTCGGTCCTACAACGTTTTGTGAGGACTTCTGAAGCTCAGTTGTAAATGTGGACATGAATCATGGCGAGTTAGTTACAGCCCAGAGGCCCATTTTCGTGTGTTTGACATGAATTAGGAAGGTCGTTTTCGAGTCTGGCTCGTGTTTATGGGTTTGCTCGCCTGCCTGTCACTTTCACCCATGTTACTTTTCATTCCTCCACAAGGACGACAGACCGACATCTGAAGAGCTCTCTCAACAAGCGCCCCAGCAGTATGAGACTCATATCCTCTGCTTACTCTGTAGTGTACATGCCATATGAATTGGAAATATAAACGTTAAAGTAGTCTAGTCATTTATGTGTACTCAGAGTTTTGATACCTAGTTTTTGAAAGTAGAATCAGGCAGAGAAGCTGCTAATTACATCATAGACGTCACTAAACCATTAATCGACTGGGTAATATACCACTCAAATAAAACCATTTCATATGAGATCGTGTTGTCCTTTTATTTCGTGAGTAATTAATGTCATTAATGTCAGTATTTGAGATTAGGGAAAAGTAAAACAAGGAATGCCCCTGAAAAACTTAAGCTGTCCAAATCCAATATAAAACAAGAACTGCTGTCAGGCTAACAGTGGCATAAGCATTTGCAGTGAAGCGCTTCAGACTAACAGCAGCTAAAAAAGTAATGTAAGCTCATGTTTTTAAATTAGATTATGAAGCATTATTTTTCATTCATTCGTTCGTTCCTTCCTTCCTTCATTCATTCATTCATTCATGCATTCATTCATTCAGTGAACCGCTTAATCCCAACTGAGGTCACGGGGGACCGGAGCCTATACCAGGAATTTAAGGGCGCAAGGCAGGGAACAACCCTGGGCAGGCACCAACACACCGCAGGGCACACACACTCATACTCACCTTCTCACCTTATGGGGCCAATTTAGAGTCACCAATCAACCTGTATTGCATGCTTTTGGACTGTGGGAGGAAACCAGACAACCCGGAGAAAAACCCATGCGAACACGGGAGGAGCATGCAAACTCCTCACAGAAAGGCCCCACGGCCGACCCAGGACCTTCTCGCTGTGAGGCAGTAGCGCTTACCACTGCGCCACCGTGCCGCCCAGCATTATTTTTAAATCAATTATTAGCCCCAGAGCTCCAATGCAAACGTAAAGAAGCAGAGCCTGGACGATAATAAATCATTTTGAGTGATTACATTAAGTGCACCTTTGAAATAGAGAAGGCTCCAAAATATTCCTGTCTTCATTACCTACAGCTGTTGTGGAGAAATCTTGAGCTTTAGCAGGTCTTGAAATGAAGACAAATTTGCACAGCAGAAAATGATTTAGGCGGCTCCTTTATTGCAGATTCTTTATGCAAATCAGATAGTGCCCTTCCAGTCCGTAGCTGCATATCCCCCCGGACTGGTTGGGTTCACATATTTATACACCTTTCTTCAGAATACATTATGTCCAGATCACACTCATTTTTACTTTTTACACCTTTTGGCATCACACCACTATTGCCTCAAAACCTAACTTCAAACCCGAAGATGTGGCTTTGTGCGCTACCAGTATTTTATGACCAAAATAATATAACATTTATTACCACTACTATAAGGTTACAAAAGGCATTACAAACTACAGAATACATTTTAAGGTAATATATGCCATAGTGCTCATATACAATATAAACAGAAGAGTGCTCTGGTTATAAAGTAAAGTTTAACAGCAAACATATCAAATTCAGTGAAAGTGAGTGATTATTTGTCATTGTGAACACACCACAGCACAGCACACAGTGCACCACAACCACCATGTGACCTCTGCATTTGACCCATCCATGTAGGAGCAGTGGACAGCTAACAAGGGCAGCACCCGGGGAGCAGAGCTTGGGGATGGTACCTTGCTCATGAGTACCTCAGTGGTAACTTTGCCAGTCCTGGATTCGAACCTGCAACCTTCTGATCACGGGCCGAAGACCCAACTGTTACGCCACCAACTGCCCCAAAGCGTATGTAGTACATATTGAAAATATATACTCAGTGTATGTTCAGTGCAACCACCTCCTAGTTCCTCAATTTCCTTCAGTTGCTGGGCCAGCCCCTTCCCCAGTTTCCCCTTTAAACTTAACAAGCGCAGTGCCCCAGTGTCTTTCTTTCCCAGGTAACCAGATTCTCGCATTATCTTGTTTACATGAAGTGTGCTCAATGCACCTATTGTGCGAACTACCCACATCTGCTACTCATGACCCCTCAGGATTAAAATTATATTGTATGAGTGCATCATTGGTGCAGGTGTCCTTCTGTTTCCCTTTCTCACACTCCTAAAAGATGTTATATGGATATGTGTACATGTGTGATCGATGCAGGCGTCCTTGCCGAACTCCTAGGTTCAAGGCACAGTTGTGTCAGATAGTGTAGGAATATGTGTGTGTGTGTTGTCGGTACAGGTGTCTTAACGATTCCCCTTTTCACACTTCTAAACTCAAGGTCGCCATTCTGTCAAAGGATGCTGTATGAATACGCATGTGTGTGTGTGTGATATCGGTGCAGGCGCTCTTGTTAAACTCCTAAGCTCAAAGCGTCCAACATGGGGCAAATGTGTGTGTGTATGTGTGTGTTATGAGCCACTAATATTCTCTAGCTCAACAATGTTCCATAATAGTGTTCAGTATGAATATGTTCAGTATGATCATTCATTCACCATTCATTATCCAAACTGCTGAAATCCCAACCAGGGTTACGGGGACCGGAGCCTGTCCCGGGAACTACAGGCGCAAGGTGGGGTCCGACCCTGTGCAGGCGCCGACACAGTACTACAACCTATGTAAATATACCATACAGCACGCCAGCAGTTCAGGTCGTCCAGTGTCTGTAAATCTGGACACCTGAAATTTCAGGAGCAATTCTCAAAGTCGTCCTCAGTATACATTCAACGTTCCAGATCATATGGATTTTGTTTATTTGTTAAAAATGGAAAGCTTGGCACTGACCAACATATAAAATAATTCCTACAGGTCTTAGTCATGGAGGCAGCAGTGTTCCTTCAGCATTACTCATTTCTTCCACATGCTGTTGGGTCGGTGTGTGTGGCTGGTGAAGTGAAGAAGGTTTTACAGGTCTGCAACGCGGCTCGGAGGTGATGGCACTGTGGTGGGTCTCTGTTCGGCCGGTCCAGTTAAGGCCTCTGCACGTTGGTGCTCCTGTTGGTGGACACATTGTGAAACTTCCCCGAATCACACAGTGCTGCTCAACTGATGAGTCAATTTGGTTTTGGAACTGCAGAAGAAAACTAAAGTGAATAGTTTGATAAATGAACTCTTCTAGGAAGTTGACGAACGGTTATAACCCCGAATCAGGCATGCATGACTTCCAGCAGTTTTATTTTTGAGTGGTATTTAAACCACAAAGGGTTGCTTTTCTCCCTGCTTTGTCTTGGTGAAAGTCTGTGTCATTCCAAAAGAATGTTCACGTTCAATTACCAGCCCCATAAAGTGGTTTGTTCCAACCACCTGCTATTGTTAATGACTAGATGCCGCAGTGCCGGTCCACCCACAGATCACTCACAGACCTGTACAGAGTCCTAATTCACTCTGCAGATCTCCACTCTGTTTTAGAAGGACTGTACTCACAGGGCACAAATCTTATAGCTTCATGGTAGTTCAGAACCAAAAAAGTGAAGACAAGACAAATTTATATACATTCTCATGCACAGAGGTCATTTGACATGCTTTACAGAAGTAACATGAGAATAATTAAAGAAGAGTAGAAAGAAAAGAAGTAATCAGAAGTGAAAGGTATGAAAGAATAAATAAAATAATTAGTTGTGAGTGAATTTAAAGTGCAAATATCACAAATATTTGGAAAGAGGTGCAGAGTTTAGCTTCTTGTAAAGCTGGTCACATTTAGGACAGGTCTGAGGTTCAGGTTTATATTTACCTACCACCACAACATCACTGGCAGTAATGCAGATTTTCTCACATTTGTTTGATATGAGAAACTGGCTCAATGTCACAATGAAGACACCGCAAACCTACACATTTGAGCTGATAGCTGTGGAATTTTACATTATAGAAATGTGCGACGTTGATGACAATATTCATTAGACACAAAATGCCGCAAAGAGCAGTGCTTTTCTGTGGGATTAATAGACTTTAATGGACATCTTAACTGAGCAAAAATGGTATTCACAAAAAACACTCCTTTTCTCATGCACAGTACGACGACAAATCTTACCAACACATTTAGCACACACACAGACACACAACCTGTATTTTTCATATGTATCTGTAAATAACCAGATGCAGATATTGGACACAGACAACATACCTAAAGTTGAAATATTCTTGTATCTGTCAGAGCCAAGTATAACAGCCAAACACAGAAGGACAAAGCTGCGATAGAAGGAAAAGCTTTTGTTGATGGAAAAACCGACAACACTACAACATGAGCAAAGTGTGGGGAGAAGAGAATAAAACAAAAACAGAGGAGAAAAAAACGTGGAAATGAGACAGACCACCACACTCGTCCTCCTGCACCACCAGAAGCAGCACCCGCCGGGGAAACCTTCATGGGGAAATCGAACAATAATAAAAACACGGCGTGGAATCTGAAAAATGCTCCCTCCAAAAGGCATTGCAGTGAAATCAGACGCATAGACCACATCCTCGGCTCTTTAAGGCTCTGGTCTAATATTACTTTTGAAGTTACAAGGAACAGGTGCAGTCTGGGTATGATCAGGTGTGCTGCTGTTATGACTGTGCCAGCATGCGATGGATCCAGCACTCTTTCAATTCACAGAATAAGGAATAAAAGAATAAAATAATTTGATTTAGGTTTCTTAGATTAAAGGCATGGTCAGGGTTGTGACCATTACATTTAAAGTCAAGGTAAAAATTAGGTATAACATTTTGTATTAAGAGTAAGAAAATAATTATATACACAATACACAACTTATACATATTGGACATTTTAATGAATTAAGTTTTTAGATATTTGTGATTTAGTTTTGCTCCTAAATGACAGAAAAACCTTATTTGTCCTTATTTTGTAGCTTTGTAAAGACAGTTTCACATGTGACAACTGTCCCTCATAGAAAAATAATTTTCTAGAAACATTTCAGCATTTATTCAGAAAACTTAAAAAAAAAAATTAACCACAAAAGGTCAGTAAGTGTAGGCTTCTGTCGGCAGTAATCGATTCATACTGTTATAAATCTACATGAAATCAAAGTAAAATGCAAACATTATGTAGGATGACCACCTCTTTTTCCACCACTCTAATCAAAGTGAAAGTGGGGTGAGGCTGACCCGTGTGAGGCCCGTGGCTGAGGCTGAGAGCTCCTCTCTAAGCCCTATGTGTACGGCGAGCTCTGTGTGCAACTGTGCCAGTCGTTTAAAACCCCCCTCAGAGTGAAGATGAAAAGCTGAACCAACAAAAGCAGCAGACCCCTCATGCCCACTGTGGCAAAAGACACAAATCACACACACAGAGCAAGACATCAAAGGCCAAATTGGGTGAATAAGGGTCTAATTCAAGACCTCTAGAGAGCAGCGTTCCCAAGCACCACCAACTAACTGGAAAAATACAGGATAAAGTAATCCTAAATATGAATCTCCAACACATGGCACATGGATGGTATAGGTTCATTTATATAGTAAGTTACTTGGTAACAATAAGTTACTCACTCACAAGGCAAATTTGTGATTTTTAGGAGAACAAGGGGTTGTGGGGAGTCAACTTCCCCAACTCCAGCACTACCACCATTAAGGCCCTGAGCAAGAGCTTTAACCCCAATTTGTTTTGTTTGGAACAACTTCAAGTTGTTGGATTAATTTCTCTTTCTCCCTGTCCTTGTCAGCCCCTTGTAAAAGTTGCACTCGACAACCAGATTACAGCAAGATCTACTGAAATTATGATTTTATGCCCTTTATCTGATCATTATGCTTGTGTAAGTGCAGAACACGCAAATGACCATCGTAAAGCATTTTAAACTCTTTGCAGATTTTGCCGTTTACAACTGTTGTTGCTGTTGTTAATGAATTGTACAAGGACAGACGATGTTTAAAATATAAGTGAGACGAAAGGCTTCAGATCTGCTCATGAACCATCACTACCAGATGAACTGAACTGGAATTTAACGACTGAACTCTCACCTGGATTCTATACAGACCTCACCGCCTGGAAACAGCAGGGACTTCCTGGACTTGAACTGAATGCCAGTTTAATATTGAACTAAATGCTAACTTAAATATTACATTTTCATACACACAAGCACAATCCAGGCACCCAAAATGGGGATGAGGTCGAGTTCTGGGTCTTGGTTCCTCTCAAAATTTCTTCCTGCTTACTACAGGGGGAGTTTTTCCTTGCCACTGTCACCTCAGGCTTGCTTGTTGGTGGCTTGGGCTGGTTCTATGTAAAGTGTTTTGTGACAATGTCTGTTGTAAAGAGCGCTAAAAAATAAAATTGAACTGAATTGAACTGAATGATCATAAGGCTGGCAATGATAGACAAGCAGCAATGTGAACGTGTGCTTGTGTGAGAGAGTGTATTTATTTTATTTAATTGTTCTGTAAATTGTAGGACAACTTGATATTGCAAAAGGTTTTGGGACCTTGTGGGGACATTTTTCCATGTGAGTACTGGTCTCATAATGAAAAAATACCTTTCCAGGTTGCGTTTAACTTAAGCGTTAGGTTAAGCTGTGGCATTATTTACATATTTGTCATTATGGGAGTCAATACAGGAACCTCTCAAGACATAGCATTTTGTGTGTGTGTGTGAGAGAGTGTGAGGCTGGGTTTAATGCTTGGCTTCCTCCAAACAGGGCACCACAACAGCCTCAGTGCAACACTCTGCAGCTTTCTGGAGTGTGTGCCTCCCTCTCACAGCATCACTCTCAACCTGCCAAGCAAGATCAGAGAGAAACCTGCTGCGCCCTCATCACACAACACACTCGCAAACACACTGTGGAAAATATGCTTCAAATTAAACAGGGCAAATTAGAAAGGGGGGATAATAGAAGCAAGGAGGGCGGGAGACAAAGAAAGTCTTAAGTTAAAAAGCAACATGAAAGAGCATCCATGAAAGAGCCTGTGCATAGGGTGGGTGCAGTCTGATGGATATTGTCTCTAAGGGTGGTTTCTGGGTAACATTTGGCATCAGGGGCATATCAGGGAAAAATCTGTTGATTCTGATAGATAAACATAGTGATGAGATTAATTATAGCATACAAAATAAAATGTGACCCATCAAACTAGACTGTTTATGACAACATACTAAGACAATCAAATGAGTGGCCGCATATTCATATAGTCCATTATCTTAATCCCAGCAACCAAAAGCAAATCATTAACTTTTTTTTTTAGATATGAAACCTGGAAGCATTTTCCGATGAGGACAACCCCTGACAAATGTCCTCATAAAGCCCCAAATACTCTTTTTTAGGGAACAACCACCTAAATATCTGCATCTCACCAACACACACATTTACCCGACTTTTAAACATTGTTTAAAAAATTCTTTTTAAATAAACAGAGACACAGACAGATAGACATGATCATATGTGTATGAGGAGGTGGTGGTGCAATGGTCTGAACCATTGTTGGTGTTGGTGAACCCAAGAGGAAAACTGAAACCTAAAATGAAAAACCCTTAACCGAGTTGCAACAGGAACACTGACCCAATCAATAATAAGTAAATGTAAGTCAACCGATACAAGCATCTGATATATGCCAAAAATGTAAATGTATGGATAATTCTGCTATGTGCTCTGCTTGAGCAAACTGCACAGCATCAATTGGAACTCCCGAGTTTATGTACTACAATGTGTTAGGTGTTTTTTGAATGGACTGCAGTGTGATGTGTGTTTTTAGTAACTTCACACACCATAGCGAGAGAGTTGTAGTCTTCACATTATGGAGATCTGTCTTTCTAGTCTCCTTCCAGACTGTCCGCTTTAGAGACTAGAAAAGCCCTCCACCACACTAACATCAAAGCCCTGCTGTCATCCCACAAGAATTTCTAAGTGCCCCCATCCCATCTGAGCAGCACCAAGCAGGCTGGAATTTTAAGTGGATTTCACCATTATTTTGGAGCTTTCAGAACGAGATCTTAAAGAGAACTGATGTATCATTGTGACCTCTAAAAAAAAAACAGGACCACAATCATTGCCACCAAAAAGGATTTACACACACACACACACTCATTATTAATAAAGCTACACATAACCCCAACCTTAGCCTCAGTAACTACAAACAAAAGCAGAGCAGACAAACTAACTAAAACACTAAAAACAAAAAATAACATTTCTACAAAAGCAATTATGATAACTGGTCTCACATACAAAAATGTCCTTACAAATATCTCTGACAAAAATGGGCACTTGTATATTATTTAATTTAATTTAATTTAATTTAATTTCACTTGTATATTATTTATCACGTACATATAAATGTTTACTACCTCAAACCCTTACTCCCAAACCTTATTGCAAAATCTAAAAATAATGTTAAAAAAAATAATAAATTAACATCAGTAAACAAAAACTGTCGAAACGTTTGGAGAGTTCATTTGAACTCTCTCCCTCTTTCCTGCAAAGAAATGTTTTCTTATAAAGACAGTGCCTCGTTTTGCCAAAAACATAACCCTCTCACGTACACACACCTAAGTCAATCCCAGGTGACGCGCACTGATTTACTCACGGACGCGGAGCACCCCCTTGCGTCACAGAAACCCAAGTACACCGTTCTCCCCGCTCGGGTTTCAACAGCAATGGCTGACCAGGAAGTTCTCCCTCCTCTCAAATCTCTCCACTCTTACGAACCCACTTTCATCGACTTCGTGAACAGGTCCAGAGCGACGGTGAGGGCATGGTGGCTGGACTTCTCAGGAGCGCCGGTCTCGTACGGAGACATCAGACCTGGACAAACCCTAAAAATGAACACGTTTCTGAGTAAGTAGGAGCTGATCATCTCTCACCAGCTTCCTGGTCAATGTAAGAGATGTCAAGCAAAATGCATCTTTATATCAGACAGGTTTTAATAATTCACAGAGGACACGCTGTGAGGCCTTTACTTTCTTCCAATTATCTCAAGATCTAGATTTTCCCCCTTGTGGTCTCACGATGTAAGGAGATGTTATCTCTAAATCACGACGTCGAGGAAGTGTGCAGCTGTAAAACAAGCTTCTTCTTCTTCTTCTTTTATCGTAACACTTAACGTGCCACTAGTTTTTAGAGATAGACAAACTGTAACGTCTTTGCAAACTTATTCCTCAGCCCTGCTAAACACTAGAGATCCACGTTTTAACTTGATTTTTGCAACACATTTGCCAGCATCTTACAATCATCATTAATGAACCATATAAACGACCTGGACTCAAGACTCTAAGGGGCGGTTTCCCAGACAGGGATTAAGACTAGTTCTGAACTATATTTCTTTTTCAGTGGAAAATCTCCATTCAAAACACTCTGTAATCCAAGACTATTCTTAATCTCTTTCTGGGAAACCGCCCCTAAAAGATCTTGCAAGTAAAGCTGGAAATCTCACATTGTAAGATAACGGCCTATCATTGAGCGAAGTGTTGCTGTTTCTGCTTGTGACAGTCATCCGATTGAAATCGATTATGTTGGTCCACCATAGAGAAGAGAGGTGTTAGGGATCTCATGAACTAAAGAATAAAAGAACAGGTCCTAACACACACACATGCCCTAATACAGTTACATATATATTATTTTGGAAACAAGCAACTCAAGACTCTAAAAGATCTTGCTGGTAAAGCTGCAAATCTCTCAAGTGACGTATAACAACTTTTGCAATCTCAGTGTCCCAGGAAAAAGTAGCTGTGAGAGTGAAATCACAAAGAAAAGCCACTTGAACTAGAATAAAAGTTTCTTGAGTTCTTAAGGACATCGACATCATGAGGAAAAATAACTGAATATCAGGAGGTAAACAAATAAAGATCCTGAGGAATAACTATCCTATACTAAATTCTATTCTAACTACAAGAATAACCATGAGGACAGGCTATAATTCTTTTTCTAGAGCAAATATGTTACTTTTGTATTGCTTATATCTTAAATATGTCATCATTATGATTATGGTTATTTTCATTAGCCAATATTTTTATGGTGCCCCCTCTGGCACTTGATGCATACACGCAGTGCGTGGTGCATGTTATGGAAACGCCGGCCCTGTATACTGGGTGTGTAGAAATTATGAGAAAAGGAGTAACAAGATAAGTCAAGATGTCGAGATAACGACAACTCGTTAGAAGGAAAAAAGGTCATCTCTATTTTACTGAACTTTAACATTAACATTAACTTTAACATGTGTTTACGTTTCACAGCCCATCCGTGGATTTTCAGGGCCTCTGACGGGTCTATAGTGTTGGCGGACTCCAGGGAGGTGTATTTCCCCTCCGCGGCGGTGTTTGAGGATAATGGAGACCCCGTTTACACCACAGTCGTTATAACAGCACCTGGTGCGTTCATGCACATCATCTTTTATAATAAACCATCTCTCCAGATAAAAGAGAGATTAAATATCCTCTCTTTTTTCCAACAGTCTTAACCCTACAAGAATACTGCACAAAGTTGATCAGGAATCTGGTCAGAAAAACAGACATTGACAAATTGGAAATTCCTGAATTTTTGAGGAGGGAAATCAGACGAGGCCCCAACTTGTTGCGAGAAATCCAGATTTTATCAAGTCAAAGAAAACGCTGATGACTCTCATGGGTTTACAGACTATTTACTGGAAAATGAAAATGAAAGCAGCAATTTGGTTAACCAAGGAATCGTTGTAACAATAGATATCACTTTCATTCTAACTGTGAGAACCGTAAACATTGCACCATTGTCAGTCTAATAAATTGTATTTTTTTTACAGCTATGCTGATACTGATACACTATATGGATAAAAGTATGATGCACAGTTAAAACCAAGCCATGCTGTCTGCATTTACAAACATGCAGAACAGGTCATTCAGAAAAGCTCAGTGAACTCATACATGGTACTGTCAAATTTCAGTTATTATTACTAGAAATTTGAGTCAACTCTAAATGTTGTAGAATTGCAAGCGTTTAAGAACAGGCCAATAATGGTCCATCATATCAGAACAATAACTCAATTAATGCCACTGGGATGTTATCAAAGTTCATCCTGCAGATGCAATAACCAAATATGTTCCCATATAGAGTGTAGCACTGATTATTCAGACTGATTTAAGTTAAGCGGTAAAATATGCCCAATTCCAAGCGTGCAAAACATTACATATTCCGAAAATACAATTCCTGTCAGGCATATCTTTTAACCAAGGAGCACTTTGCCAAAAACGCTATTTGAGATTCTAATGTTGCTCCCAAGTAATATATGTTTTGATAGATTTTTCAAATGATGCTATATTCATAGTGCCCATTATCAAATGAAATAGATTTTTTGGCAGATGCCCCTTTAAGTGTCAGGAGGAATCATAACAGGAATTTTACTTCTCTTGTATGAAGTTCCTGAGTTAAAAGCCCAAGCAGGGGCCTACCAGAAGAATCATTTATCCTTTTTTCATACTGGAGGACTCAAATTTGATCTTTAATGATCTGGCTAAGAAATCTTGATTTCTGGATTTGGATCCTGGCCCTGATGAAGTTTTCAACCCTTGGTGAGGCGAGTCTCCAGCGAATACTCAGTGTCTTCTGAGAACGACCTGAGAACAACCTGTCTTGGTCGTTCCAGCACCACACAACAGGGTGTGAATGTTTTATTGGGGTAAGAGAGAGTAAAAATGCCCCCACAGGAAGCATTGGCATTGGGTGAGTTTCAGTGAGACAAACTGGTGATGACGAGCTGAACCTGAGTAGTATCAATCAAGAGGAACTGCCATTTCTGGTAGATTAACACATATACGCACACACATACACACATCAAGGTGTACGGGAGATTACAATAATTAATGTGAACAACAGCGCCCTTAGCTTTCCCATTTATTGAAATATAACACCATATAACAATTTACTACTATGCTTCATTTTCCATCTACAATAAATATTGCACATCCGGTCCTTGTAATAAATTAAAAGTAAGATTCAAAGCTTCTATAAATTCTCTTTTAAGTATAATAACGATATTCACGACAGACACCTAATGTTGAACAGTATGGGTGTTTTCAGGATTCTTTTAGCATTTCTGTACTGTCTGTAGTGCTGTCAACATGAAGATTCCTGCAGAAGTACAACATGTGATGAATATACAGCAGTAAACACTCTGTGTATATGTAGTTAACACTCCAGAAAAGAGACATTGTTGAAAAGATGTGGTCACATAACCTGTACCTAAAAATCTACCTTCCAGAGAAGTGCAGTTCCAACGTTAACCACAAACACTATATGTTTGATTTCGACTGAAACTGCATTCTGCAGCATGGTAGATCTCTTGGAGCATCTTAAATCCATCGTAAATGCAAAGCTATGAATATGCAAAGCAGCACACTGTCATCCAAAGCCTAACTGGGAGATCAAACGAAGAGGGGAAAAGTCAAAGAGTTAATGTTTTTGTCCCAAATCGCAACTAATAAAACATTAAAGATTCTCAGCAAATAAAACACATTATAAACACTTCCACATCACAAATTCTATATTACAAATTATACAATCATAACTGATTTGCTGCATTCGGATCTTTAGAGGCATTTCATTATGCTTTGATGAGAAATGTTATTAGAGCATTTGACTAACAAGTAATCAGGATTGAGCAAGCAATTACAAGACATAATTTACAAAAAAACCTTTAAATTAATATCATGACTGATATGTTATTAATTTCTGTTTAATGCCATTTATGGCCAAGCTTTAGCACATTATCAAAACCCAAAATTTACAAAAGGATGTAGATCCCTTAGTATATTCTGATACTGCCTATGCTAAACAGGCACAATGTCACAGGAGGACTTTTGATGGACTTTAATACTCTGGGGGGAGAGTGATATTTTCAACATAGTCGCCCTTTACAATAATAATTTTTTAAATCAAAGCATGGAAATCTATCTGGTTAGTACTGCAGTTAGGACTGGGCAATTCATTATATCAAACTATATCAAAATCACATTCAGAACCTCTAATCAGCATAATCCGGGCCATGACTATTTTTTAAATTCTATTAGGAAAGAGAAATTCTGTTAATACTTTCCCTAGTGAGTGTTCATGTATTGTCCCCTTAAAAACATACTACTGCGGGTATTATCACGTGACTCTGCCCAGTCCTGTCTGCAACAACACTGGTATGTGTTTTTATCAATAATATTAACATCACCTATGAAAGAAATGTACTCTTTCAATAGAAAAAACCCACAGGTTTAATAGTTGAACATATTTATAGTACAAACCTTGACAGTCAACTATGAAAAAATCATTAAAAATTAGCCATGATATTAATTTGAGATTATATCAGTCAGCTCTAATTGCAGTAACTCAAAAATCTTAGTAATGCATGGGAAAAATAAACCTAAAGCTGATTTTTTGGAACATTATCATTCAATGTTTATCAGTTAACACCTCAGTTTGACAACACTCTCGAGCTCACCTGAAGACTTTTAGTCTTCATACGAGCTCTCAGTTCTTCTTCATGGAGTCAAGGATGCGCAGGATGTGGAGGAAGAGGTTGACAATGTCCAGATAGAGGTTGATGGAGGCCAGCACGTGCTCCTCAGGAGACAGCTTACGCATCAGCAGATGTGTGTCGTAGATGATGAAGCCGCAGAACAGCAGAGCACCTGCACCCGCAAACACCAACTCCACCGTGTCGTTGTTGAAGAACAGCTACCATACAATGGGAGACAATGGTTTGACACAGTGTCAACTACAGATAAGGATTACTTTTTAGAGCTCGCTACAATTAGCCAATCAGAAAAGTCACACTCGGTTTAAATGAGAGATGGGGCAATTGAATCTACACTCACCCTCATAAAACTGGCAATGATCAGGATCCATAAGGCAGCAAACAGCCTAAAACATGGACCAAAACAAAGTGGCACAACTGAATGGATAGTTTGGCATGTTCAGTATTACAATGCCTTAATATGGCCGTGCAACAAGAACAACATAGGAATGTAATAAAGGAGAATTACCCAGCTCCAAGCTTGCTGAAATCCCTTTTAGACTGAAAGGTGTAAACAGTGAGACCAGCAAATACAGCAGAGGTGAGGATGAAGGCCTGGAGCACCACCGAGTACTCATAAAAGGTCACTGCAAAGAAGGGAAATTGGCTGTAAGCGTCATGTGGGGGGAGTTTTCCTTTTTTCCCTTAATTAGGGCTGTAATAAATCCATCAATTATAAACATATTAATAACTAATTTACTAATCGATTAGTTGCTTAGATCACATTATTAAGTAAACAAATATGGCTGGCTCTTCCTTTCCAGTATACAAAATATAAATGAGCAGTCCTGTGTAATGTGTGTCAGGCATACTGTATATGTGACCTGATCTGGCAAAATGCGTCACAGTGACCCAAAATTCAAAACTGAGGTTTTGGTATCATTAAAGAGATGAGAAAATAAGCTTTAAAATGATATCTTGGTCAAAGCTATATCTTAAACGGTTGTCAAGTTACAATCGTTTGAATTATGGTATCGCAGCACCATTTTCCAACTGAAAAACCGAGAAAATCGCATTTAAAGGACATTATTTTGTAAGATTTGAGAGCTGCACCTCAACTTAAAAAGCCATTTAAGTACATTTTCACAATTATTTCCATGATGAAACTTTGGGAAATTAATTTTGAAGACCTTTTCTTACATATAAGACCAAAAAAGAAAAATCGATATTTTTGATGTTTTTCAACATAATCGGCCCGTATCTAAATAAACAGAACGCCGACTTCTGACTCATTACAGCAGATCGGATCACATATGATCTCGCCATGTGAAACAATGCACAACACATCTGGTAATATTTCTTTAGCTCATATCAGCATTAAATATTCTCACGTTAATTTCTGTTGGCTTCTAGTGAGCTACTTCTTTAAAATATAATCTATATAATGTTAATGTATGAGAGAATAAAGACTGGCAAAGCTAATTACACAATACAGTGCTTTCTCTTTCACTTTTCCTCTCTTTATTTGCCCTTTTGCCTATGCTGCTTTTTCATTTTTGATGAGGTCAGCAGGCCATATAAAACCAAACATTACAGATCACAAAGAGGGTGGAGACAACTTACCAGCTGTGGCTACAGATAATGCCTCCAACAGAGTCTAAAAAAACAAAATAATGGTGGTAGTGAGTGAGTGAGTGCATGTTTCTGGTCAAACAAGTCAGTAAAGTAGATTATGCAAGCGTGTTTCAGTTATTGTTCCAACCCTGAAAAACCCTTAAACACAAAGCATCAGGTGCTTCAATGTTGGGGAAAAACCTGACTTGTGCATACTGAATATGAATACTTATAAATATTAATACTCACAAATCCAAACAGCAGGTAGAGGTTAACAGGGTGCTGGTGTCGGTAAAAAGCCAAAGCTACAAGCAAAACCAGGGAACCGATCGCCGAGAGTAGAACTATAGAGTAGCTGGGGACACAACGAGAAGGAGAGGGTTAGTTAGATGGATGGCTCGATGGTTGGAAGGATGGATATACAGACAGACAGACAGACAGACAGAGCAAGACAAGCAGTGAGAGAGTTACACAGAGACAGGAGCATAAAAAGACAGCGACAGACAGAGGGGGTAAGAGACACGTCAACTAGTCCACTATAGTTACTAAAACAGATTAATTAATTAATTTTTTACAAACTTTTAATCACCTGTCGTGTACAAAGCTCTTGATGGGTTGACAGAACATGAAGAGTGCGGACACGGCGGTGGTAATGAAGATCTGCATGGACAGGATCGAGTAGACTTTGCGCAGAAAATCTGCAAAATACAACAATCGCCACGTCAATCACCAAAACGGCCACATTTACACCAACTGGACCGTTAACTCATACATACAACAACACACACAATTACAGCATTCAAGCCTACACACATTACACACGTATAAACGTTCCTGGTCAGAGGTAAAAATTCTTACAAACAAAAGACTCGTCATCCAAGTAGCCATAATGCTAAGTTCAGCTAAGCCAGGTAGTGAGACAAAATGTTAAACGTCATGAGATTGTTGTTAAAACCTGACGCACCCATGCGGATCTGTACACTCGCCGTTGCAACGTTTGTGCCATAATTAAAATCATCCTCGATGGATGACCGGGGATATTTCTCTTGGTTCATGTCGGCGGTTTTGCTGCCTAGCAGTGGGAGCTAACTCACTAAAGCTTCCTGCTTCTTCTCGATCTCCTCCAGAGCCTCTACTCGTAGATCACTTCCAGGTCATTACAAGGTCTTCCAAGTCACGTAGAGGGCGCTAGTGAGCGAGAACAAAACACACGTGACAACAACGAGTTATGGCAAATAAACCGTAACCAACTTTCTAATTTAATTTTTTTTTTTTTTTTGCCTCGTAAGGAAAATCGGTTAGTCCTAAAACATTTTGGGCCAGTTTTCCAGTCGAGGATTAAGCCTAGTCCTAGACTAGTTTTGAGTTTGCATGGCAAATCTCCATTGGTAGTACAACTTAGTTCAAGACTAAACCTAATCAGTGAGCAAGAAACCAGCCCCTTGTGTTTTACGTGTAATGAATTTGAATGGAATAAGTGCCTTCAAATAGGTTGGTACTGCATTTGTATGTTTTTCAAAATTCTATGCAATTCCTACGGCGTTGTGTACCGTTACCGCTGGTTAAAACATTAGAAAACTTTTATTTTTTAATACTTGAGATAATAGTTTTGTTGTCATTGATTTATTTTCGAGTTTTCACACGTACTGTGCTTAAAAAACATTTTTATGTATTTTGCAGATGCTATATAGCATATATTGTGCATAGATTGTCTCTGTGCATATATTTTCCAGAATAAGTAAACACACTCCCTTTGGTTTGTATTGGCTGGAAACCTTTGATACCACAGATTATTAAAATTACATATTTCCAGTAGCTGACTTTTCCCATTTCCTGAGACGGAAATGATTTTATTTGACCTCCTACCTGCAGTACCACAGACTGCAGTTCCCCCTTTTGGCCTTTTGACATTACAAGAGCCGTTTTTGCAAAACATTTTTTTTAAATGCAGACTCATATGTACTACGCCCATGGAGTTATATTGAGGTGGGCTGGTCCCCACCTTGCGCCCGAAGGCTGCCGGGATAGGCTCCGGTGTCCCCCGCGACCCCAGTTGAGATCACAGCGGTGAATGAATGAATGAGTTCTGTGAAACAAACCGCGGTTCTATACTAGTATTCCAGATAACGCAAGCAATCTCCAGCACTCTGTGGAGAAACACGTCTCTCATCAGCTTTTACTGATGTGTTACTAATGACTAACACATTTTTAGTAATATTGTACTCGTTACATATTTCAGTTACGTTTGAAACAACACACTTTTAGCCCGAAATGTATTGCTTTTCATATAAAAAACACCAGGCAATCAAGAGAAAAAATCCGCTAGTAAAAGAGCTATATTTCCTACAGACTGTGTGCCTACAGTCATTATGCTAGTGATGGGTCGGTCGCGAACGAAATGGCTCTTAGAGCCGGCTCTTTGAAGTGAACGACGGGAGCCGTGGGTTTTTGTTTTTTCTCTCTCTCTCTCTCTCTCTCTCTCTCTCACACGTGAGCCTTGTGTTTGCGCTGAGCAGAGGGGGGAGGGGCGCAATACTGGAAGTGAGATCCTACATTGATGAGCCCCTTTGCCAGAGAAGTGCAGACCCACTGAGGTTTCCATTTATCCACGTCTTACCCAGGTGATGACACGGAGACTGTGCATTGTGGCAACATCAGTCCCCTCTGAGAGAATCTTCTCCAAAACAGGGCAGATAATTACTGACAGAAGAAACCGGATCAGCTCCTCAAAGCTGAGGCACTTGGTATTTGTGAATGCCAACCTTTCCCTTAATTAAAGATCTGGGTGTTCATTTTTTTTCTTTTTGTTTTGCGTATTTTCATCGATATTTTGTGGTTTGCAGTGTTTTGTGTTGTTTCACGTTAAATTTGTTTAAAAGGAAAAAGCTGAAGATTTAAATAGTTAAAAGTTGAATTGTAAATAGTTGGTTTTTGTATTTTATAATTGTTTTTTACATTTTGTGTGAAGTGAATAAAAAAAAAGATATTTATATAATAAACATATATAAATAGAAAAAAACGGTTTTTTTTACATTAGTAATTCATTTTGTGCATAATTTTATATTGTTGTTGATAATTAAAGCAACAAAACAACCTGAAGAGCCGCTTGGGAGCCGAAAGAGCCGGCTCTTTTTAGTGAGCCGAGCCGAAAGAGCCGGTTCTCTAAAAAGAGCCGGAATTCCCATCACTACATTATGCTACACCACATCGCCCTCCACTGGATGTAGAATGAACTGCAGTAAACTATATTTTAGCATTTTAGATTGTCCAACTCCCGCAGTCATTCTGGTGACAGTAACTCAAAAGTAATGCAGAGGTCGTGTAACGCATTACAACTCAGAGACAGTAATATTGTAATGTAAACAATTACTTTGAAATGACCTTCCAAACACTGTTTACTCCAAGCCTCGTTCATGTTTTTTTATTGTGAGCAAAAGTCCACTATTATCTAATAACAAGCAAACACTATTGAATGTATAACTGAACTCTTTTAGGCTTTATATAAAGAGACACTGACTGGTTTTAGACCAAAGTTACCTGTCGTGAAGTCTGAAAAAGACTGCAGAAGGGGCGTGGTATAAGCGAGTTGTCCGTCCTTTTAATTCTAGATCACCTGTGCGTTGAATGTTTGGGAAGCCTTGCCCTACGGCTGTGGTGTATAGGCACAAAAACAATTCTCTTTTGCTCTCCTTGGTATGATGAAAATAAGTTGAGTTCGAGAAACAGAGCGTATTTTACGCAGGAGTCGTTCGAGAACCAGCGTGTAATGAGTACGAGTGAAAGGTGTGGTCTTCATACCGAAGCTGCCCCCTCCACATATTCGAATGGTTTGTCGGCATTATGCACAGTGAGTAATGTATGCTTAAAATGATAATAATCTGCCTAAATCTCAGATCACCCTAACTTCTCCTCAGCCAGTTTTTCACTCAAATCTGGATTATAATGATGTTTCACGCAAACCGCGGCCGACCTTTACTGCAGGTGTTAAGTAGAAGCCGCGTCAAATGTGAAGCAGCTTGGGCCAAATTTCGGCCTAAAGTTAATTTGTATAAACAAAATTACGCGTTAGTTTTCAGACTAATCGCACGCCATGTTACCGTTCCAAGTCATATTTGCAGCACATTTTTCCTTAATATTGCCTCTATTCACAAAAATGTTTTTAATTAGAGACTACTAACATTTGATCAAATCGGCATTTCTGCTGGCAGACTAAGGCTCATAATTCATTTTAAACCGTGTTGGTTGGACAAGTTTCTTCCTAAATGTAATAGCCTACATTATAGATTACAAGTTACTGCTTTTTTTTTTAAAGTAATTGGTTATATTACAGATTTTGTCACTGAATTGTATACCGTTACACGACTCCTGTTTACATCTGAGTTACTTTCACCAGAATAAGTGTGGAAATAGGACTTCTACAGAAATGCTCAAATGTAGTTCACTGTAGTTTATTCTACATCCAGTGGAGGTCGATGTGGTGTGGCTGCAATCTCGCCTAATTTTTCACTTGTGCCAAACAGAACTGTGATATTCTGTTCCTTTTTAGGATTCGACTCCCTCTGAGTCACTCACTAAAGTGATCCGGGTGTGCGAGTCACTTGAGTTGGTGATTTAAAAAAATAAAGACAAAACAGCACTAAAATTCAGGTTAAATGTGTGTTGTAACGCTCGTTACTGAATATATATTGACTATGATATTACTGTAAACCTATTAGTATTGTACATAATACCTCACATTACACCATCACAGCAAAAAGTAGTACATTACTCTAAGTGGGTTACTTTTGTAATGCGTTACTTCCAACACTGATTTTAAATGTAGTTAATTTGCCTTGCCGCACTGCCTCTGTTTTGGCACCACTTTGTTACAGTTCACTGGCATTCCTCTTTCCTAATTTTGATTCCAGCTAACATCTGTAGCTTCTTTTTTTTCATTTTAGCATATTTCTACCATGCTCTTAGCTAGGGCTAAACGATTTTAAGAAAATATCTAATTGCGTTTTATCTGACAGATATTGCGATTGCGATTTGATTTGTGATTTTTTGCAGTCAGTTCAGTATTCACTGTTCTATGTGTATTAAAAACTGTAGCATAACTGTTCATTGAAATATGAACTGTGCTATACACTAATCCAAAAATAAGAATGGAAATACATGAATTGAATCCAAAATGTATTTAATCTAACAAAAATGATATAGATCATACACCTAACGAACCATAGATCAATTCTCACAAAACTTTGGTTAAGTTAAATAAATAAGGAATAAGAAAAAGAAATCTGGAAAATGGCATAAATAAATAAATAAAAAACTTTTTGGAAACATCCTGTAATACATGAATTGCCTGTATATTCTGTAAACATTGATAAAACAATTGTTGGCTGAATAACAGCATTACAACACCAAGGCTGCCTTAGCCAGATAAAGTGCGTAACAAATAAAAGCTAAAAATTGTGCCCAAAGGAAGTTCACTTAGGCCTAAAAAATTCTGATTAACACATGGTTGTATGATAAACCTGTATTTAATTTAGTCGTTTTATCTAGCAATTGTTTTTAATACATATATTTGTAACTTTTTTAAAAAACAGTCCAGCCTTAGAGCATTTTACTTTACATATATTACAGCCATTTTTAAGACGTTCATGCCATAATATACGAAAAAGGAAGGCAGTTTAAAATGCACCTTTATTTGCTTACTTCTGACTTTGGTAAATATTAACACTTATGCATTTACGCTACACTTACGCATAACGTTAATTTGATCAAATTTGCTCCTATCGATTAGCAGGTGAATTCGATGACCAAAGCACAGCGTCCTTTCCGACATAATCTATAACGCTGCCCGTTACAAAAACACCCCTATTGTACGACGGCGTATTAGGGCCATTGTATATTTAAAAAAATAAAACGGGGCTGGGGAGTGGAGTAAAATTACGAGGTAAAAGTCAGAAATTCTGAGATTGTCATATATTTGCGTGAAAAACTCGGATATTCTCTGATATTGTAAAGGCATAATGTTGCAAGAAAGAAATCCTCTGAGATGTAAGCAGTAAATTTAATCCATATAATAGAAGTGCCGCTTTTCTTTGGCACCAAGTCTTCGACCTCCACAGTTTCGGCGTCCGCATTGGCCATTTTAAGTAGCATACTACGAGTGAGGTTCCTCGCTCGCGTTATAGTGGACGTGGCTTTAACTTGGGACACATCTGATTGGTGAGCGTGAGGGGAAGGACACTCCTGATTACTGAGCACGGTTGTCTATCACACAAGGACATCAACGCGACGTGATGAACCGATGGAACAGAGTCTGGGGTTGCAAAAATAATCGCAGTCGTTGTGTTTTTCAAATCGCATTTATTCAAATCGCGGTTTCAGTTAAAATTCGATAAATCGTTCAGCCCTACTCTTGGCTATATTTACTTCTTTGTCTCCAGCTCACAGCAGAACTGGCTCAAACATGTATTGGGATGGTGATGGTGGGTCTAATAGTATGATGCTTCCCTCTGGCCCAAGACTAGTCTCTGTTATTAGGAAATTGGCCTTGCTCTTGGGCCCAATGGTGGTAATTCTTGCAGAAGAAACAAGAAAGAGCTGGGTTTGGTCTTGTAGGTTAGTATGCTAGTACTAGACCACCATAAGCATGATATAAAGGACTGAATTGACTTTCTTTGAAATGCAGGAAAACTGCTAAGCAGGACAGCTTGATGGTACGCCTCACCATGTAACAGTGTGAGTGTTTTGTTGATATGGTGTGCAATAATCGGCTTTGCTTCCTCAGAGACACATTTCCTATACCATTAATTCCAGACTACAGTGGTCTGTATAGCTTGGGGCCTTATCTCCAACCCTCAATCATTTCTCTGCCTGTTCACCTCTGCAGGGACCCATTGCTTTCTTCCAGCCTAGATTAATGATGATCTCCAAGCATGAGGGGAGATGCTCTTATTGATCATCTGTTAACATCATTATGGTTTCATGGCTTTGAAATCAAGAGATTATCAGCAAAGCTATAAACTACGGGAGTTTTAACTTCCCTAAAGTTATTTCCCTAATGTGTTACAAAAATCTTGACTTAATGTAATGTTAATCTTAACAGTAATGTAATGATTTGTTTGTGTGTTTAAATCCCAGATTGGTAAAAGTACCACTGAGATACCTGCAAGTAAGGCGCCATTTCAAAGCACAGCTCCTTAATTGCTATTCACTGCTTCTTTCGTGGACGAGTAAAATGCGGAGGTTGCATTTCGTTGTGCTGCGTAGTGTGCTGACAATCACTCACACATTCAAACGTTTTTTATTCACAGTTGCCGTCTGAATCCACATGTCCATGTTCCTACATCCTCAGTGGCCACTAGGTGGAGATATGATACTACAGACTGCAGTTACTCAGACGTCAGGTTTATTTTTCAGCGTCATTGCTTTGGCACAGCACTGTGCTTTCAAACAAAAATCAAAGAGTTAGAACTGGAACTAGTCCATATCTGGCTAACTGCATACAAGCTTGTGTGCTTTCAGGACCTATTTGACCCCTTCCGGTCTGTCATCTTTTAAGATGTTTTGGCTGAGATACTCACAATAAATCCATTATTGTTCTTTATTTACTTCTGCAACTTATTTTTATAAAGCTATTCTAAGCACAACATCTGCAGTCATTGGACAAACATACATGTAAAAATACATATAAAAACATGTAAAAATGTCACAAATAAAATTGAATTGAATTAATATATAGCTTGCATTGTTAATTTCTAATACTACACCATTAATTAAATGCAATAAGCAATGCAGCTTTTCTTTGCAACCTTCTAGGATATGCAGGCAGGTGTAAGAGTTTAAACCACATTGCATGTGCATTGTGTAAGAAAACATGAGCGTTGAAACTGTAGGATGTTCCAAATGTAAAATGATTTCTTAATCCACGAGGAAGAGTCTCAGAGAATCAGATGCTCCATGTGGGTTCCAAACTGCAAACACTGAATTGACAGACTGATCACTTCAATTGACTTGTCCACTCTGTATATCTTTTTTATTGTTTCTCTTTTTGTTGGCCATACAAAGGTTTACAGCTGTAGGAATCCCCAAAGTTATACATAGACGATAAATATCATGCTAACAAAGTATTAAATTTGTACAAAAATACTTTACAGCTCATAATACCTGTCCATTAGAAATAAAAATACAATATTTCGGGACATAACTGTGAAATTGATTCATTAATTCATCATACACTGAAAATGGAGACCCACTATTTTAATTGGCAGTGCTTAAATCCACTTAAATTATTCCACAAAACGAACGTAAAAAAATAATAACCGGCATCAAAAAAAAGTTTGCATGTGACTACACATCATTTAACACAGCCACGTCATGGTAAACTTAGGTTACGGAAAGGTCATGTATCAGCTGACGTCACGACGCATACAGTGAAAACTTGCTCTAGACGACAGTCATAAATTCAACACGTCATCGTGCCAACGGAAAGTCGGCAGCGGCATCTGAGAACATCTCAAATCCAGTGCATGGGACTGGGGAATGAACCCGTACCTGAAGTAACATTGAAAGTAACAAAGAAAAAAAACAATAAACGCTTTAGAATCGAACAGTCTTCCAAAAAGAAGCCCCATGCGAACGTTCCCCTGATGAGGTTATGAACGGTAGTAACATTGGACCGCTATGTGCCATTTCAAATAGTGAGTAGACGGGGGTGTGTGTGCGCACAGACGACAAGGGCAACGTCACTCATCAAAAGCCACAATTTTACACACGGGTGGGTGAAGGTATGTGTTGCCATGTGCAGTTTGCATACGGCCACAATGTTTTCTCTACTTGTTTTTTTTCTTCTTTTCTGAACAGAGCTAGTTTTTCTATTTTTTTTAACGTGAAATATGTTTTCTTGACTGATGATCTACCTTACACGGTAGAACTGATTTAACTTATCTGACAAACCTCATCCTCACATGGCTTTACACTCAAATGTTGTCTTTTTTATTTTATTTTATTTTTTACAATTTTTTTTACACCCTTTTGGGCTTACACTCTCCCAAAAAAAACAGTTAAACATAGAAAACCGTTACCAGTACCACATACAGTAGATTATTATCATATTCATATTCACTTAAACAAAGAGGGGGGATATAGACTAGAAGTTGTTTGGAGCTTCGTGTCTCACAACCTCATGCTCGATTTAAAAAATATATTATTTTTTTTCTTCCGTTCTGGGTGATGCTAGAATGTGTGTGTGAACTGGAGGCCAGAGAGTAGTAAATTTCTTCACCTATAAGATGGCCTACAGCATTCAGGGCAAACGCTCCTCCTTTCTGTTGTGCATTTCATCAGCTTCTATGAAATGTGAGTTGGACGTGAGTCCATCTCTTAGCTCACCTCTTCCCCATCACCTCGATCTTTACCTTTCCCGCAGTCGACAGGGCAGCGCCGCTCTGTAAATGTTGCAAAAGACTGATTTGGGACAGTCTGGAGTGGATATTTGGTCTCTGTTTTTTTTGTGCTAGTGATAGACTTCCCAGAAATGGGACACATGCCTAGGGGGTTATCTAGAGCTACTGCCTACATCACACACACGTAAGAAAACCTCCTTTAATCCAAAATACCTAGTCATCTGTATCTCAGGGTTTTCCCCATCCTACACCAGAGCAGCTTCTTACGAGGGGTAAGGCAAGCCGATTTCTGCCATCGTTATGATTGCATACACTGCTCGTTGCTCACGTATAAATCATCTGCCGCTACTAATAAAAATAGACATCTGTCCAATTCTACGGTAAGGTGCCTCTGTGCCACCTCTTTTGGGATCGGCGGTGAGATGATCGTCAACACTAAAGTCCAAACGTCAAGATTTTTTTGAATAGACCAGCAAGCAACGTCTGGAATCAAAAGATGGCAAAATGTGTGGTTTTATTTGTTTCTTTTTAACTATATGTAGCCGAGTACTTCTATCGTTACAAAATGGTTCAGAAAAGGTTCTCATGCAGTACGCTACCCAAACCCACTCAGGCCAACTCACTTTTACGTCTTCTGGAAATGGCTTATTTGGGTTCACGTTGCTGGTCATGATCAGGAAATTCAGACCATGGCATCGCAAGGGGGAGTTTGTTTCACTATACACACATACACACACACACATGTTCATTGCTACAAAAGGATGGAACTGCAAGAGGTTTGGTGAAACCGTTTCCAAACCATGAGAGGAACCGCTGAGGGCAGGACGAGGGACTCTGCAAACATAACGAGGCGGAGTTTGCGCTGGCCAAGACTCACGTAAGAAAGTCCTGCTCACACACACACACTCAACTACGCACACACACGAACAGAGTGGCCAGTCCAACATCATGTGTAAACGTCTCAAAGTTTTCTATTCACTTATTTCGCTTCATGGTTTCCCTTATGACTACTTTTATTTCTTTATTGGCAATAAAAAGGAGGGATGGCACTGTTGCAATGTCTGATTTTCACATCGTTTCTTTTTTTCTTTCTTCTTTTTCAGTTACAGTATTCCAAGAGGTCAGTATGGTCATCCTCCATTATCAGTGTCATTTTCACAGGAGCAAATAGAAACACACCCAGCGGGCACAGAGAGGTCATCTCTCAGTCCATGTGGCTCATGCGCTGGCTCAGGGAAGAGACTTGGGTGTGCTATAATCACGGACGACATCCTGCTCGCTCCCAGCAGGGAGAGCCGTGGGATAGGAGTCGGGCGGGGCGGGGGGAGGGTTTGCTTAGCACCATAAGGAGCTCTCGTCCGCCGGCGCTGGGGATAGAGCTCTGCTATAAGGTCTTGTTGGGGTCTCTGTCCTCGGTCCCAGACAACTTGGAGTTCTGCAGGGTCACATCCTGGCCATGCGCCGGCTGAGCAAGCGCTTCTCCCGGGTCGTTCCAGCCCGCCGGCTCCTCATTGGGCAGCTGGTTCAGTTCTGAGGACGGAGTAGAGGTCGGGTTCCGGCTGATCACTAGGTCCAGCTTGTTCCCAGACTCTGCGATGAGAGGAACCACCAAGCAGCAGTCGAAGTCTCTGGTTCGAACATGATTGATCTGCGTGGAAAACATAATGAAATTTTTATAACAAACTTAGAAGCAGTGCAGAATCATGCTACTGCAGTGCAACTGCATAACAAAAAAGCAGAACAGCTATAAAGAATTTACACAACATTTACCCAGAGAGACTTTCTTAATTATATGGACAACATGGAGCAACTTAGGGTTAAGGGCCCTGTTCAGGGGCCCCAGTGTTGAGTTTGCCAGGATTCAGACCCCCCAAACATCATCAACACAGGGTTTCAGTCACAACCAAAGACTCTTAACACAGCATCTACTGTATGTGTATGATCAGTGAAGATGCAAGTGACTGCCTGCCCTCCAACTCCCCCACACACACCCGGACTGTGAACTGACTCTGCTGCACCTATGCACTTCACTGTCGCTGTGATGCACACACTGCTATATGGACAATCTCATTCATGCTGCACTGAAATTGTCTCAGGAACAATGTTTATGTTTGCAGACTGTACAGTATGATTAAAATTGTAGTTATCTCTTGACTGCTGCTACAATATTTGCACAATTTCTGAACTGCTGCTACATATTTGCACAACTATTGAACATTGCTGCACGCATCACTGACTGCATTTTCTCACTGACTGATATCTGCACAAATTATAGAAAGTACAGACTCTAGTTCTCCACTGCTGTTACAATATCTGCACACACTAGATCCGACTTGAATGTTAGCTCAGACTTTATAAAATAAACTGTTTTATTTAATAGACTGTCTATATAATTTTTCATATTGAAAATGTTACTGATCTCATGCACATTCTGTGTAAAAGACAACTCCAAGACCATAATTGTAGACTGAATACCGCACCCTAATTGTCTCTCTTTCTAAGTATATATTTGATTATATATACTTATACTATTTGATTATATAAGATTATATATATATTTTATCTATATATTGCTTGTTCTATATACTGTTAGAACTGGAGCCACATCGTCTCGTCTCTCTGTGTGCTTGTACAGTATATAGCAGCCATGACAAAGTTTACTTTGACAAACCTATTTACTGCTATAATGCAAACAACTGATAAAAAAAAGAATAAACAACATTACAGTAAGACCGTTAGCAACTCAATGGACAGTTCCTTAAGAAATTGCATAACTGCGTGAGTAAATTTGTAAAGAGATGAACAGCTTTCTGCTGATTATAGTAGCTATTAACTATGAGCTGTTGAAATGTGTAGCGCACATCGGGAATGGGCAAACCACAAGAAAAATAATAGCACAGTTCTTTCAAACGGTGAGCAAAATAGGCAACTTTGAAAGGTAACAGGGGAAAAGAGGGACGCAGCTGAGCTATTGACAAGGCTTTAAGCCATGAATTGTGTCGACAACAAAAACTGGAAGGAGTTAAAGGCACAAAAATTGAGAAGAAGAACTAATCAAGAGAACAAGGTGACTGCTGGTACTGAGTAATTACAAACTAATGATAACTAATGATAGATCCATTAACCAGAAAGTTAGTGAGTATCAATGGCATTCCTGGTTACTGCAGTGGCTAATGTGTCTAGCACTGTATGCTTGCAAACTTGAACATTTGGACAAATCAAGGTTTCACATTTAGCTTAGCAAGATAACTAGCCAAGTAGTCTATCTAGCTAGATCCAAATTCTCAGAATAACCGTTTACATAATTGTGATTTTACCACTAAATTACCACTGTCACGCCAACAACGTGCATAAACATATCAGCAAATGTCTGCAAGCTGTTACGATGTACAAAGAGATGAGCAAAGGTCTTCACTGTATCTCAGTCTCTGTTTAACAAGAAGAAGAACAGATCACTATGCTAATGAGACCTTTTGCTTTCGCAGGGTACACTGGAAGATCTATTGTCCAACATGCCACTGCATTATTCCCCTGTTGATGGGGTTAGAGTGTCTTATTTGCAATGTTTTCTGCATAATAGTGCTACTATTTAGAGCCCAAAAGAGTTTGATAATTTCATCAGGTCTCTAATGAAGTACGACCATCCACCATGTCATTCAGTTTCTGGTCTAAGGCGCTGGGTGTTGGGATTCATAATCGAGCTGCTACATCATATGCAAAGCGTTAGCCCACCTGTAGCAGCCTGTCGTACGGCTTCAGCCCCCCGAGCTCAGCAGGCCCATCCGGGCGGATATTGTTCACGTAGACGCCCTTCTCCAGGAGCCCGTCCGACACGCTGAAGCCGAAGTCCTCCAGGTCCGACTCTTTGAACAAACTCACCTGTGGCAAAAGAAGGAGAAATTTCATGGGTTTCTTTTGCGGTGATCGTTTTAGACATTTCTTTTCAGATTAATCTGCTAGAGGGCAGCAGAGCAATCTCTTTTTCTTCAATAAAATGAGTAGTATTTTTATGGAAACTTATTACTTTCACTTCCCTACATTTGAAAGACAAATGCTGTACTTTTTACTTCACTACATTTCAATCAAGGTTCTTGTTACTCATTACTTTTAAATCTGAAAGTGGATTTTCTTTCTAAAATGTTTTTTCCCCAGGTGACAGCCTATCAGCCTAACTCAGTAGAGTTACATCACGCCTGTAGACTGTAACTATAAAATAGAACAATGCCTGCATTGCATTTCTTGAACACAATCAGTTAATGGGAGAATGGATGGAGACGGAGACTGTGGAATGTTTCGCACCAGCGGCTATATGTAAAACCAATGTTTCAGGTATAGAAAGGGTTAAAGATTCATGTGTCGTTTTCTTTGTCAGTTCAGATTGTGCTTCATTCTGTAACATTCTACCAATTCCTTTATTCTACACGTTCTGTAAGCTAGTCAGAGGCATTAGGTATTGTAAGTGTGGTGGCAATAATGCAACAATGCGGTGATAGAAGATTTAATACTTAAGTATTTTTAATGCAAATACTTCAATACTTACTGAATACTGTAATACTGTAAAAATAGTAATACTGACTGAAAACACAACAGTATCTGACTCACTGATACTTTGTTCATCACAAAATCCTATTTCACTATGCAGTTTAAACATACCTTCAAGATGTAAATTCATACGACGTTTACAACTGTTTTTTCTATTTTTAGGACATTAAAATTAACAGCATTTTACCAAATGCTCTTATCATAAAAACTTTCATTTCCTAATTTTTACAGATACTCTTTTCCTGGAACAACTGGAGGTTAAGGGTCTTGCTCAGGGATGCAGTGGTGGTGTTTCTGGCTGTAGTGTAGAGCTAGATTTGATCCTACAACCACCTGACTCTTAGATGTATCCTAGGCCACCATCATAATTTTATTTTATTTCTCAATTTAAATACTTTTGTTAGTTTTTCTCCAGTTAATTTAATACATTTTCCAAAGGGGAACCTTGGAAAAGAAGCCATTTATTTTTCAGTAAGTTGGGTATTTCTCCTGTTTCTAGAGAGAGAGGCAGGTAAGAGTTTTGTCATTTTGTTTTCAAGGTGACAACCTTAATACTTGTTAAATACCTGGAACTCTCTATCAGCTTTTTAGAACTGAATAACCCTTTCAGAAGTGCTCAGTTTTTATTATACACAAAATGTGGCCTCTACATTTGACCCATCTGTGAGGGACCAGCGTTTTTGGCAGCGCCCCAGGAGCAGTGCCTGGGGACAATACCTTGCTCATGAGTACCTCAGTGACACCTTTACCAGTCCGAGACCTGAACAAGCAACCTTTTGATCACAGGGCCACCTCCCGAAACAATGATCATAATTTTATCAGGTATGGCTACCTTGTGCAGCTCCACGGGGTTTGGAGACATGATGTCCTTGATCTCCTGCTTCATCTTCCTCATGGCAAAGGCCTTGCGGCCACCGTCACTGGGCAGCGTGTTGCTGCGGTTGGCCTGGTTGTACTGAGGCCTGCTGCTGCCGCGCTCCTGGAAGCTGGCCTGCCTACCCAGGTGGCTGCGTGAAGGCGCCGGCTCGTGGTTGAGGCTGAGCGAGCTGCCGGACATGATTGTGGCCTGCAGTGGAGCGGGGAGGAGAACACAACCAACAGCTCAGAGGTATTCATTACGCAGCGTGAAAATGCATAATAAATTGGACGTGCTCCAGGATTTTTACAGGGATATCTGCATGTACTGTGGATGAGTAAATGTTTTTACACACACACACACAAAAATCACAAGCACACGTTTAATATTTTTGTAAAATAGATCATTCAAAATATCTATTATTAGGTTCTATGGAACCCTCTTGTAATTGTTCAGTTTTTTAAATAATAATAATAATAATAATAATAATAATAATAATAATAATAATAATATTTGTGTATTATTATTAATATTAATATTATTATTAATAATATTAATATAATGTCAGTGCAATACACATACAGCCCTAGGGTGCTGTAATGCTACATGAATTTATACGGTCAAGAGATTGCTGATCACGCTAATTATACAATGACGCTATCTGAACAATAGCGGGCGCTAAAAATGCTACATAAATGTAAGAAGGAATGCTGTGATCTAATTTGTATAACATGCACAACAGACTTCTGTGAACTACTTCTACACTGATTAAAGCGTGTGAGATGTCAAATAAATCTGTGGACTTGTCCTAAAGTCATGACAGAGATGTTTCATGATTTTTTTGCTAATTCTAACTTCTGATTCACTGACTCCTTTCTTTGACGCTTAATACATCAGCTGCTTTTTGTGACTTTTGTGGACCCACCTCATTGCGCTGGTGGCTATATTTATTGTATGATTAATTTTATTGGTATATAACTGCTTATATTCTGACCTTAACCTTAATCCTCCTGGCGACCAGCAAAATGTCCCCATAATGTCAACAAAGATCATGTTTTATGAACAATTTGTGGACATTTTGCCTTTAAAGTTGTCTCTGTTTCTCACACACTCATTCTCCTAACAAGCATACACTCCAGACCCACACACAAACACACACCATCTCCTATCTCCCCTATCTGCCTTTCTCACCTCTCTCCATCATTTACTCTCACACACACACGCACAGACAAAGAGCCATTGACAAGAGCTTTTTTTTGGGAAACACAAACAGCGTCAGAGCTGAGATTAAATCCCCTGCGTGCTTCTTCAAAACCATTCCCCATTCATCATCAGCACTGCTGGCCAGAGGATCGAGTGCACACAAACACACTCGCTAACATGCATAGGAGCGAACCGCGATGAACTTTCCCCAAGCATCGCGGTTTCCACCGCGGCAAACCATGACTCTGACCATAACTCCTCACACACACACAGCTTAGGACTGGGATCACTTTGGTTTATCCTGCGAGGTTATGTCTGGAAATGGCTTATCCGCCAGTGTTGGAGGGGCGGCTTTTAGAACACCGCAGTCACACAAAAAGACTGAATAGGAACGACAAAAAGCCTTGCAACAGCTCTCACATCATCGCCGCGCCAGAGCCCACATGCCCTTTTCTTCAGACCTGCATCACTGGACAACAGAGTTTGCAATTGTGCCACACCCAAACTGTACTAAAGGTGAGACTCGGATTTAACAATAGACGCCAGCGCAACACTGGGCGGTCCATCTCGGAGCTAATGCATCTGTGTGGCTCAAAACAGTGACCAGACAACACGTAGTCATGCATATCTGCACAAAAACAAACTCTAGCTTTTTTTTTTTTGTCTTTTTGTCTTGCATGGCTTTATCTTCAATAAAAACACAATGCTCTACACTAGCCACGTTAACCAGAGGCAAACAAGTCATATTAAAAAGCCGGTACATTAGGTTCTTTCTCTCTGAGCTCTGTGTGTTTATACACAGCGTCGTGACTAAAAAAAACAGACAGCCTTATTTTTTCTTATACAGAGCTGAATGTTAAACTCTACACAGTCAAAGACGCCAGTTATAGAAATTGTGGATTCAGATCCCAAATCAATCTGTATTTGTAGAAAATAAATCGTAATGTAATAATGTTGACTTAATATAATACAGGAACAAAATAGATCAATTTCTTATTAATGAGACTGACTTGAATGAAAAAGTTGAGAAGTGACTGGTTCACAAACTTTGGCTATGGGTAAATGTTTTACACAACTAAAAGCTCTCCGTATGGTATTGTATTGGCCCGAATATAAGACATCCTGCCCTTTTCTATACACTTTTTTAAAAATCTGGAATGTCCCCTCGCTTTTACAAAGTAGCATTTAGTTTTTCTCTATAGCATCCGCTGACAATCCCCTCATTAATATTTTTACACAAGCCAAAGCTAGCTTTTTGAGTTTAGTTAGCGCTTTAGTGTGCTTAGTGGCAAAACAGGCACATATTCAGACTGTTTCATATCCAGCTCTTGGAAGTAGTCAGTTTTGTGACTGTAGAAGAATTGTTTCCTGATTGTTAACATTGTTACAAATGGCTTTTTGGACTTGACATTGTCCATCGTGACATTCTATGGCATTATATTTCTTGGCTGGACAAGAGTTATTTGATGATTCTGCCTCATTAATCTGCATAATCATGAAACTCATTTTCAGGCTGTGCTAACTTGGCTTGTTTTTGACATCTTCCCCTCCCCAAGGACATTCTCTGCTTTCTCCATCTTATTTGCTGAATTGCTATAATAAGGTAGTGGATTTTTAAGTATATTGCATTTTATCAAGATGCTGTATGTGATACTGGTGAGTAAAAAGTGCCTCGAGGGTTTCTGGCCTTTAAAGGCGTGCTCTCAGGAGGTAAGATCTTGCGCCCCAGCTCTGCACACAAATATATCAAAAAAATGCTGTCTCTTATGAATTCAGGCCAAGAAAGTGTATGTCAAGTCAGAACTAATCTTGACTATATCTTTTAATGAAAGATACTTACACAGGATGTGGAATGTTTAGCAGTGAACCCCCAAGCCGCCCCCCAACAGCCCCAGGCGTGAGAGACGGAGCCCAGCAGCACAAGGTGCCAGCGCTACAAGCAGAGAAGAAGCCCAAAAAAGGAAAGGGGTACCAAGATGGCCAGGTTTCTCTTAGTCAGAAGCCTGTCTGGCTTGTCCTGGAAAAAGAGAGACGAATTACACAAGACTGAAAGCGAACATCACGTCTATCTATACAAAAGGGGTTAGGCGACTGGATTAAGGGTGGGAGTGGGGTGGGGTAAAAGATTTTGATGGCAGAAATGAAACACATATGAGGGCGTTACAGAACAAAAATGGGCACAGATAGGGCATGGAATGGATTATGGCTATGTGAGCACGTGGCAAAGTCCTTTACCTCGAGTTCGCGGAGGATGCCTTGAGCTGTCCTGCGTCTCAAGTCTCTAGCGCCTGCGACCAAGAATTTTTTCTTCCTGGTCGGTTCCGATCGTCGTGTCCCGTGAACCTGCAGGCGACAAGCAGAAGGAGACTATGCTTATGAGGTCAATGAGCTGGCGGGTTCTGTGAACAAACAGGGCGGTGAGCGATCACCATGGGGATGAGTGACGGACCGATGGGCGGTGCAGGCGTGGAGGCAGTGGAGAGCCTTGGAAGGAGAGACACACGAGTGACGCAAAACACTGTCCCAAAAAACACAGAGATGGTGGCGCGATGCTGGGCAGTTGATGTTCCCCGGGGGATGTGGAGGCATGGGGTGAGGAAGAGAAGAAGGAGGAAGGAGGAGGAGGAGGAGGAGGAGGAGGAGAGGGGGTGCAGGGGGTGGGTGGGGCGGCGCTGTGTGGGGGGCTCGGGTGGCGGTGTTCACACACGGTGTGCGGGGGCACAAGGCACAAAGCCTCACCTGCTGTCTGAGATAAGGCCAGTTGGCAGCGTGGTGGCTCTGCAGACAGGCAACGGAGAGCAGCTTCAATCACAGCACAGCTTTAAGAGCAAACTCAGACATAAACCAGCATCCAACCGGCCACAGTTTGGGCGTATCAGTTTCAGTGCCAAACTTGGGAAATTAATGCTGCTTTAAAAACAAGCTTTTTAATGGGCTGACATTCAGCAGTGTGTGGTAATGGAATGCAAAAAAGGACATGAAGGTTCAACTAAGTTTGACTTAGGGCCCCGCGGTTTTGAGATGTTTTCGTGTCAGGGTATTTCATGCCATCATGGTTTTCACCCTACTTGTCAATTAATTGGATTTCATGTGTGGAGTAAATTTTCTTGTAAAACTGCACAATTTCTATGTAGTTATCTATATGTGACCCGATCTGCCATAATGAGTTGGAAGTCGGCGTTCTATTTATTTAGAGGCCGATTATGTTGAAAAACATCACAAAAATATCGATTTTTCTTTTTTGGAGACCAGATTAATTTTGAAGACCTTTTCTTTCATATAAGACCAAAAAAGAAAAAACAATATGTTTGATGTTTGTCAACATAATCGTATTTAAATAAACAGAACACCGACTTCCGACTCATTACGGCAGATCAGGTCACATATTAAAGTTTTTAAAATACTGGTCTGACATCGCTAACCCTCAGTATCTCGTATCAGCACAGATCAAACCTTATAGACTCAACCTAATCTACACGTAATATTCTCCATTATTCATGTGGTCCAGATGGATCATGGAAAGTGATTGTGTGAAATAAGAAACAACCTTGGTCAGATAAGGTCATGTCACTCCGCACTACCCAAATCAAAATGTTCTACATCTAAATCATCTGTTCTGCACAAATACAAATCACACCCTGCAGTAAGACCTTAAGCAATAACCAAACAGACCATCTGTAAAGCTGCTGTCCTTTCTAACAGAGTCCATTACAACGTCATCACTGTTCACATTAGGCTCTTTTACACTAATGTTCTGACTCACACTCACATTATAAAAGCCCAGGAATTCATGATGTCAAGAGCAACTTATGAACCTCATTTCCGTAATGATGTGAAGCTTGCGGAAGGTTGCTGCAGCTCATGTGAATACGCTGGGTTCTCTAAGGGTCTTCTCTGTCGTCTTGAGCTGCTATTGTCTCGACATGAAGCAGCAATCAAGCCTTATTCATTACCATTCAACATTCCAACTTCAATACAGCAATCACTGAACCTATCAAAAACCTAAGTGGTCCATATGTGTAGTGTGATCCTGTGAGAGAATCCACATGGACTATTCTGGCATGAAAAGTAAGAACATCTTTTATGGTGCCATATCTCAAATAACTTCTAACTTGTAGAACAGGCCAAAATGATAAAGGTTTGTACTTTGGTATAAACTAAAAGTACAATCGATGTGGCTTAATGGTTGAATACGTGCTAAGAGGTTGTAGGTTTAAATCCAGCTTTATCCTTCTGCCAGAACTAACACCATTAGGCTACAGCTCCTTTTTAGGATTCGGCTTCCTCTGAGTCACTCACTAAACTGATCCGGGTGTGTGAGTCACTTGAGTCAGTAGCCAAATCGCCAGCCGAATCGTTTGTTTTTCATAGAAGAAAGCATATGGGGCTTGTGAAGGGAATAAATGATCCAAATGAATGACAAAGTATCAAGACAAGGCTACCAGACGGGCAAATATTTATTTTCAAGCAGCACAAGAGGAAGTTAACCAGTAGATTTATTCTGTATGTGGCTTGGGGAGCGCGAACCCGCTTGTGTGAGTGATTCAGATTCGGCAGTATGTTTCTGGCTGTAGAGGAGGTTAACCAGCGGATTCACTCATGACTGTAAGTGCTTTGCGCAGCGCTGCTGATTCGAGTCCCGTTGTCTACGAAGAGGATTCAACTCCGTAAGATATTCCTAGGATCCCTCATTTGAGTGTGGCGGAGCAAACGAACAGTAAGTTATGACATTCTAGCAGCTGTACTTGCTTCTATGGCTGTATTGATCTTGTAATGAGTTTGAAATGATTTTAAGATGTACATGATGGGGTTTATATTTCAGTCGTGCTGTAGTTAGGACTTGATAGATTTGAGCTAATGTAGACCTCAGATTTGTGACCTGTGAGTTATTTCATGGATTTGGGTGAATCACCCAGGTCTACATTAGGCCCCAGCAAGACCCTTAACTCCAAGTTAACCCCTTGTTTCCAAATTACTCGGACTGTCTATAGCCAGCGAGGCTGTCCCTTTAATTAGGAAGTGAGACTGTTTAAGTGTATCTGATAAGTGGCATCAATGGAAATGTAAAATTATTTATTATATTGGTTTAACCCTTTTTGTATATGATCAATAAAACAAAAACCTCTAAGTTATCAACAACACATATGAATAGTGAGGCATAATTCCTGTCATTCCTTGGAACTGAAAGTGAAAGAGTGTGACCGTGCATCCTGACATGCAATTAAGATTAAAACAACGTCTGCTTGTATAAAACCTCAGAAAAATTATTGCATCATTGCAATCAAATTGGTGAAGACAGAAGCAAGAATCTGTGGCCATGACATATCTTCGATGTAGTTAGCTACTTCTTCCACTGTAGCTTGAAGCTAACTGCTATAAATATGATGTAGCTTGTAGCTTAAAAAGCTGCAGGTTAAAAGTAGCTTCCTCAACACAGCAGCCATTCCCAGGGTATGACCAAGTAGATCATAATTGATGCCTGGAGATATATTGTGTTGTTTTTACATCACAGCAACAGAAATGACATTTACAGCCAATTAAACAGATTGTCATATTAAATTGTGGCCAATTTTTAAAATTGTGTGTGTGTGTGTCTGTGTTTTTGTGTGTGTGTATGATGATATATACCCGCTAGCAGTAGGTCTATCCCACTCCTCGTCGCTGAGGCCCAGGTCCTGCAGGATGTTGTTCCTCTGACGGCCGCTGCTGACTGGGGACAGACTTCCACGACTGGGCTTGGCGTTCCTCCACTCGTGGCTGTGGAAACTGTAGCCTGATGCTTGGAAACCTGTCGGGGCTAAGACACACACACACACACACACACATGCCACTGTTAATGTGTGTAGTTCTGTGTGGTTTTTACAACCCCATTAAAGAGACATAGTGAATTACTGAGGGAGCAACTTGAAGAGAGTTCATCAGTATTCATGTGCAGAGACGTTTTCCAGCAAACATCACCTGTTTCCCGGCGCTACCAACTGAGCCGAAATCCCGGCGTGCGAACGGTTTTAAGGTGCGTTTAAAATGTACTTTGAAGTCGGGCTTTAATACGGCTAATGTGAACGGAATGGGAAATTACATTTAAGCAGGGGCATAAAATTCTCCATCTCATTCAAATGCTAAAAGTGTTCAAGTCAATCACAGGAGCTGAGCAGAGCTAATCTGGGAAACAGGGCCGACTTTACTGGCTGCATTAGACACAGAGGGAGGAGAGGGAGGAGAGGAGCTGACAAGATGGAGGACAACACCAGGAGAATATGGATCTCCTTCAAATTGAGGCCAAGCTACGGCCTGCTCCACATTCACACGCTTCTCTACGATTACAGAACTCACACAGCCCTCTCCACAGAATTCTCATTCTCGCCAACTGAATTCACACACTCACATTCACCATATTTACACACTAACCTCAACTGATCCCACTCCTTATTTAACAGAATTCACAATTTACACTCTCTCACACACACTGAAGTCACACACTCATCTCCACCAAGTTCAAGCACTCTTTACTGAACAACTACACACTAAAATCACACCCATTTCCACTGAATTCACACTCATTATCATCGAACTTAGCACACTCATCCTCACCAAGTTCACACTCATCTTTAAGTAATTATTTGTCATTGTGAACACACCACAGCACAGGACCACAATGAAATCTCACCTCTGCATTTGACTCATCTGTGAAGGAGCAGTGGGCAGCTTTTTTGGCAGCGCCCAGGCAGCAGTGCTTGTGGACGGTATCTTGCTCATGAGTACCTCAGTGGTACCTTCACAGGTCCAGGACTTGAACCAATTACCCTCCGATCATGGGACCAACTCCCTAACTGTTACGCCACCAACTACACAAATTCACACACTCTCCTCCACTGAATTCACACTCATGTCCACTGATTTAATGATCTAGTTTGTGTCCTATCTCATGCAAAGAATATTTTCAGTAAACATTTTTGCTGCTTTTATCCACCAAAGATATGCGCTCTGGGGTCCCGCAAGGATCCATATTAGGCCCAATTCTCTTTCAAACTCACACTAATCTAAACTGACTTTGCACTTTTTGTCTCTAAATTTACGTATATTTTTGCACAGAATTCACAAACTGTACCTTGTCTTTCTAAGCTATTTATCTTACTAAACAGCCATACATTTATTCTTGCCTAAGGGCTCTCTGATCTTTCTTAAATTTGTATGTTTTAAAATACAACATTAATTCAAAACCTGAACCCCAGCGGCCGTGTTAAAGGTCACTCAGTCACTCGGCTCTCTCCATTTCAGACCCGCAGGTTCCAGGTTAACCCCTAGAAATAGATTTCTATTGGAGTGGTGGTCTTGGCTGCACAGAAGTCCATTGAGAGTTTCCCTCTCCCATTCCTCACTGCTCTGCCCTACAGCGTCACACTCACGCTCGGCACACAGCATCCATTATTTAGCGGGCAGATTGCTAGTCCTTGTGCGCGTCTCAGATACCTGTGTAAACATCTATGATTCAGACATCTATACAGACCACAGACTGGCCCGGGGGTGGAGATCTGCCCGCTATGAAACTCATAAGATGAGAGAAATGTCTCTTGCTGATTTGTTCAAGAGACGAGAGAGAGGGAAAGCGGGAGAGTGGGGGTAGAGAGGGAGGTCATTCTTGAAGAGGTATGTGCTAGCGGCTGCAAGTGAGATTTATCATTGCTCTAAGTGAGAATTGATTGAAGGTGACACGCGATCGTTAGGGGGAAGGTTAAGGCCCGGACGAGGGGTGGGGAGATGTGCTGCGGCCTCCATACTCCAGAGGTACCAAGGAGAGCGTGAAAGGGGATGCAGAAGACCTGCAACAAAACCAAGTAGTAGCCATGTTGGATGTTATCTGTCCTTTTCAAGCCAGGTTTCAGAATGGAAAGCGACAAAGCAGCAAGTGTCCATTCAGTTCCTATTGAGGGACGAGACTCTGAGCTCCACAGGAACTACTACAATGTTCTCAGTAACTACTGCCAATCAAGTGTAGGATCGAGTGAGTTGGGGGACTGGTAAATTGTAAAATTATTCACAGATCAGACAGATCACAGGCAGGTGATAATAGCCCTTTTATGTGTAAATTACAACATTAGGAACCATCTGTTTGGGTCATGCATAATGGTCACATCAGTGTCAGCAGTGATCTTCTGCATTAACCAGCATAAAAGAGAATAATTGAGGCTAAAAGCTTTAAATTTAATCAAATCTTACAGTTAATTGCCCTTTTTATCCCACATTGTGTGTTTACTGGAGCATAAACGGGCCTCATTATAGCTCTAATCAAGCCCATCACTATCAGTTAAAAGAATATAAACATTTTCTCTGCGTTTATATCTGTTTGCTGTTCTGAGAGACGCGTGGATAGAACTGACCAAGAGACTTGGGCATGCTGAAAAGACTAACCGCAATTCACCTGACTGACAGATGGAGGCTCCTAATAGGTCTGTGGATCCCTTCGCACATTAAGCTCTCATTGACCACTTAGCAAAACGAAACACCCACCCACACAAGCAGAATGCTAGAGAGATTAATTATGGGAATTCTAGTGTAGAGTGTTGTAAATAATTATTAGTAAATCCATACTTTTACTGCTGATCCACTGAAAAAATGGCTTGCATGACTACTACAGGCAAACTTTTAGTATGAGTCCTAGAAACAATTCTCAGCAATTATCGGAGCTTTAAAGTTTAAATCAAAGCTGCTTGTAATCTGTTCCAATTGCGGAAAGATAAACTGACCAACTGCTTTAGTTTCAAGCTCACCTGCAGCCTTCATCTTCATCTTCATCTAAATTAGATCCAGAGCAGTGTAGGTTTAAACATTAAAAATGTAAATCTCCTTTTCAAAAACCAGAAGGCAGTGCTGTCGTCACACGTCTTTACATATTCTACTGATGCTGCCATGTTCTGCTGTCATGTTTTAGTGAATTTATAGATGCAAACCTACAATGGAGGTTAGAAAATGATCAGCATTCAACGTGGGTATCGCTGCCAGCACCAACATCAGTTTAAGCTTTTGTTTAATGTAATTTGATAAGTCACAAAACAAGGTCGCTACCACCACAGATTTTACACAATTAACTAACGATTTTACTAATCCTATTTAACAGAAGGTTTCAGTAAAAAATGTATCCAAGGGCTAATAATAAGGGCTTTCGCCCCAAAAGGAACCATTTAATTTTTCCCAAAATGACTGTGAACATCAACACATTCATATCCTATTCAGAGTTGTTATTATGCAGAGACATGCTATGGTTTACTACTATGAAGAACAATAAGGTTGGTGCAGGAGGAAACACTTCTTTATCCATTTGGAATCCATCTGGATATAGAATATAATTTTATGATAAGAAATAATTAATTTTTCTATATTAACTTTTTACTCTTTAACATTATAGAATGGATAAAAAATCTGATTAATGGAAAATTCAGAAATACCAAAGTTTTGGCAATTTTTGAGCATTTGGACTCATTTTGGCCTATAACTCATTTCTGGGAGAGACGTACATTTTTGCCATGAGGGCGTTCCATATGAGAGCCGCGGCACAATAGCGCTGTGGACGTGTGTTAGGAATAAATAATTAAGTAAACAGCTGTACTGTGAGTAAAACGCTGGTCATTTTTGTTATTTATCAGCTAAAATATAAGTTTTGTGTGTAATAAAGAGTAAAATAAGATTTACAGTAACTGGACTGGAACGTTTGAAGACGTGAAACATATAATTTATGCGTCATGATTCCTTGTGATTGAAGGTCAAGTGTGACGTAATGTACCGTGACACAAAACCTACGGAAAACCAGAAAACGTCGTGCTGGGAAATGATAGAATCGTTAAGAAGAATCGATAAGGTTGGAGGTGTACGATTTCGATGGAACTGATCAATTAAAAGCGGTTCTGAGTCGGAATTGGTTTTCGATTCCCGCCCCTAATCACCGCACCATTTGTGAGTTCTGCTTGTTTATTTCGGATGCTAGTTTCAAGATAAGATGTGTGAAGTGTCCAAGTGAAACATAGTTTTCTCATTTGAATGCAGCAATAAGTGAAGAATGCAGAGGGGCAGTGGGTGCTGCTGTGCTAGTGCAGAGAATCTTGTATGGACAATACGATAACGGATCATTAAAAATATTTTAAGGGGTATAATTGGTGTACGAGCCCTTGTTTGCTGACCCCTGCTTTATCGTGAATAATGCTTGTAGGCTGTATGTGAGATGAGCGGGCAGCCCAGACTCATGAGTCTCCTGAGAGGAGTTTTGTAAAAGGTCAGCTGAAACAGACAGATGGAACGGTCTGTATGTTTGGTCACTGTGGTAATTTCCCTTTAAAGTTCAACAATATATCACTTCAGCATCCTCAAATCTTACAAAACCGACAGCTGTATGTAGAGCTCAGGATGTTGCTGAAATGCTTAGAAATGCCTCCTGCAGTAATGGAAAATTATGTTCCACTCCTTATCTAATATACTGTAGATTAAGTTTGTCTATTGAAGTCATAAATATAATGTGGTTTAACATACTCTAATAAGTGATGAGTCAATTTTGGAACGAAAAGTCACCGAGGTCTGAGGCGCGACCTTGCTATAGCGAAGTGAAAATTAGACTTGTCTAAACTGGGAGTGCTGCACAAAAGATATTTAATCATTCTATATTAAAATTAATGGAGCTGGAAGCTTGCCCACAGTGATAAGGCCTAGAGTTAGAATAGCTATTCACAGCTTAAATAATTAGGCATGATGAATGCAGCAGTTTTCATAAAAAACGGAGAATCTTAAAATAGTCTGCAGGATGAATACAACGAGAAAGTGTTTTCTTACACACAAATATGAAAAATGCCCAACAGCCTCCATTATAATTTAATCTCTCGCTCTTTCACACACACACACACATTTACTTCACTGTACTTTTGGGGACATTCTATGGAGACCCGTTTCCGCCAGCTGGATGAGAAAAAAAATTCACATTTATCTCAGAATACTGACTTTTAAAAAAATCTCTGACTCTGGTCAGGTTGATTACGTTTGAACTTCATGCTGCCTGGAGAAGGAGAAGGAGGACATGATTATCTGAAAATACGAATTTGTCATAATGGTACACTGCAAAAAATCTGTGTCAGAAAATAAGAAAAAGAAAAGGATAATAAGAAAAAAGGTACCAGAATCAAGCAAAATTATCTGCCAATATAGTGAGAAAATTTATCTTGTAAAGGTCTCCTAAAACAAGAAAAAAATCTTTCCCTTTTCCATGTTTTTAGCTTTAATATTCCTAAAATAAGCAAAGTTGTCATGAATTTCTTAACTCGTAGTGGAGAGCATGAGAACCTTTCAGTTCTCTTAATTAAATTCCTTATTTCATGTTAAAAAGTTCTTATAATCAAAAAATCTTTAAAAAGATAATTGTAACCAACGTTTCTTAAAATTAAATTATTTTCTTACACACACAAGTGAAGTCAGTCATTCTTAAAATAAAAAAAACAAGATCTATTTTTTCTTTTTAAGATTTTCTGGCTTGTTAAGATTTCATTTTTTGCAGTGTAAGTGCAAAAGCGTGTGACGTGCATTCTACGTAAGAGAAGAAACAGCATTCTTCATATATATCGGAGAGAAGCGAGCTTTCTAATTAGGATGGGTGCTGTGCAGTGAAAGATGGTGCTGGTTGCACGCTTTTGCACGTACCATCACGATAAATTCATTACGCAGTTGGTAGCATAAACGGCTAGGGCGCTCACCCCGTGATCGGAAGGTCGCCGGTTTGAATACTGGACCAGTAAAGTTACTACTGAGGTACTCATGAGCAAGGTACCGTCCCTAAGCACTGCTCCCCAGGCGCTGCCCATGTTAGCCGCCCACTGCTCCTTCACGGATGGGTTGAATGCAGAGGTCACATTTTGCTGTGTTTACATTTTTGTGTTCTGCTGTGATGTGTTCACAATGACAAATAATCACTCACTTTGACTTTAAATTTCGAGGGTCACCAAACCGATCAATCAGAGTCAGAGATAAAAATCTGGGGGTGTAACAGTTATAGAGTTCACCCTGTGATCGGAAGGTCGCCAGTTCCCAGTAAAGGTACCACTGAGGTACTCATGAGCAAGGTACCGTCCCCAGGCACTGCTCCCTGAGTGCTGCCCATGTCAGCTGCCCACTGCTGCTTTGCGGATGGGTTGAATGCAGAGGTCACCTCTAATTGTGGTGCACTGTGTGCTGTGCTGTGGTGTGTCTGTTTCTCACAAAGATCTAAAAACCACACACACGTCTTGCTCACTTCATGAGGTCCCTCTACTGAGCCCAATAAATACTAGAGGTACATACAATTATTTAACCTTAAACTTAGTAACAAACAGAACATCCTCGACCACTTCTTAAAATTGCTGGAATGTTTTCTGTAGTGAAGGTCTTTGCATACAATCCTGTTCTCACACACACACACAAAAGGACTCACGCTGGGTGCTGAAAGCAGCGTCGATGGCGGAGCCGTCCCAGGACTCGACGGCACTGTCCACACTGGGGATGGTGGTGGAGTAGATGTCTGAGAGTTTGCCAGGCTTCTGCACACCCTGAGTCTCGTCCTCCGCATCGCTGAGCTCTCCCAGACGCCCGGACGCCGTCGGCTGCTTTGGGCTTGCCACTACACACACACACACAGGGAACTGAGCCGAGACGTACTGAGCATCATATTAAATATCAGATGCCATTATTTCTTACTCCTGCAGCTACATTTTTATTGACTTTACACAATGACTATGCAATATGATGCGTGTGTGTGTGTGTGGGCTGGGGGACCGAGGGCTTAAAACGTTTTCTGCAGATAAGAATTTTTTGAGCCCCCCCTCAAGGCCTCAGGCAGATAAACATCTCCACTGGAGGTACAGCTGGAAGTTTGGGCCAAACCTGGTGAAATTATTCATTTGCATTTAAAAAATGCATAAATTTCCAGAATAAATTCGTACTGCAAGTAAACTCAACATCCTCAGCCCTGCTTTTTAATATACTTTTCTCAAAAATGGCTTTAAAACTTAATCTTAAAACAGATCCCAGCGAATTAAAACCAGGGTTGCAGCAGTGATCCTTTTCAATACCATTCCACAGCTGCCCCACTACTCGGGGGCTCCGAGAAACAGACTGAGTGAACAACAAACAGACAGATGAAGAGGATGCGTGTGTGTGTGGGTGCGTGCAATGTTTGTGTTTGTTGAGCGCGTCAATGCTGCAGTACTCACACTCGCCCTGCTTTTTTATCTTGAGAGTGACCGACTCTCCGGCCATCTGGAGGAGGTGAATGGCTTCGCTCAGGGGTTTGCCCTTCAGGCTGTTATTATTGATGGCCAGGATGCGGTCTCCAACATGGATCGCACCCGTCCTGCACACAGCACAGAGTTCAGTCTACATTTATGCACACTCCTGCAGTGAAAACCTCCTGAAGAACGCTGCACTGTAAGGACCTTATCCTAAGACGGGGCACTATATGGAGTATAATAACATTATAAATGATAAAACTATAACAGTATCTTTTTTTAAATTATAGCTTTATCTGGATCATTTACGGCAGTTTAAAGAGCACATCGTACATTTTTGCAAATGCAAATTCTGTTTTCTATCCACATGCAAGAAATATACAAGACCCTCTGTTGCAACGAGGGAAAAGCATGTCATTAAGTAATAAAATATGGGCTTTTAAATTCTCTTAGACAAAAAGGCGCAGGCCCAAGCTACCCAGATACAGAGCCCATGCAACAGGCGTAACTGGGTTTTTAGTTAAAGTTTGGGGGCGCTAGTGGGAGATACCTCTCGGCCAGTCCGCCCTTGGTGAGGCTGGAGATGATGATGGGGTCGAAGGGCTCCTCGGTGCCCGAGATGGTGATGCCGAGCGGGCCGCCGTAGCGTTTCAGCTCCACCGTGTAGATGATGGCGCCGGAGCTCTCCTGCTCGTCTGCAACACAGGCCAACAGCACACGGGCGTCCATGAGAGCACGGCCTGCACGCAGGACACCTCGCAGAGGGGCAAAGAGCACAGCGAAGACAGCCCTCATAACACCGGACAGAGAGAAGGGGCAGCAGTGGAAATTGTGGTGGGGGGGATGGGGTGTTGATGGATGGGGATGAGGGGGTCGATATAACACAATTTAAAACAGAAAATAGTAATGAGGAAAATAGTAAAATTTAAAATGTGGTGATGGATTAATATAACAAAATAAAAAGTGGGATAAAAAGAGTAAAAACTAAAAAAGGCAAATCCAAAAAATACAACAAAACAAAAGACTAAAGAGAGAGAGAACTAAAGAGATTTCAATTTAGTTAAAAGAAACTGAAAATACTAAATGTTGGGGTTCGTGATATGAGGAAAGGACTCAATATAACAATGAAAGTGTGATTTAAAAAAAAAAGGTAAACAAAAGAAAATGAAAAACGCAAAATGAAAAGAAGAGAATAGAAAGAACAAAAATAAGAGACTGAACAGAAAGAAAATTAAAGGATTTAAATTTAAGGAATTAAAAAATAGGAAGAAAAAGGATAAGACAAATAAGACAAATAAAAAAACAAAAAAATGTGTTGGGGTTTGATGGATATGGGGAATGGATGAACACAACCGAAATTAAAAAGGGGCGTTAAAAAATAAAGACAGCAGAAATAAAAGAAATCCAAAAATGCAAAAGAAAACTAAATCAATAATAAAGGAAAGGAAGAGAAATGAAGGAACAAAAAAATAAGAGTGGACTGAGAGAGAATTAAAGGATTTTAATTTCTAACAAAGGAAATTAAAAAAGGAAAAAGGCAAATTTAAAAATAAAATATGTTGGAGAGATGCAATGAGATGTGAGAAAGGATCAATACTATAAAAAATGTAAGGACTAATAATAATAATAATAATAATAATAATAATAATAATAATAATAATAATAATAATAATAATAATAATAATAATAGAAAAATGGCAAATAAAGGAAATCCAAAATGCTTGAGAATCAATAATTATGAAGAAAGACTAGAATGAAGGAACAAACAAAAACAAGAGAATTACAGGATTTGAAAAATGTATTATGATCAGATGGTACAGGAAAAATTCCTTCATAGTCAAAAAAACAGCAAAAAATCCCGCAAAGCTATTCAGAAGTGAAGGTGGGGTCCCTGCAGAGAAAGTGAGGAGGAAAGCGGGTTGGCTGTGTAACAAAAAGAACATTCATCAGCGGTTAAAAGGAGCAGCAATGTGCCCACAGTCCAGAGCTGCCAGCGGAGAGGTGAGCGCACAGAGGGGAAATCGGGCGGAGAGACGGCTGTGGGAATAATTACGCGTCCGGGCTGAGAGCAGACACGAGGGAGAAAAAAGGAAAAGCGGTACGGGCAGCGTGGTTGGAATGAGCAGCAACGCCAGACATGACAGCCACTTTCATGCAGACCCAGAAACATCAGGGGCAAGTGGAAAGGCCCTGACAAGTAGAAGAAAACGGGAAAAGAGAGGCTGGTCGATGTGGGTGAAGCGCTCCACTGTTTCACCACTACGTTGTTTTCTAAATATATTCCGTGATTTCATGCCTCTATGATTATCTTAAAGACAGATCCAGAGCTGTTAAGTCCCAGGAAAACCAGCAAAAAATAATTAGGCAAAAATCATTGAACGCGAGCATGAGGATAAACGAAAAGCCTCCTCCAGGAGAGCATCTACACGATAAAAACTACTGATAACAAAGGTCAATTGCCAAACAGTGAATGTGGACTTGTCCAGATGGAATGGGAAACAAAGAGCGGCAGAGCAACAGAAACGAAAGCCCCACAGGTCAGACGTCTCAACCTCACGCCTCTCACCCATACTAATGAGGCGGGGGAAACCTCACCGCAGATTCAGACCTGCTCTCCTCTGCTCATTTCCCCACAGCTACAATTCAGGCTGGTCCATGCTTGAGGGAAGCGGATGCTCGAGGAACACCAGCAGACCTGTCTTGATCACCCGCGATCATTCACTCATCAAAGTAAATTTGTCATCATTAGAGGGGAACTGATCGATTCTTGGATCAATATCAGTGCCATTGCTGATTCTGCCTGATTCAACTATATATCGATTCCTGGAGTAGTTTTTTTGAGGGGAAAAGTTTTATTTTCCCAAAATGATCAAAATATCAACACATTCATATTCATATTCAGAGCTGTTATTATGCAGAGACATGGTTTACTACTATGAAGAACAGTAAGAAAAGAGGAGGAAACACTTCTTTATGAATTTGGAATCCGTCAGGATATAGAATATAATTATTTGATGACAAATAATGCATTTTTCTATATTTTGCAATTCTCTAACATTATAGAATGCAACAAAAAAAATTTTTGATTAATGGAAAATGAAGAAATACTGACGTTTTTGGCAATTTTTGAGCATTTGGACTCCTTTTGGCCTATAACTCATTTCTGGGACAGAAGTACATTTTTGTCATGAGGGCCTTCCATATGAGAGCCGCCAAGCACAATAGCTGTTGATTTAAGGCCGAATAAATAACTATCAAGTAAACGGCTGTACCGTGAGTAGAACGCTGGTCGTTTTTGTTATTTATCAGCTAAATATATGTTTTGTCTGTAATAAATGGGAAAATTTAATGGAACTGAAATGTTTTAGTGAATGTAGGACTTCCCCATGAAAAGCCGGGTTTACATCATGCGTAAAAATATGATTTATGCATCATGAGTCCGTGAGTGCAGGGCTGTCAAGTCGCAGAGAGTGTGACGTAATGTACTGCGACGCAAAACTTGCTGGGAAATGAGAGAATTGTTAAGAAGAATCGATAACGTTGAGGTGTGCAGTTCCGGCGGGAATTGATCAACTGAACGCTTTCGATTCCTCCCCTGTCATCCTAGTAAGTGGCACGAGGACGAAGTTTACGGAGGAAGTAAAACCCTGCTGCGAACACACCAAGCCCTTCACTCGCACTCACAGAGAGAGAGAAAAGGACTCCGAGCTCTAATCATTAATTAGCCAAGTGAGCTAATTGGACTGATTAAACCCATTCTCCTCTATGTGCACGACGGTAATAGTATTAGGGATTAGAGAGGAGCGGCACGGAAGTTGGTGACTCACTGCACTTGCAGGGGACAGTGATTGGAAGGCCACGGCAACAGATACATGCTGAGGGATTTGAGAGGACTGGCAGGAGTCTGGGTCTGTTAAGGCACTATGCTGGATCACTGTGTATAGTGTTGGAAGGTAGTTAACTACAAGTAGCGGCGAGACTATCTTAACTCCTTTTTTACCTTTTCCAGTGACTTATCAGTAGCGAAGCTAATTTTAAAATACTGCAGCCTTAAAAAGAGCTACATTTTTTACAAATAGCAATGTGGCAAAACACACATTCATCGTCACTCAGTGAATTTTAGGTGAGTGATCAGTTGTCAATGTGAACACAGCACAGCACAGCACACAGTGCACCACAACGAAATGTGACCTCCGCATTTGACCCATCCGCGAAGGAGCAGTGGGCAGCTGACATGAAGCGCCTGGTGAGCAGTGCTTGGGGACGGTACCTTGCTCATGAGTACCCCTTTACACCGGTCCAGGACTGGAACCCACATTGTGGCTGTGTATGATGTAGGTTAAACCTTAAAAACATTAAAACAGGAACTAAGCAGCTTAGTACTTTTAATCATCAGCAGCTACCATTTAAAAGCAGCTTTATCAGTTTGAATCCCGGACCAGTAAAGGTACCTCTGAGGTAGTCATGAGCAAGGTAACGTCCCTCTTCACGGATCAAATGTAGAGGTCACATTTGGTTGTGCACTGTGTGCTGTGCTGTGGTGTGTTCACAACGACAAATAATCACTCACTTAGATGCACGTGTTACAGGTCGGGGTTTGAAAAGTGATAAGCTTTTGATACTGTTGCTTTCCTTCAAGAAGATTTATTCGAGGTTTTATGTATGTACTCGTTACAGACTTGTGTAAACGCGTGCATCACTCTGGAGAATCTGTAATCCTAATGCACATCTTGGTCTCAGCAAGCATATGCTTTTTAAGACGACAATGTCACCCCTAATCCGAAAAGGATTGTCGTGAGCTTGTGTACTGTATGTGCGTGTGTGTGTGCACGTGTGCGTGATTTGAGAGTCTCAGGAGTACCTGAGTTGTCCTCGTCTTTGCGGATCTTCAGCTTGACCAGCTCTTCACACTGCTGCAGGATCTGGACGGCATCCTCCATGGAACAGTTGTCTAGTCGGATGTTGTCTATGGCCAAGAGTTTATCCCCCAACTCCAAGGTCCCCGTCCTGAGGAAGAGAAGAGTTATTAGTTTTCACCCTACACACACACACACACACACGTCCCCAAACACATTACAAACTCCCTCAAGTACAAAAAGCATAAAAAGCCATGAAGAGAATATTTAGCATTTAGCATTCAGCATTTATCTCCCGCTCACAGACACACTCACTTGATATTGCATTTTTAAATTACCATATTCAGCATCTAAGTTTGAGCACGGATTTCTATACTCCCCAACAAACATACACACACAAACACACACACTTTTTGCCTGAGCAGGTGTTTAAAAAACACATTCATTATTCACCGCATGCAGACAGGAGGAGTCTACGGCGGATTTCATAGAACAATAAGTCAAAGACTTCCTTTTATTAGCGACCAGGTAAGTGCCGCAGCCTCCCGTTCCCATTATGTCGTGTTTCCTCATAATGCTGTCTGAAGTCAGACTGATCCATACGTTTCCCCGTCTGCACGAGCGCAGCATCAGCACCGGAACGTGACCGGAATGGCTCGGAAACTAGGGGTGCAGGCAGTGTTGGGGAAGCTACTTTTTAACGGTAGCTATTCAAGCTAGAAGCAAATCATGATTAAAAGTAGCTAAGCTACAGCCACGGCTACTGTTTTAGTATTGTAGTGAGCTGCACCACAAGCTGCAGAGAAAAAGTTGTTGTTATTGAAGAGCGGTCAAAACAGAAACTTTTAACATTCTGCTGGAATTGAATTCCTCACCTCAAGAAAGTCACGTTTTTAGGATGGAAAGGGTAAGTTTTTCAGCAAAATTTATTCACAACACTACAGTATAGACCTTCCACTGTTTCAAAAGTAAAATGTAGCTCACGCAATATAAACGGTTGTTCTTCTCGGAAACCTCCGTTGCGACAAGCGACTGGTTTTGCCGTGCAGAGTCACATTTGTTTAAAAGTTGCTGGAACAGCAAGAGCAAGTAAGTAGGCTGGCCAATTTTATTTAGCTACGGGGCAAACACTGGGCGTAGGGAGCAAAAAAGCAAAAGCGCACGGCTCACGCAATGATCGCAGCAGGGTCTGTGCCAAATTAATTAACCCCACTTCTTCCACATGAGCCTCTCTCCCTGCACGCCCTCCTTCGCACATTATCATCGGGCAAAACCACGCAGCGTTATGTAACGGCTCTGCAAATCAGAGCATTTCCACTGAAGGTGGAGCAATTAGCGCGAATTCACAAGTTCCCCATACACAGCTACGGGGGGCTCAGTGCGAAGATAAACCCCCCTCACAATCAACCCAGACCCCTTCCCGACTCTCTCCCACCCCCCTCCAGGGCCAAATGTCTTCCACCCGCATTCCCACTTTGGAGAACGCTGCTGGAGTGGCGCGCGAGTCCTCCGATGCAACCGACCGATTTATGCTCCGTTTCCCACTTTAGCACGCTTAATTAAAACGTTTCGCTGAGCTCTATAGCTTTCGCTCGAACTCCCCCAGAGTCCGGACAGGCTTCAGCAACGCACACTTCCGTTGAGAATCTGCATGACTCCGAAAAGGGAGCCAGTGAATAACCGACGTGGAGCGCCACGGTATCTGCCTCAGCTTGTAAAAGAAGAATAATGCAAATGAGCTGGCCACATGTGCGGCCATGTGAGTCGTCTGATTCCACACTGCAGGAACACAAAGAGGTGGAAAATACGCTGCCGGTAACAGCTGGAGAGTTGTCACACGTGGTGAGATTACTGCGAGGAGCAATGTGGGTTTTTGGGTTCTGAAGCCAGCCAGGGAGGGAACAAGCTGAGCTGGGGTTATAACAGCTGCTATGTTTAAGCGAGAACTTCAAAATACTGCATTACAAAAAACGATTTTATTCGTTGGGAAATCAATTTCCAACATTCCATCTACTGTAATAATACAGCCTTAGATTCTATCCTAAAACATCAGTGAAATGTCTTACACACTGAACTACGAAGAATAATTAGCTGGTAATGTAACTGTTAAAGCGTTTACCCTGTGACCGGAAAGGTTGCCGGGTTCAACTGGAGTACTCATGAGCAAGGTACCGTCCCCAAGCACTGCTCCCTGGGTGCTGCCCATGTCAGCTGACCACTGCTCCTTCATGGATGGGTCAAATGCAGTGGTGCACTGTGTGCTGTGCTGTGCTTATACCCAGACAATGTTTGGAAAGGTATGTAATTCAGCTGGTAGTGACCTGGCTGAAAAGCAGCTATTCAAGTCTAGGTCTACAAATACAGAGAACAGTTTACTTACAAACACTGCTTTATGCCTAGATAAGAGCGTCAAGCAAATGTTGAAAATATAAACACATCTAACATGTGGAAAAGACTTAACTGTGTTAGGTATGAACATGTGGAAACTGGTGTCTGCAACTAATCTAATGTTAACGGATCAAACAATAACGATAAATAAACAAAATTAAGTCACTAGTCGTCCACCATTGTTCTGCCGCATGGCACAAATTCGCTCCAGAAACCTGGTGAAGCACAGACGGCTTCAGAAATGAAACATTACCTGTGTGCCACGCTGCCCTTCTTAATGTCTGAGATGATCAGAGCGTCCCCTGGCTTCCTGTTGGATGGAGCTGAGAGTGGGGAAAGAGGAGAGACAGAAGCAGACAAGCGTGAACAAACCAGGTCAGAATGTTAGAAACACTGATTGCATTTCCCGAGATCTGTTTGAAGTTTAACGATTCACTTGAACTTTTACTGGCCACTGTAGAACACCCATCTGGTGTCCTTATCCACGGGGCACTTGAGTTATAGTGCGTTTTTTGGGCTGTAGAATCAGGTGTTTCTCAACTGTTGCCAAAGATGATTTTCAGCCACAGTGAGACTTGTAAGACTTGCGTTGCTGGGGAAATATGCTAAAATGCCCAAAGTTTGAGACCTATTTGAGGAATATTTAACCTCATAAATATCTGGTCCAAAATGTTCCTGTGGCTAATTTGCTGGTACCAGCTGCCGAAAGAATGCAAACCTCTGTTTCCAAAATATTCCTAATGATATCTCCACTAGCATTTGATGCCAATCTAATATTGTGGTTTCACACAAGTACTAGCAAAAATGAGCATTAGCTAGTTTAGAAGGTTGGCATTAGAAGGTTTGGTGTCCTTTAGAGATTTGCATTTGTTTTAAGAACTGGTTTTATAGAACTTTGAAAGAACTGAAGGGTAAAAATGAAAACCTAACAAAAGCAGGTGTTCCTAATGGTGAAAATATGTCCCAGAATGTACGAGAGAAAGCCGTGTCGAGTGCATTCCCATGATGCCCTCCAGCTCCTTCGCTCAGGGACAGTCCAGCGCAGTGACGGCGAGTCATTTGTCACTAATCGACTCCCAGAAGGGGCAGAAAGCGATCGCGGTGCGATCTTCTGTTCAGTAAACAAGCCCATGAGGCCTAGCTACTGCTGCTGCTGCATAATGTCAGGAAACATGGCTTCAAAGTGGCAACGTGTCTCCCATGATACTACTGGGTGCTAACGATCAGCCACAGTGTTGGTTTTTCCAGTAGTTTCAAATCACACCTGCTGGGTTTTGGCATTCCGAGCGAGCCGGGTGTTGGAGTGAAGAACTCGTTTCTATCCCAATTTTAAGGGGGCACAACTCTCTGCTTCCAGTCAGCAGGGCAAAATTGAATGCCTCATGGAGGCGGTGCGATAAAGCCAGAACTCCAAGTCGAAACGGGACTTGAGGAGACCTCCCTGGCGAATAACAAGCGAAAATGTGAAATTGGACTGGTTCAGAATAGAGCAGAAATGTGCCTCGAGTTTTCCTGGCTAATGAACCCAGCTCGCCTGAGAAAGCTGGTAGGAAGGCATGGCTTGAGAATCATTACACGTACTTGCAGCAACATGCAAATTTAGCAAGGGCCAGTCCAAAGAGCGGACAAAGTGAAAAACCTCACTGTTATCAGCGTCGGAAAAGAAAGCAGGTGATGGCACGGAGTGGAGGGACAAGAGCAAAGAAAATGGAGAGATTCAATTGAAAACGGCTGACGATTCAATCTAGACGCGGCAGATTAGAGTGGTAGCTTTAGCTGCGGAGAGCAATGGGAAGAAATTGCCTGAGGACCCGTCAATCTCAGCGAACTCGATGAGAACAAGCTTGACTCTCAGAGAACAAATTGCCAAAGAGACGGAAGCACCAGCACTGAGAGACTGGTCCATATATCTGACGATTCAATTTCCAAATGTTTGTGGGAGACTGTGACTGTGAGGAAATAATCACTTGTTTCCTGCTGAGGCTCAGAGTTCCTGCGGTGTCCTGCGCCCGTCAAGACCCCCACTGTACAGTCTTATTACCAGGCGGAACGGCGTTAGACTTCAGAAGCTGAACATCAAAGCACATCCATTCAGGCCTCTCTTTCAGGAAGGATGAATTCTTGCCATTTGGAGCAAACAGAAGTGAATCACAGGTTTACCGTCAGGAGGAAAATGTGCAGTACTGTCAACTTCAGCTAACGGGAGGTGGTGGCGGTGCTGCTGCTGCTGCAGTTTGAGTAACGGAAACCCAGGGATGGCGACCATGAGAGTCAAATCCCGGGAGAGCTTTAAATGCCACGTTGAGCCCCTGAGTAACACATTTAACCTCAGGTTGCTCTACAGAGACTGTCCCTGTAATTACCAAATAGAAGTCACTCTGGATAGAAATGCTTGTTTATGTAATATGGACAGATCTAACTCAAAATTAGTTCAACCCTTTTCGTTATGTAAACAAATGATGAATGATGTATGAAAGTGTCAAATTCATAGAGTATTAAAGGAGCCAGTCTGGTCTGAATAAGCATGTTTTATGTTTTTTAAACAAGCGAGGTGCAAACAGAGGGTTGCAAAAAAGAATGGTTTTAATATTTAACGCAGAGCAGTGATATCATAAAATAGCAACAAAGGCATGGGGGCTGACAGTCTCTACTCTCTGGTAGTGCCTTGCAATGTTTGAAGGATGTATAAGGCACCGAAAATGAACGAAAAGCACGGAAATACGAACGAAAATAATGCAAAATGAGTGGAACATAACCTACTGACATTGGCAATGAATGGGTCAGACTATGATACATATAACGGGGCAACCCCAGGTGAAACAGGTATTGCAACAACAGAGGCTGAAATAACCAAGGAAACTCAGCAATCTGTGTATTATTCCTTCATTCATTTTCAAATAAAAACCAAAAATGAACAGCCAACAGGTTCTTTAATTTTTTTTTCAACACCAAAATGACAAAACAAACAAGTCATTCTCTGAGTTCCAGGTTACTGCTCATATAAAATATGGAAAAGCACACTCGCATTTCATTTTGTTTTTTGAATGCAAGTTGTATAAACTAGTCCTGTAGTACTCGAGTACAGTCTCGGTCTCTGGTTTTTGAAGCTCTCGGTCTTGTGCTGGACTCGGCTGTATTTGTACTCGGTTATGTCATGGACAAAGAGAACTCGGGATTTTATTTCGCGACCAGTCCAGACCACAACTCTGAGAATATTACTATTAATGAGGGTTTTTAGTAGAGGCGGCATTATAATGAGACCCCATCGTGCATGTTTAGGTCACAGAATGTTGCAATCTCATGTTTCTTAAATGTAACCAAACTGTATGTTAAACTGATTTTCCATTTATCTTGTGTTTCAGGTCAGGTTGTGTGGTTTTTAGCAAATACCCCCATATTTTTGGGGTGAGTTTGGTCTTGAGGAGTGTTCACTGTGGTTTGTTGAGTTTAACATGTGATGTGATCAGTTTGGACAACTGCATCCAGTGAAGCGATTTCCTCATTATAGATATGTAAGAGACAAATATTGAATAAACGTTTATTGTTGCTTAGGCTTTGCATGTTCCACTTATTTGTCATGGGGTGTAAAATGTGTATTGGTCTGGTCTCGGTCCTTGGTCTTGGAGTCTTGGTCTTGTCTCGGTCTTGACACACTGTGGTCTCGTCAGGACTTGGTCTCGGTTTAGGTGGTCTTGGTATAAACCAGAATTGACCTTTATATGCAGAAGACTGTAAAAAAAGGAATGAATGGTAGACTGATTGTAAGTAGGGCGGGGACTGGGTGTGAGGGAGAGCAGGTGGCGGGGATGTTACAAACACACTGTACTGCAATCCCTTTGCTCATTTTGTTGGTGTTAACAGCCTGGTTGAGACTCAGTAGATGGTGCCGTCTGGAAAGCTTAATTGGTCATAGTGTCCCTTCTCTCTGACTGCTGCCTGGCTTAACCAAACATGGCATTTTCTTTACTGTTGTTTTCCGGCATTCCCGATGGGAAAGCCTCACGGGAGAGAAACATTGAAGTTGCACGGCTGTGCTGCATGAATATGGCATTTCGAAATTTCTTTAGTCCTCCATTATGTTTTAAAACAGTACGCAATACCCTCAAACACTGCGGGGCAACTGGTAGTGTAGCGGTTAGGGCTTTTCGCTCCATGATCAGAAGGTTGCCAGTTCGAATCCTGGACCGGTAAAGGTACCGCTGAGGTACTCATGAGCAAAATACCGTCCCCAAGCACTGCTCCCCGAGGGTGGCCAATGTCAGCTGCCCACTGCTCCTTCACGGATGGGTCAAATGCAGAGGTCACATTTCATTGTGGTGCACTGTGTGCTGTGCTGTGTTCACAATGACAAACACTCACTCACTTTCACCTTTTTTCACTTTCATGTGTCAGCGTAATAAAAAAATAAGATGATTCAAACAAGCTTCTGCTTTCACAGCCGGCGCTGACCAATGTCATTTTCGAAGAAGGGGCAAACAAGAAAGTCCCTGCCCAACTTTATGAGCCGCGATGAAATATGGCTCATGGGCTGGCGTGAGACACGGAGGCGGTAAGTACTTCACAAAAGGACACAAGTCGGAAAGTGAACAAATCCCACATAAATAAAGTGCCCACGGGAGCGATGTAAGAGCGCGACACTGCAGCCTGTTAGCAGCGTCCTCGGCGTGTTGCACACAATAGCATCAGTGCAGCCGACCGTTCCCTGTCTCCTCTCCTTCCTTTCGTGCTTTCTTCTTTCTCTCTGTTTCGCCTCTCTCTTCTTCTCACACACACACACACACACAGCGTCAAACACAGCCGTCTGGCCGTGAGCCAGCTGAGGGGGGGTTGGTGAGAAGAGCCTTCCTTGTGGTGCAGTGCATGCTGGGAAACAGGAGGCTTCCCCTGACAGTGCTGCATTTAGCACTTCTTAGAGAATGTCAGGGGCAATGATGGTCCTGTAAACCGCCCCCTCCACCCCACCACACTCTCTCGCTATGAAAACTGCTGGAAATCTCAGAGGAATCTTAATGGATTTCCTAATGTCTCTGAAAGGATGGTTTGGGCTTGGGAGGACCTGGAATATGCCAGAGAGGTTTGGCGAGTGTTTTATATAAATGAGCTCTGCGGAGATATTAAAACAACTCACTGACAGAGCGCTCAAACAAAGCAGCAAAACTTTTTAAACCTTGAAGTAGTTTTGCACTCGGTGTAGAACAGACCTGCATGTTCAAAGTAGAATTTTCATCAATTTATCAACAGACGCTTAACTACTGACCTCAGCCTTAACGGCATTCCACCTACAGTTCTGAACAGAGCCCCCAGTTTCCAGGGGCAGTTGGTAGCGTAAGGGAGAGTTGTCAGTGTAAGGGAGAGTTGGTAGAATAAGGGGCAGTTGTCAGCATAAAGGGGCAGTTGGTAGCGTAAGGGAGAGTTGTCAGTGTAAGGGAGAGTTGGTAGAGTAAGGGGCAGTTGTCAGCGTAAAGGGGCAGTTGGTAGCATAAGGGGCAGTTGGTAGTGCAAAGGGCAGTTGTCAGTGTAAGGGAGAGTTGGTAGAGTAAGGGGCAGTTGTCAGCGTAAAGGGGCAGTTGGTAGAGTAAGGGGAAGTTGTCAGCGTAAAGGAGCAGTTGGTAGCGTAAGGGAGAGTTGTCAGTGTAAGGGAGAGTTGGTAGAGTAAGGGGCAGTTGATAGCGCAAGGGGCAGTTGGTAGTGCAAAGGGCAGTTGTCAGTGTAAGGGAGAGTTGTCAGCATAAGGGGCGGTTTATAGTGTAAAGGGCAGTTGATCGCGTGAGGGCAGAGGTGGGTAGAGTAGCAAAAAATCTTACTCAAGTAAAAGTATTGCTACTTTAGAATAATATTACTCAAGTAAAAGTAAAAAGTAGTCATCCAAAAAATTACTCAAGTAAGAGTAAAAAGTACTCAGTGAAAAAACTACTCAAGTACTGAGTAACTTCTGAGTAAATTAAAGATTTATTGGTTAATCATATAATCGAATATTCAAAAATAGAAAATTTACAATGTACAATGTGTTTGGATATTACCAAACAACATTACATTAACAAGTAAAAAAGTTCTACACAATTCTAACCTATACAAAGTAACATAAATTAAGGCTAATTCAGCCGCAATAAACAGTACAATAATCTGTAACGTAACTTTTATAGTTTAAACAAAAAGGCTCAGCAGGCAGAGATTACACGGTAAAACAAGAACAAGTCTGTCTGTGCATAAACTGTCCAGTGTGTGTGTGTGTGTGTGTGTGTGTCTGTGTGTGCGTGTGTGTGTGTGTATGTAAGTGTGTCTGTGTGCGTGTATTTCTCACATTGTGGGGAGCTTTTTGCCCTCTGAAATCACTGTTATCTGTTTTTTGGGCTTTGTGGGGACATTTGAGAGGTCCCCATAAGGAAAAATTACTTTACAGAAAATGTGCTTGTTTTATTTGCGAAACTAAAGGAGGTAAAAGATGTGCTTTTGGTTACTGAGGTTAAGGTTAGGGTTAGGATTAGGTGTAGGTGTAAAATTATGTACCTTAATCACTATGGGAGTCTATGGAAAGACCTCACAAAGATAGTAATACAAGACTGTGTGTGTGTGTGTGTCCACGCGTGTTTCGTGTGTGGTCATGTGACTGCCTAGCTCCGTTTGATTGGTGGAACGTTCATTACGAAGGAAGTTTTCCGACAAAACAAACAGATCGCGCATTGCATAACAGATGAATAAAAATAAAAGTAGCGAGCGGAATGTCGCTCTATGTAATGGAGTAAAAGTAACGTTATTTCTTCACAAATATACTCAAGTAAAAGTAAAAAGTATGTTGTATAAAAACTACTCTTACAAGTACAGTTTATCCAAAAAGTTACTCAAGTAAATGTAACAGAGTAAATGTAGCGCGTTACTACCCACCACTGCGTAAGGGGCAGCTGTCAGCGTAAGGGGCAGTTGACAGTGTAAAGGGCTGTTGATAACGTGAGGGGCAGTTGTCAGCGTAAGGAGCAGTTAACAGCGTAAGGGTCAGATGTCAGCATAAGGGGCAGTTCATAGTGTAAAGGGCAGTTGGTAGAGTAAGGGACAGTTGTCAGCCTAAAGAGCAGTTGATAGTATGAGGGGCAGGTGGCAATGTAAGGGACAGTTGGTGGCAGTTGATAGCGTAAGGGGTAGTTGGTAGCATCAGTTAATAGCTGGTTCAAGTCTCGGACCGGTAAAAGTACCACTGAGGTACTCGTGAGCAAGGTATCGCCCCCAACCATACCTTGGCCCACACATGGATGGGAGACCAACTAGCTGGGTGCTGTTGCTAGAGGTGTTGGTGCGTCCAACTGGGGGCATCATCACACGGTTTGGGATAGCAATTCCCCACGGCAGTGACACTGTGGCGTTAACACCTCCTTTTAACTTATGTTTTACACAGACATGCATGCAATAAAATCTGAGTGCTCTTGATGAAACTGGGGGTTGCAGCCATGGAACATGGAAGCGAACTTTGCCAATGCCAAAGACTGTCATTGCATGGTATAACCAGAAAGCATGACTCCACCACCGTCAACAACGAACGTGACAAGTGTGCAAGGGGGAGAAGCAATGAATCATGTCGGCTCGACAAGGTGTGTACGCGGTGATGAAGCACCACAAGGCCGTAAGCAATGCGCATCGCGCAAGGTTCGGAATGGGAGCACCCAGCACTTCTGGCCGGAGGCGCGAAATAAATTGCGTTAGAAGGCAACTCCGTCTCTAATGACCTTCTGCAAAGTCAGAATGATGGTAAACAAATGATAAGAACGAAACATGCTCCTCAGAGAGAATGGAAAATCAGCTGGTATCTATGGCTACAAATGAGGGCATGAGCTACGGGAATTCGCAGTCTGAGAAAGAAGTGGGAGCTCATGCCACAGTGGAGAACGTGTAAAAATAACGAAGCGACGAGGATGTAGATGATTGTACTGGAAAACGACAGGCAGATGCACCGGCGAATGCTGAGTGACCACAAAGCGAATGCTGCTTAATGTTTATTTTATAGTCATCCTGGAGTGAACTGAATATATATGAATATAGTAAAACTTAAGATCATTTGGCAAGTTTGAGACATTAAACCCCAAAAGTCCATCAGCGTCATATGTGGCTGATCCATCCCCCCGGCACCATCTGCTGCTATGAATAAGGAACGGACTCAAAAACAACGTCATTCATTAATAAAGCCGAGTGGGCTGCGCGCTCGCCGTAGCGCTTCTCAATGAACTTTGGCAGCTGCACGCAGAGAAGCAGCAGCGTGTGGAGAGGACTGGAGAGATCCAGCGGTGAGACTGGGAAAAGCTCAAGGTTGGTGCAGCAGACATTTGGTTTTGGTTTCACACATAGCCAGCAAGGATGGCATTGTGCAAACGAGCAATTATTTCAATTAAAGCCTCAGCGGGGAAGCGTGACCCTTAGAGGAGGCAGAGCCGTGCAAGAGATGCTTTGCTTCTCCCTTTGTCTCCGATTGCTGGATTAAGCCGGGGCAAGAGGAACAGACTAATTTGTGTGCTGTTGGTGCACCAGTGGAGAGTGACTAGGTTGGTGGCAATGTTGACTTTGGATATTTTTACATCATGATACAAAGATAAGTAATTCTGCGTATTAAGGTCACACTTCAAAGCAGATTCATCCTGGCATCTTCTCTACTATGAGAGAAGTAAGATCTTGTAAAACTGCCATATTTAGCTTCGGGATAGAGATGATCTCTGGTGTCCAGGCTATTTGGCTGCTAAACAGTTCTGGATAGACATGGTGCTGTCAGAACATACAGTGCGCAAGTATCAAATAAAAATTCACGGATGTACGCAGGTGTAAGGAGAAAAGAGAGCTGCACACTTACAACTGATGGTGATGCCCAGCTCAACCCCTGGCTTCTTTGGAAGCTTCACATGGAAGGTGCCACTACTCGGAATAACAGACTCTACAAAGGGAAGAAGACAAAGTTATTGATCAAACACACATGTGCATGCTTAGTTCATTATGCTTTTGTGGAAATTCTATAGATATACTGGTTACTGTAGCTAAACAAGTCTAACTCTAACTTCAGAAATAAAAATGAAACTTTTCTCCGATTTCAGTTTTCCTAAATTTCCAAATAATATCTTAGCAAAAAACAAATGTGCAAGCAATGCGTAGGGTAGGTTCATTGACAATCAATTGCAGAAGTGCAAACATAGACATGTCTAAAATTAAGTGCTTAAATTTGCTTGTTTTCTAAATATAACATCAATTTTCAAATCTAATCTCATGCATGAATTATGAGCCACTAAGTTAAACCCTGTGGCTGGCTGTTGGTTCCAATGGATGCACAGTGAATGGGTAAATTCCAAAACATGATCAAGACTATGACACAAATCACCATCACGCTGCTTAAAAATTATGCACCACTACTAGGGTTGGATACTGAATTCGGTACCGACCGAATGATGTCAGTACTACCGGGTCTCGGTTCACATCAAATTAAATGGTGCCAAATTTTGGTAGATTCACGCGCTTGTCACACACGAGCTGAACGGGACATACGGAAGTGGGTGAAAGGTTTAAATTAATCAACAGTTATCTCAGCGTTTCAATGCAATTTGCATTTACAGCAGCAATAGGATAGAAATAGATAGATATTTGCTGCAGTTACATTTCCATTTGCTATTTAAGCTATAGTGTTAGCTGTGTTTACCATGACAACAGTTGCCATGCGTGAACGAAAAGCGCATGCGTGGAGAAACTGCAGCCAGCATCGAAATCAAGAACATCGAAATATACGCCGTTGACAAAATTTCCACTGCAGCTTTGGTTCATTAATCTGTTTCCGTTACTGTTCTGGGACATTTTTATAAACACTGTAATTAATTTATATTGTAGCTGTAACATAAGAAACAACTGAAATTAGTCTGGGGCTTATTTATTATTAGTGTATTTTTTATGTTGATACAAACCAGGTTTACAGATTCAGAGCAAGGTATAAATGAAGTACCATTGATTATCGGTACTGGTACCGATATCTGCTCAGACGTGAAAGGTACCCAACCCTAACCACTATGTACACCCACACAAAACATGTCAGCTGCTCAGATACAAACAAAAGCAAGATCTATATGTCTGACATTGAGCAGACTAGAGTAAAATATTTGGATGACAAAGTCGCAATCCCCTTCCCAGACAGTCATTAGAGGGCAGACTGTAGTCGCCTGGGAACAAGGGAGACTGCAATAACTAAAAGAGAAAAATGCCGTCCTTTTTCTCCAGGCAGAGACCCACAAAGGTCCTCGGCCGCTGGCAAAAGCGCTGAAGCGCCGATGGAGGAAAATCTACTGGCCTCAGACGGTCTGCAATTACACATAAAGGCTGCTGCTCTTAAAATGATCACTCAATAATTCAGGTGAGCTCCTTCCTCCGTCGTTCCACAGTCACTCGGCAGAACAGCCTCGTTGTGATGGGGAACAGCCTTCCAGTTGGGCCAACGTGATATTCATTTCTCTCCCCGCTTACCTTTCCGAAAGGACAACGTTATTGCTCGGTGAGGAAAAATGATTTGCCGTCTGACGTTCTATTCGAGGAGGAAATAGCTCCCCAGTGCAATTCGAAGCCCCGGGTATGACAGCATGAGATCAGCGACTGACAGCAAAGAAAGACTTTTTCTATCGTTCTATCAGCGAAAACAGGGAAAGTAATTAATTATTGTTTTGTTTATCCTCAACATGGTGAGAATGAAGCTATACACAAAATCTCATTAGATTTAAAACTGCCAAGTACGTGAAACGGGGAAAATTATGCCAATGTGGTGGCAGACTGGATCATCAGCCTAATTAGTAAGAGCCTTAAGAGAACAGGTCTTGGCAGAATTTGGGCTCTCATCAAGCTGCCAAAGATTAGCGTGGGGGAGAAAAACGGTCTAAACCTTGTTGTGCTTTGGGACAACCGCCTCAATAAAACTCAATTTTAGTGTTGGAGAGCTGGCAAGCAATGCTGAACTTAAAAATTGGTTTGCAAAGAGCAATTGATTGGCAGATGATTTCAAAAAAGCAAAAATCTATTCAGATATTGCAGCACGGTGAACAAGCTAGACCGGCTCGGGCTGTGAGGTCCACACCTGCAACGTCAAACTCGATCTCCAGCGTGACTTTACTGGTGATGCTGGAGTCCCGCAGCAGCTGGTTGGCCTCCTCCAGTGTGCTGTCCTCTGTGGGAATCCCGTTGATGGACAGGATTCGGTCGCCGATCTGCAAGACGCCGCACCTGCGCATGGACCACCACCAGAAAGTAAACTCATTACTCGGACACCCTGCATAGAAACGGCAAGGCTGAATTCTGCAGGAGCATTGCAGGTTATTTCAGCGACCCAGGCTGTTAGAGCAAAAATCTCCAATGACTATAAAATAATATAAGAGCCAGACTTGCTTGCGTTTTTTTTGTTAGTTTTTACTGGAATCATGAGTGAATTACATGTACACTACCAGTCAAAAGTTTGGACCCACCTTCCCATTCAATGTTTTTTCTTTATTTTCATTACTATTTACATTGTAGATTCTCACTAAAGGCATCAAAACTATGAATGAACTGTGTAAGGGCTATTTGAGCCAGAAGGAGAGGGATGGAGTGCTGCGCCACATGGCCTGGCCTCCACGGTCACCTGACCAAACCCAATCGAGATGGTTTGGGATGAGATGGACCACAGAGTGAAGGCAAAAGGGCCAATAAGCGCTCAGCATCTGTGGGAACTCCTTCAAGACTGTTGGAAAACCATCTCAGGTGACTACCTCATGAAGCTCATTGAGAGAATGCCAAGAGTGTGCAAAGCAGTGATCAAAGCAAAGGGTGGTTATTATCAAGAATCTAAGATATAAAACATGTTCTGGGTTATTTCACACTTTTTGTTTACTAGAAATTCCATGTGTTCATTCATAGTGCCTTCAGTGAGAATCTACAGTGTAAATAGTCATGATAATAAAGAATAAAACATTGAATGGGAAGGTGTGTCCAAACTTTTGACTGGTGGTGTATGTTTGCAGATGTTAAGAGTTAACAATAAAATGTTAATGTATGACCAAGTTCAACAGCAACTAGCAGTTACAAGTTACAAAATCCTTCTTTCACACTGGCACAAGCACAAAATTGTGAACACTACTGGTCAATTGCATTGTCAACAACACACAGACATTATTAATTTCCTTCAGGTTTTGCAAGATGTGGAAATTACATGTTTAAGGTCCGGTAATATAATAATCACCTTGTGGTTAAATCATTTTTTAAATTGTGGTTACATGACATTTGGTAAAAAAAAAAAAATCTGTATATACCAGAACTCTGTGTCATCACCTGTCATTGTTGTTGACCAGCCTTAAGGGTGTATTCACACCTGCCTTGTTTAGTTCGCTTAAAACGCTTAAAAAGCTTTAGTTCGCTTAAAAAGTTCATTTCCTCGCTTTGTTCAGACCTTTTGGGCAGGTGTGAATACAACAATCGAACTCAGGTGCGGACCAATTGAGAGTACCGAGACCTAGCTGAAGAGCTGGTCATGGTTCGACTCTAAACGAATTCGTTTAAGGTGTGAAAGCAGCACAACCTCGTCTCGACCCAGTTGGAAAAGCATACCCTTCAGGATTTAACAGGCCCTTGTTGTTTGTCGCGCTTTATGGGAAATAATTGTTTGGATAACGCACAGAGACGTGTATAGCCAGTGCTAGAAATGAGCCGTAGTTTAACGTGACGCTCCGAGGAGAGCTCTCCTTCCCGGCCTCTTGCAGCACGTCTTCGCTGTTACTAAACTACTAGCATCACATTGTAAAACCGACGTTGCATCAGACGCTTAATCATTTCTGCAAGAGTATGTAACTGTATAAACATTATTGCTATAAGGACAAGGAGACCAGCACGCAAAATCTCCATGAGTGTGTTCAGAGCCGGCGTTTCCATAACGCGCATCATGCACCGCGCGTAGGGCACCAAGTGCCGGAGAGGGTACCAAAAAAAAAACCATTGTTGAAAAATCACCATAATCACCATAATCATAATGATGACATATTTAAAATAAAGCTGTTGTGATTAGGGCACTCAAATGGCTAGCACCGGTCCTGACTGTGTACTTCCCGCTTCACCCCACACGTTTCTGTCCAATGGTTGAACGACCTTAGCACAAATGTGGTTTTGTTTACAAATTCTGGTCGACTTGCAAGTCCTACAATGTGAAAGGGAACCACACCTAAAAAAAAACCTTTTTATTTGGTCCAGACCAAAGCAAGTGAACTAACGGACTAACGAATGAAGGTATTTAAGAAACGCACACAATAGAACTAAACATATCATCGTTTTAAGAAAACTGCATTATACTTGTTTACACAGATCCACAGAATCCAGCATTTTGAAAAATCTTCACTTTGGAGGGTGTATTCAAACATATCCGTTTGAGGCAGCTAATATGTAAACGAAAGGCACAAACGTATTTAAAAAATCTATTTATAAAATCAACATACACGTTAAACACTGTTTAACAGGCTAAATTAGATGCCTTAACCTCATTTTTCATCCACCTGGGCTTATATTAAATATATTCTGCGGTAATATCTTTCAGAGACAACAGGAAGACAATATAAAAAGCCTGGCATAGTTAGTATTACTATATAATACTATTTGTGAGAAGTAACTAGTAACTATAACTAATTACTTTTTTAAAGGTACGTGCCCAACACTGATAACTAATAACATAATATTATACATAACACAATCTTCCTGTTTCTGACGGAAAAGTCTAGCAGACTAGAGTTCATGAGGCCGCAAAAAGTCAGACTAAATGATTAACAAATATAACTACTACAAAGGAAAACTACTCAAACTTTACAAATCACCATGTCCGAGGCCCTAAAGAAGCAGTCTAAAGCGGCAGTGGCACGGAAAATCTCCCCTTTAGGTCAAGAGGAAAATAATCTTCAAAGGAACCAAGATCCCGAAGGAGCCACACCTCCACTGGGAGACTCTGGGTTGAACTCACGCCTGTGTGGGTATGTAGCGCTAGAGCTGTCACTGCCCCGTTTGCCACTGAAGACTATTTAATTTACAATATTTAATTATACTGCTAGAAATTATTATCCTCAAATTTAAGTGAGTGATTATTTGTTAGCGTGGCACGGTGGCGCAGTGGTTAGCGCTGCCGCCTCCCAGCTAGATGGTCCTGGGTTTGAGCCCCGGGTCGGTCGTGGGGCCTTTCTGTGTGGAGTTTGCATGCTCTCCCCGTGTTTGCGTAGGTTTCCTCTGGGTGCTCCGGTTTCCTCCCACAGTCCAAAAGCATGCACTATAGGTTAATTGGTGACTCTAAATTGGCCCCATAAGGTATGAATGTGTGTGTGCCATGCGGTGTGTTGGCGCCTGCCCAATGTTGTTCCCTGCCTTGCGCCTGTAAGTTCCTGAGACAGGCGCCGGTCCCCCCGCGACCCCAGTTGAGATTAAGCAGTTCAGATAATGAATGAATGAATGAATGAATGAGTGATTATTTGTTATTGTGAACACAGCACAGCACACAGTGCAGCCACAACTAAATGCGACGTCTGCACTTGAGCCATCCATGAAGGAGCAGTGGGCAGCTGTTTGTTTTGGCTGCGCTCAAGGAGCAGTATTTGGGGATGGTACCTTGCTCATGAGTACCTCAGTGGTACCTTCAACGGTCCGGGACTTGGACTTTCCGATCACAGGATCACGCATTACGCTACCTACTGACGTTTAATTCCCTAATAAAGGTCTTAAAATAACTGGAGATATTAAATAATTAGATATTGTGTCAACAAGCCCAAAGTCCGTCCTCCGGAATTGGTATTGTGTTTCCTTTTCCGAAGCATGAGCATAGCCCTGGTGCCGCTGTGGAAGGAAATCAAAACTTTGCACAAAGAAGGTTGAGCTGCAGCTGTCGTTACTTTTTAAAAAAACTGCTGTGACGACTGGAGCCAAGCAATAGCTGGAGCCAAAAGGAAGCAACATAAGTAATGTTACTATTATTTGAAGCGTTTTAAAAATTGAAATATTATACTTATTTATATGATGCATAGGTTTAAAATATTGATGTAAATGTTCAGCGGCATCAGCCCGACCGTACATATAATTACAAATAATGTAGTCTTTGGATGTCAACAACGATCACAGATCTTGCTATTCAGATACACACAGACACTAATATAGACGGCATACAGCTCTCCTCATGTCTAGTTAGAGCTTAATTCTGCTTGAACTGTACTGTGTTGTAGACACTCTCCCTTATCTAGTTCTGTTTTTGCACTTTGTGTACTCTTCTTACATCATTCCTGTTCTGGTGAATGTAGTCCCTGGGTAACAGGAACCTCATCTCTTGTACACTTGTGCAGGGACGAGATGACAAAGCTGCCAAAATCTTCCAGTATTGTGTAACCTGCTGGCTATAAAATCTACCCTTTTCTTGTAGCAGAATGAAACAGCATTGAACATTAACTCTACATTCCGTGAACTTGGCGTATAATCGTTTTTTTTATGCAGCTTCTATAAATGTTATATAATTTATTTGCAATCTTCATTTCTGAATTACATTTTTGTTAACCCTGCGGTGTGTTGGCACCTTGCACCAGTTGTCCCCGGGATAAGCTCCAGTCCCCCTGTGACCCCCATTGGGATTAAGCAGTTTGAATAATGAATGAAAGGAATGACGTTTTTGTTCACTTTTATTTTTATGCTTTTTGTTTTGAAAGTGAGTGATTATTGTTACTGCGTCAGCCGTTAGAAACGCTGTTCCAACTTTAAAACGTGCGGCCTATAGCGGTGTACGTTGCTGACATTCACTTTGTCGATATGTGCACTTGTTCGTGAGTTCTGTCCATTTTACTGACCGTAGAAATGTGTTATTTGCGTCATTATTTCGTTATCCACCCATGTTTGGCGCCGCTACTGCTCCTGCAGTTTGTGTGCTAGAAACACCGTTTCAACTCTAAAATGTGAGGGTTATAGTGGTGTAGGTTGCTTTCTTACACGTTTTTGCTACGTGCACTCGTTCGCGAGCTCCAACTTTCAGGGTTTAATATTTATATGGATTATTATACTCAACATTGAACAGTTTGCTACAAAAAAGACATTTTTAAGTACAAAAACAAACACCCATCTCAGTTTGACATGATCTTTTTTTCTGTTTTTGCTGTCTTTTTCTCTCAGTGCTTCAATAGATAGATATTGCCTTTTACCAGGGCTGCGGTCAGGGATTTTGGACTTGAAAAGGTTGGTGACCACTGCTCTAACCCATTATGTGATAACTCTAACCCTAATCCTCTTGCTGCAAAAAGCAATTGAAAATGCCTCCAGTTTATCATTGTGAATACACCACAGCACAGCACACGGTGCACCACAACCAAATATGACATGGGCAGCACCCGGGGAGCACGTTACCTTGCTCATGAGTACCTCAGCGGTACCTTTAGTGGTCTGGGATTTAAACCAGCGACATTCAGATCATGGGGCGAACGTCCTACCGTTACGCTAACAACTGCTTCTATAGAGTTACTTTGTTTAGGTAAAGCGTGAATGAATGACGTCTAAATGTAATGTTATACGAAGACAAACTCCTTCATTTGTGTGTTCCTGCGACCTCAATAACCTCCTAGTTTACTTTCCCAGTGAAAGCTGTTTATTTTTATGGCCTACAGGACTCTGTTTAGACAAACTGAGGGAACATTCTACAGTGATTGAGAGTTTGGCCCCGTTCTCATTATTATTAAAAGGTTGGTGTCCATCAATACAATTACAATTACAGCAGCTAATGCCAACGCTGTCGCCAGGGCTGGGTAATTACTCCCAAGCCCGAGCGTAAATCCTGTCAGCTGCTACATGTGTTACGTTTGTTTGGATGCCAGTTGAGGCGGTTTCGCTCTGGCAATTAAAGAGGAGTGCTTCAGCCCCTGAAGTAACACGGCGTTCAATCAAGCCAGGTCACAGCCGCAGCGTTGCTTATCACGGACGGGCTGCAATGCATCAACTTGAATGGTTACGTTACATAAGAAGGTAGAGTCAGAGAGTGAGGAGCTGCTTAAAAAACGCAGAGCAAAAGGGAAGATAAGACGGATGCAGTAAACGCTCGGAGGCTCGGGTGCTGCGATTGGGATTGAAGATAAGAGCAGTGAGATTTCAGATTGGAAGAAGAATGCTAAACCTCCAGGGGGGAGCGTCACAAGTCACAGATAAAGCTGACAATTACACATTTCAAATTTAAGATGCTGCCTGGATTAGCGCAAGACCATTGGCAAACCTGCCATTTTAATTAGGGTAAAGGAGACGGGAGCCTCACCGCTCGGCCGGGCTGTCAGGGTCCACGTAGGCGATGAGCGGAGGGGAGGTGAGCGTTTCCGTGGCAAAGACCCCACCCTGGAGCTGGATTCCAAATCCCATGATGGAGTCACTGACCAGGGTCACTTCTGTCGTCTCTGTGTGGACCACCTGACCGGCCAGACCTACCGTGCTGGAGGCCAAAGACACTAGAAGGAAAGGAGGGAGAAGAAAGTTCTGAAATTCTGACCATCATATTTAAAGGTGAGATCCATTTTCACCCATCACACCAATCAGCCATAACGTTATGACCACTTCACCAGTCAGCGGGCATAAAGTTATGGCTGGATTGGTGTATGCTGCCATTCCAGAAGCAGGAAGTCTGGGAGCAGAGTGTGATAGTGTCCACTCGTGGTGTGGCGGCTGTATATGTTGGAGTAGCTTGGATAGTAAGGGCCTGTGTCCACCAAACGTGTTTTTTTGTGCTGGCAGTGCCTATTTTTAATACAGATCTTATGAGCTTCAGTGTTCAGGGCGCTAAAAGCCTTCAGCGGCAAAATAAAATGCCGGTGGAGACTTTTTTTTACTTCAGCGCTGAGAGCACTTCAAGTTGAAATCCATTTGACTTTTAGAACAGCGCTGCACTCATCAATGTCACTTCTCTCCTGCTAGCCAATCAAAATCGGGGAAGGGGCGGGACATATTGATCATTAGTACTCTTCCAGCACGGTTTATCTCATGCACCCAATCTCTACATCTTGAAGGCATGTAAGTATCTATTTCAAACGCTGCCGCCAATGCCAAGATGCGAATTCTCTCCATTGTAAAGATAATCTTGTCGACTAAACTGCCGATCCCAAAGGAACACGTTACAATGTTTAGATGAAATAGGAACGAACGCGGAGGTGCCCGATTCAGCTTTAGCTTTTTTAACTTAGCGACAACAAACGCAGAGAGAAGCGCCAAGAAAACTTCACTCCCTGGAAGTGAAGTTTTGAAGGATCTCAACACAGGCCCCTATCTAGTAAACTACATCTAGTTTCCTGTTCCATGTTAATCACAAAGCTGGTCCACAAACCCCAAAATCCCAGTACTTAGCATCATTGACCATTTTATTAGAATTCAGTGATCTAACATTAAAAGCATTAAAAGTCTCTGCAAACTCCATTCTGAATCACACTGCCGCCATCCTCCCGCACGACCGCGTTCATGCCCGTCTGCCAAAGCCGTGTGATAAGAGCGAGCCTTTTGATGGAGCGTTCCATTATCCTCGCAATCCTATCATAGCACAGAGGCTTCGGGACTCCCTTCCTATGGATTAGGTGAGGAGAATTATGGAGAGTCTGAAGTGAAGATATCTCCAGGATGCTCCGAGATGAAACTACTATCAAAACTATTTGATACGGTAAGTCTTTTTTTGTTCCCCAAGGGTAAGGGTTAAACTATAATGGCTTTATAGGTGATTATATATATACAGTATATATATATACAGGCTCATGTAAGTGCAACTTCCTTTTGAGGAGAGGCGAAAAATCCCCGAAAAATATAAGGTGGGCACTTTGGATTCATATTTTAAATGTTTTTGTTTAAGTATATTCAGTGTAAAGCTATAAATATGTTGATCTTAAGCCTCTAATACGGAGGAAATGGAGGTCAGAATACAGACATAATCCATTAAAATCCCAACGGAGCAAAAAAAAAAAACAATTTTAGTGAGATTGAACTGTCAAGATTCCTCTATTTTTGTGCAACCAAAATGCAGCGTAGGTTTGCAATTTTTGAGGTAAATTTCATTTAAGATCAAACTGACATTGCCTTGACATTTCTACATAAAAATAAAGAATAACTACAATGCAGACTAACAAAGCTGTCCCAGTCCATCAGTCCTTTTAGACAGTCAAAATGACCAGAGATAAAAAATGAGGGACTCTGCCAGTCTCCCGACCACCATGAGTCTCACACAGCAGATGAAAAAAGAAGTCTGCCCGCAGGCCATCAGCCCGTGCCACGCCGATGCCGCTGCGCTTTTCAAAATCCCGTTATATACCCAGGATGCCTCAGCTGGGACGTGCAAGCATTTCTCACTGCGATTGATGGTTCCAGCCCTCAGCGCCTGGATTTATCATGCCAGACACATTTATTGTTTTAAAATGCAACGACCTTTCCTGTGCCACTGGGAAAAAATGGAAGGGGGGCGCTAAGACTCATTTTGGAGCGTGACGAGGGTACAGTAGGTGGCGTCACAGACGTCGACATCCATACAGGGTCTCTGACAGTGTGTGAGGCACAATCTGTGCTAGAGCTGCCATGAGCTGCTGAAACAGTGGACGGTGCCAACAATGAACATGCGTCGATATCAAAATGACTAACATTTTGATTTATAAAAATCGTATTCCTTCTTTATGTTGGTGTAAACAATGCATGAATGAAATATGACCCTTTTTGCTTGGTTAGGGTCAATGTGATATGTTTTAGAAACATTTAGCCGTCTGATTGGGTCACTATAGTAAGTCGTTATATTGAGATTTTAAGTCATTATATTGAGATATTGTCATTATTTCGACTTAAATTATCAATATTTTTGTTACCACGCCAGCAGAAACAGGCTTCCATAGATCACGACTAAGGTTCAGTGTAAGAGTTTTCAATTTATATATAAGAAAATATGAAAGAACTTCAGATGATTAAAAACGTTTTGCACTGTATAAAGTTTGGATGACCACAGCATCACACACAAGCTCCTGAAGAAAAAACACACAAGCGTCCTGGAGGACAGACCACCAGCAACACCAACAGCGCGTTTACATCATGAAGAATGTCATTTATGTGCGTTTACCTCTGTTTTTGTGCACTGAATAACAGAACCAGTGTTGTTTTTCCTCGGAAACCGCTTCCATTTCCGAATAATGTCTCTGAAATCGGGTGGATATTTGGGTCTCACTCTCGCTCTCACTCTCACGCTCGCTCTCTCTGCACGCTCACTTTTCTCAGCTTCCCGAACAAAACACGCAACAGGCTAACAGGTACGCAAAACCACACACTCGAGACAAGGTAATAGTAGACACCGCGTCCAAGTTTATTTTGGTGAACGGAACAAGAGACAAGGAGTGGAGGAGTGAAAAGACGTCGCTAAAGCAGAGAACTTAATAAAACATATTTACCCTGCAACTAATCTGCTCTAAAGCACTAGAAGGACAGGCTAGCTACCTATACTAAATGTCCCATAAAAAAAAATACAAGGATTGGCGCCCGCCTGCTACCTTAATGTGTCTGTACAGGGTGATAGTTCTGATAGGGTAATGTACCTTTATACACCCCTAACATATGGTGTAACACCACAACACGCCACAGAAATATGCTCCTCGCCGGCATCTTGCAGCTCCGCTGTGTGGATAAATGCTAAGCACTGCCCTAGTCCAACAGCTGATTTGCTAATGTCACCATCAATCTTCATTTTCACCTGAGAGAAACAAAAACACACACGGTGCCTTCTACAAGCATGTGACAATGCGCTAGGAGTTTCCTGGACAGTCACGGGAGTGAGCGCTCTGTTTAAAATTAACGTGAGGATTTGTACTCTTTGCTCACGATATAGTCATTTACTACATCACGGGTGGAACAAGACCGCCCGCCCACCCTGAGAAGAATTGCTGTCATTTAGAAATGAGATCACATGGAGGTGTGAATCGAGATTTTACGCTTCATCGTGCAGCCCTAATGAGTAGGAGAGATTTTTTTTAAACAATGTTTTTTATTGTTTTAAGAATTTTACAGACCAATGTTAATTAAACAAAATCAACAACTGTTGACATCAACTCAACAGTAACAATATTAACACTTATTAACATAAGTATTTAGTTCCCAGGGTAATAGTATCTTTCTCCTAGATCTGTCTTTGTGTTGCATTTGTATTGTGAACTGCACTGTCCTCATATTCCATCATCAGTGTCCTCAACAAGATCTACATCTTTAATAAAGGTCATGAATGATCTCCATATGCATTCAAAAGCTTCTTGTTTACCCTTTAAAACGTAAGAAATCTTTTCCAGAGAGAGACTTGACAACATTTGTTTTGTCCACTGAGATATTTTAGGACCATTTGTATTTTTCCATGATAATGCTATTGCTCTCTTAGCGCTTAACAAACCAAGGTTCATCAATGCCCGTTCATTCTTACTGTATTTATAGTTTGAGTATTGCCCAAAAAAAACCTTTTAGGGTCTAGTGGAACAGGTTTAGAAACAAATCTTCCCACTGCAGTCCGCACCTCCTCCCAGAACACTTTAATTTTCTTACATTTCCCGACACAATGGAACAAAGTCCTTTTTCTTCATTACATTTGGTACTTATATCTGGAATATTTTTGTAAAATCTATTTAGCTTCTAGGAGAGATTTTTATTATTTGTCCTCGTAACTGCTAAATACATTCAGCATTAAACCCGTGTTGTTTCGCCTTTATAGTCAAAGTCAAGTCAAAGTCAAAGTAAACTTTGTCACCTATATACTGTACAGATACATAGAGAGATGAGACGACGTGGCTCCTGTTTTAACAGTGCAGTAGGAAATAGGGAACAAAGAACAAATGTGACCCTCCACGGCAAAACCAGTCGCTTGTCGCAACGGAGGTTTCTGAGAACAACTACCGTTTATGTTGCGTGGGATAAAATTTTGGATTTTTTATTTTTAGTGTTTTTAGTGTTTTGAAACAGTGGAAGGTCTATACTGTACTGTTGTGAATAAATTTCACTGAAAAACTTATCCTTTCCATCCTAAAAACATGACTTTCTTGAGGTGAGGAATTCAATTCCAGCAGAATGTTAAAAGTTTCGGTTTTGACCACTCTACTTCGATATTTACGGTAAATCCACTTGTTGACTAGCGTGAAGATATTTCTCCGGAATCCATCTTCGTTTCCCGAGTTGAGTTAACCTAACGCAGCGTAGGCTACCGTAAATACAAACGTAGCCGCGACCGCACCAAGCATCTGTGAGTGCTACGTTGATAGTCAACTTCAAAGGCAGATTTCTCCGTTTCTCACTTGGCGTGACAGGAGAAACCCGACTCCTTTGAATGTTGATATCTCAGTCATATGTCGTCCGACTCATTAGATATAGGTATCGTTTTGAAGCTTGATTTATGCCCTTTCAGAACACAACATAATAACTCAATTTTGAAAATTTGCGACAAGTGACTGGTTTTGCCGTGGAGGGTCACAAATAAGTCACCTGGAATAAACAATATATAAATAAAGTACAGAAAATACATTTTAAACTAGACATGGAATAATAAATATAACTTTAACCTAGAATTAGAAATAGAGGTAGAGGTGGATAGAGAGACAGTTAGGATGCAGTATTGCCTACAAAGTGGAAATTAACTTTTACACGGGATGTGCAAGAGGTTATAAGAGTTATCTATTTATACATTCAATGTTTGATATTTGTGCAAATAAGTGGTGGCAGTGCAAAAATTATTATTGCAGTGTTGTATCAACAGTCATTTGAGCAGATAATAGTCTGTATAGCAGCATGTGTATCACAGCGACGGTGATGTGTAAAGTGCAGTGGTGCAACAGAGTCATTTAGTTTATAGTTAGTTATATTTAATCAGTGTAATTAAAGGTTAAATTAAAGGAACAATTAGTGAATATTCATAGCTCTATAGGACAATAAATTTTTAATATTCACCGATGAATTAATAATCAATAAAATATTTAATAGATTAATAAATACAAAAATAGTCCTTAGTTGCATCCCTGTTCCGAGCACACCTCCTAAATAATACATGTGGAAATACAGGACGTCAGATCCTCTTGCACTCCAACAGGCCGTTAGGAACACGGATCTCGCTGCTGGGTAACAAGCTCATACGCAGCTTTTGCGTGGTTTTTTACAGAACCAGTACTTTTGTAAGGTGGAGGCTGCACTGAATGAGACTTTCCATTTGCAGCGCACTTCAAAAGCCATGACAGGTGAAAGAGAGAACGCACAACACCTTACGGGGTCGTCAGCTACAAAGTTTCGATGAATCACCGTCAAGTCGGCTTTTCTTCTGCGCCTCTGGCAGCGGATCGCTCTGCCGTCAAAGACATGAGTCAGCTATAGGCTGGAGAACATGAGTGGGAGGAGTCTGGGGAAAAAAAATCTGGTCTCCACTAAACACCGAGTGCCGAGTCTCTACCCCCAACCCAACCATCACGAAGAGGATTAAAAACTGGGAAAAAAAGAGGATGTGTCAAAAGCTTTGAAGTGAGGGGAACGACCTCGGGCGAGGCCTAGCTCATGCCTAGCCGACAGTGTCGGAGACCTTCAGAGCCAAAACATCCCTTAAACGCAGTTAGATTTAATTGGATTTGGCTTTGGCTGAACGTATTAGCTCCTCAAATGACACCTCATGGAAATCGCACCGAGGATTCCAAGCATTACCTAACAATTACATTATGCTAATGTTTCCCAGGGAGGAGATCTGCCGCTACCTTGGTCACGCTACATTTAGCGCCGAGATGTCTGAGCCGGACCGCAGAGACACGGAAAGCGGAGAATTCTGTTGAATTAGCATGATGGCAGCACCAAAGAGAAGTAAACAGAAGCAGCAGCGGTGCGAGGGTTGATGCAGAAACTCCAAAGGGACTGTGATATATGTGTGTGTGTGTGTGTGTGTATTTATTTATAATCAGGGCTGTGTGGAAAGGACAAACTGTTTTTCCTCTCCCCATCTCGGCCTAGTTGACTCTGCGAGTGTGTGTGTGATCTTGCAGTAACATGATGTGACCTTCTCTATTGTCTCCCACTGTGGCATGATTGGCTGGCATCATTTCCTGAAGTGCCAGCGCTCTTTCGTTACTGACACACACTCTGCAACCGCATCCTCCGCTGTTGAAAGGTTTGCGGACGAAGTTAGGAGGTGAAAGTGTGTCAGTAAGCTTTACTTGTTTCTGCGAGCCAGATGACAATAGATCCTCCGGAGGAAAGTTCAACAAAGCACCTCTGCCATCCTGCACAAGGGAGCGTCAATCAAGTGCAACTCAAAAATGATGAATCAGCTCCTCCGTCTTGTCTCTCTCCCTCCTTCTTTCCCTTTTTCTCTCACTCCCTCCGTTCCTACTTCATCACCGGCAACTTGTATTCCTACATCATGGTAAGGTGATTATCTAGACAGATCTCTGCATGCAAGACGAGTATCCAAACTGCTCCATCCGTGACCTCCATGTCCTGAACAAAGCAGCTCTAATCAACAATTTTAATGTCAGATGTGATGCTGTCACACAAAAGATGGGGCAGCTGGAAGTGTAACGGACGTTGGGGCATTTACCCCAGGATCTGAAGGTCGCTGGTTCGAACCCTGGACCAGTAAAGGTACCACTGAGGTACTCACGTGCAAAGTATCGTGCTGTGCAGTGGTGTGTTCACAATGACAAATACTTACTCACTCACTCACACTGCAAGTCGCAAACTTGGAAACAACAGAGAAGTTGGGATGGTGGTCTAGTGAAAGTGGGTGACTATTTGTCATTGCGAACACACCACAGCACAGCACACAGTGCACCACAACCAAATGTGACCTCTGCATTTGACCCATCTGTGAAGGAGCAGTGGGCAGCTAATGTGCAGCACATGGGGGCAGTGCTTGGGGACGGTACCTCGGTCTTGGATTCAAACTTGGAAAAGTTGGAAATGGAAGTTGCCTTGGATAAGAGCGTCTAAGAAAAGTCCCAAATGTGAATGTAGAACAGAATTATCAGAAGAAGAATTTCTTACCGTCAAGATATGACCTCAGGGAATAACAATCAGAAAAAGCTTCTAAAAATCTTTCTCCATCCTGCACCCTGACTCCTGACTCTTCCTCCATGATTTGGTTTTGATAATGCAACTCGATTTAAATAGTTAAAAAAATGGATATTACACATTTAGGGCCTGTATCCAGCAAACAGGTTTTTTTTCTGCTGGCAGCGCCTATTTTTAATACAAATCCTTCAGCGTTCAGAGCGCTAAGCGCCTTCAGCGGAAAAAAAACGCCAGTGGGATGTTTTTTTGTTGCACCGCTCAACTTTTAGAATGGTGCTGCACTCATCAATGTCTCTTGCCAGCCAATCAAAATCGAGGAAGGGGCGGGACATATACTATCAAGAATGCACAACAATCGGGCAGCGTATCTGCAACAGCTGGAGAAGATTTCATGCACCCGATCTCGTCTCGAAGGCGAGAGAATCTATTTAAAACGCTGCCACTAATACTAAGATGCGACTTATCTCCATCTTGTCGGCTAAAGAAACACGTTGAAATAGGAATGAACGCAGAAGTGCCCAAGGGCGATTTTCGTAACTTTCGTCACATCGAGTGCTGAGAGAAAGTGCTGAGAAAACGCTCTGGAAGTGAGGTATTGAGCGCTCTCAGTGGAAAAAAACATGTTTGGTGGACACAGGCCCTTATTTCTTACCAGCAAAATAGACAATAAATATAATACTTAAGTATTAAGACAGGTAAAGAGGAAGAATACAACAAGCTTTAAGAAGGGGACTTTCCGTCAAAAAAAGTCAACAGCCATGCTAACTACTAGAGTTCGACCGGTATTGTTATTTCAGAGCTGATAACCGATATTTGGAACCGATATGCGCTAAAAAGAAAATCTGTCCAATTTAGAATTTTATAAACACTACGTTCAGCTGAAACTCTCTCCTCTTCTCCTTCTCGGAGCTTCACGCTGCGCTCGTGTTTGAGTGTGGTGTGAGTGACAACAAGGCTTCAGCGTTGACTGGCTACTACTCGTGTGACATCCAGCCAATCAGAGACTGTTATGGGCGGGACATTAAATGAGGAACAAAGTTGAGAGCAAACGGCACAGAGAGAAGAGACACAGTGGAGCCACAGTAGGGCACCTTACTTACCTACTTAATATCAGTGATGGTCAAAATTAAACACCGATACCGATAATTGGCAAAATGTCTAATATCGGCCCCTGATAACTGGGCCAGTCGATAATCGGTCAACCCTTACTAATTACAACAAATAAAAGGATTATAAGGGACGATGGTCTATGCACGGGTTGGACATGTTGCAAAAGTCAGGGTCGTGGAGATACACTGCTGCATTTATTGTTTTCTTGGATTAACAGCCATTCAGCTACATCAGTAGCCGTCTTGCTGACAGGAGAGAAATCACACATGACTTGGCTCTGTTTCAGCTTGTTTGTAGCTCTGAGTTTTAGACCTTGCTCTCTGTAAACAAGCAGTAACACTTTTAGCGCATGACACCACTGTGCTGATATAGATCTGGCCCTGCACAAACAATCAATGCTCTAGTGATCAAACAAACCAGAACAAGAAAGGACAGACTACAAATCCACAAGATTACAGTGTGCAGACTATATTCCACCGGACAGACGGGATTGAAACATGACCTCTATACTCCATAAACCATGCAAAAGTCATTTTCTTTGGCATCCACTTAAGCGTCTCTTTTAAAAATATCTTCCTTGTGCCTATACTCATTAAATACTTAATTAAGGAAGCCTACCATCGCAGGGCTTTTTGTCTAATCTTTAACTCTACAAAGTGGCCGCTATTTGTTCATTAATCTTGTTTGTGTCTCCAGCTTGTGCTTCACGCGTAAGTCTCTCTATCAAGCTTGCTGGCTTCCTCGTCTCTCTGCTGTTATTTCTCTGCTACTTCGGTCTTCGTGTGTTCCCTGTTTGCTCCCAGTTGTTTTGTTTTTTTGGTTTGTGCTTTCCGGTTTTGTTTGTTTCAAGAGGATGTGACCAGTGGCGTTCTCTGGTGTTATATTTTGTGTTAATAAATGCTCCCACATCTCAGCTCGTTCTGCTTCCTGCTGAAGTAAATAAAGTGATGGTTCAGCTTGAGAACTGTTGCTGGCTGTTGGATTTCTTGCCGCTGACTAAGTATTGTTTGCTATAGCCACGAGGACATCACCTTCACATGAAGACTCTAAAGCCTTAACCTGTTAGTCACACTCCAATATGCTGACCAATGGCTGATTTCTGACCCCAAGAACCCAGTTTATTTGGTAATATTGTGAAGGCTGTTCTAAACAATGACACAGCATCTACCCAATGTTTAAGTTGCAGGGAGAGATGGTAGCATAAAAGTTAGGATGTTCGTCTTGTGATTGGAAGGTCGCAGGTTCGAATTTCAGACCGGTAAAGGTACCACTGAGGTACTCATGAGCAAGGTTCCGTCCCAAGCACTGCTCCCCGGGCGCTGCCCATGTCACCTGCCCACTGCAAAGTGAGTGGTTATTTGTCATTGTGAACACACCACAGCACAGCACACAGTGCACCACAACCAAATGTGACCTCTGCATTTGACCTATCCGTGAAGAAACAGTGGGCAGTACCCAGTGAGCAGTGCTTGGGGACGGTACCTTTACCAGCCCTGGATGTGAACCTGTGACCTTCTGATCACATGGCGAACACCCTACCGTTATCCCACCAACTGCCACAAAATTATTTATATCGATTAGTCTTGAGGTCAAGAGGTAGGACACTCACCTACAGACCAAGAGGTTGAAGGATCAAATACAGCTCGGTCCAAATGCCAGAAGCAAGACCCTTAACCCCAAGTTACTCCTGGAACACTGACCCTGTAATTAGGAAATGTAGGACGCTCTGGAGAAGAGCAACTGATAAATGCCGTGAATGTAACTATTCTGACAGAGTAAAGTCTTACAAATTTCAATTTGTGAAAGAAATTTCACTTCCTTTGGCGTTGAGGAACATGAGCAACACACTGATTTTTATATATAAAAGTAAGATGAAATCCCACAGCTGGCCAAGAAAAAAACGAGCAGAAACTGCCTAATTAATTACACCGTCTTGTAACAGAGGGACCAGCAGCTGCCAGTTTGTTTCAACACATACCCAAAAAGCTGTGCTACAGAGACTAGCAAAAATAATCCCATCAGTACATCCTACGGAGCTGATTCCTAACCTGATGATCATTTCTAAACTCGGACACGAGCAGCCTCAACAACAAGCTGCGAGCATAAGCTGCAATTAATGAGGCATTCCGAGCCCGGCGTGAAGCCGACCCACCCCAGAGCGAAAGCCTTAAATTATCGCCCCATCGCTCTGATCCTCGCATCCCACCCACACCGCCATAAACACTGCCGTCTTAACCACCGTCCGGCCACTCGGCGAGCCTCGACCCCGAGGCCATCTGTAATGAAAGAAAAATGGCAGAAAAACATAAACAAACGAGAAACTGACTCGATGCTGAGCCGCGTCTGGCAGGGCGGTGATTAGAGCCGCCTATTAGCTGCCTCTCCCCCCTCGCGGCCTGTTTGCTGGTCTGGTCCGCGGGCAGCGGTGATAAGAACGACCCTCAGATATGACAGCGTGGTTACTGTAATTATCTTTTGCCGAGGTGTCGAGTCGTGCCAGGCAGAGCGCTCCAACCAACAATGCGAAATATCTTCCTAATATCTAATTACAGAGTAGCTGGAGGTGTAATTTCCCCCTCTCTGCCTCCACAACATGCTATATGAGACCCAAGTGCAGAATTCTAAATGTTTTTTTTGCTTCTCGCTCTGTCTCTGCCCGTCGTTTCCTCAGCCAAATGAAAACAAATGTGTCAGTAAGCAGCCTGTCTCTAACACTCTGCACGTCTCATTCAGCTCAGGTGCTGTTGTTGTAGGTTGGAGCTTGTGTGAGAGGTTGGCATTTACTGCCAGACAACACCAAGTAAAGTGTAAATGTGCATGTCAAAGCCAGGTTTCACACCTCCTCACCCTTCCCTCAAGTTCGAAACATCACAGTTCAGAAGGATTAATGTGGGTTTGTCAAAACACATTTAATTACCTTGTGAATGCGTGAACTTTATCCTATTTTTATGAACTCTGTTAAACTAGATGTACTATATATATATATATATATATAAATATGTATGTATATATATGTATATATGTATGTATATATATATATATATATATATATATATATATATATATATATATATGTATGTATATATGTATCATATATAGCTGCAGTTGGAAACGTTACAGTTAGGGCATTCGTCCCACGATCGAAAGTCGTCGGTCTGAATCCTGCACTGGTAAAGGTACCACTAGGGTACTCATGAGCAAGGTACTGTGCCCAAGCACTGCTGCCAAAAAAGTTGCCCACTGCTCCTTCATGAATGGGTCAAATGCAAAGGTCACATTTCATTGTGGTGCACTCTGTGCTGTGCTGTGTTCAATGACAAATACTCACTCACTTTTACATATAGATAGATAGACAGATAGACAGACAGACAGACAGACAGACAGATAGATAGATTTTGTTGCTTCACTTCCCCGACCAGACATTAGAGTAAGACCCCGTCATGTTTAACACAATGAGCCTGGCATCAGGAAAGCAATAATCCCTTAAGAAAGTGTGATATTAAAACTCGCTTGCAATGAGCCTTCCTGCTTATGCTGCCACAGTGGCCCTGCTGCTGCAGAAAGGGCCCAAAAGGAAATCAATAGCAAACAGCCATTTTTGTTTACCTCAGCCCTTCTGAAAAATGGAAAAGTCTTAAAAATGGATGAATGAAGAATTGGACAGAGAGACTATGAGCTACGGCCTGCAGCGCGCCATCAAAAGCCAGAGAAATATCGAAACATTCATGAAGCTATAGGTTCAGCTAGATCTGCTGCAATGCTCTCAGCAGAGCTGACTATTTCTATTTCTATCAAAAAATCTATTATCAATTTGTCAATTAATCTAAATGATTGTCTTATAGGGCTATTCATATCCGCTGTGTACTTTTAACATACACCTTTAATTGTACTGATCACAATTATCCGTTCAAATGTATTCTACTGTATATTTGGAATTCATGGATAAAATGAACTTAAAATAGGAAAGATAAAATAACAATGTAGGGTCTCTGCAAATCCTGCAAATGACGGGGTTTTACTCTAATGTCTGGTCGGGGAAGTGAAGCAACAAAAAACATTATTGCCTCCAATGTATTTTTATTTGCAAAATTGCCACAGGTCAGGATCTTTCTTTCTTTCTTTCTTTCTTTCTTGTCTGTCTGTCTGTCTGTCTGTCTGTCTGTCTATCTATCTATCTATCTATCTATCTATCTATCTACTGTATCCACCAACACAGGAGCTCCTCAAGGGTGTGTGCTTTCTCCGCTGTTATATTCACTCTACACTTCGGACTGTGTGGCCACTCACAATTCCAACAACATTGTCAAGTTTGCGGATGACACGGTGTTGGGGTTAATCTCCAACAACGAGACGGCCTACATGGACGAGGTGGAGAACCTGGCACTCTGGCGTCAGGAAAATTGCCTCCAGCTGAACGTCGGCAGGACGAAGGAGCTGGTGGTGGACTTCAGCAGGAGACACCATTACTACAGACCCCTCACCATCAACGGTGCTCCAGTGGATAAGGTGTGTTTTTTCAAATACCTTGGCGTCTACATCTCTGAGGACCTGACATAGGCTGAACATATCAATGTTCAAGTCAAGGGGGCAAAGCAGCGTCTGTACCACCTTAGACAGCTGAGGAAGTTTGGGGTTTCCCCTACCATTCTGAAAGCTTTCTATTCTGGCGCTGTGGAGAGCATCATCACACAAAACATCTTGTCCTGGTACGGGAACTGCTGTGTTCAGGACCAGAAAGCTCTCCAGAGAGTGACCGGGCAGCAGAGCGCTGCTGCACGTTAGCTCTCCCTTCCCTGCAGGACATTTACACCAAGAGATGCAATCAGGATTGTAAAAGACTCATCTCATCCCGGCAATGGACTATTTCATCTTCTGCAATCAGGCAGAAGGTTCCGCACAATTATGGCCAAAACAGAGAGACTCAGGAGGAGTTTCTATCCTCAGGCCATCCGTTTTCTAAACCAGGACATGCCTTTTTTCTTAATTTGCCATTCCATACTGGCTCTCAACTCATACTGTATGATCACTTATACTGTCTGACATATTTTACTGTCCAATATTTTCTGTGCAGCTGCACTTGGCACTTTAACAAAACACTGCACCACTGCACTCATTGCACCTTATTGTATATAAGAAATAGATTATTTTCCTTTCATCTTTATTTCCCTCTATCTCTTATTTTTAAGTTTGTATCTCCATTATTTCTAATTTTCTCCTGGGGTTTCTCCTGTCACGCCAAGTGAGAAACGGAGAAATCTGCCTTTGAAGTTGACTATCGACGTAGCACTCACAGACGCTTGGTGCGGTCGCGGCTACGTTTGCATTTACGGTAGCCTACGCTGCATTCACAGCCACACGGATAGCCTACCTGCGTTAGGTTAACTCAACTCGGGAGATGAAGATGGATTCCGGAGAAATATCTTCACGCTAGACAACGAGTGGATTTACCGTAAATATTGAAGTAGAGCGGTCAAAACAGAAACTTTTAACATTCTGCTGGAATTGAATTCCTCACCTCAAGAAAGTCACGTTTTTAGGATGGAAAGGGTAAGTTTATCAGTGAAATTTATTCACAACAGTACAGTATAGACCTTCCACTGTTTCAAAACACTAAAAACAAAAAATCCCAAATTTTACCCCACGCAACATAAACGGTCGTTTTTCTCGGAAACCTCGGAAACAAGCGACTGGTTTTGCCGTGGAGGGTCACATTTCACTGCATGTTGTACCTGTATAATTTGCATGTGACATATAAAGAATCTTCGTACTAGAACTAGAACACACACAGTTGATCCATGTACAAAAAGCAGAGTCTCAACATTTTCTCACACTTATTTAAAGTAAAGGTAATATAGCAGGTAAACAACTGACAGCTTTAATTATGAGTGCATTTAGCAGCTACAAGAACAGACCATATGAAAAATCTCTCCTACTAAAGCTAACTGAGGGCAGTTTTGTCTTGTGGTTGGTCCATCCTCCAGAACAAAGCCTGTGTGTTTTCTCTTCAGGAGCTTGTGAGCAGCAGCGCTCTTTTTCGCTGATAATCTGAAATACTCACATGCTTTTAAAGCCTTGGATGTTCGATAACCTGTACACTGAAAATCTCCATTGCTGCCACAATTATTTGTAAATGAAAAATGCTGCATTGAACAGAACAATTTTATAATTGTTCTTTTTTATAATTTTTTATAATTTTATAATATAAGACATTGATAAATCAGTTTGGAGCATTTCAGAAATCAAAATGTTACTCATTTTTTAAAAATATGATTTAAAATATTAATGTTGACACATTTTTCAGCGTCCATATCTCTGACTGACAGTGGCGGTTTCCCAGACAGGGATTAAGACTAGTTCTGAACTATATTTCTTTTTCAATGGAAAATCTCCATTCAAAACACTCTGTAATCCAAGACTAGTCTTAATCTCTTTCTGGGAAACCGCCCCACATAGTTCAGTGGCGGCAGCACCTAATTCTTACCGGCGGTGTAACGATACATCGATCTACATCAGTACATCCATTTAGTATATAAAAGCCGATAGCATTGACCTAAAATGGAAACGTCAGTCAGACATCACACATATTGTACCACGTCACATCAAGCAAGTCAGGCGCTATTTGTGTGAACCAGTCCCTGTTTCACAATTTCGAGGGCCTTTTTTGAGATTGTTGTGGCCAAAAATGCCTAATTTTGCAGCAGCTTTTCTAAAAAACTGAGGTGAAAGTTGCAGTGTTTTCAGTCGTTTTTGTTGCAATAAAGTTGCGGGAGCAAGTCAAAGTGGCGGAAAAAGTTGTGCTTTTTCCCCTTTATAATTATTATTTTAAAATGAATTATAATGAAGAGAACAAAGCCACTACTATTTTTATTAACCATTACTCATTAAGTTATTTTTGTAGGTAAATGTGAGGTGTTTTTCTCACACACGTTTCCAGCCTCTTCCAAACGTAACAAGGAAGTTAGTTTGTTGACGTATGCGTCACTATTTTGCGGGAAACGATAACGACTGCATGTTCGTGATGAATTCGCGGGGATTGGCTGAATTTGCATTAATAGTTGCGATCGCAACATCGTGAAATTCTGGAGGGTCCGTGTTAAAAGAGAAGACTGGAGTAAAAAGCACCTACATGAACTCTTGTAGTCCTTCTTCTTAAGCTTGCGCCTCATCATGGTGCCGCGGGGGCTTGTGGGATACATGTTGCGGGGCAGCGTGCTCATGTTGAGGGAGCTCAGGCTGTAGGCACTCATGGAGGTGGGAGAGAAGGACGAACCCAGAGCTGAGAGAGAGAGAGAGAGAGAGATTTATTAGTACTTTCCAACCAAGAATTAAAACCAACCGGCATTAAAAAATTCACAGAGCTTTCTCTCATGGTGTTGATTACGACAGCAAAATCCACATAATATTGATGTTGCACAGGATAAATCATTGTTCTTTTGTGCCTCCCGTTTGATATCATGATGAACAGCTACAATGTATTTGAACTCGAACGACGTTCTCATAAATCCTTCTCTGCGTCGCAGAGTTGCCCTCATCAGTACACAAATGTAACTCTCTATTGCTGGGTGAAAGTGAGGAAAAACCAAACGAGCGCTTGCAAAGCCAGCAAGCAAAACACACGTTTCGACCTCGCCTGGTCATTTGGAGATCAGATATGTACGGAATCCTGTTAAAAAATAAGTTAATAATAAACCCGGCCCTGCGACGCTCCTCCATATGCCCGCTGAGCTGCGGCAAAGCCGCTAGATTAGCAACTAGCTAATGAGCCCGGCTGCTGCAACGACGGATGAACGCGCCCTAATCCGCACGTTAATGAATTAACAGCATTAAGGGTCTTCCGAAAGCTCTTTCTAATTGGTTTTGGTGGTGGAGGTGAGCAGTGGCCAGGGGAGGGGGAGGTGTAGCGGAGTAGCGACCCTGAGTAAAAAAGCTTTCCACTTAAGAAGTAGACAAGGACGTCTCTTAAAGACAGAAAAGTCTCATAAACTATAGGAGAGGGCAAAGCGGGAGTCGGGGAGGTGAAGCAGCAAATGAAAGTGGCGGAGAAAAACCCATGACTGACTGACGGCAAATTAGGCGTAAATAGCGACAATTTGAGGGGCCGCCGCTTCTTTTCCCGGCCCTGACGGCTTGAGCGGATGTGGGGAGCTTGAGAGGAGTTTTAACATGCATGCATTGTCCTTGAAATGCACAGAAAGCTACATGGGAGATCAATACGGGCACGACGGCGGGAATTTATCGCGACGCGGCTGATTGTAATCGTCGGGGTTTCGGGCGAGAGAGGGAGAGAGAGAGAAAGAGAGAGAGAGCGCGAAATCTGGAAAAATGAGCTAATGTCGGGGCATTCGGGGAGGTGAGCAGAGGCAGGATGGACTGCGGAGCTTATATGAAAATGCATGATCTTAATAGCATGCTATCATCACAGATAATTAGCCTATTAGAGGGCATGATGAGGCCGGGAGCGCAGGCCATCCATTACCATTGACTACATTTCCCAAAAGCCCCCGAAGCCTATAAAAGGTAACCAGGCCACCGCTGCAGAAATGACCCACGCGAAGTCCAGCACCATGTTCGAACATGGTGGTCCGTACAACTCTCTCTCATAGCTATGGTGCTGTAAAGCTGCTGCTGTCAGGGTCGTAAAGGGGCATGGAACCGTTAAGGACTTTTTACTAGATGTTAAAGGGGCAAGGAGTGTCCCAGTTTGAGCTCGAGCCTCATCACAGCTCGTTGTGTTTATCTCCTTTTAACTTCTTTGTTTTTAATTAGTATAATTACACTTACACTTATTTAAGTGCTTTTTCTTTATCATTTTGCTGATTTTATTTTAATGTAAAGCACTTTGAGCTGCATTTTTATGTATGTATGGCGCTATATAAATCTGACCCTCCACGGCAAAACCAGTCGCTTGTCGCAACGGAGGTTTCCGAGAAACACGACCGTTTATGTTGCGTGGGGTAAAATTTAGGATTTTTTGTTTTTAGTGTTTTGAAACAGTGGAAGGTCTATACTGTACTGTTGTGAATAAATTTAGCTGAAAAACTCACCCTTTCCATCCTAAAAACGTGACTTTCTTGAGGTGAATTCAATTCCAGCAGAATGTTAAAAGTTCCTGTTTTGACCGCTCTACTTCAATATTTACGGTAAATCCACTGGTTGACTAGCGTGAAGATATTTCTCCGGAATCCATCTCCGTCTCCCGAGTTGAGTTAACCTAACGCAGGTAGGCTATCCGTGTGGCTGTGAATGCAGCGTAGGCTACCGTAAATACAAACGTAGCCGCGACCGCACCAAGCGTCTGTGAGTGCTACGTCGATAGTCAACTTCAAAGGCAGATTTCTCCGTTTCTCACTTGGCGTGACAGGAGAAACCCGACTCCTTTGAATGTTGATATCTCAGTCATATGTCGTCCGATTCATTCCATATAGGTATCGTTTTGAAGCTTGATTTATGCCCTTTCATAAAAACATAATAACTCAATTTTGAAGATTTGCGACAAGCGACTGGTTTTGCCGTGGAGGGTCACAAATAATGATTATTATTCAGTGCCTCCAGGATTTCACAGGTGTTTTTTGAGATTGTTGTGGTCTAAAATGCATGCCTTTCTAAAAATAATTGCAATGACAGTTTTTAGCCCTTTTTTTTGCAGTTAAGTTGCGGAAGCAAGTCAAAGTGGCGGAAAAAAGTTGCAATTTTTGCCCCTTTATAATCATTTATAATCATTCTTTGACTATTGATTAAAATCAATTCATTATTCATTCATTCTTTCATTATCCAAACTGCTTAATCCCAAACAGGGCTGTGAGGGGACCCCCGGACCGGGCAAGACAGAGAACAGCCCAAAAGCATGGGTGCTAACTACCTTAGCAACACTACGTTAATTGCTAACGTACACTATGTTTGTTGCTAACGTAGTTTCCCCACTTGAGCTGCGTCTTTCAACCTATTTTCTACTTCTGGAACTGAAGACAAGCAACAGCAAATAAAAGTCCCAGGACACGAGGTAGATGTGTACGTGTGGTTCTGTGTCACAGTTTCTGTTTAAGACGTCACTTCATCTCTCTTTCCTCGTCCGTCTCCCACGTAACTGCTGTAATCCGCACCCGGTTTAAAGCGTTGTCGTGAGGGATGAGCCTAACTCCAACTAACTGGGGGGCTTCATGGATCTTTTTATTCATTGCAGAATATGGTTAAATCTGGTGTTGAAAGGCAACAATGCGGACTGAGAGAACCTCAATTGCTCTTGCACTTGTCTCGCATTGTATCGCCGCCCTGCACCTTGCCTTAATGCGCTCACCCTCCGACGGGAAAGGTTTCAGAGACGCCCACGGACAGAGGATAAAGGAGGGAGAGAAAGGCGTGGAGAAAATCACTACGCAGCCTTAGTGCATCGCAAGGGACAATGAGAGAGCCGGCGATTTCGTTCCGCTCTAGTTACTCCTCGGCGCTGATAGAAACAACACCAAAAACACGCAACTTCAGCCGTGATCAGGATAAAAAAAGGGGGGAGGTACTGCGGAGTGACAGGCGCGTTAACGTGTTTAAACTAAGACGACCCTGCAAGTTTTAGGACGCCTGTTAAATTGGATGCAATTTAATAGGCAAATCTGGGTTTGCGAGAAAAGCAAGACGCTGCAAGAAAGCTGCGTTCTTGCAACTGCAAGGCACACAACACTGTCACGCGCGGCAACTCGTGCAGATTTTGCACAAGAGATGATGAGGAGGAGGAGGAGGAGGGGGAGGAGGAGGGAGGGGAGGAGATGGAGGTTTGAGGAGGAAGAAGGGAAAGGTCATTACGGGGGTTGTTCGGAGAGGATTTCTGCTTGGTCTGGCTGCGGGACTGGTCAGGGTGGTAGGTGTTATAGTGCTGGTAGGGGAGGAAGTTGCTGTTGTTGTTGGTACCAGACTCCCAGGGAAGCGTCCGGTTGCTCCTTTGCACCTTGACTGATCACACGGAGAGGAAAGAGAGAACAGGTGAGCACACAACAGCATACAATAACAACATATACACACACAAAACACAGAAACCGCACCACACACAGAACATTTAGGCTATTTTCATGAATTTAGTTTTTCTTTAAAAGGGAAACTTCACCTAAAAGGATTGTTTCATATTTGCCATAAATGACTGTCACTAAAATGACACAAATCATTTCTTCTCAAACACTGAGATGCAGGAAACTGGGTTTACACAACATCTGAGTCCTGTTCTGAAGATTTCGCTAGAGTTGGGACAGTTTGCAGTTTTTTTTATAGTGTTAGGGCAGACCATAATCAATTATAACAGAGGTTATATCCCCCTGCAATGTCCCCTAGTGGTCCGTGGAGGCATTGCAGGTGGTTTGTGTGATGCAGTCCACTTTCACTACTGAAATCACTTAATTTTTTCCCCATTTTTCAAAACATTTCCATATGATTTGGGCATCTTTATGAATAATGAATTTAATGCAAATTGGTGACACTGGTGATTTTCTGGCTACGGCATGAAAATTCTAATTAAAAAGAACATCCTGGTAGTAACTACGGCTACACGATCTACGTGCAATGTGAAGTAATGTAGAAGAATTGAGGGCATGCATTGGGATGTATCGAGATATCGTTTCAAATCAAATCGTTGATCTAACCCTCGTAATCAAACCGAATTGTGAGACCAGTGAAGGTTCACACCTCTACAAGATATCACTGCCAAAACCTCTGTTTTGCTGCAGAAAAAAAGTGAGATCTCTCTTCGGTCAGATGCCTGCTGCAGAGCAAAAACTCCCCACACACCAATTACTAATCAAAATCTGCACAAACCAGCCAGGAACGTAATCTCCTTAAGCTGTTCTCCTTTCTTTCTTTCTGCTTAGTCTGACTCCATTTCAGGATTTGGAAGGAAAATGTTGTGTAACACCCAGATTTAGTCAATTACTGAAACAAAGAATTAGGTTTGAAAGGTCAACGGTTATTTCTTTTCAGTGCTACTTAGTAAATGATTATTCTGAAAGCAAGATATATTGGTTTAAATGACAGGCATTTATGGGAAACCTGAAAACATCATTTTTAGGAAGAAAAACGTCCCTTTAAAGAAATTCACAAAATAGTATATTTCATAAAAATTTGTATTTATTCCAAAATATAAAATCCTATTCAAAATGAAAAAAACTAAACACAGAAGATTCAAATCTGAGGTCTTGAGGACAGATAGAGGTCGAGTGTGTTTACAGAATCATTATACCATTATAGTTTGACCATTTTATTGCCTAACAATCCCTGCCAAGACTCGGGGTCAGAACCTGCACCGACCGACGCATAATTTAACCTATGAATCACTGACAAGCGGCAATTTTAGTGTTTGCTGCACTGTAATTTCTCCAACTCAGTGGAGGCTTTGCAACAGCTCCTGAAACCTGGCCTCGCAGCTCGTGTTTTTCTCTCTGACAGACGGCAGGGGTCTCGCAGGGCCTTCACCAGCCGCTACCTACAACCTGCTCCTGCATCGATCCCCCAGTGCAGGGCCGGAGTTAATTTTAGCATCACATCAGCTTTAAGTGCCAGTGCAGGTCTCCAGCGCACATGCATGGGAGTGCACAGAGAGAGCGAGAGAGAGAGAGAGAGAGAGATCGCACTGGAGGGCTGGTGGAAAGAAAAAGAAAGAGACACAGAGAAAAAGGGAGAGAGGTGGAGTGAATGTGAGTGTTCTCCACCGAGCTGAAGGACAGGCTAAGAGGAGAATCCTGAACCTCATCAAGAAAGATGAGAGCCACGGCTTTCCATCACCAGGAGAGTGTTTGTATTTACAAAGTATGTGTGTCAACTAGGGGTGAAACGGCTCTTAAACCGAACCAAAAATTACAATATATATGTCCATGGTCTCGATTTATTCATTCATTCATTCATTTTCCAAACCGCTGTAATCCCAACTGGGGTCGCGGGGGGCCCGGAGCCTATCCCGGCAACTTTCGGGCGCAAGGCAGGGACCAGCCCTGGACAGGCGCCAACACACCGCAGGGCACACACACTCACACTCACACCCTAAGGGCCAATTTAGAGTCATCAATTAACCTATAATGCATGCCTTTTGGACTGTGGGAGGAAACCGGAGCACCCAGAGGAAACCCAGGCAAACACAGGGAGAGCATGCAAACTCCACACAGAAAGGCCCCGCGGCCTTCTCGCTGTGAGGCGGCAGCTCTAACCACTGCGCCACCGTGCCGCCCGGTCTCCAAATAGGGTTTGGGAAAACGTAAGGGGTTGTTGGTGTGTGTAGATGCTTTAACAGGGGTTAACAATGGTTGATCTTTTAGCAAAGCTATGTTTGTACCATGTCAAGTCAGAGAAATTAAGGTTAATTTAAACTACTTTTAAAAAATTATCCCACTATAAGAAATTAATAATTGCTAAAGAAATAATTTTCCTGAATCACTTAATCCCAACTACAGCCCCGCGCGGGAGGCCGGAGCCTATCCTGGGAACTAAGGGCCCAAGGCGGAGAGCGACCCTGGGCAGGCGCCAACACAGCGCAGAGCTCACACACTCACACAATCACACACACATTCATACCTTACGTGGCCAATTTAGAGTCACCAATTAACCAACAATGCATGCTTTTGGCCTGTGGGACGAAACTGGAGCCTCTGTGGGAAACACACGCATACACGGGGAGAGCATGCAATCTTCACAAAGCAAGGCCCTACGGCCGACCCGGGCATCAAACCCTAGTGGTTAGGATGCTCGAGGTTGTGGGATCCGATTCTACGTCCAGAACCTCCAGCACTATGATCATTACCTGAAATTAGGAAACTGAAGTCGCTCTGGATAACAGCGTCTGCTAAATGTTATAAATGTTCATGTACATATTTTGTGCTGTGTTCAATTGCATTAGCAGACAAAGCAGGTGCCTCACTCTTTGACTTCTCAAGAGGGTACCAGCAGTGAGGAAGTCTGCAGCGTTGGCTGGTGTCCAGACATTCGGCACACCGGTGGGAGCCGGACAGACGCGACGAGTGCCCTCACTAACCGCTCATCTGAGCCAGATTACCTGCACACCTGCGATACACTGCGGTTCACTTCAAACCCCAAACCCCAAACTCCGCCAGTGTGATATTTGTGTACTTACTGTTTCAGCAACTTTGCACCCTGTAGGCACAGTTCTACAATGTTCCAGATATCATTTTTGTGTTTCTACAACGCAATATTTGTACACAATGTGTAGAAATGAATGTAACACATCGATGAAATGTAATACCAGCAAATTAAGAGGGACAGTGTTGTTAATTTATACTAAGTGACATCAGCAGCAGAGAAAGCAAAAAGTTTTGAAGAGGTGCCAATCGTCCACCTCCGAAATGGGGTTCTTGGTTCTGGATCAAGAGGTCATAGGTTTTAATCTGGCTGTATCTCTATCTCCAGCACTACCAACTCCTAGGTATTTGGGCAAGATCTTTACCTCTCAAAAGTTGCTTTGGGGAGATACTGTAGGTTAGGAAACGTGAAAGTCGGCTAAATGTTAAAGGTGAACGTGTTTCTTAGTCATTGTGAACAGTGCACTACAACGGAATACAACCTGTATGTCTGAACTAGGGAGGAAGTCAAATCTTCCACTTTATTACAGACAAAACTTATATTTTAGCTGATAAATAATAATACAGCCATTTGCTTGATGTTTTCAGTGTTTATTCCGAGACATGAGTTCGTTGTGTTGTTGTGTGGAACGCCATGGTGTCAAACGCCATCATGTCAAAAACGAGTCCAAAATGAGGTGTAGGCCAAAATTAGTCAATTAATCAGATTTTTTTTTTACATTCTATAGCGTTAGAGAGTAAAAAATTAATATAGAAAGATGCATTATTTGTTAGATGCATTAGATGTTGGATAAAGAAGTATGTCCATCTGGGTCTAATCTTATTTTTCTTAATTGAACTAATCTATAGAATATTTCTACATAATAAAAAACTCTGCAATCCAATAAAACAGACACTGTCCTTATTTCCCAAACATCACAACATAAGGCATGTAGGGCTAACTTCTACACAAACACTGTAATAAGCCTAAAAACAAAGGTATAGACAAACGCTCCAAATACTCTTAGTGCTGTAAAGGTTAAAAAAAAAACTGGTATCGGATCAGTACTCAAGATTGGCTGATTCTCACAAATATCGGTATTGGAACTGAAAAAGTTGGATCGTTGCATCCCTAGTCTGAACCATCCATCAAAGACCCATTCTTGGGACGGTACCTTGCTATTGGGTACTTCAGTAGTACCTTCTACCACGATGGGATATAAACTAATGACCTTTTAATCACTGGAGAAACTAACTGCTGCACTACCACAGTTCCCTATATAACATGCATTTATTCCAAGTATCAGCACCATTCCACAGCAACAAGATGGCTTTGAGTAATAACTGCATGACATCTAACAGAGTGGCTCACATATTGCAAGTCGATGTTTGCATTTGCAAAAGAGTTCCTTTGCTAGCCAGTGACCTTTATATCCACTGCTGTCTATATAGATTTTAATCCTCCAGACAGACAGACAGAGTACATCACAAAAAAATGTGAGCTCTGCATTTAACCTCTTCTGTAGCAGGCAGTCGATGTAGCCAGTGACCAGGAAGCATCGCTTGGGAATGGTACATTGGACAAGGATTCCTCAGTGACATCTTTACCAGCCTTGGATTTGAACCCTCTTGGTCACTGTGTTTACGTAGACACCTTCCTAACCAATCCACACCTTCCTAACTCTTCCACAGCTTACTCTGTTTACTTTATTAAATATTAAAGATTAGGGACAAATATTAGGAGTAGAGCTGAGCGATATAAAATTGTGATATCTTAAGTTATTGAGATACATAATCTCAATATGCTCTCTCTTTCTGGGAGAGAACTACATTTCCCACAGTCCCCTGCGCCGCAACTCAGAGACGCGTTGTTATTTACCAGCTAAAATATGAGTTTTGTATGCAATAAAGAGGAAGATTTGACTGAACTGGAGCGTTTTTGTGAGTGATGACGTTCCACACGCAGTGTGTTTACATCGCAAAGAATGTCATTTATGAGCGTTTACGCATTTACTTCTGTTTTTGTGCACAGAATAGCAGAACCAGTGCTGTTTCTCTTCGTCGTCCGCTTCCATCTCCAATTAATGTCTCTGAAATCGTGTGAATATTCACTTCTCTCTCTGTAACGCTCGCTTTCCTCTGCTTCCAGAACAAAATGTCCATGCGCTAGGAGAGTGTTCTGGAAGGGTGCGGGAGTGAGCTGTCTGCTTCGAGAGGGCAGAGAAGCCAAACTTGAAAGTGACGTACATGCAGTGTGTTTAACATTAACGTGAGGATTTGTACTCGATATTTACAATACAGTCATTTACCACATCACACGTGGAACAAGCCGAGATACATCGCATACACTCGATATAACGCTCACCTCTATGTGAGAGAGTTGCTCCTGTGATCGGAGGTGATTTTAAGATTGGGGGTTTGAATCCCAAGCCAGGCCCTTAATCTTAAATTGCTACAGCGAGACAAGAGATAGGAGTATAGGAGGATAGGAGTGTCTACTAAATGCCAAGATGCCATCTCCAAACACTGCTGTCTACATCAGCTGCCTACTTCTCCTTCATGGATGTGTCAAATCCAGAGGCTGCAATTCATTGTGATACAGTGTATACTGTGGTACGTTGACAATGACAAATACTCTCTCAGTTTCTCCTTCCCAACTCTTACTGTTACACCGCATAGTTTGGCACAGACCCATCAAAATAGCTCCACCTGACCTTGTAAGAGCCATGTCCAAAAAACAACCGAGGTCAACTGAGCTGCAGGAACTGTCCGTAAGTAGCCAGGAGCCTGTCCGGCTGTGCCGGAATCCAGCTGGGTAATGCAGGGGTAAACGGTCATGGCTGAGGCAGTAATGGGCCATTGAGGGAAATGCAGGATGGTTTTCAGGCTGCCCCCTGCACCCTCCCGACTTCCTGATGCAACACAACCCTACTGCAGTATCCCAGTCTGGCCGACAAGCCAAGCAAGCGGATGCTCTATGAATCTCCCAGAATAACAGTTTGAATAGATCTCCTAAGGTTTAAGGCCCTCTTCGTAATGCCGATGTGCTCTGCCTTCAATTTATCGTCGGTCCGGGAAGAGGCAGAGCTTGGGAAAATCGATGGTGGGGTTGTAGCGGTGGCGCGGGCTTTGTTGAGCGTCTGGTGGTTTCCTTCTCCTTGACTAATCTTTAAGCGCCAATGCGGTCTCGCTCCGACGTTGGCCTCATAGTATAAATTCAGCTCTATCGGGATGATGCAGGCTCGTAGGTGCTTCCGCTCTCGTGCCGAGATAGCAGCCACTAGCTGATAAGCCGTGACAAGGGGAACGAGATCCCGAGGACGTACACGCCCCCACAGGAGGGGCACAGTCATCTTATGCTCCTGACAAACGCCACAGCACTAATGCTATCTTGCTGTGTGGCAGTGCACAGCTTAATAAAGGCCTGTCTTCTGACAAAGCCAGACTTTGACACCAAGTTATAGCAATGGGAGGATGAACAAAGGAAGCATGTTCACCCTAAAGAGCTCTGTCATCTCTTTAGCTGTCTACAGGACGGACATCAAATTCTAAAGTGTGTGGGAGTGTGTTTATTGCATGACGTTGTGTGGTCACAGAGGTCAAGTGCTTCTCTCTGATTTTGAGAGCTTTGTGGGTATTGAGCTACAGATGCAGACAGTCCATACAATTCCCTTTTCTAAAAAGAAATTCTGGAAAGTCGACAAATGTGAATCAGTGCGCTTTTACATCAACCACTATTATATAAATACTCTTAGGGAGGGACGACAAGATTACACAACCAAAAGCCTAGCAGTCAAACATGCTGAGACTTGAACTTGCTGAGGAAAAGGACTCGCAACACCAGAGATGACAGAGCGGCCGAGCAGCAACCCCGTTTAATGAGGACTGGAACTGGCTTTTTTCTTCCACTGCAACTTTGGCAAACAACTTCTGTGCCACAAATTTTACTGCAAAACAACATTTGCTCATTTCCGTACTGGATCTCTCATCATTCTCCTTTGCTAAAGAACATTTTTTGCATCTGTCGCTTTACACACTGCACCACAACAAAATGTGTCCTCTGCATTTGACCCATCCGTGAAGCAGCAGTGGGCAGTTAACAGGGGCAGAGCTCAGGGAGCAGTGATTGGGGATGGTACCTAGCTCATGAGTACCTCAGTGGTACCTTTACAGGTCCCGGATTCGAACCTGCAACCTTCTGATCACGGGGCGAACACCCTACCGTTATCGACATATTTGAACTGAATAGTTTTACATTGAAAGTCAGAATCTCAAGGCCATTTCTGCCACAGTTTGCATACTTTACTTTGCATTTCTGTTCATATTGTATTTGTCATAGGTTCTTATCCAGAGCAATGAGCATGAGCGTGTTGTGTAGTTCACCAGTGCAACTATTCTTCACACTTAATCAGGCTATAATATAATATAATAAATTAAGTCAGACTTAAATCAAGAGCAGTTAGTTCACTAAGTCATGCCGGGGTATGAACGCTGCTAGATAACTACCCCAAAAATACACAGATTGAAAACAAGATGCATTTTTTAGTAGTTTCCAAATAAATTATTAATACATGCGGTCCTAAGTTATCCTTGAAGAGATCTCCATACAACATTTGAACTGCATGTTCACACCAAGAGCTACTAAAGCTGTAAAATCGCCAGAATAATTGACTTTCTATTGATGATAAGAGTGTCAACATTTGGGTGACTAGAGCGACAAGAAAAACTGAACACAGCTCAACTTTATGCAAATTAGTTATGACGTTTTCGGCTGTAAACGACTGGCAACCAATCAGAATGTAGATGTTCTTCGCGTGCAAGAATCCCAGAGAAAATACTCGAAAATTTTGGTTCCTACCGTACTTTTGTTCCGATCAAAATCACAATGCTACTTAGCATGCTAAATTATTATTGCACAATATATCTTTTACATTTACTTAACTACAAAACTTAACGTAATTTACGTAATTCTGTTCTTGGCTGTAAGTTGATCGATTAGCCTCTACTTGTCCGGATCTCTTGTATTTGAGGACCTCATGTAGTTTTTTGGGCTGGCCAACAGCAACAACAGCACAGCACAGTTTGCTGTCACAGTGGCTACAAGCGTGCGGCTCCTTGAAAAGCAAGATCGAACACGTGAATGTTTCACATCATGAGTGACAAGATCGAACAAAAATATTTTGACAGTGATGCCTTTTCAGCGTCTTCAGCCATTTTACAGCTTTAGTAGCTCTTGGTGTGATTGTACGCTAAGTCAGCAAAGCATTTCCCTCCCCTTCTTTGCTTCCTCATGGTGAACCTACTGAGACCCTGCATCACCAGAGTCACTGCGCACAAGAACTCTATAAAGGCCTTGAAATCTGGCTCCTTCAGTGACCTTCTGAACCTTAACTGATCGTCTTTACAGTAAAATCTTTTGGTTGTACTCATACAAAGCCAGATGAGGACTTTTGAAGCGTATGATGACACTTATCTATATCAGTTCCCTGGCCAGCATATGTGTGTGTCTTACCATGATCTGGACCCTTAAGAGCCAGTCTTGTCTGGTGATGTGGGAGAATCTCCATCTTGACATGCTCGCAGGCGCTGGCCAGGAGCTGAGTGGCCTCGGCAAGTGTGCAGTACTCCATGCTCGTGCCATCTACCGACAGGATGTGGTCACCGGCGTGCAGCGCTCCACACCTGCACACACATCAACATCACTTCCTATCTTACGGCTGTCCTTTGTCAGAATTATTGATGTGTCATTTAAAATGGCTTAGCAGCATTTTCCGCATATTTTCCCTTTAGAAAATTCAACAGCAGCAAATATGCATGGTAGAAACATCCACTCTACTGCCTAGATCCCAGAAGGATTTTTCAGTAGTGAAAAGAGACGCTGCTTTAAAAGGATGAAAGTAAAACTGAGGCGATGGCAGGAATTTTTATAAAACACTAATTTAATTGGCATACATTTCAGAACAGAGACTCTAAGAATGGTGATTAATGCCATCCTTCATACTTCAGCCACTGAAAATGTGTTTAATTTGCAAACAGATTCCACTACATTATAAATACAAACCTACTGTACAAAAGCATCCTGAACAGAATACAATGATACATAAGGGCAAAGAGCTCAGTGTTCTGTGGGTGTGAGTGTGGAAACCGGTTATCTACAAAGTATTAACTGTTTTCTCCTTAATGCTCCTCCCGGGAGCAAACTCCTGAATCATACACCGCTCTTCAACCGAGCAGGAGCTTTCACTCGCTCAGCAATTTGCCCTCTTCATTATTCTTCCGGGCCTTTTCCTCAGCCTCCACACCAGATGAGATATTGAATTTCTATAATCGTCTACTTAGCATTATACTCTTCAAACTTTTGAAGAAATTTCACAGGTGGATGGTGTGAGGACTTAGGACGGAGAAGCTAGTTTCCTCTCCCGTCTTACTACATTGATCTGGGTCAGAGAAGATGGAAGTCAGTAATGACGGTTTATCTGTGAGGAGCTGAAGTGGTTGTTGACCGATGACGTGGCTCAGTGGCCAATGAGGTGTGTGTCTGCGTTAGTGACATATCAGCACCGATTCCATTAAGATATGCACTGAAATGTCTGAAACCATTATCATTTTTCCACTTTGAGGTAAGCAGAGATGGGAAGCAACAAAGAACAAATACTTGGTTCCTGTACTTAAGCTGAATTGTGAAATTGAAAGTGTATCTGTACTTTACTTGACTATTTATTTTTGTGCCAACTTTTAACCTTTACTACATACATTTTTAGTATAAATCTCTGTACTTTCTACACCTTACATTTTCAGGCTCGTTACTCTTGTTTGGTTTCATTTAAATGACGTTTATCAGGACATTTTGCCATGTATTTTACCTGTTCCGCATCAATAATGTGCACCATCCAGACAACTTTACTGATTGCTTGAGGCTTAAAAACGTAGTAGAACACACAGAAAGACAATCCCATTGGCGTATTCGTCTCCGCACGTGACACACAACACCATAGACACGATAAAGCGTGACAGAGAGAGAAAGAAACTAAAAGCAGGCGGCAACTCAGTGGGAAATGATGTGGTGATTGCGGTGCAGAAAGAAGCTCAGCTCCACCAAGTTCACTTCAGTTGAGTTGAGTTTATTTCTGCAGCGCTCTTTACAGCACTGTAATATCTGTTGTATGATGTGTTTAGGATAGAGGTGATCATCATGTATAACGATGGTAATGGATAATGCAGCTTTATGTATTCTTGTGGCTTTATTTTTCCTCTGTTTGCGGTCTACATAACGCTTAGACATGGAGTCCAGTCGACTTTGCCCTAAAATGCTGGTTTTGTCCTTCACAAGGGGCCTTTATACTTGAAGTATGTTTTAGAGCCTGTACTTTTCACTTTAACTTGAGTAAAGACATAGAGTCAATACTTCAACCTTTACTAGACACATGTATCTACACTTCTGCTTGAGTGAAGAATGCGTGTACTTTTGACACCTCTGGAGGTAAGACATCAGAACACTGTGAAAATTATAATCTCATTTTAGTGCTAACTGCATTATTTTTAACATTAAAAATTCATAAAATAAAGGAATAATGATAATTATAATGAGAAATATTGTAATAAGTAAAGCAAAAGAAAGTAAATTAAATGAGAAAACATTGCAAAGGTAAAAGTAGAGTCTGATTACTTAAAGGACAGTTAAAAATACTCTTGCTTCTACAATTCTGTCTAATATAAGTTGTCTATAATTCTAATATAAGCAACTGAAATAATACAAATTTGATGTCTGGGTTTGGTTCAGGTTTTAAATGAAAATTGCGGTTAGGTTACAGTCCAGCTTTTGTGTGTGTGTGTGTGTGTGTGTGTGTGTATTACCTGTCAGCGATGCTGGCTGGCTTCACCTTATCAATGATGATGACCTGCTTGTTGCAGTACATGGAGGTAGACAGAGCCACTCCCAGACTGGAGCCCAGAGGCTTGGCCACTTCCACCAGGAGAGGACCTGAAGCACTGGCTATCGAGTCTGCAGAGGAAGCAGGAGACAGTACACATCACCGTTAGATACACAAGAGCAATTACCCAACCATAAATCTAACACTGATCTTAACTGTGAAGACAGAATAGCACATTTACACTTACAGCAATTTGCAGAGACAGCCCATGCGCAAGCTTACATTCATTTAGTGAGGCAAACACGTTTAGTTAGTTTAAATATTTTGCACGTGCCGGCAGAGTTAACCGCTTAGAGACAAGCAATTTTTCTCACGAACGTTTCACTGCGTGCTCAAAAATCTCCATACATTTTAAGACAGAAGGCGCGGGTCACATAAAATCCCACCTCAGACTTTGGACGTGCCTGGCACAAGCGCTGCATTTCCAACCTACAATAAATGAGTCATCAAATATCGGCTAAAAATATCTGGCAAATTTAAGCATCAGTCTGATGCTGATGACTTTAAAAAAGACACTATCGTCCGGAAGTGATATGATTCTGATATTATCGTGAATGCCTAATAATTACACAAAGAGTCTCCGGGAGGACCTGGGAGTTAAAGGCTTGTCTCAGTGGGTCAGTGGTGGCATACTTACCAACTGTTCTTAAGAAGAAACGTGTTCTTAAAACCCATTTATATACTGTAGCTTTCATAGACATTCTGAAATTAACCAATAATTTCTAATTTAAGATTTGTATCTAGATAAAAACAGAAACTACAACTGCTGAAGTGCATTATGATATAAATTTTGTGCAAAAACATTTCTTGTTTTATTGTTCAATTCTAACATTATATAATATTACATTATAGAAATGTCTAAAGCTTATACAGACGGCACGTGGTGCAGCGGTTAGTGAGTGAGAGAGAGAGAAGGTCCTGGGTTTGATCCCTGGGTCGGCTGGAGGGCCTTTCTGTGTGGAGTTTACGTGCTCTCGCCGTGTTTGCGATGGTTTTCTCTGTGTGCTCCAGTTTCCTCCCACAGTCCAAAAGCATGAGAGTGTGTTTGTGCTAGTGCGCGTGCACCGCCCGACTCACGCCAATAGTCCCGGGATAGGCTCCGGTCCCCATGACCCCGACAGGGATTAACCGGTTCAGAAAATGAACGAATGAATAAATGAATGATAAACCTTTACAAAAACAAATTAAGGAATTGGTCACCACTTCAAATGGCATAAAAATGAAGTATATAAATTAAATTAAGTGCATAAAAATTAAGTGAAGCCGAAACCCAGCTGACCATGAATTCTGGGGTGTTGTAGTGTATTCCACCAGGGGTATAACAGTAAAACCAAGTAATATCAGTGCTGACTAGAGGATGATAAATCATGCAACTGAAAAACAAACAGGGCCTGTGCTTCATTTTGCAGTGTTTTTTGACTGCATACTGTTGTCTTAAGGTCACCTAATAAAGATATTTTTGCTTTATTTCTTTTTACAATGTGTTTTTACCTGTTTTTCTAACCTGGAGTGTGTGCTTAAAGTTACGTAAACTTGGCATGCAATGGCCTATCACATACACACACACACACACACACCTTACACTCATTACAGTGAATAGCACGAGAGGAGAGGCGAGCACCTCTAAAAACCTAATAGAAGTAATTCCACTTGACAGCTTGGTTAAGGGTGGCACTAAAAGGCCCGATTACACCATGCATCTTAAAAGCAGAACAGGTGGAGAGACACACACATTTACACACATTCTCTCACCATATGCTGCCCCAGCACATACTCACTGCATGTACAATTCCCAGCATGCACTCCAGTCACTTGCTGCCCATTATAAAGAGGAAAGTGGCCCTGCTGTGGGCCAGAGCGCAGGGCAGAGAAGAGCTACAGGAGCTACACTGTGTAGTCCTGCTTCTCCACTGCTCACTAACTCACATGAGGGAGGGACTGACTGGACTGGACAGACATATAAACCGACTCTTTCCAAGTTGTTTTGCTAATGTCGGTATCGGTGGTACGGAAAGGACAACATCTGTGATGCTGAAAGGCACAGCTTCACCTCCACGAGATCAGTGATGCTGAAAAGGACAGGTCCGCCACTGCTGTAACATCTGTGCGGTGCTGAAAGGACAGCTACACCACCAAACAAAGCAGTGAACTTCTTAAGTGTTTACATTCTTTGAAACATATGGGCCTTTCCGCCTGACGTAGCTCAAGTGCTCACTTTGTAGGGTCAGGAAAAATAAAAGTACAGGATTGGAAAAATAACTATTTTTAGACGTACACAAAAAGAACTTCTCAAAATCCTGAAAAACAATAATCCTGTTAAAAAACATCAGACTTATGCAGACTTTTGATCAGAGCTTTGTCAGGGGCGAAGTTGCGCTGACACAAGCGTCTAGTGTTGGCTAGGTGCTGAGCTGAGCTAAGATGAGGGGAGTGTGTGCTGGGGGCGGGACGAGGCCTGACGGATGAATCCAATGAAGGAAGGCTCAAGCATGTAATCATGGCATGAGTGTGGAAGATGGAGGTGAAAGACCATTAGCCCACACTATGCCCGTATCCGGTCCCCAGGTCGCCTGTTATGCCGCCCCGCGTCCTACCCCTCGTCCTCCTGCTGATGATAAGCGATGAAGAGAGAAAGGCGCGGACGTTTGCGCCGAGGGTCTAGGGGTGTGGGATTGTTTCAATCACAAAGCCATTGGGCCGTTAGTGTGGAGAGTGGGGCATAATGAGGGGCATCTGAGTGCTGTGAGGTGTTTCAGCATCCTATGATTGCCCCGTTAAGGGCTGTGAGAGCGTCTGGAACGCAGAAGAGAGAGAGAGAGAGCGAGGGAGAGAGAGGGGCACGCTGGTTGTTTATTTGGATTTATGCACACAGCACACACCGTCTGTGATGGTCCTTCTTAATCAAGGCTTCTTTACTGCAGACAGGATGAATAGGAGGAGGGACTGAGGAGGGCTTCCGCACATTTCAGGGACAATAAAACAACGTCAGGGAGGGTTTGCCAACAGTAAACTGCGCTGGATGACGAAACAAAAGGCTTTCGTTAATGTGAGTAAAAGCTTTGGTCAGAAGCCTAATGAAGGTATCAGAGGAACATGAGGCAGAAGAATGGACAAACAGCGGCTTTGCCAACTCATAAACAGGACTAAAAGGAATATTGAATTCCTCCAGCCTCCATACAAACACGGACCAAAAACAGCCCAAAGCACACGGCAGCAGGGTGTGATGATACAACAATCTACATTATATACTGTAACGTTTCTCGACAAGTGAACACAAAGTGAGTGATTATTTGTCACTGTGAACACACCACAGCACACCACAACAAAATGTGACCTCTGCATTTGACGCATCTGTGAAGGAGCAGTGGACAGCGCCCAGGGAGCAGGGCTTGGGGACAGTATCTTGCTCATGAGTACCTCAGTGCTAACTTTACCAGTCCAGGATTCGAACCGGCAACCTTCTGATCACGTGGCGAACACCCTACCGTTACGCCACCAACTGTAGCTCAGCAATAAAAATGATATTTTAGCTCATTTTTGTGATTTGAAATGAATTTAACCAAATGACTGTGTTTAATCTGCATATGATATTGTCTCGTTTCGCCTGCTGGCACCTGAACTAAACTGAATCAAAATCGTACAACTGTGACACTGGCAGACCTCAATAATAATATATAATAATATAATGTATAATAATATTGCTTGAGGGCGGCACAGTTTGGCGCAGTTTAGCACAGTTAGGGTTGCCGTTTCACAGGGAGAAGGTCCTGGGTTCGATCCCCGCATCGGCCGTAGAGTCTTTCTGTGTGGAGTTTGCACGCTCTCTCCGCATTCGAGTGGGTTTTCTCCAGATGCACCGGATTCCTCCCACAGTCCAAAAGTCAACACACTGCAGGGCACACACACTCACACAGTCACACCTTACGGAGCCAATCAACAGTGCGTAGGTTGATCGGCGACTCAAAATTGGCTCCGTAAGGTGTGACTGTGTGAGTGTGTGTGCCCTGCACTGTGTTGGCGCCCACGCAGGGTTGGTCTCCGCCTCGTACCCGTAGTTTCCGGGGTTGGTTCTGGTCCCCGCTGGGACCCCGGTTGGGATTAAGCAGACTGGATAATAAATGAATGAATTAATGAATATTACTTGATGAAACTGGTGATTTAAAGCCCTACACAGCAGGACTGTTAGTGGTCAGCACTGTCTGTTTGACTGTACAGTGGTGGGATCAGTGAAGTGTACCGATGCCTCACTCGTCCATTGCAGGAAGTGAATCTACTACTTCTGGATCAGAGCACAACCATGTCGTTGGAGAAATGCCATTTAGAAACTCTCCCTCCATCCTTTACTTACTCACTGTCTCTCTCCCTCCCTCTCTCTCTCTCTCCAGATGCCTTCCGCATTGTGTCATTTTCACTCTGACATTTAAAAGTCCGATCGGAATCACATATCGACATGAAGGAATGGAACGCCTCCGGCCGGAGTCGATAGCCGCTATTGAAACTCTTTGTACTGCAACATTTTCCGTCAGAAGGGGTGACGCTCAACAAGAGGGGAAAGGGGCGCGGTCTTACCCATGACGGACACGTCGTACTCAATGAGGAGTGTGGCTTCCTGGCCGCACTGCTTAAGGATGCTCATGGCCTCGGCGTGGGAGGTGCCGTGAAGCCGGATGCCGTCGATGCTCAACAGCCGGTCTCCTGGTTTGACGGTGCCTTCCCTGAAGACGGAAGCAAAAAAAAAAAACACACACACACACACACACAGAGTTAAGATAGAAAGAATAAGCATAAGGAAGCAGCAGCTTAAACTCCATCGTGTGGCCCGGCGAGCCCTTGGAAAAAGCTTAAATCTGAGCGGGATCCATGGATGCTTGAACATGAATGGGGGGAAAAAAGAAGTTAAATTTGAGCGGGATTCATGGGCGCTTAAACACGAATGGAGCAAAACTCTCAAGAGAGTCTTTTATCGCTAAGGGGCTTAATAGGGCACAAGAAGGCCATGATTGCCATCTGAGAACACTATTATGCTGGAAGCTTCTTGCTCTACTGCTGAATTTAAGCTTGCTGTCGGACTACTGAGGACTAATTTTGGGCACCTTAACGTCTTGAGCCCGACTGCCCGGGGGCAGAACAGGAAGTTGTCCTTAAGGCTTTAAATAGTCGGTAAACGTAAAGAAACATATGCATGTGGCACATCAACATCACCGATAGAATCTCGTCTAAAAATCTCAAACAACAAATATCACCTAAACATAACACAATTCCAACACCAAACACATAAATAAACAAAGAAGAAAAACACGGCGTAGGTCTACGTGGAAGAAACGCGGCTGTAGATCTATACCACTACGGCTAACCATGCACACCGTATATCATATGAAAGCCGAGACTCTGCAGATTACGCAGATAGCCGTATTACCACTCTCCGATGCTGTGCTGCATCTTCCTTTATTCTGACCCAGTAACATGTTTGCTGATTCCACAGTAATCTCACAGGCGTTACCTTTATAGTGATACCAAAAGCATAAAGATATTCAGTGTGGTTGCTGAGACATACACATTTGACATATTTTTAGGGCAAAAATCTGCAAAACAGACTCAGGGCTTAACAGGTTAACCTCTCTACACACAATTACTGACACATACACACAACTGGCCAGTTCTTTTCAAAACAATATTGGCCTTATAAAATGATTTATGCATCAAAAAACAAGCAGGGGTGAGTAGAGGAGTAAGTAGATAATGAAACATGACCAAAAAATAACAGATTACTGCAGGAAATGTCAACAAAATTTGGAGAGGGGAGACTGTGGTCATTTGCTCTTTAGTCTGTTTAATAAGATGTTTGCTGTGTTGGGGAGGGAGGGGTCAATGCTCCAAATAATTAGATATGACTCCCAGAACTTCCTGTAGGTCAGTTCAAATTGATTTTGCATCTGCTGCATCCAGTAACAAGAAGAAACATAAAAACCAAAAATGTCATTTACATGCTGCTTTAAACTGATAATACACTTTTTGTTTTAGTGCACTTGCTAAAATTCTCTAATTTCCGGGGTTTTTATTCTTTAAACTGCACCGGACTATTAAAATCAAGTTTTAGGGCCTGTGTCCACCCAAGGTTTTTCTTGCACTGGCAGCGTCTATTTATAATTCCAATCTTGTGAGCTTCAGCGTTCACAGCGCTAGCTCCTTCAGCAGGAAAAAGACCTCACTGGTGGGCACTTTTGTTACTGCAGCGCTCAAAGCGCTTCAAGTTAAACTCTGTTAAACTTTTAATACAGCGCTGCTCTGGTCAGTGTGACCTCTCTCTTGCTGGCCAATCAAAATCGAGGAAGGGGCAGGACATATAAATGGGTGGTTCTCTCCCAGCTGTTTTCTTGTACGGTTTATCTCATGAACCCAGCCTCTATGTAAAGATAATCTCTTTTATGTCGGCTAAACTACAGACCTCAAAGGAACACATTAGAATGTTTACATGAAATAGGAACGAACGCGGAAGTGCCGATGATGTTTTTCGAAATAAGCGCAGATAACGCGCTGACAAGGTGCTCTGGAAGTGAGGTTTTGACCACTCTCAGTGCAAAAAACGCGTTTGGTGGACACAGGCCCTTATGCAACTCCTACCGCCCCACGACGGCTACATCTCCAACGCTGCTTCCTGAACTGCACACCAACACAACTCACCTATTAACACTAGAGGCTGTATTCAAACTCAATTCATTCAATTCATAACCATCTGGGCTCCGCGACCGGGAGCAGATTTAAAAACTCTTAATGGAATGTCGTCAGGTTGAGAACAGACGCTAAGCTAGCTCCAGGTCAGAGCTGAACAATTAATGAGAAATTTCAGAACTGTCGAAGGCGCCACGGTTATTTCACAGCCTCGGGAGGAGAGTGAACTAAACGATTTAATTTCTTTTACACTAGAAGAATATCACCGCACTGACTACTGTCATAACAGGCTGCTGTGACACGGCAACGCTGATCATATTCGGATATTCGGTGCTGGATTACTGTGAGGGAGGAAGAATTAACTCGACTTGAGCAACAGGAATCGGGGAAAGACCAAAATTGGGATTTTCGATTTTTCTCCATTCAGAGCAAAATGAATATTGATACAGCTTGAGAAGGAGGAAAGACGCAGGTGGGAGTGATGGGAATCTGATGGGGAATATTGTGTAGATAGTGGTGGATATGAACAAGAACAAAAACACACACACACACACAACACACACACAGAACAGTCTATTTTCAATTCCCAAACTGGTATTGAAGTTGAAATAACTGACTAATTTATTCCCATATTTGATATAGGACTCAGATCAACTGAATGATTTGTGACCCTCCACGGCAAAACCAGTCGCTTATCGCAACGGAGGTTTCCGAGAAAAACAACCGTTTATGTTGCGTGGGGTACAATTTTGGATTTTTTGTTTTTAGTGTTTCGAAACAGTGGAAGGTCTATACTGTACTATTGTGAATACATTTGGCTGAAAAACTTACCCTTTCCATCCTAAAAACGTGACTTTCTTGAGGTGAGGAATTCAATTCCAGCAGAATGTTAAAAGTTTCTGTTTTGACCGCTCTACTTCAATATTTACAGTAAATCCACTGGTTGACTAGCGTGAAGATATTTCTCCGGAATCCATCTTCGTCTCCCGAGTTCAGTTAACCTAACGCAGGTAGGCTATCCGTGTGGCTGTGAATGCAGCGTAGGCTACCGTAAATACAAACGTAGCCGCGACCGCACCAAGCGTCTGTGAGTGCTACGGCGATAGTCAACTTCAAAGGCAGATTTCTCCGTTTCTCACTTGGCGTGACAGGAGAAACCCGACTCCTTTGAATGTTGATATCTCAGTCATATGTCGTCCGATTCATTCGATATAGGTATCATTTGAAGCTTGATTTATGCCCTTTCATGAACACATAATAACTCAATTTTGAAAATTTGCGACAAGCGACTGGTTTTACCGTGGAGGGTCACATTTATCTGTGTTGTAAAGCAGAACCACACTTTTTGGGCTGGCTACATGGGGAAGATGTTTATCAGCAGACAAAGATGCAGGAAAAACAGAAATGGATGCATGCGGAAGGGTTTGCATTGATCTCTGCTAGATTTGATTTATTCTTCAACCGGTTGCTAGTCTCAGTTTATCAGAATGCATTGGCTGATCAGGTTCTTCAGGTATATTGCTGCTGTCCCTTGAATACTGAACAAACATAAACAAAACCAAACTAACCCGAACGCCAAAATGCCTCCACGGATGACAAAGTGTGGGTCTGCCATCAGATCATCACAATGTTACGGTGCTTCAATACCTATCCGCCTTATTACGCCCCACCCCTTTTACCTGTTTTTTTCTTCCACTTTGTGTTGGAACGTCCAGTTAGCTAGTCAGCTACGAGGTCTAGGCCACTTCTGGATGGACATTACGTGGGGGGAGACCACCGACACAGTTTGCAACACTGACGGGAAAATATCACCCCACCCGAGGCGACTAATAGAGTGGGTAGATGACATGAGAAGGTGTCCTCCAGTCACTTACGGCGACATTTTTAATTACATGGAGTGTTGTAATATTTCTGTACCTATATTATGAAAGCACTTTACTCTTAAACGAGATATTGTTTAAAACCGTGTGTTTACAAGCAGTCACAGCTCAGAATTCCACTAACGGGAGCATCGCTACCTCAATCTAGCGTTAGCGCTCAGAGTTATGGTAAACTTAAGTTAAACCTGACAGCAGCACAGGCACCCGACGCGGACGCTTCACCGGAGCTTTATAGCCAAGCCATTTCTCTGCAAACAGGTGTTGTGTGGTTGGTCTCCCGTCCACAAAATGAAAATGAGCAAAACATACGGCTTTTTTGGAGGGTGTTTTAAATACAGCTCCCTCAGCCAAAGGCTTTTTCTTTGTTAGAAGGAGGCGGGTAGAGATTAAAAGCTGACACACAACAAAGCTTTACTGCTGAAAAGGAAAACCGCCTCTTTTTCCAATTATTCTGACAACCTTGGACTGCACATATGATACTACTCATTATACCTCACTTGAATTTCCTCGTGATATTAACGAGCGGCAATGAATCTGCAGGAAGTTCGAACACAAAGTAAACAAAGATGGCAACCACCGTGTAACCATGTAGAATAAGGTGGATACAGTTACAGCACAAAGGGTGTTTGCGTGAATATGTAAAAACAATTACCCTGAAATATCAATGTGGGCCTCGAAATTTCAAACATTTTAAAAAACAAAACAAAACAGACTTTTAAAGCAAAACCTCTGAAAATATTAAAAGAATGTCGGAACCGTCCTTGAGTTCTTTAAGTGCTTTTCGAGGAGCTGAGATAAAACACAAACAGCCGGACGTGTTTATCTCCGATTAACAGAAGCGTCATAAGCACATGCCTACTAAAGGCAGCGAGTGATGGATGTGACGGCGAAGCCTCAGACGAGAGGAGGGATATCTCACCTGTCAGCCGGGCCGCCGGGCCTGACGGTGGTAATGGTAACGGGACGAGATTTGTTCCTGTCTTCATGGGCTCCTCCTGTGGGGAAATCACAACACATTAGAGCTCCTGGCAAATGTGATCATAAAACATACTGCATATTGCTCTGGAGCACAAGCGTTCTGCACGGCTGTATTTTGCACCGAGACCAAGGCGTGAGTTAGACCTGCTTAATGGAAGTCATTTAGCGTTTTTATGCATTTCATGCAAAAACAAAACTTGTTTGGAAAAAAGTGTAAATTTCCACAACTAATATCGTATGATGAAATGCTTTACACTCTGCGTATAATTTGTTTATTTATTTTTCAAATTGCAACCGAAAGCTTCCACCAGAACCTTTAGCACTGATGTTTATCTGAAGCCTGCGAACATTTATTACTGAGAAAAGGCTGCATTTTCACTAGGGGTGGGAGCTGATATGATCTGATCAATATCAATGCCATTGCCGATTCTGCCTATCAACCCAATTCCTTATCAATTCTCTTATTGATTCTTGAGTAGTTTTTTGAGTGCAAAAAAGTAGTTCTACAGTCTTCTGCACCAAAAGCAACCATATTATTTTTCCCAAAATGACTGTGAACATCAACACATTCATATTCATATTCAGAGTTGTTATTATGCAGAGACATGGTTTACTACTATGAAGAACAGTAAGGTTAGTGCAGGAGGAAACACTTCTTTATCCATTTGGAATCCATCTGGATATAGAATATAATTATTTGATGACAAATAATGCATTTTTCTATATTTTATACTCTCTAACATTATAGAATGCAACAAAAATATTTCCTGATTAATGGAAAATGAAAAAATACTGAGGTTTTGGCAATTTTTGAGCGTTTGGACTCATTTTGGCCTATAACTCATATCTGGGAGAGACGTACATTTTTGTCATGAGGGCCTTCCATATGAGAGCCGCGCTGTTGACGCTCATCAAGAATAAATAAATATCAAGTTAACGGCTGTCCTGTGAGTAGAACGCTGGTTGTTTTTGTTATTTATCAGCTAAATATAAGTTTTGTCTGTAATAAATGGGAAGATTTAACTGAACTGGAACTTTTTAGTGAATGTTGGACTTCCCTGTGAGAGTTGTGTGGGCTAACAAACACAGCACGTTTACATCGCGATAAATATCATGTGTCATGTTTCCTCATGGTTGAAGGTCAAGAGAGTGTGACATAATGTATGCAATGCAAAAAAAAACCCAGGAAAACATTTTGCTGAGAAAGGAGAGAATTGTTATAAAGAATCTGTAACGTTAACGTTGGAAGTGTATAATTCCGATGGAATTGATTAATTGGAACCGGTTCTGAGTTGTAACCGGTCTGTGGTTCCCACCCCTAATTTTCCATGGGTTTTGGGATACGCACGCATCAGCTCACGCTTACCTGAAACCTCATTATAAGCCAGACTTGAGTGACTGAAAAGTGTAAATGAGGTGAACTGGAAGGAAAATTTGGTTTTAAAAAGTGTCCAGATAAATATTTTTACATGCACAAGCCTTGTGAATGAGACGCAAAATGTCTTCAAGAACTTAAAAGGAGTCAGTTGCCTTTGATTCAAGCTCCTTGATGATTGAGAACCTACAGGCACCTGTCCCTTATTTTCCCTTTTTATTTAAGGCAGCTCAAGCCAGGGATCAGCGTCCGTTTGCTCTCATACTGGCATGAGTTTGCTGAGGTTTGTTGTGCTTCTATTCTTACCCGCCTCCACCAAGCCAGGCTCATGCTCACTTCCTGCCAACTGAAGCTGTCTGCACCAGCTGCCTGAGGACTTCCTCTGACTCGACCCTCTCCATTTTTTCCCCAGCTCTGGTTTGATAGAACTTTGAGGTCTCTACCTGCTGGAATCTTGTTTGCTATAGGGCTCTGCCTGTCAGTTTGATTTTTGGACTTCGTATCGTGAGCCTGTGCTTGTGTCTTTATTTTCTCTGTGGCTTTAGTTTTATTGTAAAATCCTTGGTTTTGTTTTGACTTCTGCATCTGTGTTCTCTATTTACGATCCGCACTCCACAAATACATCATGACAATTACAGAATGAATAAACAAGCTGAAACCCTGTTGCAAAGAACAGCAAAAATGTACAAACCTGCTTTTTAAACATTGCCGAGCATGTTCTAACAATATGCCACACATCACATTTTGTTGAGCTTTGCAAAGAAAAGCTTGAGTAGATTATTTCATTAAGCTACTTAAAATATTAAAACGTTCTACATCACAATCTAATAATAACTGTCAGCTATTAATTGCCACCCCCAGCTGCTACTACGAACATCGGCTGGAGAGATTCATGCTTCCTTTCTGCTGCCTCTCCATGTTTATTGTTGAGTCTGACTAAAGTGAAGTAAATTAAAATGAGTGTTTATTTATCATTGTGAACACAGCACAGCACGCAGTGCAACACAACCAAACATGACCTCTGCATTCAACCCATCCATGAAGGAGCAGTGGGCAGCTAACATGCAGTGACCAGGGAGCTTTGCTTGGGCACCGTACCTTGCTCATGATTACCTCAGTGGTACCTTTACCGGTCCGAGACTTGAACCAACGACCTGCTGATCACGAGGCAAACTTCCTAATCATTACGCTACCAACTGCCCCACTCATCACTGACTCTGAAAACGTGTCAATGTGTCATCGAACCTGGAGGTTGGTTTTGTCCTTGTGCTAGTGTACCTGTCTACAAACCAAGAGGCTGTGGGTTCAAATCCAGCTCTACTTCCTGCACTACCACCACTAACCCCCTGAGCAAAACCCTCACCCTCAAGTTGCTCCAGAGAGTAAGAAGAGTCACACTCCGTAAGAGTGTCTGCTAAACACCTTAAACGTAAAATACAGATGCCAGACCCAGCCCAACTTTCCTTCTGCTATCGAGGTATTTCCCCGCTTTAGAGATGGATATATTGTGTCACATTTCACCACATCTGAGACTCAAATGATGTAAGGCAAATGTGGATGAATGTAAACTGGAGGCTGGAAGTACAGACGAGGTGGGAGTCGGAGTGTGTTATCTGTGGTAAAAGATCCTCACTGCTAACACACCTTCTCTTTGATGTCGACATGAATCAGATAAGCTTGCTACTATGTGTCGGAATCAAAGAGAACATTCCAGTTGCACAGGGAAGCCAGCCAGAGTTTACCTTCACACTAATTATACAGGGTTAACCTGTTAAAACCTTAAATCCTGCGGCGCATTCCGAACGGCCAGCGTCAGCAGTGGACAATCAAATGGTTCAAATCAGAACTGCAGATACGGCAGAACCGAAGGAAGCTGCGGCGTTTAACCGGAGTGACTTTCCATTAACTGAAGTGCAGCATGTTTTCATCAAACCGCATGGTGGCATGTCTATTCAAGTATAATTATTCTTAACATCTTCATTTACGTCTATGTCTAAAATAGTGCAATGCGTGGAAAGAGATGGTAAGACGTGAATTAATTCTTGCAGTGCAGTGATCACGAATAAATTGCCCCTTTGGAAGAAGAAAATCAATAGCAAAATGTTCACATTCGCAGCTAAAAGGAGCAGTTTATCTCATTTCTGCTGTCTGGCATAAAGACTATACAAAATAAGTCTTTCTCACAACACACACACACCACTGCAAAAGCTAGAGAAAAAATAAACTGTAACAGGTCTATTGAAAGTCACTGAGTTAAACGATGATGTCCACATTACAACGCTGAAAATAACACACATCAACTGCATCTATTAATGGCTAATTAAAGAGCTCGTTAGTTGTCACTTCTTCCACATTACACAGCGATATGGGAGATTGCACATTCACCTACCTCTAATGACAAATCCAAATGTGTTTCCCTCTTTGTGCAGCGTCACTTCGACGTTTTTAAACATCACACCCGAACCTTGAACCGCTGCAGGAAATAAAAATACGATTAGCTTTCACCCGTCTCAGTACGCCTGGCTCATCAGTATCTCAGTGGTAAATTAATCGGTCTGGGATTTGAACCTGCAACCTTCCGTTCACTGGGCGAACACCCTACTGTTACGCTACCAACTGCCCCAATAAAATAAAATAGAAATTAAACGATTTAGATTTCTTGGGCAGCTCAACATCAGACTTGTTTTAAAATCCAGCTGCTAAACACATATTTAGTCATTTCTAGTTGTGAATAATTCACAAAAACCAAAATATTGTGTTATCAAATAGTCATGGCCATGAAGAAAGTCATGTGGTGAGACTGTGATTATCTCATGAATAATTCCTTCACTTTCTCAATATTTTATGGCATCAGATGTACAGTAAAATGTGTGCAAAGTGCTGCCACTTCTGCAGTCATGATCTCATATTCACCTGCTGTAATGGTATTAAATCTTCTTCATGCAGTTACGCTTGTTAGCAAACTCATGATCAACCGTTCATCTACAGAAATTTTGGTGTGGCAGTCAAAGGGTGGCAGGAAAATCGTCTTCGGACTAACAGGCTGTAGGTTCAAATCTGGCTGCCACAAGGGACCCTTAACCCCAAGTTGCTCCGGGGAGACAGTCCCTGTAATTAGGAAGTGCTTCTGGATAAGAGTGTCAGATAAATGCTGTAAAATATAAGGTACATATAATTTTGTAGTGTCAGTGAACAACTAGGGTCAGGTACCTTTCACCGATATTGGTACCAATACTCGGTACGGTACTTCATTTCGATACCTTGCTCTGAATCTGCCTGGTTTGTATCAACATAAAAAATACAGTAATAATAAATAAGCCCCAAACTAACTTCAACCGTTTCTTATGTTACAACTACAATATAAAGTTATTACAGTTTTTATAAAAAAAATATCCCAGAACAGTAACTAAAACAGATTAATCACCTAAAGCTGCAATGGAACTTGTCGATGGTGTAGATTCGACGTTTTGGGTGTCGATGCAGGCTGCAGGGGTGATTGTCGGTGCAGGCGCTGTAGTTGCGGCTGTAGCTTTAAGGACCTGTGTCCACCAAATGCGTTTTTTGCACTGAGAGTGGTCAAGACCTCACTTCCAGAGCGCTTTCTCTGCGCTTGTTGTTGCTAAGTTACGAAAAGTGTCACCGGGCACTTCCATATTCGTTCTTATTTCATGTAAACATTGGCTAGCAAGAGAGAAGTGAGTATCAACTTGATGTGTTCTGAGTGCTGTGGTAAAAACCGTCTCCACCGGCGCTTTTTAACTGGTGAAGATGCTTAGCGCTGTGAACGCTGAAGTTCATAGGATTTGTATTTTTAAAAAGGCGCTGCTAACGCAAAAACCTAGTGGCGCTCCAGTTATCAAACACCGCACACCCATCCGCCCGTAAATATATTTTGCGTTTAACAAAGTGTTTCCTCAGGTTTGACGTATTGCTAGCCTCAATTTTGCGTGCTAAATGTTGCGCTGTCTGTGTCGGTTTTAGTAAAGTGCGGCCACACAGTCGAACGCTTTCGGCGTGTCGCCATGTTTTCAGATTTCTGTGCAAATTCTCCACGCATGCGCATTCTTCCACCGGCAACTGTTGTCATGGTAAACACTAAATAGCAAAAATTGAAATTTAACTGCAGTAAATATCTATTTCTATCCTATTGCTGCTGTAAATGCATCGAAGCGCTAAGATAACTGTTGATTAATTTAAACCTTTCACCCAGTTCCGTATGTCCCGCTGAGCTCGTGCACAGCGCTGCTGATGAGCGCATGAATGTACCGAAATTTGGCACCGTTTAATTTTGACGTGAGCCGATACCCGGTAGCACCGACATCATTCGGTCGGTACCTCTACCCAGCCCTAGGAACAACGCAACATGTGTGAAGAGTGACGTAGTAAAGCCGTAACATGTTGGAACTCACAGACGGGCGGCAGCTCGTACTCCACCTCCAGCACCACTCTCTCCCCCACATTCTTCAGCAGACTTATAATCTCATCGTGGCGGAACTTAGTCAGGTTGATGCCGTTCACGGACTTGATGTAGTCTCCAACGTTCAGCTGATCGCTCCTGCCGTCGGGGACAGAAAAGGAAGGAGAAAAGGGATGTGCGGGAAATGGAGGATAAATCGAGGGGCGGTGTGAGGAGAGACAGCGAGAAGGGAGGGTGTAAAGAAGACGAAGGTAAAAGGACAGAGAGAAATTGGGCCGGGGAGGGAGGAGACAGCGGGCGGATGAGAAAATGAACACGAGGAGGAAGAGAAAACAGGGGGAGAAAGGAGATAAGGAGGAGATTGAGTGAGGTGCAACACTGGGCTTTGATAGCTGCTGGAGAAGATGAATAGAGAGCTTTGTTCTGAGGAAACATCCTCTAAAAGAAGATATCACAATCTCACACACACACACACAAACCTATAGACACACACTTGCACCTACACACATACACATGTATATATACTCACATGTATACACACATTCATGCATTATCTGAACCGCATAATCCCTATTGGGGTCTTACACCCGGGACCAACACTGGGTGGGCACCAAAAGACCGCAGGACACACACACTCACACAAACACACTCACATTCACACCTATGGGGCAATTTAGAGTCACCAGTCAACCTACAGTGCACGCTTTTAGACTGTGGAGCAGCCGGAGTAAATACACGTCATCATGGGGAGAGCCCGCAAATCCCACACAGACGACCCAGGGATCGAACCCGGGACGTTCTAGGTATGAGGGGGCAGCACTAACCACCGCACCACTGTACCACCCTTTGTATACACACATGCACACACACATTTATACACACACACACACACACATACACACACACATACACACACAGACTGGTGGTTCTGCTATTCCTGGTAAAGATCACCATATACACATTAAAGGTACACTAGACTTCACAATGCTAGCACAGCTAACTTTAACTGGAGGCTAACATTAGTCTCATTAGCGCATTAGCTTTAACTCATGGTTAGCCATGTTAGCATCTTTGGCCTGAGGGTTACTTCCTCATCCAAATACATAGTAGCATTAATACATAAATTATTCTGGCAGAAATGTACAGAAAAGACACCCAGCTCTGGAGCCAGGAGTGTGTGTGTGCGTGCATGAATGTGAGAGATTTATTTATCTGTACACTGGTGGACCGGTGGAGTGTGTAAGTGTGTGTGTGGGGAGGTGACCCCGGTGCACGCCGTGGACAGCCTGAATGCACACACAGCCAGTGGGGAGAAAAGAAGAATAGATTTAGCGGGCATTGATTTATATAGGCCCTGCTCTGCAGCATGCTCATACACACACACACTCAGACACACACACACACACACAAAAAGGATGGGTGATACAACCTCAAATCAACATCACGATAATTTTTACCTTGATTCTGATTAACGAACATTTATCTTGTTTTTGGATTTTTTTCTTGGATTGTTGTATGAACACAACGTTAAAAATAACCAAAGTTGAAAAAATCCCCACTCACATCACACACATATACTCCCTCCTGCGTCCTGCATCCTTCAAATCCAAAATCTCACCCGAAAAATTTCACCGACACTCACCTGGCCGCGATGCCGCCCTGCCGCAGGTTGGAGACGCGAGGCTTCCCGTCCTTATCGACGCCTCCCGACACGGTCAGGCCCAGGGTGGTGCCCTCCTTCTTCATCAGCTCCACGATGCTGGAGCCCTTAAACTCGTCTGCAAGATGTGGAGAGGAGGAGGAGGAGGGTGAGAAGGAGGGGGGGGAGGAGGAGGAGGGGGAGGAACAAAGGCAGGAGGTGAGAGGCGAGCAGGAGCGAAGGAGGCCGGCGGACGCCATGGCGCGCCTCTGCCCCTACGAGATCACACATCCGGGAACGAACGCCCGCCCCGGCCCAGCCCTGTGGTGGAGGAGCTGGAGTCTGCCTCTCTCTTTCTCTCTCTCTCTCAACCTCTTACTCTCTCTCCCTTTCTCTCTCTCAGACACACATACGCTATCTGCCCCTCTCACAGCCCTGACCGGTAATTAGAGAAACGCTCAAGAGGATTGAGACAGAGATAGAGAGAAAGAGAGAGAGAGAGGGGAGATGAGAGCGAGGGTGATTGAGAGAAAGAGGCACAGAGAGAGACTGCAAGAAAATGAAATGGGAGCAAAAAGAAGACTTGAAGCAGAGAGTTTGGAAAGCAATAGTGTCCTGAAAAATGTGAGTTGCTCGCTCGCTCGCTCGCTCTCTCTGTCTCTCTCCCCCCTCTCTCTTTCATTTATTGCTATTCGGGCAGACACATCCCCCCATCCTCCTTAACCCCTCATCGATGTGCTGTCATTCAATCCCTCCCTGAGATCATCAGAGCCACATTAAGAAAGAAGGGAGCCCTTTTGTCCCCCCTGAGCTCCACTTCCAGCGCCACTCCGTTTTAGAAATGAATATCGTGTTTATTTGGGGTTTAGATTTTAATTTGAAAAACGAATGAACGAATGTGGCACAGATTCACCGGAGGCACAGTTAACGTTCTCTCCAGTCGTCCTCGTAAGGTCTCTCGCAGGCCATAACACGGCCATAACGACTCACTCAGGTGTCTGTGGGAAGTCACGTAGGCCCCGAGGGAAAAGCGGGATCTGATATTCCTCTCATACCCTGAATCAGGCCGTATGGATCGGGGCGGAGGGGCGATGTCAGAGCGTGCCCCGGGGTGGAAAGGGGTCAGCAGTTTGTCAATACTCGACCTGCTCTTGAACTGTCTCTCCGTGAGGAAGAAGAGCTGGGAGGAGAGGAGAGGAGAGGAGAGGAGAGAAGAGGAGGGAGGTTCTCTCTCTAAAGCAAACACGGCAACACATCAAAGAGGGGAGCAATTATTATAGCTTAATGAGATGGCTAGAGTAAAACCAGAGTGTGTTTATGTGTACGTGTGTGTGTGTGTAAGAGAGAGAGAGAAAGAGAAGCAGTGCAATAATCTAAACAAACAAAAATAAACGATCATTACGGTTATAAACAAAAACGGACATCATTTTTTAAAATAACGCAGGGTGTTTTGGCTGCGCTTTTCAGCTCTGCACTTTTCGCGCCAGTCTCTGATCATTAATTGTGGCAGAAGTGCCTTCAGTTTGCTGTCTGCTTTCATCTAATAATTTGATTAAAAATATCTTTGCTCTGCTAAGGATTCTCCTGACAGCGAAATTACTGAGGAACAGATTACAAACGTAGCTGTCACCCTGGGACGGCGGAGATATTCAGGGACCGTGCCTGCCAAAATATAATTATTTCCAACATATGTGTCTTTTACACTCTCTTACACACTCGCACTGATAGCCTTGGCCTAATAAAAGAATACTTCGAAATGTCAAAATGGTTAAGAGCAGATAAAGCCAACTCGCGCCACTGGCTTTCATTCATTCTTGGTGTGCTAGCATTTTGAACAAAGCGCTTCCTTAACCCTCACAGACGCTAATGTGGCTAGCTGTAAACAAAGCTAATGGACACCACATTAGCCATTAGCTTATCTGATCTTCATTACTTTTTATTCACAGTTAGCCCAATTAGAGTCTTTGGGCAGAGTGCCCCTTTAATGGAAGCTCATTTCTGTTAGCCAGATAATAATGGCTCAACTCCATCAGGCCAAATGACTTCTGTCTTTATTTATTCCACAATAAATAAGTCTCCTCACAAGGCACCTCTCCTGAAATATGAAGCGTCTACGTGCCAAACAGCCGCAGTCAGCCGGGGGATGAACGATCCAAGACTGATATCTGGCGTTGGTTTGATACTGACTCAAACAACTAGTTTCAGGCGCTGCAGTCAACGGTATTAGATAGTGTGAATAGAGTGTATACTAACTGTATATACATACTACTTATTAACAAAAGGTAATTAAATTTTTTAAAAATAGATTAAAATGTATTACATTTTTACTACAAAATAGTTATGTGTGTGTGTGTATGCCTTTATATTTTCCAGATTTGTTTTATATTTTGCTAGTGCATGGTTTAAAAAAATGTACCTAATTTAAAAATGATATATACAGTGTTTTAGTATATACAAAAACACAATATAGTACAATAGCTAATATAAATATAATAAATTATAAACTACTATAGAAATACAGCTATCTGAATATAGTTTTATTGTATAAAACTCTTCAATATAATACATTACACATCATGTAAAATCAAATTAAAATATTATATAATAATAATTATTATATTATATTTGTAATAATTATAATAATAATTGTTATAATAACAAAACAACAATCATATTTTATATTTTTATATCATACAATTCTATTTTATATCTAGAATTGTGTATATAATATTTTCAATTTTTATTATGAAATGAATAGCAATCCAACTCCAAAATTAAGAGAAAATGTAAACGCTACTATTTTGACAAAATCATAAACATTCAATTACAAAACAAACAAACTAGATAAACTGAATTGAATCTTTTCCTGTGACAGATTTGAGTTGAGCCGTTATCAGTCGATACCCAAAAGCCCAGGTAGCTGTATAGATATCAGGACTGAAAATGTTGTATCAGAACATCCTATTTAGAAGCAGGATCTGTTGATCAGCTGCACCAGCTTCTCACTGGGACTAATCCAATATCCCAGCGCCGAGACAGCAGTGGGGAATGGTGTCATGTGACCAGCTCCAACTCTGCTGAAGCTTTGGCCCCATATCTCAGCCCAGAGCCCCAGAGCTGCAGCCCGGACTCTACCAACACAGGTGTGGGAAATGATAAGTTAATTCTATTACTTGTTCCTAGCCTGCTTTTTAGATTACTTTCTCACTTCCCCCACTTTTCCATTCTAACTCTCTACCTCTCTTTCTCTCTCCCCTCTCAACCCTCCTCCTCCTCTCTCCGCTGTCCTTTTAATGCCAAACAGGCTGATGGCGTTACCACAGTGACCATCACATTACTGGGGTTTTTGTGGCGTGAGAGATAATGGAGGAAGGCATCGAGGAGGAGGGGGGATGCTCACCCTGTGAGAGAGAAACAGGGAAAAGAGAAGGTAGTAATAGAGAGAAAAAAAGGGAAAAACTGAAAAAGAGGTAAAAGGAGGAAAGGAAAAGAAATAGAGCAAAGGAACATGGCAATGGAGTGAGAGACGAAAGATGAAAGGAGGGGATAGATAGGGTGTGAGGAATAGTGAGTGAGGAAGGAAAGGAAGAACAAAAAGAGAGAGTAAACAGAGGAAAGAAGCAAAAAAGGGAGGGATAGAAAGAGGCGTGTGACGAGCAGGGAAAAGGAGAGAGAAGGGGAGGCGAGGGTGGGGAATGGGAAGGGAGGAGGGAGAGAAAGGAGGAGGAAGAATCTAAGTGTAATTAAGCAGCCCTGTCTGGGGCAGTAATGATGAAACTAAATCACATGATGACTTTGCTAAGGTTTGTGGTGGTACTGGGGTGGAGAAAGGCGACCATGCAAGGAGGTTGGAGCAGGAGGTGTGTCACTCCCCATACATCATACAGGCATGCATAATAAAGTCCATCTGACTCTATATTTTAATCTCTTCACATTACTGCCTCGCTGTATAAGCAACTGTGCTGCAAATGATTTGTATACGTCGGGTTTATTACTGCATGCTGGACCCCCTCTTCTGAAGGGCGTGTGCATTGTTGGCTCAAAGTAAAACCCAGCCAACATCATATACATTCAAACCTGCTGCTTACCTACCAGGTCTGGTGTCGCTGCATGTGGGGGTGGTCCTGGCGGTGTTGAGCAACTCTCGGCCCTGGAGGTCTACCAATTGTCCTGGAGGTTTTTCTTTTCAACTGGATTTCAAAACATTTACACCTGGTCTCGTTAGATATACCAAGACAGACTGATCAGGTAGGATCCTCCTGGACACTAGACCTTCTGGACTGGGTTGCCTGCCCCTGGTCTGAAGTGAGAAGATACTCATCTGTTGTCACTGGGTTCAGAATCAACTCACCCTACTGCAGAATCACCCTATATCTGTATAATCCAATTGAGGCAGTTGGTAGGTGGCGCAGTTCAAATCCTGAACTGGTAAAGGTACCACTGAGGTACTCATGAGCAAGGTGCCGTCCCAAAGCACTCCCCAGGCACTGCCCATGTCAGCTGCCCACTGCTCCTTCACAGATGGGTCAAATGAAAGTGAACACGGAAGTTCAAACAAGGAGACCTAATGAGCGTCGGCACGTCCAATCGCATAACTCCTAGTTCTGTATATAAGCAGTAACACTGGCCTTCTTCTCTGCCATTACACCCGTTCCGTTTCGCCCGCCTCCTCCCCTCCACCACCTTCGGCTTCCCATCTTGGTCGGGGCGAAGACTCCTTCGCCTTCCTGCCTGGTCTCCCAGCCAGATCTGCCAGCTTCAGAGACGAGGAACCAACGACCAGGCTCCCCTCAAAACTATCACATACACACTAAAGACAACTTGTTTTTGCCAAAATAAAATACTTGTCAATCTATAACTGAATAGTCTCCTTGGTTGAAATGCAGAGGTCACATGTGGTTGTGGTGCACTGTGTTCACAATAACAAATAATCACTCACTTTCACTAATCAATTCAGTGTTGAGTGCAACCCTCCACACGACACAGGTAAATTGATGTTTTGTGGTCAGAAACTGATGGAAAGGTGGTGGTCAGCTGACATAACGTACTTGTAAACGACAGATGGTGGGTGATTAGAAATAAATATTACTAATAAATGAATTTAAAAATGAGTAAGTATTACTAATGAGGTCCCCAGTTAACATGAGTATCTGTAGCAGCATCTTTTTTTTTTACAGAATAAGGGTCATAAAGACAAGCCAGTTTTTAATTAACATATTTCTAACATGAAACAGAGGTGATGGTGATGGTGATTGAAATGAGGAATGCTGTGTTGGAACTGGAAGATTTCAAATCCCACTTGAACCTGAATCAGCCAAATTGCCTTCTGGATCTCTGCATGAGGACAGTACTTCCGTCAATACTTATCTGTACTTAGAAGTATTATTCTAGTGCTGTACTTGAACTGGAAATATTATCAACATAATAATAACCACTTTATACTTGACAATGATTTATAATTAATGCAATTTTTTACTCCATGATGACTGCGGTACACGCCGACTGACAATAGTTATTACGTTTTCAACCCTAAATTTGTAAACCTCTGCAGGCTTTTTATGTAACTGACAATGCAAAATCTTGTAGAATTCATAGAACAGGCCAGACATGTTGTAGTTACTCCAGCCAACGATGGTAGTGATTTGCTGCATTCTGGTCCACATAGTTTAAATTCAAGCAATTTGAGTGGATACTTCAAAACACAACTTTAAGCCTCTGAATCAGTATAATAACATTCATTTTAACTAATACTACATAAACCAATTTTAATACTCAAAGTAGTACTAATATCAAATATTTCAGTTAATACTAGGGGTGTTGAAACTAATCGCTGAATTGATGCATCCGCGACACGAACATGGTGATTCTGCATCAATGCAGTGGCAAACCATAATCGATTATACTGTAATGGAAGGTTTTTCAACCCGGCTGGGGTGCAGGTGTGGTAACATGCAGTCCACTTTCACGACTGAAATCACTTGCTGAGAAATTATTCCTTTTGAATTTTCAAAACATTTTCAGATGATTTAGGCATCTTTATGAATAATGAATTTAATGCAAATATCTAAAAAGTAATACAAAAATACTCCCCCTGCTCCAGACTGGTCTGGGTAGGGGGTCTCTACTAAGTTTTCAAAGCAGTTGGAAACCCTGAATTATATCGTATAACATTGCATGGAGATTTTCCTGGCTACAGCATAAAAATTGAAGTTAAAAAGAACATCACGGTAGCAACTTTGGCTGCACGATCTGCGACCCATGCCCAATCTGTGTGCAATGTGAAAAACTGATGGGCTGCATTGTGATATCATATTGAATTGAATCGTTGACCTAATAATCGTAATCAAATCGAATTATGAGACCAGTGAGGTTCACACCTCTAGTTTATACTACTACTTCAGGTGGTATTATAATGAGAAACTTTGTAAAGAAGTTTTCAGAGACTTGATGTTCAGGTATCTGGGGCCCTTAAACCCCACGTCCTTCACTGACTTGTGAGTTTAGGTAAAGATTTCAGATATGTGACCCTCACAGCAAAACCAATTAAACATGCATAGCGGAGGTTTCGAAAATAAAAGCTTTTTATTTTTAGTGTTTTGAAACAGTGGAGAGTCTATCCTGTACTGTTGTGAATAAATTTGGCTGAAAAAACTTCCCTTTCCATCCTAAAAACGTGACTTTCTTGAGGTGAGGAATTCAATTCCAGCAGAATGTTAAAAATTTCTGTTTTGGCCGCTCTACTTTAATATTCTGATAAATCCACTCGTTATTCATGATCTCCGGAGGATTCAGATTAACCTACTTGTAGGTAGGCTATTAAATGTGGCTGTGAATGCAGCGTAGGCTACCACATCAGTAGCATGACCACATAGCGTCTGTAGGTGCTATCGATAGTCAACTTCAAAGGCAAATTTCTCCGTTTCTCACTTGGCGTGACAGGAGAAGCCCGACTCCTTTGAATGTTGATATCTCAGTCATTGTCGTCCGATTCGTTCGATATAAGAGTATCGTTTGAAGCTTGGTGTTGTGCAAGTTACTTGCAAAGTGTAATACACTATACATTACTTGTTACTGGTATTCAAATGTAATCCGCTACCTTAAAATATTACTGTCTCAGAATTGTAATCGTTACATGACTTCTGTAACTTTTCAGTTACTTTCACCAAAATAACTGTGAAGATATAACTTGACATTCTAATATGAGAAAAAATATTGCAGATCATTACATGCCCAGTAGAAGGTGATGTTTTGTAGCATAATGATTATGTGCTAACCAGGCTACAAACAATATGATGAATATAACTGGCAAAGTAAGGGCTTAAGAGACAATTCAAGAAACATTAACGGCCAAAATGAAAAATGACTAGAATTTGAATAACATCATAATAGAGGTGGAATAAATATTACGTCTAGGCTTGTTCATCATTAAACAAAACAAAACTATATCCCATATTAATGCTTACTGTAATGACAAGAAAAGATGCATTTTTCTTACGATTGTCATTCCTTTATTCTCTTTGAATTCAAGAGATTCACAACATAACTCATGCATAATGCTCGAGGTGTTTTTTCAAATTGCTAGTGCTATTTCTCGACGTCGTTAGCTCTTCAGGGTTTGGGCAAAGATTGCTCTTGACTAAAACAGTCTTTTTGTCTTCATCCCTGACGAACTCAAAGTAATGCGCAAACGTCCACCTCGCAAAAGTACTGTCTTCTGCCATCTCACCGGAGAAGCAAGCCTTATGTGATGCACTGTGCAAGGGGCTCAACTAACCACCAACAGCAAATACAACTCTCGCGCATTTTTTTAATCACAGATAATTAATATGAGGTCTCACGGTCTTGCTGTTTTTAAACAAATACATTTTTGGTTAAAAGTGCTTTGTAACGCACGCGTTACTGAACATGTACCGAGTAAAATATTACTGAAAATTGATAAGTAGTGCCTTACATTACTATGTTACAGCAAAAAGTAATCTGTTAATGTAACTCGGTACTTTTGTAATGCATAACTCCCAACACTGTTGATTTATGCCCTTTCATGAAAACATAATAACTCAATTTTGAAAAGTTGTGTTAAGCGACTGGTTTTGCCGTGGAGGGTCACAAATGAAGAAAGAGAACTTTGATGCAGCAGCACACTGACTAAAGCAAGTCTGCTTCTAAATGGTATTTGTCATGATGAGTTTTTCACATGTTATTGGACTCAATATGAGATCTCTGTCCTGTGGGGAAAAAGGGGTAATTCACGTCTTAGCACTTCAAAGGTCTATAGAATTCATTCAATGCAGCTCATCAAATTAATTAAAGTGAAAGTAACAATTTTCTTTTGGAGTATGAATGTTTTAAAATTTGCATTTAATAATTAATTCCCATTTTGCTGATGTTCAATCACGTCTGGGCAAGACTTCATTAAACTGACTCGAGCGGCCCCAGGTCCTGATCAGCTCATGCAGGCCTTCCCCCTTTCACCAGGCATGCTTGACTAAGTTTAGAACTGTGTGCAAGATGAGTAGTGCAACAGGGATTAAAAAAAAAAATACATGCATTCACAGTACACACACACACACACACACACACACACTCAGCCCTAACTATTTTTTAAGGTACTTCTGTTTTCCATTTTATAAGGTAATATTGACTAATGACTAGACATAAATAATACTACAGCCCTAACCTCTGACCTTTTCACTCCTTTGGAAGAAAACTATGAGGGCCTGTGTCCACCAAACACAGTTTTTCCGCTAGCAGCAGCTATTTTTAAAACAAATCCAATGACCTTCAGTGTTGACGGTGAACTTCCTTCAACAGAAAAAAACAACAATTTTACCGCAGTTGAAATCCGTTCAACTTTTAGAACAGCGCTGGGCTAATCAATGCCACTTCTCTTTTGCTAGTCAATCAAAATTGAGGAAGGGACAGGACATACATAGTCAAGAGGTCACTAACAACAACGCCGGTGTATCTGGAGCAGCTGGAGAAGCTTATTTTGGCTTTATTAACACAGTTATGTAATCAAACCCCTAATCGGTGGTACTCTCCCAGCTGTTTTCTTGCACGGTTTATCTTATGCACCAATCTCTACGTCTCGAACACACGTCAGTATCTAGCTCAAACGCTGCCACTAATGCCAAGATGGGATTTCTCTCCATTGTAAAGATAATCTCTTTTATGTCAGCTAAACTACCGATCTTAAAGGGACATGTTACAATGTTTACATGAAATAGGAACAAACGCCAAAGTGCCCGATGATGCTTTTCGTAACTTAGCAACAACAAGTACAGAGAAAAGCACTGAGAAAGCGCTCTGGAAGTTAGGTTTTGAAAGCTCTTAGCGCAAAAAAAACGTGTTTGGTGGACACAGGCCCTAAAACAGTGGTCCCCAATTATCTTTCCCCGAGGGCCAAATTATGTAAAGCAAGTCGGGCTGAGGGCCAACAAATCCATGCCTTTTAGCCTTTCAGGAAGAGAACTATATTTTTGCGCATTATGGCATTCCATATGAGAGTTGCGAGAGCTAAAGCGTGTTTACTCATGAATAATGTAATTTATGCATTTTTATGTAATTACTTCAGTTTTTGTGCATGGAATTACTCAGAAATAATTTCACATACGGAGGAATGAATATAATGTCCGGTAAGTTAAACATCTGTTATCGCAACTGTTATTGTTACGATTTCACCCACTCTTAATGACTAGCGGAGATGTCAACCCACTGACGTGGAGATCGCTAATCACAGATGGCCATAGGGAGCACACATGTCTGTTTACGTTTCCTGCCAATGTGACGTAAGGGGCTGGATATATTGCTTGCTCTGGCCAAATCTGGTCATTTGGGGACCACTGCCCTAAACGTTTCTCTTATGCAGGTACATCACATCAAAAATGTCCTCACAAACCAATAAAAATCTGCCATTTTTTGCTTTTCCATCCTTAACGGGACCCCATGTTTCAAGAAATAATATACAATCTGATCACGCGCACACGCACACACGCATGTGTGCAGAGACAGACAGGCAGACACACACACACAGGCTTTCATCTAATTTTGGCATTAATTACAATTTTCATTTCAGTGATTGAGTAAACTCTGAATTGAATCTGACTGGGAGAAGATGAGAAAAATGGTCATTATTATATACATCGACACAGACTGAATTAGTGGCATTGTAATTAGACCGATCCGGCCTCTGTGTATGAGACGCACTGACACTGCTGTTTACTGAGGAACAAAGCCATCATTACATTTCAACTTTCAACAAGACAGCAGCAAACACAAAAACCTTTTAATGTGCCTCCAATTATTTGCTAGAAAAATGCCTCCAAATGTGTCCACACTTCAGGCTGGAAGGTCAAGATGACACTATTTCACCCAATTATCTCACCAGCTTCCGCTGCTGCATCTTACCGCCCATTTTCCAGAATCTGAACTAGAAAGTCAGAGGGTCAATTACACTGTGTTGTGGTGCTGCCTATGAACAGCCGTGGCAAAGCTGGGATTCAAGCTCTGGTCAAATTCTATTAGCTGTACCTGTGATGATCTCTGGGGTGAGACCGCAGTGTACTCCAACATGTTGCAACATGACATTTTTAGACATATCTTCCGGAATTACGGACAAACCTGCTGCATTGCACTGATTTATCATGATCAGTCTATTTGTGGATTTGTTTTTGTCTTCCCTGTCCCATTCCTGTTTGCTCCTGCTGTGATCTTCAACCATTTCTTCTTGTTTATACCCATATCCTCTCAGCATTGACCTGAGCCTGTAACTCCAACTAAGATGCGATTCTGAGCATCGTGTGCAGATGTAAAACTCTCTTTTCCCATGACCATGACTTCAGTCTCCACTCTATATTATAAATAAAACAGTGCTTGTTCACTAATTCATTACAGTACTGCACCGGAAGTTTCTGACCTTTAGTATGTACTTACTTGTCACTGTGAACACAGCACACTTCGAAATGCACCCTCTGCATTTAATCCATACTTTACCCATGCACCATCTGCATTTAAACCATACTTCACCCATGCTCCCTCTGCATTTAACCCATATTTTACCCATGCGCCATCTGCATTTAAACCACACTTTACCTCTGCATTTAACCCATACTTTACCCATGCTCCCTCTGCATTTAACCCATACTTTACCCATGCACCATCTGCATTTAAACCACACTTTACCTCTGCATTTAACCCATACTTTACCCATGCACCATCTGCATTTAAACCTCACTTTACCTCTGCATTTAACCCATACTTTACCCATGCTCCCTCTGCATTTAACCCATACTTTACCCATGCACCATCTGCATTTAACCCATACTTTACCCATGCTTCCTCTGCATTTAACCCATATTTTACCCATGCGCCATCTGCATTTAAACCACACTTTACCTCTGCATTTAACCCATACTTTACCCATGCTCCCTCTGCATTTAACCCATACTTTACCCATGCACCATCTGCATTTAAACTACACTTTACCTCTGCATTTAACCCATACTTTACCCATGCTCCCTCTGCATTTAACTAGGAAAGCAGTGCTTGGTGACAGTAGCTTCCTGATCGGTACCTCAGATAGCTCTTTTCTGCTGCGCTGGTGCTGGAGCAGAACTTGGGAACCATTCATTCATTCATTCATTCATTCACTATCCAAACCACTTAATCGCAACCGGAGTCACAGAGAAACCAGAGCCTATCCCGAGAAGTTAAGAGCACCAGCAAGAACCAATTCACATTTTAGACTTTAGAGATCAGTTGAAGCTGGGTAAAGACACTACAAATCACACACCAAACCCACCACACAAAGCAACAACATCTGACCACATCTTGTGTTTGTAGATGCTGCATCAGGCTTTGAGGATATACTGTATTTAAATATGCAAAGGCAGCAGTAGAAGGAGATCAACATCAACAACTCTAGGGTATGAAAGATATGTAACTTTTAATGTTTTTTTGGACCCAGATGGTAATACAGTCAACTCTTTCAACATAAGTAATTAATTTTATACACAATACATATTGGTATATTATTTTATTTAATTTACAGATTATTTTAATTCTGCATGGGAGAGAACTAAATCACTCATTTTCTTTATTTAAAGTTGCCTCGCTTACTAACTGTCATCTACTGTGACATCACAGGTTCTTGATTCCAAGACAAAGTTTTTTGAGAGTCAATTTTGCTGCACTGGAACCAACTGTTCTGAGCGGAAAAATGTGATACCAGTTCAAAAGTGAGAACCAGCACCGAAGCCAGTTTTGCAGCAGCGGCACCAATTTATTTCAGCTGAAAAATGTGGAACTGGTCCCAAATTAGGAACCGTCAGTGGAAAAGGGGATGGGATTTTCACAGCTGAGCCTCCAATCACAGGAACGGCTCTGCTATGATCTATATCCAGTCAGGAAGAGACCAACCTAACACACACAGACTCAGTATTGTGGTGGTTTTAAGTACAAAATTTAAATATCACAATATACTATTAATCATGACTGGAGGGTCTTTATTTGATTCATCTGGGCGGTGATCATTTAGGATTTACCAGATGAGTCAGCAGAATCTCATGCTTGGTCAGCATGCTGAAAGGACACTCCCGAAATTGCGCAGTTCATTTACTCGGAATCGCTTCCTAAAGCCTGTGAATGCTTGAGCAGGCATCCCAACCCACGCACCACATTAATCGTCATCTTCCGTGATTAGTCCACTGTGAAGGCTGAGACGTCAGGATCGATTAACGTGCGATTCATTTTTTCCAGCCACGGTGTCTTTGTTACAGGACGAAGGGAAGATCAATTTTCAGGAGAGGTCTGGAGCTTAACCATGCACAGCTGGCTGGAAGAGAAAGTTCAGCTTCCTCATTTATCATGAACGTTTCAGGCGGGGTGGTGAAGCACGGCAAGGTTCGAGGTCCGGCATTGCTATTTTGGCCAGACATGACGGCTTCAGGCCCCCAAGAGGACCTGCCCAATCGGTCCCCAGCACAAGGACATTTCAATAGAAAAACAAATTAAGAAGTCACTGTCCCTCGGGGCCCTAAAAATGCTTTACAAATGGGTACAAACAATGTACCATACGGAGCGGAGCACAATTTGCAGGCTCATAAAGCTCATGAAGAAGAGGTAACAGACAATAGCAATAGAAAGCAAGCTGATGGGCAGTGTTTTAGATGACACTGCTAATAAAGAGCATAAAAAAGAACACCTACCAAAAAGCTCTTAGCCAGCCATAACATTCACGGCTCCTGGGATCACTGCTGACTGCTTTAGAAGACACAAAGCGCCGTGCTGTCAGGGTGCGTCGAGGTGCTTTGAAAATGCTGAATCATTTAGAGGCAACAGCTTCCCTGTCTACTCCAACAGATTTCTGTGCAAAAACCTTTCTCTCTCCCAAACCTTTATACACACTAAATATTTTGGCGGCGTAAAAGGTAATAAATAGGTTATATATGTATCATAAATATGTAACTACTTTCAACCCTCACCAGTAAAACTATACGTTTTTTTCGTGGTGCTGGCCTTATGGTAGGGTACTCGCAGGCTATGGATCAAGAGGTTTTATCCTACCACCAGAGCTGCCACCATTGAGGCTGATGTAGCCTAATGATGAGATTAAGGATGAAACAATTATTCGAATAACTCAAATAATTCGATTATAAAAAATGGTCGAGGCAATTTTTCTGGAATCGAAGCCTCGCAAAATTATTTTCACTCGCTTGAGCATGCACCACTTGTGTTTCACACGGACACTTATTAGTGACGCACAACGTGGCACGAACAAGACCTGATCCTTCTGTATGTGAAAGTATTTGTGAGATATTCTGTGCACAAAAACCGAAGTAAATGAGGGACTGTGGGAAATGTGGTTGTCTCCCAGAAAGGCTAAAAGCAGCTAATTTTCTAGGCCAAAATGAGTCCAGATTGGTTCAAAATAATCCAAAACTACAGTATTTCTTCATTTTCAATGAATCAGATTTTTTTTTAAATTTTATAATGTTAGACAGTAATCAATAGGAAAAAAGAGATATAGAAAAATTATTTGATATCAAAGTTTTTTATTCTATATTCCTGATGGATACCAAATGGTAAAGAAGTGTTTCCGTGTGGCAGTAACCTTAGTTGTCTTTACAGTACTTATAAGCCATAGATACTACGAAGCTCAGCACTTTTATATTACATAAGGCTTATAAAAAACTAAAGATTTCTACAGGTGCAGGTCAGTTTTCATCAGTTTTCATCAGAAATGTGCAGATTTCAAGACTGTGTCAGCATTTAAACATCCAACTATGACAGATCTGAGTAGTGCAGGACGTCCTGAACACAACAACATACAGCATGTATGGTTAACTTCTACGTACACACTAGAATAAGTCTAAAAACAAAGGTACAGAAAAACACCTCAAATTCTCTCAGAGGTATAAGGGTTAATTATGATTTTTTAAAAAGGATATAAATAAAAGCCAAATTGTTGTACATTTTCAGACATTTACTGTTTTGTTTTTTTTCTTTAAGAATTTATCAGATTTTACTCAATTAATCGAAGAAAAAAACAGAATACTCAATTACAAAACAATCGATAGCTGTAGCTCTAGATGTGAAAAACATTTTCATTCACATTGACAGCATTCAGCCAGCACTCTTATTCAGAGCCAGTTCCATTTCCTAATTCTCCGTGGAGCAACTTGGGGTACCCCTAAGCAAGACCCTTAACCATGAATTGCTCCAGGGAGACTGTCCCTGTAAAAAAGGAATGAAAGCTGCTCTGGACAGAATGTTTAATCTCAACTCGTAGGTGCATTCAGCCTCCACGATGTCAATTATTCAGGTTTATCTAGCATAGTGGTAACATCTGGTCCCCTCAACAGCTTATGAACACACACACACACACACACACATGCTCTCTCTACCTCAGCTTACTCACACACTCTGCTAATGTGGCATTTATATACATGAGCATCCTACAGGGATGTGGACAGGGAAGATAAAGTGGAGCTGTGAGAACAGGCAGCTCATGCATTTGTGAGGAGTTCATTTCTCTGTCTAAAGAACTGAGAAAACTTCAGTAACCTAATGCAGGTGAGACTGCAACACCTTTTCTACGTAATGTATAATGTATAACTTGCAGATAAATCATTAGAAAAACTTTCTAGATAAAAAAAGATACAAAACTAAAATGAATTTGCATTAGTCATCTTCTTGCTCTTTATTAGAGGTGAAGTAGCGGTGTAACATTACTCGGTTCTCTGGAATACTGGGTAGATTATGAAAGTGAATCCTTACAACTGAAAGAGTTTTCACTATTATGAAGAGAGTTTGAAAGCAAATTGTACGGGCCTTGTACTCCGACATGCATTCCACACACACCTAACACGTTCTTATTTTTCTTTCCCGAGATGCAGCCAAGCTTCATTGCATTCAAGGGCGAGGTCCACGCTTCAGGTCCTCAAATCCAACCTGCACAGACCCTGCATCACCAAAATCCACCAACAAGCATGTAAGGGATCCCATGCCCTTCTTTGGTTCCTTATGCTAAACTTCTAGAGGCCCTGCATCACCAAAATCCATCCAAAAACAGGTCAACGACCCAGACACTCTGTCCTTCTTTGATTCTTTGAGCTAGACTTGCAGAGACCTTGCATCACCAGAATCCCTCTGTGGATTGAACAAACTGTCTGGGTTTATCTGGACTTTTACCTGGACCTTGTACTAGAATTGGCAAATTCTCTATCGGATAAATTGTACTGCAGGATCACTTATGTTCTACAGAAGCCCTGCCACCTGGAGCCTCTAGTGATCTCTTGATCCTTAATTGACCATTTAAGACTAGATCTTTTGTTCACACTTAGTTAAAATGCACAAGCTGTAGCCAGCATCGCCCAAATGACAATGGACACCTTCTGGTTCTTGGTTTCTCTTAAGTGTTCTTAATGTTTAAGACAGGAGTTTTTTCTGTCATTGTCGCCCCAGACTTGCCTATGAGGAGCTTGGACCTGGTGAGATGTGAAGCTGCTGAGCAACAATGTCTGTTGTAAAAAGTACTGTACAAATAAAAATGAATTGAGGTAAAGCATTTACAGTGGCAGAAGACAGAGCAACTTCCTTTTATTAATTACAAGGACAATCTCTCTGGAGCAATGCAAGGTTAAGGGCCTTGTTCAGGGGCCCAATGGTGGTAGTCGTGGTGGTAGGATACAGCGGGAGTTAAACCTCCGATATCTTGGTCTGTAATTAAGTATCCTACCTCTAGGCCGCCATCCCAATGATTGAATGAATGAATGACTGAATATAAGGGGCAGTGGGCAGCTGACATGGGTAGGACCTGGAGAGCAGTGCCTGAGGACAGTAGCTTGCTCATGAGTACTTTTACTGGAAGGGTAACCTTCCAATCATGGTGCGAACTCAATATATACACAATCATGTGAAAAAGAAATATCAACATATCAATATTAAATCTTTTTTCAGATTATATCTATAGGTAATGGTCATATAACTGCATCTTCTGTACTAAAACAAGAAACAAATTCATGTATTTAACAAATAAAATGAGCTAAAATGCCAATTCATATTGAGGAAAAAGTTAGGACACCCTCACATTTATTCATATTTAACATGTATAGTATTTCATTCTGGTGCACCTATAAGGTTAAAATGATTAGAACATTCGTACAGAGTGTTCTGGTAGAACTTGTCTTATTTAAAACTCAGACATTAAATTTGGTTTTCAAATAAGTGCCTTCGTCATGGTGAGATCCAAAGGGCTCTCTGAAGCCTTCAGAATGAAATTGTTGATGCTTATGAGTTTGGAAAGGGATATAAAAAGATCTCAAGAGACTTTTGAATCAGCCGTTCTACTGTCTGGAAGATAATTTACTGCCAACATGGCCAGGTCAGGCCGTCCAAGCAAGTTCAGCCCAATAGCAGACTGTAAGATGCTAAAAGAATCTCCAAAGATCCAAAAATGTCATCACGGGACATACAGAAGGCCGTGACCACAGTTGATGTCAGGGTAGATGCATCTACCATCAAAAAGAGACTGTATACGTTCGATTTGTGCAAAAAGGAAACCCTTGCTGTAAAAAAAAACACGTCTAAAGCATGTACTGCTCCAGGGATCCCAAGTCTCCCAGAAGTTCCGGGAGTGTCCTGCATATTGATAGCGTCTCCCTGATGCCCGCAAATTGAATAAAATGTCCCGGAAACTAGAGCAAGCAAACAAGAACCTGCACGCGAGACAGTAGCGTGTACATCGCGCACTTGGAAGAACTGTAAATGGTGCACCTGACGGAATGAGAGAGTGAGAGAACGTGTGTATGTGTGGGGCACTGCGTTGGACACCCCAAGCAGAACCCCCCCCGCGTTCGGGAGTTGGGGTGGGTTTGGGGTGCGCTGGTGTGGGGGGTGGGCATACCTCCCGGAAATGAGTTTTTGCAGGTTGGGATGCCTGCTACTCGTGCATGTGTTTTATTTAGGTTTCAAAAAAGGGATATATTTTAGTACATATCACATAGTCTGAGGTCAATGCCGCAAGCTTTACAGTATCTCTTTGCTCTCCACACCTCCGACAGCTGCTATTTTCGTGAGGATTTTCCTCTTCATGTAGGAGGCAACATCCATAGAATTCCAATACCACGCCTCTGCCTTTAGTCCCACCTCCAGCCTCCGTCCCCCAATGCAGCACACGGAGCGAGTCGGCCCGGGGATCTACCCTCAGATGGTGCTTGGAGACTGCGCTCTGCTCCCACCATATCTTTTTTAAACCAGCATGTTAAAAAATTCAACACAGCTACACTTGCTGCATGCATTAGGAACCTTCAGAGAGCTAAAGCAGGGGAAACAGAGTCCTATATGTTTTTTTTTTATATCCCCAAAGCAGTTTTGCACTTACTGAACCAGATATCATGTTTAATGCAAGAAGTCCAGGGAAATGGGATGAGAAAATGATAACGCAAAATTACACAAATTAAGAAGCAGCACAGTACTTCTCCTCCTGAAAACACAGAACCTTCTGTTCTTCATCATGTGAATCATAATGAAGTAGAAATATACCTGCCACAGTGGTTAGTTATGCAACTTAAATTGCTGAAAGAGGGAGAGCTGCTTATGTAACCTACTTCACATGAAAACCACACAGTAATGGGCATGAACACGGCTATGAGCACATGGATCTTGAAGCTCAAAAATTGCTTACCAAGAGAGATCAAGATCAAGATTCTTTATTTGTCACGTGCAAATTATACAGGTACAACATGCAGTGAAATGTATCCTGATCCACTCTTTTAACTGTGCAATTAGGCAATTCAGAAAAATGACAAAATAGAGATACCAAAGAAAATAACTCCATCATGCCATACAATGCTTAGAAATTACAGCTGTCGACAGGATGTGTGCGCCGAAAAAACAGCTCTCAGAATTTATGGAAACTGATGATGCCGATGAATTAAATTTAATAAAAAAGACTGTGTTAAGAATCAGGCTGATAGTCCTAAAATGCAGTTTATAGCACCAAAGAATGAATGCAGAATAAAAAATGAAGATGTGTCAAAACCAACAACATTCCTGGGGTTTAACTTGACACGTGGCTTTTTAATCATGATTAAGGGAAAACTCCACCTAAAAACATTACCAATGTGGCTACAACTAAAAGTCAGTGAGACAAACGGCTAGCCACATCTTATCCAGTTGTTCCATTAGCTATCATTCTTTATTAGCTACATTAGTTACTTTGGGGGGTGAATTTCTTCTTGTTGGCATTTTTAGTGAGCTGTGCTACTTGCTGTGTCCCATAAGCAATTTTGGATGGTGGGTGTCTTCCTATAAGCTAGCACTCTTGGCCAGTGAGGCTACTCACCCCATTAGTTATCATCAATTGTTCGCCTCAGTGGCAATTCTGGGTGGTGAATGACTTCCTCCTTGCACTCTTAACCTGCTATGCTACTTGCTCCATTAGCCATCCTTCTTTGTTTAGCCACCATAGCAATTTTGGGGGTTTGTATTTCTTCCTACGAGCACTTTTTAGCCAGCACTTCTATGTACTCCGTTAGCTATCATTCTCTGTTATCTATATTAGCCATTTTGGGTTGAGAGTTTCTCCCTGCTAGCACTATTAGCCAGCGGTGCTACATGTCCCATTATAAATTAGCCAGGCTTAAGAGGTGCATTTCTTCAAACTGACACAATTAGCCAGTTATGGCTTCTTGCTCCGTGAATTGTTAGCCACATTAGCGTCCAGGGGCAAATCTTTGACCTGACTTGCAAAGATCCACCCGAGCACTTATATACTGTTCACATGCTTGACAACTCTTCCGCAGCTGTAATGGAAACTCGGACTAATCTGTCAAAAATTAGCCTCTAAACCCGCCAACAATTTGTTTTTTTTTTAACGTTTTACTTGATTACAATTAATGAATGACTATTTTGTTTGGGGGTTATTCTTTCAGTATTTGCCCTCATAGTTCACTCACAAGGTTTATACTATAAATATGCTATAACTATAACTATTAACTATACACTATATACTATAACTATATACTGTAACTATTTAAAATGATGAAAGTGCGTATCTTTTTGATTTTAAAATAACTGGAGAAAGCACATGTAGTATGTGTGTCACAGGACAACACGCGCAGTAGAATGTTTATAAGGGGAAGGTACATTAACAATACATGAACATTACATCAAATTCTGTTGACACTTTTTAATAAAAGAATTCTGTTAACACTGGACTTCTTTTTTTAACTAAACTCACTTTAAAAATGGAAATAATAACCATACAGCAAAAGTATGTCGATTAGATGTTCTCAATGTCAGTTCTGATTATTGTTCAATTAACTGCACAGCCTTACCAGCGCCCACGGTCCATCGCTAAAACGGAGCCCGCAGCCATCAGGCTATACACACTAACCGCTTCTGAAGCGCCGAGCTGGGAGATTAGGCTGGGCTTTTATTTTTACACCCTCTGAGACGCTTTTCTACCATGTGCGGCTTCAAAAGGAAGCGATGTCTCAATTCCCACAAACATGAGTGGGGGGAGGAGAAGGGGGCAGCGTAAAAGCCGAGGCTGGTGATTTGTGCAGGCCGGCGATACGGAACGATGAACGCTGGCTCGGCATGTCATGTGGGCGAACCAGGTGAAGTTTATCTACGTTCTGGCAGCTTGAAGACAGCGAAATGTCAGGCTGTTGCCTCACGCAAGCCTCACACAGGGCTGGGCGATACGATATCACGATTAACTAAAGATTATGCCTCGATAATGATTAATGAGTAATTATTGTTTTTGTTTGTTTTGACCTCATAGTTTACTGACAAGATTTGAACTTTAAATATTCTCAACTATTAAAGTGTAATAAAAGAAGGCACATCTTTTTGATTTTAAAATAACTGAAGAAAGAAATACAAATGTATGGCAGACTAGGTGGGACAACACACACTCGTACGTTTTTTGAGGGCACAGTACACGAACGCACATTGGAGAAAGTATTAACAGAATTAAAAAATAAAGGTTTTACTTAATTTAAAAAAATTATAGAAATAACTGACCTAGGCAAAATTATGCTGATTGTCAGTGATCTGATGAGGATATGGCGAATAGACAGACGCTTACAAACTTCCAGCGGCCGGGTTAGGTGGCTGTCGGAATGCTCGCGATTCGGACAGGGATCTGGTTAGGATTTGAACCAAATGCCTCATTTTCACAATTCAACAGTGATCTGGTTAGGATATAACGGTTTGCTACTCGTTAGCCGTTAGCCCTTGTAGCGTGGTGGTTAGCCCAAACCTGAGAGCCTGAATAGGAAGGATGGCCACGCGAGTTGATTTAAGAACTCTCTTACACAAAGACTTAGGATTACCAAAATAACCCGAGGTCTAACAGCACACTCTATCAAAGAGATGAACCCAGTAACTGGAGCACTCACAGTTGATGCCGAAGTGAATCAGAAAAAGGGTCAGGTTGACTCAATGGCAGAGCGAGTCGCCGCGAGGAAATGACTCCTTAAATACCCTTTGAACCGCGACCGGCCGCGTCCCAATCCAACTACCAGCCGCGGAGCGGAGCGCACGTGACACCGATTAGAGATTCAGAATGTAAGTTTTGATGATTCTTTGATTAATTGCACAGCCCTAGTCTCACATGAGGAGGATTTTGGTTTCGCCAGTTCATAGTTATCTTTGATCAAGCAGGTGATCATTTGTGATTGTTATGAAGGAGAACAAATATGTTCACTATTGTGGGCTGAGTCAGGAATATGTTCAATGAGTTCAAGGGAATAAAATTTGACAGGAAATGGATGACAAGGTAATCAGTAATACTGTATACAGCGTTCTTTATTATTATTTAGCCTCTTCTATTAAACTTACCACTACTCTCTACTGTTCTCCTTTAGAGGTTGAACTATAGACAGAGTAAGTGCCAAAAAGTGGAATGAATAATAGAAATAACAAAGCAAGGACAATATTACTGACCACAGTGTTCCTTCTATTACTTGTTTGTTCTTATTTTTATATTTTCCACTTTTTGCACTTTACTCCATCTATAGTTCCACCTCTTAACTGTTCTATGCATTAAGGAGCAGCATGCTATTACTTTTCTAGTTGAAATACCTTGTTTTAGATATAGTTTACACTACTGGGCAAAAAATGAGGTTACAACACTGTCCTTAATTCAAACACTTGTTGCACTGATGAGAGCAGGCAGTGTCCAGTTGCAGGGTCATTAACCTCACACATCAAGGCCACACTTAAAGGCAGATCATTGAGGAGCATTGACTAGTTATGGGGATTAAGGAACAGCACTGACGCAGCACGAATGTGAAAGGCTGTAAGACAGCTCGCCCAAACGGCTGAGTTTACTAAAGACAAACACTGGAAAAGTCGTCCCCTTCTAAATTGTACACTGGCTACAGACAATATTATAAAAAACTGTCATTTATCTCACCTGCGTTTGCTAAGCAGGAAAAGTAATCAGAAAACATGCAATAAATTGTGTTTGCCTCCTTTTTCTGACCAGCAGCATATATAAAACATCCAAACTGAAAGCCACGCTGCAGTCAAGAACTGTTTTTAAGAACACCAAAGCTAGCTACCTGGGATACTCTGTCTCCGGATGGCCAGAGCTCCATCTGGTGGCCTGGAGGGGTTGGAGTGTTTGGTGTAGGGCCCCTCATCTGCAACAGACATGGAGAAAACAATTGTTAAAGGTGCAGGCATTATTGACAAATTATTGATTACTGACAAATCCTGTTCAACATGGTTACACACTCACTCACAGACCAGCACACACTTCATGAAGGGAAGCTAATTATCACATTTGGTGGTGCTTGGCACATTTAGCTGTTACCTGGCATCACAGCAGGCAGCAATGTCATATAAACACACACACACAGTGCCGCACAACTGTGCACAAGATATATTTACCACAGGTTCACAGATGAAGCTGTGTCAAAGGCCTTCTGTCTGAAGGGTGGGCAAAAGAACAACAGAGTGAGTGTGTGAGAATGTGTGTGTGTGTTTGTGTGTGTGTACTCACAGCAGTGCATTACAGAACACACACCTCAGCCCTGAGCAATAGTAGTTGCTCCATAATAGAGATCTCAGCAGGTCAGACACAAATCAGCACCACTAGATATTATACGGTGAGCATCACAGATGATTAAAAACAGAGAACACACACATATACACATTCACCAATGTGCCTATATGAGTACAGAAGGAAAGGCTTTTAAACAGCTTTTGTTAAAAATTACTGTTGTGCTAAATGAACGCCAAATTTGATTTTGTCTCCCCTCACTAACAAACTTTAAGATCACAAGAGCAGCAGGGGGCTGACCACTGTCTTCATCAACAGCAGGAACCGCAGCAGGGGGTGATGGCTAATGTAGTTCTTTAACTGCACCACCACCACACTGGATGCAGCCCAGATCCTGAATCCCAGCATCATGATGAGTCACTTAAACAGCGGAGTGGATTTAACAGCAGCTTGTGTGGAACAGCAGCCTCCAGCGATTCCATTACCTTCCCCAACTCGGCCAACAATCGGCCAGCGCACGAGACGCGCCCCCCATGCAGATGTGCCATGTGCTATTTACAGCAGCGCCGGGCGAAAAAACGATGACGTTGACTCACTGCTCTGATTCATATGACGAGTGGGAATGCCACTGGACTGCAAACACATTATTGCTGTTTCATGAGGGTTAATGGTACAGTAAGCCATTCTCAAGGCAAAAAAATGTTAACAATAACCAGATCTGTGAAAAGTCTCAGTGTGTGTGTGTGTGTGTGTGTGTGTAAAAATGCATGGATACCGCTTTGAGAAAAATATTTTCTGGATGATTTTCTGAAATCATAAATTTTACTTCACAATAACATTTGATATTACATAAAAATGAAAAGAGAAGCTGTTCCTGACCATCATTTATTCATTAATTAATTATCCGAACCTCTTAATCACAACTGGGGTCGCGAACATGGGGAGAGCATGCAAACTGCACACTGAAAAACCTCACAGCCGATCCGGGGATCGAACCCAGGACCTTCTCTCTGTAAAACAGCAGTACTGACCACTGTGTTTTTGCAACAAACTACCAGTCTGCAGTATTGCTGCTGGTATGTTTGATACAATATAGATTGTATGGCAGCAGCTGGACTCACAGACACAAAACCAGTCATACAAAATATCGACAGGAAAAGTCATGAAAAAATATTTTCAGTAGCTGTAACTTTACTTTCTGTGGGCGTGGGCAAAAAAACGTGTCACTGTCTGCCTGTCATTTTCAGCGTTTCAGTGGCACAGGAAGTTTTATGGAAAAGTAAAGTACAGCAGAGCCAAAGTGCTAATTTTGCCAGTCAAATAAGAGCAATCGCTAGTTGAGACCAACTATTAAACTGACATGCCGATGCTACCAGCTGAATGCTTATGAATGATAATTTAAAAAGGAAATGGAAAGACAGAAGATGGATTCCTCAAACATGTGATGAAGTTCATTGTGTAGTTTGTCCATGAGAGATGTCTCAAATGGTGTTGCTTTTTTGTATTTTTATACATTTGACTGCTATTTATCAAAACTTAAATATAGTCTACCAACTATCAGCACTGATATGTTACATTTTTAAGGTTATCAGTATTGGTCATTTTTAAAACTGATATGCTGATAAAATAAATGAACTTAAAACTGTGCCTTACCTCTCATTGTCTTCATCACAGGGTGCTCTGATTTCTGCACCACAACCTGGTGCTACTAAAATTAGAACTACGAATAAAGAGACAATTTCCTAATTTAGCTTTAGGTTTTATTAGTTTATAAAAATTCTGACAGATAATTTTATTTATTTATTCATTCATTTGTTTGTTTACTTCATTAACTTTGCTAAAAAGAAAGCTGAAAGCTCCCTGCATTTTGGTCTTTAGAACATCATGGAAAGCTGGGGGCATTTGGTGGTGTAACAGTAGGTTGTTCACCTCGTGATCAGAAAGTTGCAGGTTCAAATCCAGGACTGGTAAAATTACCACTGAGGTACTCATGAGCAAGGTAGCGTTCCCTGGTGCTGCCCTTGTTAGCTGCCCACTGCTCCTTCACGGATGGGTCAAATGCCAAGGTCACATTTGCTTGTGGTGCACTGTGTTGTGTGTTGTCGCGTGTTCACAATGACAAGTATGCACTCACTTTCACTTAGAATTAAACATATTCTAAAAGGCATTAAGGTTTGTGTTCTTATTCTAAATTTTATGCTGCATTCGATTTTTACAGCAGATACATTTACTGTACGTCTTCAAAATGCAGATTAGCGCTCTCATTGATTAGTAATAATCAGTATCGGCCCTGAAAAAGCCATATTGGTCGACCTCTAATGCTGACATTATTCTGTCCAAAGCGCGTTTTGTGACAATAAACATTTACATTTAACCTAATAACTCTATTATGTGTTTATCTTGCTGAGACCCCTAATCCTCCCATGCCTGAAGTAGAAGCCACTACAGCAAAAACCTACACAGGGTTGTCCTCTCAAGTGGACGCTGTTCCTGAAAGAGTTAGTTACTACACATAAATAATATTCCTGGAAAAAATGATGTATCGGTCCAGCTCTACTCGGTACAGTGACTAATGAGCAAGCAGACTCACTAACAAACCACCTTTAGTTTCTATTGTTTAAAGGTGAGAAGAGGCCACAGTGGAAGATTCAGCCACAAAGCTCAGCCGCTCTGCCTCCTTTAATCAGGTGGGCGAGGAACAGCGTCCACACAAGAGAAAAACCCCAGAGACCCCTGGGACCTGCCACTGAGATCCAGCAGCACGGACGCAGCCTCATGCAAAATGCATCTGGGTGTCAGGCAGCAGGAGATCTGAGGGAGTGGACACCAGCACGGCTCCACGACAACACGACAGGCACACAGACACCCTGACAGAAGCACAGCTTATAGTCAGACATAAAGCTGGGCGATATGGTCAGAAATGTTAGCACGAAATTTTGACCTCAGTATTTATCACGATACAAAAAAAATGCAGAAACATTTTTGTTGAAGTTTATACTGAACATCTATGTTAACAATGCACAGGAAGTAGGGGTGTTGAAATTAATCATATGACCGATGCATTGTGATGCAGATGTGGACAATCAATGCAATGGCAGACCATAATCGATTATAATGCAGGTTTTTAACTGTCTGCTGCCCCCTAGTGGTCCGCGGGGAATTGCAGGTGGTCTGTGAAATGCAGTTCCGTTTCACTACTGAAATCACTTTTCAAAAATTACACCCTTTTTCAAAACATTTCCAGATGATTTGAGCATCTTTATGAATAATTAATTTAATGCAAATATCTAAAAAGTAATACTCCCTCCCATACTTAGTTGAAAACCTCTGAATTATATCATAATAACATTGCTTGATTTTCTGACTATGGAATAAAAGAACATCACGATGCAACTATGGCTGCCCGATCTGTGGTCCATGCTCAATCTGCATACCATGTATGGCAATTGAAGAAAAATTGATGAGATGCAACGTGATGCATTGAGATATCGTATCGAATCGAATCGAATCATTGACCTAATAATCGTAATTGAATCAAATCATTAGACCAGTGAAGGTCCCACCTCTAACAGGAAGTAAATCTAGATTATTTTCACAGAAGAGAGTAGAGGCAATCTAGAGCTGGGAGCATAAACTGCGCCACTGCAGACTCATTTGAGTCGTTTGCAAGAAAAATGAGAAGGAAGATCTCTGAAGGAGGCAAAACAACAGAAGAGCTGCATCATAACCAGTGAGTATAATTATGCTGGTAGTGTGTTTGACACTATATGGATAATGAGAAAAGAAAAACCAGGAGTGCAATTCTGAGCAAACTGCAGCTGCGATCACTTATTGTGCTGTAGTTGTCATCGTCTATAGAAGCCAAAGGCAAGAACTGATTTTTCTCTGTGAAGTTGCAGAAGTGAGAAATGAGGGGTGAGGGGTGCTCAGTAGCGCACATTGAGAAACATTAAGTGAAAGTAAATGATTATTTGGCATTGTGAACACACCACAGCACAGCACACAGTGCACCACAATGAAAAACTGTCCTATGCATTTAACCCATCTGTGAAAGAGCAGTGGGCAGTACCCGGGCAGCAGTGCTTGAGGATGATGCCTTGCTCATGAGTACCTCAGTGGTACCTTTACCGGTCCTGGGATTTGAATCGGCGACATTCCGATCACGGGGCGAACACCCTACCAACTGCTACCAATGATTAATCAAATCAAATCAAATCAGTATCAAATTATATGCAAAAAAAAACAGAACCAAAGTTTTAATAGAAATAAAAACATTATCTTATTAGAAGACGCCATCAGCAGCACGTCTTGCATCAGGGGTTTATCTTTGCGGCTTTTTCATATCCAAAATATTTTGATGATGTGTCTCGACATAAGGAACTGACAAATTTACCCACCAGATTCGCCTGCATTTTGCACCAACCTGGGGCAGTCTGTGGTGTAACGGTAGGGTGTTCGCCCTGTGATCAGAAGGTCGCAGGTTCGAATCCAGGGCCGGTAAAGGTACCATTGAGTTACTCATGAGCAACGTACCGTCCCCAAGCACTGCTCCCTAGGCGCTTGTTAACTGCCCACTGCTCCCTCATGGATGGGATAAATGCAGAGGTCACATTTCATTGTGGTGCACTGTGCTATGGTGTGTTCACAAAGATAAATAATCACTCACTTTTCACTTAAAGATGTGACAGAATTTGCTACCAGTGTTGACTTCATTATTTTCTCAAACTTCAAGTTGTAAGCCTATCGTTGATTTTCTCAAAGATATTTAAGATCGTTTTATTGCGCAGCACTACTCAGACAGTTTAGTAAAAGTCTTACTGTTTACATATCAACACAGACATGACTGCATCACTACGCATAATGCTATTCACATCTAAACGACACACAAAGGTGTTAACTGATTAACTTGGACAGCGAGGGCAGTCATCACTGAAGGAAGGATGTACACAAAATGTATTTACAGACTCTGATCTGAATTACAGCACTTATCTGATATCAATGACGCCATAACCTACGCTAATGCACACCCCTCCCGAACATTCGTTCATTATCCAAACCGCTTAATTGCTATCGGGGTCGCGGGGGGACCGGAGCCTGTCACGGGAACTACAGGCGCAAGGCAAAGAACAACCCTGGGCAAGCGCCAACACACCGCAGGGCACACACACACACTCACACAATCACATTCACACCTTACAGGGCCAATGTGGAGTGTTCACAATGACAAATAATCCCTCACTTTAATACAGAGCCCCTAAAGGGACCAGTGAAGACAAAAATAAACAAGGGATTCGCATGTGCACAACATATTTTCATGACTGGATAGTTTTGTTTGTGCACAAGATGTTTCTAAACCAACAACCGAGTGATAAAATATAAACAGCCAACCTGTTAAGACCTGAGACTGTTTTACAGATTTTTGCTCTAAAAAAGATACCCAAAATAATGTGTATCTCAGCAACCACAATGTCTATTTTTATGCTTTTGGTATCATTATAAAGGTAACACTTGTGAGATTACTCAGCAAACATGTTACTGGGTCAGAATAAAGGAAGATGCAACACAGCAGAACATAGAAAAAAAATCATGTTTGCCAAAAAAAAAACATATGTGACCCTCCACGGCAAAACCAGTCGCTTGTCGCAAATTTCCAAAATTGATTTATTTCATGAAAGGGCATAAATCAAGCTTCAAAACGATGCCTATATGGAATGAATCGGACGACGTATGACTGAGATATCAACATTCAAAGCAAAGAGTCAGGTTTCTCTGTCCGCCAAGTGAAAAGCGAAGAAATCTGCCTTTGAAGTTGACTGCTCGTGTGCCTCTGAGCAGCTTATTCTTGATTTCTTGACTCACGTTTGTATTTACGGTAGCCTACGCTGCATTCACAGCCACATGGATAGCCTACCTGCGTTAGGTTAACTGAACTCGGGAGACGAAGATGGATTCCGGAGAAATATCTTCACGCTAGTCAACGAGTGGATTTACCATAATTATTAGTAGAAGCGGTCAAAAACAGAAACTTTTAACATTCTGCTGAATTTAATTCCTCCTCAAGAAAGTCACATTTTAGGATGGAAAGGAAGTTTCAATAAGAATTTATTCTAACAGTACAGTATAGACCTTCCACTGTTTCAAAACACTAAAAACAAAATCAAAATTTTACCCCACGCCTTAACATAGCGGTTGTTTTCTCGGAAACGCCGTTGCGACAAAAGCGACTGGTTTTTTTGCATTGAAGTCTATTATCTGCGTAATCGGCTTTCATATGATATACAATGCATGCAGTTAGCGTAGTAATTAGATTCTGGCGTATTTCTTCCCCGCATTACCTACGCCGTGTTTTTGTTCTTTGTTTATTTATGTGTTTGGTGTTGGAATTGTGTTAAGTTTAGGTGGAATTTGTTGTTTGAGATTTTTACACGAGATTCTATCGGTGATGTTGATGTGCCGCATGCATATGTTTGTGTACGTTTACCCACTATTAAAAGCCTTCCCGTTCTGCCCCTGGTACCGGGGCCGATTGAGCTCGAGCCGTTAATAACAACATTGTCCGATGGACAAAAACGACACAAGCAAACCTGTTTGAAAAGGTCAGTTTATGGACATGCTTTTTTAATAATTTGTCTAAAGGGAACACAAACTGCACTGTATTAACGGACGTTGGAGGGTCACGCTGTAGCTTCAAATTAAGTGGGAACTCAACAATCAACCTCAAGAGGCACTGCCCTGCATCATCAACTAAAACTATGAAGAATAGAAATGACTAAAAGTGACTTAAACTAGAGCACTTTCATCTAAAGACTAAGACCCAATCTAAAGTAGCCGTCAACTTGAACACTGTGGTTAATTACCACTAACCAACCAGCGTTCAGGTGCAGGAAAGCTGATGCAGACGTACTATTTGGCCTTAAAAATCTCTACATGCAGAGCTAAGGTGTAGAACAGAACAGCTTTTATCTGTGTGCTGTCTGAGGGAGTTTTTCACCACTCTCAACCCTGACTTTCCCACTGCCGTGCTGGACTCAGACAATGCCATAAAGCAGCGTTATAGATTTCTATCTATTTTTGTGACACAGAAACAGAACAGAAATCTCAGCACACTGAACACTGAGGCACACTGCACCGAAAAGCTGCTGCAAGCACACATCTCAGCAATAGCAGTCGATACTGGAAAAGATATAAACATCTAGAGTATTTGCACAGAAGAGTGTAGAGTCAAAGTAGAGCATGAACTAAATGCTTATTACAGGTCTCATATTATACAGCTTTTCAGCAAGTTAAAATTGGTCTATGAGCTCCACTAAACATGTCTCTTAAGTATTTTGCTGAAAATACTTCTCAGATTAGAGATTTTCACCTGCTTTTTGCTCCTCTATTTCACGCTCTTGTATTCCTAACGGCGAGAGTTTACCTCACGTGAAAATAATCGTCATGGCTGCTGCCGGTAGACTTATTCGTTGCGAAATCTACGCTAGCGCCTGTGAGGAAACATGGCGGATCAGGAAGCGCTAGCAGTTCTACCTGGTGGCCGGAGCTTCTCAGATTGGAGGGTGGAGTTATTCAGATGTCCCCTAATGTGATGTAGAAGTAGTGGAGAAATCCAAACGGCTCGTTAAATCAAATGATTTCTGACATTCGTAAATGAATACTAACACAATTTTCTAATCAAGTTTACAGTGTGTGTAGAGGCACTACAGACCCAAATGGATGTCCAAAGAACAGAAAAAGTGAATTTTTCCATAATACGCGACATTTAAAATGTGCACTGTAGATAGACTGTCTCACAGCGACTAAAGCAGTTTTAATAATATAACCAATCTAAAAATAAAAACTATTCTGATCCATCCTCATCTATGTGCTGTGACTGTAGTATCGTCTGATAATCCAGTTCAGAGTTTTCACTGACGTCTAGATCAAACTCAAACGTCAATCATAGTTCAATGAAAGTACATGCTATTCTCCAAATTCTCCATCTGGTTCTGGTGAGATGAGGCACAGCAGACTAAATTTGAAGCGTTTGCTAGAAAAAGAAAGACGAGGCAAGATCTCTGGAGGAGATGCACAACAATCGGTGGATCTGCCCATTTGAATGAGAAACCAGAGAGATAGAGCGAGTGTGGAGAAAGTGATGGAGATAGGGAGAGAGAGAGAGAGAGAGAGAGAGATGTCATCCTCACAGCATTTCTGTGAGCTCAGCATATTCGCCACACGTTCACTCAGAGCCTCGAGCAAAAGATCGAGAGACAGATAGGGAGAAGGAGAGTAAGAGGGGGGATGAAGAAACTGAGGGCTAACGTGAGTGACAAAGCTCTCCTCACGACTTATGACACAGCTAAACACTTTATAATGCAAACTGCTTCATTAAAGAACCTGAAAAATTCACCACACGGTTCCATGAGACAACGACTGGAATGCGCACATGCTCAAGAACGTAGAGTCAAACTGGACAGCAGCAGAACTTTCAGTTAGATGGTTTAGTAAAGTGGTGGTGGCTTAGTGGTAGAATACTTGCCTTCGGACCAAGAGGTTGTAGGCTCAAATATTACTGTCTTGACCAAGGTCCATAACCCTGAGTTGCTGCAGGGAGACTGTCCCCATAATTAGGAAATGTTAGTCTCTCTGGATAAGTCTGATAAAGGCTGTCATTGTAGGCGTCTTGGCAATATACATACAGCAACTTATTAAAATCAAAATGTCACTAAAATGTGTAAATTTAGGCGCTGGTTTTAGCTTAATTTATAGACAGTTGGTAGCATAGCGGTTAGGGAGTTGATCACATGATCGGAGGGTTGATGGTTCAAGTTTCGGACCACCAGGCGAGGTATCGCCCCCAAGCACTGCACGTCAGCTGCCCACTGCTCTTTCATAGAGGGATCAAAAGGACACGTGCCGTGCTGTGTTCACATTGACAAATAATCACTCACTTACTTAATCTGCTGTGTTAACGAAAGTAAAGACCATATACAGTAGGACTTATTGTCAGTGGCTCGTTCCAGCAGATCAAGTTTGTGATTGTTGTGCTTCCTTCTAAAGGGTCTCACACCCCAAAACTTCTTTTCCAAAATACGGAAATGCAAGAGAATTGCATCATCTCTGAGAAGCCTCGCTAAACTTAAAACCTAAAATCCGTCGCAAACACAGTCACAAATCACATGGACACATCAGCACAAAATTTGCATCGCAATCATGCCCATGCCGACAAGCCAACATTCATCCCTCTTTCTCTCTCTCCCTCTCTCTCTCTATCTTCAGGCAAGAAGGCAGATTTTTCTCCACCGAGATGCATATGAGAAGGTCCCCGCCGGAGGTTTCGGCACCGCAGAGGTGACGTAGGGCCGAGCCATTATGAAAATTTAGAGTCGATCACTGTCAGCGGTGATGTAGAGCGGCGGCGGTTGTGGCCCTGGAGAGCCCAGCGTCTGAATGATGGGGGCCCACTGGCACGAGCTAAACCCTAATCTGTTACGGTCTCGGACGGAGACGAGCGCTTGATCGTGTGTTTAATGACCCTAACCAGGTGATGGAGGCGTGGCAGGTTTGGGGTGTGAGACCCGTTAGAAGAAAGCACAACAATCACAAACTTCAACTGCTGGAACGTGCCACTGACAACTTAATCACACAAAGGCATCATGGGAGTAAAACGCAATTACAAGAGGTGAGGCAATAGACTCCGCTAATCTGCGTTGCGATTCTTGCTTCACATTACAATATGATATATGTTCTGCTGAGCCGGAGCGGTCATATGGAAAGTCAACCCAGTGTTACTATTCAAACCTACTGTAACTTGATCTCCTGCTCTAAATTTAGCTACAGTTCAACAACAAAAGCAGTCTAGAAGCCAGAGGCCTGGTTTATTTTAAGTGTCTACCCTCATTGGTGTTACTCACCCGCGTCACAGCGGAACGCCTGGCTCACGCCGCACAGGAACGCCATGCCAGGCCACAAAGCCACTCCCGCGCTTCTCTCACAAACGCTGCCCAAACCCAAGATGTCCAAGCACAAGATGTCAAACCCCGAGATGTCCAAACACAGTATGCCCAAACCCAAGATCGAAATGCTAAAACCCCAGATGTCCAAACACAAAATGCCCAAACCCAAGATGTCCAAGCTTGAGATGTCCGAGCACAAGATGTTCAAGCCCGAGATGTCTAAACCCAAGATGTCCAAACCCGAGATGTTCAAGCTTGAGATGTCCGAGCACAAAATGTACAAGTCCTAGATGTCTAAACCCAAGATGTCCAAACACTGGATGCCCAAACCCGAGATCGAAATGCCCAAGCCCCAGTTGTCCAAACCTCAGATATCCAAACACAGGATGCCCAAACCCGAGATGTCCAAACCCAAGTCATTCAAACCTGAGATGTTCAAACTTCAGATGTCAACACACAAGATGTCCAAACCTGAGATGTCCAAACCAGAGATACACAAGCCTGAGATGCCCAAATCCGAGATGCCCAAACCCGTAATGCCCAAACTGAGCACCACAGCAGCCGGCGTTCCGACCAGCTGCACCTCAGGCTCGTAACTGTCCCTCTTATTCGGCTCGGCAGCCGGGACGGAGACTTGGTCGTCGACGGCGGTGTACAGTCAGAGCGCGGGCGTAAAATCCGGCACAGGAAAGAGAGCGAGGAGGAAAAGTGGTTAGAAGTAACATCTCGTAATCTCTAAGATCTCTGGGGGACTTTTAGACGGAAGAGCAGGTCAGCTGCCGACGGAGAAGGAGGAGGAGGAGGAGGATCAGCTCCCGGAGACGGAGTAGGATGAGGAGTATGAAGGTGGTGGCACATGAATAATGTGACAGACAGAGAGG